>OX383305.1:4492794-5723133 GCA_947523025.1 Dryobota labecula | reverse complement strand
ACTCGCTCAGCGACGCTCGCTTGGTGGGCAGAACACTCGTTGAGAGACTCATACTTGGTCCATACGCATACCAGCGAGTAATCGCTCGTCTCTAACGTACACTCGCTTCTTGTTGCTCGCCAACTCGTTAAAAGGCTCCTAAAAACAGGCTCGACACGCGACGTGACACAAAGGCACCACTCGTCGTGCGAAACGCGGTGGCCTTTGTGTCGCGTCTCGTGTCGCGCTTGTTTGTAGCCTTTAAGTCGCTGTGGGATAGATACCTAATGCGTTGCTCAACTTACTTTTAACTTTATAATGTTGTGCACAAAGTGGTGCTATAATAAGTTATTTTTAACTTTACAAATAGATGACGGATTTGACATGTGCTTCTTAGAATGAAAAAGATGAAATAATTCTGTGAATTTGACAATAATGTCTGTCTTGAGCAAAGTTAAACTTTGAACTCATTGGCAAGGCTTTTGTTATTTCACAGATTTTTTCAATACTTTGTATTTTTTTTTTTTTTGTGAATCCTTCACGAACTGTTTTTTGGGTACAGTGGCCAGCACATAAAGCTACACAAACCTGTCTTTCTCCAAACGATTTTAAACCTTAAAATCTTGATGATTAAGTTCAAAATCGAACGAGAAAATTTGACAATTGGTAGTAACTTGATCTGCTGGCCACCTATTTATGAAGTTAAGGTATCACTGAAAAAAATGCACTCCAATCAAGTGACTTTTTAGCTTGATTGACGATATCTGTTTTAGATTAATCAAAATCTTAGTTGATCACCACGACATGATTGCAGCAATACTCGTTCAAATGATTGAACGTTCAAACAAGTTTCACGATTACCCTTAACATGACATCATTGTAGAAGAGTTAAAAATGAGACAAGTTAAAAAAATGTTAACTGTAACAAAGTAAGTTAGTTGTGTCAATCAAGCATTTTGATTACTTCAACGAAGATCATTGAAACTTTAATCTAATAATGTTGACTGGAGCAACTATGTTTTGACTTGATTGCTGCAAATAGGTTTTGTGATAACTCCAATCAAGATCCCGTTTCAAATCTCAATCAAATAAAAGTAGTAGCTGTGATCATTGTGCTTGATAGGCTCAGATGCAAACAAGTTACTTAGTCAATATAAACAAAATCTTGATTGTTGCAACTACTTTTTTTTTTCAGTAAGAAAGTGATCAAAGGCTCGTCCATATAAGGCCACATGTTCCTAGAACTGAAAAACCGGAACCAATACTATTCATAAGTGTTGTTTTTTCCTCAAAAGAACAATTCAGGCTAAAAAAAAACAAAATTAATCTGCTTGGCCTTTCCCAACTATGTTGGGGTTGGCTTCCAGTATAACCGGACACAAGTATTTAACATGGAGCGAGTGCCTATCTGACCTCCACAACCCAGTACGTTAGCCAATACGATACCCCTTGGTAAGACTGGTTATCAGACTTTCGGGCTTCTGACGATCCGTAACGACTGTCAAAGATCCACGAATGACAGCCGGGACCAACGACTTAATGTGCTTTCCGAGGGCCAGAGGAGTCTCGGTATGGTCATCCATCCACGGACCAACCGCGGCAAGGGTAGCTTAACCTGATGGATCGACCAATGCGGCTGTTATTACTTAGCCACGATAAAAAAAAAATGATTAAACATAAATAACCTAAAATGATCACTTTTTCCTTTTTACCTAGAATTATGGGCAAACATACCATAAGTTTCTTGTAATCAAACCGTTAAAGTCAAATGATTACTTTAAAACTGCTGAAGTTGCTTCGTAAAATACCCCCTTTTCGCCAGAGGGGATAATAGACCCTATTATCCCCTCTGGCGAAGAGGGGGTGGATAAAAAATGTGCAGAAAAAACATTAGTGTCACATTTGGGAATTTTATGGAAGAAAATACGCGTTTGAAATGTTTTCAGTATTCGTTTGATTTTAGGTTTCGAATACTTCGAAGATTTGACTTTCTGAGATATTTTAATATTAGAATTGTTCGAAAGAACAGGATTATTCAAATTGAATTTTAACTGAATAATTGAATCAATCTATATACATACAAAAAAATAAAATTAATGTGTCTGTTTGTAGTGTCAAAATAACAGTTTTTTTACTAAATGCGTACGAATATTATAGACGGTACCTACTTATAACAAAAAACCATTTTTTAAATTTTTAGCATATATTTCTGTCTGTCTGTTTATTCCGGCTAATCTCTAAAACGGCTGGATCGATTGTGACGGGACTTTTAAGTGCAGATAGCTGAAGTTATATGCCACGACCAATAGAGATTTTAGGTATTTTTATCAACTTTAACATGAAAAGTTATATAAATATATTGTACTGAAATGTACTCCATTTTATTACATAATTTTAAGCAGTCATTTACGGGTTTTAAAGAGTTTTTATTTTTCTGCAGTGCAGTTATAGCACTATGTTACGCTATTACTATTTCTAAGTAGGGAAAATTCAATAAAATTACATTTTGTATTTATACATAATTGTTTTATTATACGACACGCACGTATTACAATCTTATAAAAATTATTAAATAGCGGCATACATCAATAAAACCACATTAATATTCTTAAGATCATCGGATGTCATAGCTTTTTTTTTCTAAATTATCATAAGTGTTCCACTGATAACGATTGCTTACAGTGAACCCTAAAATGGCCTGGAATGTGTTCAATGAGGGCAAAAACTGTTTTTTATTTTTTATTTTGAATTTTATTGAATTTTCCCTACTTAGAAATAGTAATCGCGTAACATAGTGCTATAGCTGCACCGCAGAAAAAAAAACTCTTTAAAACCGGTAAATGACGGCTTAAAATTATGTAATAAAATGGAGTACAATTCAGTACAATATATTTATATAACTTTTCATGTTAAAGTTGATAAAAATACCTAAAATCTATAGTGGTCGTGGCAGAAAGGTTCTACCTAGCACGGCCACGGTCGATATGTTATAGCAGCGAAAAATATGAGTACATTTTTTAAAGTCACATTTTTTCATGAATATGTACCGCATTAAAATTAAGGTAATCATCCATGGCCGTGCTGGAGAGGATGGCACTAAATAATTCGTAGCTTTTAAATCTCGGGATTTAAATGTCATTATAATTATTCCGGGATTTTAGAGGAGGTATTTCTTATCCACTCTATGTTACTTCCTTCCTCGAAGTTTAGGTAAGATAAGTATCAGCCTAGTACCTACCATACTACCATAGGATCATAGATGGTTATTTTCATGATGGGTATATCTATTAGGTCAGCCTATAAAATTCGCATTGAATGAAACCATCGTCCTACATAAAACCTATAAATTCTCGCAAAACCACGTCTAACAAATGCCTTCTGTAGTATGCAAAGAGCATAGTTTTCAATCTCTCTTTTTTGCAATATTGCTCTGGTAACCCTTTGTATGTAATTTTAATCAAAAACCATTGCTAGTTGAAATATTTCAATCTAGCTAGCCTTTTCATATGGAGCGACTGCATATCTGACCTCTACAACCCAGTTGTTGGGTTACACGATACCCCTTGGTAAGACTGGTTTTCAGACTTTTAGGCTTCTAATTTTGACGACCATCCGTAATGACTGTCAAAGATCTACGAATGACAGCCGGGACCAATGGTTTAACGTGCTTTCCGAGGCACGGAGGGGTCATGGTATCACCGCGTTGAGCCTAGCTTAACCTTCGATTGACCCATTCGGCTGTTATTATTTACGCATGAGCTCCAAAACCCGTTTCCAGTTGGAAGATTTATGGTAGCAATATCGGTGAGCTTTTAAGTTTAGAGTTGAATAAACTAGTAATTTGTGTAATGAATTGTTATTACTTGACAAGTTAAAGACTACGTTTTTAATTAAAATTAAGTTTTGTTTTTGGACTAAGTTCGCCTCTGTTAATGGTCGCAATAGCCTCTGTTATGTGGCCAATTAATTAACCAGATGTTTTCAAATAGTTTTCTTATAAGACTTTAAAATTAATTTACGTCACACCTGGCCATAATGTGAGTTTTACCGCACGCTACGCGTACAGTAAAACTCGCATTGTGGCCAGGTGAACACGTAAAATTGTGTACTCACCACGAGCAGTAAAAAAGAAAGCCCTCTGTCGCATATTTACAACCCTCGTCTGCGGCTCGGGTCACAAATACCTGCGATTTCGGGTTTTCCTTTTTTTACAGCCCTTGGTAAGTAATGTACTATTACAGGCTATAACACTACTGCGCCTAGTGTTATAGCCTGTAAATTAATTGTTTTCCAACCTAGGGTCTGCGGACACTTTCATGAATACTGCCAACTTTGTTAAGCATACATTTGATTATATGGCTTATTTCTGCATCCAAATCTATATTATTTTTACTTGTGATTTTTGCTATTATAATATTTTTATAATTTGATATATTCATCATAAATTGATAAAACTATAGCAGTTATTTAACTTTTAGACAATTTTGGTTAAGATACAACAAAATAATACATTAATTTTCAAGTCACTTAGGGCGGGTTGTTTCACGTCCACTTGACGCACGCGTATACGTCATAAATGGCGCTAACTGTCGTCAAACAAAAAAAGTGTTGTTTCCCAAAATTATGCCCTTAACGTTCGTTAAAAATAACGATTACAGTAACCCACTGGTTAACGTCATTTTATTCTTCTACTTGAAGTTTGACGATCGGTTTTTTTATGCAGTGAAACCACGCTTTGTATTTAACGAACGTTAAACATCATAATGTAATCGTTATTATTTGACGTACGTATGTTACGTTTATTTATTTATTTTAAGGGAAAACTACCCACTATATTTTCCACAGAATACAACTTAGATATTTTACAAACTGAAGGCAAACGTAACTGTAGTCAGGGCAAAATTAATTACACAAAAAAAAAAAAAAAAAAAACTCTTGTTGTGTATTCTATACTACTGGTCATATAAAAATTATAATAATAAAAAATAAAAATAAAAAATAAAATAAAATCTACTGCTGGTCCCTCAGAATTTCCGCTCCATTATTTTTTTAAGTATTTCGTCAAGAAATTGTTATTTAGAACGTTAACCAACCGTTTGAAACAACCAGCCCTTAGGCCTGTGTTCACCAAACTTTAAATCAACTGTTTAGATATTTAATCAGTTGTTTACTCAAAATTTCATAGGAAATGTGACATAAACCAACTGTTTAAATACCTAACCGGTGGTTTGAATGTTTAAATCAACTGTTTAGATATTTAATCAGTTGTTTACTCAAAATTTCATAGGAAATGTGACATAAACCAACTGTTTACATACCTAACCGGTGGTTTGAATGTTTAAATCAACTGTTTAGATATTTAATCAGTTGTTTAAATATCTAATCAAATAGTTGTTTGTTGTTTAAATATATGTCAAATTTCATAGGAAATTTGACATAAACCAACTGTTTAAATACCTAACCGGTGGTTTGAATGTTGGTAAACACAGGCCTTAGTAAGATCTAAAACAAAATTAAATTCCCTGTACTCTTTCTTTCTTCTTTCTTTTACGTGTTAGTGACTAACCGGGTGTCAGAGTTTGCGACACATGCCGTCGAGAAATATCTCTCAGGAACGCCGGTTTCCTCACTATGTTTTCCTTCACCGTTTTTTAAGCAAGTGATAATTATACAATACGCACATGAATCCGAAAAGTCAGAGGTGCGAGCCTTGTGTTCAAACTCGAGACTTATAACTTGGCGGTCCGACCGCGACGGTCACACCACTAGGCTATCTCTGCTGTTATAATTCCCTGAAATTAACACTTTGAGACGATTCGAATGCAGCTATACTGATGAGCCCCATTCATCTGTAGATCCTCTTGTTACTAGTTTATTAGTTTGACTAACTTCGTGTACGAGTATTGATTCAATAGAATTATGACATTAAATTGAAGGAAGTGACATTTGTTATAGAACTATAACTAATGAGAATGTGAGATATTGGGTAGGTATTAATATAAATTACTAGCCAAAAAAACTAGTCCAAAAAATCCTACAGAAAAACTAGTCCAAAAAATCCTACAGAAAAACTAGTCCAAAAAATCCTACAGAAAAAAGAACGTCTATCGGGAAACATCTCCAAATCTTTCTGTCCATTAAAACCTAAATCGCAAATATGATCACATTTCTGAATTTCGTACAAAGTTAAGTGGCTTCCTATAAGTCTTCGCTGGAATTCTCATATCTTATTTCAGCGCTACAGTATTCTGTTCAATCCTACAACTCCCTCTTATCTTAAAGAACGTTTCAAGTTCCTTCATGACAAACACAATATATATCTGAGGTCATCGGAAAACTTGAGACTAGAGATGCCAATGTATCTGCTCGGTTTGGTTGGTGGTAAGTACGCCTGGTTAGCTACCACCATCTTATCTAAGTCTGTCGCCAAACAACAATGTTAACAGCATTTGTTGTGTTTCGGCAGTTAGAGGTAAGATAGCCAGTTCCTCTGTGGTTGAGGATTCCGGGTGAAGCTCGCTTCCATCTTCGGCCTTATCATCACTTACCATCAGGTGAGATGAAGGCCAAGAGCTTCCCCGTTGTGGATAAAAAAAAAAACATGTATTCCACTAGCTTTTATGACAAGTCTATTACAGTTCAAGCAGTACGGTTATGGAATGCCTTGCCCGTCTCGATAAGGCGTACTCAATCTTTGTCCACTTTTAAAATTCTGGTTAAAAATCACTTTCTCTCTCCTTAAACATCATCATTGTCATTATTACATGTATCATGTTTATTATTGTATGTATATATTTATATGGATAAGTATCTACATGCTTTATGTATGTATGTATTTATTGTATATGTAAATGGTACACCACTGACTACCTGCAGTATTGTTTTTCTTTCTATTTTTTGATCTATCCAAAGGTTGTCTGTAAAATATCACTTTTAGCGATAAGATCGCCCATTGTGACACTCTATTTAACAGTTCTTCATTTATATCTATAATTTTTATGGTGTACATAATAAAGAGTATTCTGTCTATCTATCTAAACCTAATTCGGACTATTACAAACATTTTAAAACAAAAAAAAATCCAAATCGGTGCAGCCGTTCTGAAGTGATGCGCTTACACACATATAGCATTTCATTATTCAACTTAAAAAATATATATATATATATATTACTCGTTTATGGGTGTGAGTGAACATTAAACTGCAGGATTTTATTCAATAAAGCAGTACCTACACCGGTTAAGCTGAAACAATCTTATTTGAAACTATGTAGGTAGTAACTGCCCGCGGCTTCACGTGGCTTTTTCTAAAATAAAAGTAGCCTAAGTTACTTACTCCTTAAGACATCAGCTGTCTGGCAGAAGGACACTTTAATTTTGTTTGTATAGATCCCCCAAGATACAAGCCCTGCTTAGTTTGGGGGTCAACGGCCAAACCAAAATATTGTGAAGTGATGTACAAACTTAATTGTGTTTTGCTATATAAAGTGCAGTTAAAGCCTTACACCTCGAGCTCGTCACGGACCTTACCAAAGAGGCATTCATCGCTGCTCTTCATTGGTTTATGAGTCGCAGACTATGGACAGTTGCAGACCTATGTTCATAAAGCACAGAATTTTAACACTTCCGTCACTGTACATATTGGAAATAGCTGTTTTTGTAAAAAGTAATCCTCAATGGTTTCCTCTTTTGTCAAATAATTCTAATAGAAATAGACGTGAGAAGTATCGACTTCGGGTGCAATCACACCCGGCTAAAAAGCACTTCTAAGTAAAAGTGTAGTATGCATGGCCCCATTAATATACATTAAAATTCCGAATGACATTAAGCAATTTAATTTTAATTTATTTAAGAAAACACTTGAAAAGCTGCTTACTTATAAGTGTTACTATAACATTGTTGACTTTTTAAATGATAAATTTTGAATGTTATTGTTGATTTATTTTGATTATTATATTGACATATTTTGTCTGTAATTAATATTGACTACTTTTTGTACTGACTCTGATTGTATATTGAATTATAGACCATATTTTGCACCAACTCTAATTTTATGTGTGAAACTGACATTAATAATTAATTCATAATTGCCAATTTAATTAATATCATATAAACATTTTGTACGTCAAGTGAGGCAAAACATGTTGGTCTTACTTAATATTTTCCATCTATATGTGCATATTCATGTTACACGTGTTTGAACAAATAAATTTATCTTTATCTTTATCTTCATCAGATAATGCAACAACCTTTGTCGGAGCTAGTAACGATATTCAGTCATTTTTTAGAACTTATTCAGATGATATTTAAATAGACATGGCCAGCCAGGGCATAGATTTTAAATTCATTCCACGTCTTTTTGCCAATAAAACTTTTTGTATTTTGTAAAAAAAAAATTAGATACTGAAAAATGATTTGAATAAATTGATGAGTTAAAAATAAATGTGTAAATAATTCAAATCAATTAATTTGTTAAATTCCAAAGTGATCGTTGGAATTTCGTAAATTAAATTGAGATGGAATTTCGACAGGTTTAAAATACATTGTATGTTATAACGAAGCCAGTTATTGCTCATTAAAATTTATTTGCACAAGAATGAAATTATTCATAACTACAGTAACTGGAAAATCAACTTTATTTAAATGAAAACTAGAATAATATTTATTATTTATTTATTGGACAATTTATGTACACACATATAAACAGACAAGAAGAAAGGAACAGAAAAATACGTACAAAGGTGATGCTTATTTCTAATGAAATCTCTTCCAGCATACCTGCGATGGGAAAGTAGATATAGAGATGTAGACAACGTGATTATTATTTTTTGAAGTTTTTTTTTTCTTGTTAACAATTTTGTTCCGCACAACAGATTTTTTTTCCATATCATCTTTGGGGAAGCTCTAGGCTTGCATCTCACCTGATGGTAAGTGATGATCAGGCCGAAGGTGGAAGCGAGCTTTACCCAGAATCCTCAACTACAGAGGAACTGACTATCTTACCTCTAATTGCCGAAACACAACAATGCTGTTAACATTGTTGATATGGCGACAAACTTAGATAAGATGGTGGTAGCTAGTCAGGAGAACTTAAAAAAGCCCTACTAACAACCTAACTGAGCAGAAAATCTTGACCCCGCTGGAAATCGAACACGAAACTTACATAATTTTAATCATTAGAATATTGCCCTCAAACTCTAACTCAAAGCATTTATTTCAAATAAACCAATTACAGGCACTTTTGAATTGTCAAGGGGTCGGTCAGTCAGAAAGATGAAGCTAATTGCCCATTTCAAAGCGTAGTAGGTTCCTATGGAGAAGAACGGACAAGAAACTCCACGGACACTCTTTTAAAACACTCTATTTAAATGTATTGATTTCATGAAATATTCATTCAATAGGGTTAATATTTATTTATTTATTTGTATATACTTTATTGTAGGTAAATAAAAAAATAAAAATAGAATAAAAATTATACATTACAAAATAAACAATGGGCGGCCTTAGATCTCTTCCAGACAAACTTTTTTTTTTTTTTTTGAGTTTGGGAAATCATCAAATGACCCCTCCCGCTCTGGGTGGAGCGGAAGGGAGTGTCAGACTCTTACTGACTAAAACCCACCCGTGTTCCTTCCTTGGCCCTTTATGTTTCGTGGCAGCGGTACCCCTTTCGGACAATCGCGCTGACCCGGCAGGCTCTTTGAGGCGCCGTCCGGCACGGGCCAGGTCCTGATCGGACGGTGAACTCCCCATTACTCACCGCCCGCATTGCAGGTTACCCTGGCGCTAGCTTTAAACTTGTTTTTTGCACTCCAGTGACTAGCAAGCTTTGTCGATGCTTTTTTTAATATAACGGTGCAAACAAAAAATGCATATAATTTCCGTTCGTTCACCTTCAGAGGTAAATAATTCTTGTGTTCTACGCGCGCCTCAAAGAGATGTCAGCACGCACTGACGGGGTCCGCCAGGACCGATTCCTGCCAGGGTTGCGGGTTTGTCCGAAAGGGATACCGTGGCCCTGGCACACAGGCAACTGAAGGAACACCGGTGAGTTTTAGTCAGTAAAAGTCTGACACGGCCCTCCCGGTCCGCCCAGAGCGGGAGAACTTATTTGATAATTTCCCACCAAAAAAAAAGGGCTAAATAATGCTCTGGTTGCAAGATGGCGACGATGTAAATATTGAATGGAATAAGCAAATCTTAGCTCTAATAGGCTGATCTTTTATTGGATACGAAACTGTCGAAGGGTAGGTGGTAGATTTGTATGAAAATGGTTGTAATAAAACCGGTCAAGTGTGTGTCGGACCACGCACAATGAAGGGTTCCGAAGTTGGGACGAATTTATGTGAATGTGGAACCTAAAACCCGCAAAACAGCAAAAAAATATTACAAAACAGATTCTTTGAACCGTTACCTGTAAATTACTTAACACGTAAATCACGTTTTTCTTGCAATACTTCGCCGATATCATTAGTTCTGCTGAGTCACAGTGCTCAGATATATGGACGTATAAATATGAAAGTTATGATGTTTCTAACCTTCGGGTTTCGTCTTACGTTTGTCGATTTTAGCTTGGTAGAACTAATTTATATTAAGGTTTGGTATGAAGAATTGGGAGCAGTGGTGGCCGGTAGTGACGGCTCCGACATACGAGTTGTAGGTCATGGGTTCAATAGTCAGCGGGAATTGTCCGAAAGGGGTACCGCTGCCCCGGAACATAAAGGGCCAAGGAAGGGACACGGGTGGGTTTTAGTCAGTAAGAGTCTGACACTCCCTTTTGCTCCACCCAGAGCGGGAGGGGTCATTTGATGATTTCCCATCATAAAAAAAGGCGCTTTTCTTTGTATATATAATTTCATCACCATTGCTCTCACAATGGTGAAGGAAAACATAGTGAGGAGGCATATCCTAGAAGCAAAAATTCGAAGATATGTGACAACTACCAACTCGCACTGGGCACGCGTAGAAGATTACAGCTCACTTCCTCTCAAAGAGAGGAGGCCGTGGGAAAATAATTATAGGCTGGTTATGCATGAAGTTATTTGAGGAATGATTTGATCAGGCAACGGTGCGGTTTAAAAGAAGATTTATCGACAACAAATTTAAAGAGTATAATGCTTAGATGGTTTGGTCATGTGAGAGGATGAATGCGCCTAACAAAAGGTGTTAATGGATGCAGTTGAATACTAGTATTTTACATGGATTGACTGCCTATCTGACCTCCACAACCAAGTTACTGCGAATATAATAACCGGCACGAGTCGTGAGCACAGATGGGCAGTAGTGGGGGCAAGCTCGCGCATGTACACTTTCGGCTAAATAAAAATGACACGCGAGAGTCCAATAGACGACGAGTATCGACTGACGAACCAATCGCATGCAGCTCGGCGCCCCCCGGCTTCTTCATTCCGCCAAAGAGACCTAAAACTACTGCGCAGGTGTCAGTTTGTGCTCACGACTAATGCCGGCTGCCATTCGTAGATCTTGGACATCAGTCAGGCAACCAGTTACTATAATAAGATACCCCTTGGCTTACCAAATGGCAGCCGGGACCAACTGCTTAACGTGCTTTTCGAGTCACGGAGTGGGAAAAGTATTTCGATGGCTAAAAGGTACTTATAGTGTAGAAAACAATATCAAACTAATATTGCCTCCCATAAATTCAAAGGGGTTTCAATACCATTCAAACAACATAATAACAATTTGTTTTAAAGGGTAACCTCCTTTGTGATCAAAATTTACAACCCTTACATAAAGGTAACTCCTTTATATCTTTGATTGCAATCAATTTTCAACTAAAACTATTTTAGTTAAGAACAATGGGAAAACAGAGTCAGATTTCCGTTAGTGCCGCCATTTTGGATTTTATTGATCGTTCGAAGTTCGAATGGATTTGGTTTGCGTTCACGGTCACCAAGTTGTTTACTAAGCGTGAATGGAAGGAGTGCCTTAGAAAAAAAAAGAAAATACGTTTATTTACATGACGCAAAGAACGAACACAAACATAAAAAAGAAAAAGTTGGGTTATGGAATATGCGTCACATCCACGCAAAATGGCCATCGCTCAGCATAATGCTGCGACCCTATGTGAGACAGATAGACCCTATGTGAGAGAGAAGCAATCTGAAGTAGTAGGAAGTTGGAAGTTTAGTAGGAAGTTTCATTTGTCATTATGTACGAGATTACCAATTCTTTCAATGGAGTGTCAGTGGCTGACCATTGGAAAGTCATAATGACGTAGATTACCAAACTTGTCAAAATCAACAATTATGAAATCAATGATAGACCATTCTGACACTATTGTAATAGCATACTTGAGGCCCTGAACAAGTTGTCACGCGCCATAAGGATACTAAATATTATCTCGAATGAGGTAGATATATTTCACTGCAGCCTAATGAAGTTCACAGGAGCACTGAAGTGCATTGAAAGTGTTGACACGATATTTTAATTGTTTTTAATTGTATTTTATATTATGTTTTGATTTGTATTTTAATGGTATTTTGATGGTATTTTTTATTGTATTTTTTAAAATGGATATGAGTACTGTATATTTGTTTGGTAGTAACACTGCATTGGCGTTATAGCTGTTAAGGTGTTATGTACGTAATTAAAAATTAAAAAGTCCCGTCAAAATCGGTGTAGCCGTTTTGGAGATTAGCCGAAACAAACAGAAAGACAGACAGATGAAAAAAAAAATGTTATTGGTACCGTATACAGTGTGAGTCTTTATAATGTGCACATATCGAAATGAGGGAATCTATGCTTAATTTTATCTACTGCAAAAATATAAAAAAAATCCTAAATATTTTATTTTATTTTTTATGGAGTTTAAAAAAAAATTGTTCCCAGTGTAAACAAAACGGTGTAACTTTTAAACCAAATGATCTATCACGATGAAACAAACTCCATAATGATTGGAAGTAATTAGGCGTCCTCATAAAACAAAAGTTGGGGAAAAAACTGCCCTCAACTGAAAATAAACATGGTTTTTTAGCAAAAATCTGTTTTTATTTTCATAATTTTTTACAATAATTGTAAAATTTCTCATTATGATGCCCGTCTTATTGAGAAATTTTTTAATAAAAATAAAAAAATAAAAATTCCATAAAAAAAAAATATTTAGATTTTTTTTTTTTGTATTTTTTCCGTAGATAAAATTATTCATAGATTCCCTCATTTCGATATGTGTAAATTATAAAGACTCACACTGTGTACTTTCATATGCATGTAGTAAAAAGCTGTTATTTTGACATTACAAATTAACAGAAACTTCAATTTTATTTATTTGTATGTATGATGAGGCGGAGCTAATATGGCGAGTAACTACAATCTGAAAACCAAACGAAAATAACTCGAAATATCCATAAAATCAATCACATTATTATTTTATTATAAGCTAAGTTTTAAATTACTACTCACTATATTTATACTTAGGCTAACAATTATTATAAAAAGTAAAGCTGAAACGAGAAACAATTCGCAATGAACACAGAATAACATAATGTTTATGTCAATCATATATTTTTATACAAATTACCTACGTTTATTACAAATATTACTAAACAATTCAATTGTTTACTTACTTTAAAATTTCGCATATATAACCAATGACATAACGATACAAAAACAATTTAATATATGGCTTGAAAACGAGTTCCGTTGGCCCAAACCTTGGCCCCAATGTGTGCCGAACATTAGCCGGTTACGTTGCACCGAAGTGTACAATTATGTTGTAACTTAACTATTACTTAATGACATTAAGTATTAGTAAATTCTTGGTATTTTTTTAGTAAGCGTTTTTTTATGGTTTAAGAGATTTATTTATGTCCATTATTGTTTTTATTACCTCTTTCGATCGAATGCTAATTTGACATCAAGGAAAATAATAGTAATACCAGCTAATACTTTCCCACTCTAGATTTCAGACTTATATTAAGGCGGTATGACCCGATAGAGACCTCGCTTATTAGTTTTTTGAATCCATGGGATACATAAAAAACAGTGTTATAAAATTCTGAAAAAAATAATAATAAAAAAATGAAGATAATTAAGAATCCGGCGGACATGCAAGTGCTTTTAATAACACAATTTGATTAACTTTGCTTGGTATAAAAAAATCCCAAAGTTACCCCTTTTCGTTTTGTTTAATCGATCTCAAAGCCACAAAAAAGATGTTTTTTTTTCTTATTTTTTATATAAATGAGAGGGTAGTAAGATTGTTTATCACAATTCATCGAGTTTGTCTTGATAAAATAATTACTATGTTTAAATACCAACCAAATGCGCGAGGCAACCACTCGCGACTTCACGAGCCTACTTCCGTCAGCTCGATCGCCGGGATCACAGCGCCTTAATTGTAAGTCCAGGTTTCTTCACCATATTTTACTTAACCGATGTCAGTGATGTTTAAAATAAACTTAGAAAGTACATATACATTGAAATAGTCTCATTGGTACTTGTCTGGAAACCTGGGCCAATAATACTGGGCCATCACGACATCAAGCCAAAAACTTCTTATAAAGAACGAACGAGTATTAATCATACAAAGGCTTCCCCCAAGCACCGCCACTTCGACCGGTTCTGTGCTTCCCGCATCCATCAAATTCCTGCGGCCCATCGGTCCTTGTCGGAAGCCTTCCAACGCTACGTCTTCTGGTACGCGGTCGCCACTCCAGAACCTTTCGGCTCCATCGGCCATCTATTCTGCCCTGCCCACTGCCACTTAAGTTTGGCAATTTTTCGGGCTATTTCAGTTACCTTGGTTTTCCTGTGGGTCTCTTCATTTCTGATTCGATCACGTAGGGAAACTCCAAGCAACACGGTTGCTTCCTTCATATTGACGATATCAGACCATTCGATTCAAGTTTCCATAGAATATTTTTCTATAAAAAAAAAAAAAAAAAAGTTGCAGTCTTTGAGGACTACCGATAGAAGTAAAAACTAAGTTCATATATTCAGTATATAATTATGTAGCTCATGGAAAGCGTTCGGTGACGATGACGAGAGTTCCATGAATTTTGTTCACCCAAAAAGTGCTCAACGCGCCTAAGAAGAATTCACTTCAAAAACATTGGTAACTCAGAAAAAATTGGATGTCTGTAAAGTTGGTTTACGGACGATAGTTTAACGTGAAAACGTCATAACAAAACATTGATGCGGCGCAAGCGTACCTTGAGCGTAACGGGACAATGGGCGTAACGGGACAATGAGCGTAACGGGACAATGATCGTAACGGGACATTTTCGAGCACGCAGCCGGCGTTCATCGATTTATTAGACGTTGTCACGTCAAAAACCTGCATATTATACCATTGGATGAACTATGTATGCCAGGTTTTAGACCTGCAACCCAAAAAGTCCGGTCAAAAACCTCAGAGCCAGACTTAAAAATAAAATTAGCTAAACTCAATAACGTTCTTTCAAGTTCTTATAACCACAAGCTACAACTGTTTACGAAATAGTTTATTTGGGGTTTTTCCATATCAAATTGCTACATTGCTGTTTGGCAAAGGAAATCATTATTAACGTGTTCATATAATTATATCTTGGTGTCCATCTTTTGGTAAGATTTAATCAAAGTCTTGCAATGTAACGAACATAGTGTAATGTATGAGCTTCCTTTTTTTTGTGTGGTGTGTAATGAAGTTTTTTTTTTTGTATTGTTTTTTTTCTCAGTTCATTTTTATCGTGGTCTGACAGTTTGAGTAATATATGCGGCCTACCGAAATATCCTTTCTTTGGTATTGTTCGCCGAATCGTTGAGCTCCTTACGTTCTGAGTTGAGCTGCACGATTACTGACAAATGTGTGCATTGACTGGACAGGTCCACTCAATCTGTGTGATTCACATGATTATGTCTGGACTTTAAAAGAGACCTCTGAGTTCGTTTCGGCCACTACAATACAAACAGGAATTGAAGATTCTATTGTAAAAGCGCGGGAAATATTTGTTTATTGACTATCCCTCTTTCCCAATTCGTCCCATTAGCGGTTATATTTGCAATTGGTACTTAACTCGTAACAAAAAACAAAAGAATAATCATCATCACACTTCTTCGTATAATAATTGTGTAACAGCTCAATGTGGACATGCCCCGAATGGCAGCGGTGAAGCAAGTCGGTCAGCGCTAGTGATGCGGCGATTAGGCGAGGATAACCTACTCGACTAAATTGGTTGCATTTTTATTAGATTTTGTTATTGTTGGTTTTTTGACGTGACAACGTCTAATAAATCGATGAACGCCGGCTGCATGCACGAAAAAGGATGACTCATTGTCCCATTACGCTCATTGTCCCGTTGCGCTCATTGTCCCGTTACGCTCATTGTACGCTTGCGCCGCATCAATGTTTTGTTATGACGTTGTCACGTTAAACTATCATCCGTAAACCAACTTTACAGACAACCAATTTTATTTGTGTTTTTATTTAACAGTTAGCTTTGCTGGTTAAGGAAAATTTTAAATATTATGCCAAATTGTCAGTATAAAACAACAATTATGCTTCTGATGAATCTGCTAAGGGAAGATAAAGAAACAGTTGAATGAGGCCATGTCCCGAATGGTAACGGTGGAGCAAGTCGGTTAGCGCTAGTGATGAAGCAAGTAGGCGAGAATAACCTACTCGACTAAATTGGTTGCATTTTAATAGGCCTCCTCCAATTGGGGGGGGGGGGGGTTGCCATAATCGCCACGTTTGGCAGGCGGGTTGGCGATCGCAGTATGGTGTTGAAAATGTATAAAGAACGCTGGTGCCCATTCTCTAGTAAGTCGCTTACCACCCACGGGAGGAAATGGGGTAGTGCTATTCTTTACGTCCGGCACCACACGGCACATCATGGAGAAGAGGAGATTAAGGAACTTATATTCTAAAAATTCGACTTTGCCTAGTGGTCACATCACTAAATTCATGTAATTCAAGCTTGTATTCAAGTTCGACGTTATCTTTACTTCTGTGACACGTTTTAGCCGACTTTAAACGAGTTATGAACTTATGACACATTTAGTAAGAGTATTCATCACGAAACGACTGTCACAGAATGTGTTAAATAGAGATGAGCTGGGGGTAAAATAATTTATTTTTGACTAAAATACTACGTTAAAATGATTTGTTTATTTAGGGCCGGTTGTTTCAAACGGTTGGTTAACGTAACATACGTACGTCAAATAATAACGATTACATACGATGTTTAACGTTCGTTAAATACAAAGCGTTGTTTCACTGCATAAAAAACCGATCGTCAAAGTTCGAATGTTAAAGAATAAAATGACGTTAACCAGTGGGTTACTGTAATCGTTATTTTTTAACGAACGTTAAGGACATAATTTTGTGAAACAACGCTTTTTTTTTGGTTTGACAATAGTTAGCGCCATTTATGACGTATAGGTACGCGTGCGTTAACTGGATGTCAAACAACCCACCCTTAATGTTCAAGTAATGTTAAAAGTTGACCAGTTAAGAGTATTTTAAACGATAAAGGTAAGTAGCGTTGCGATAATTACCTTCTATTTCTAAATCGATCGTCCATTTTGGTTAAGAGTCTATACAACCTCAGCAGCACCTCACTCGGCATCTCGCTCGCACACTATTGCTACCGGTCACGCGAGCAAGCGAGACAGGGTGGCAGGGAAAAGGCTCCAAGGCGCCAATAGTTTAGGTAATTTCGCTTTACGGTGAAAATAATGGTCATTTAAAAAAAGAAAATATAGCATAAGACCTGCCTTATAGTTAGTTCAGTTAATATGCAAAGTTTAATTATCTAACTTGAAGTATATTTTGAATACCAGCGGTTTATTGTTCGGTTTGGAGGTAACTTTGGTTTTTTTTTCTATCGAGAAAATTTTATGGAATCGTGTTTTCGGCTAACATAGTACTTAACATTCATTCTCAAGTTTACCATATATTTATTTCAAAATTAATGCTGCAGGATTTTCGACATAACGGAGGATCATGCTAAGCCATTTGAGGTAGTATAGGCCCTTAACTTTTCGTTGCTTGAGACGCAATGATCGGCGCTCGAGCCGACTGAAGTAGGGTCGCGAAGTCGCGAGTGCATTTGGTAGGTATTTAAACATAGTAATTATTTTAATCATCGTATTAAGATAAACGCAGCGAATTGTACTAAACAATCTTACTACCATTTTGACTTCTATTCCGTAGGCATAAGGATGGCATTAAAAGCAAAACGTGGTTACAATACCAACCGTTTACTGCTAAAACTAAATGGAGTATAGCTAACTCAATGAATAACAAAAACCTTTTCTCATGCGTATTTTTGGTACCTAATAGTTTTTGTTTTTCTGATTCTAAGTGAAGAAGCTTGGTTTTTGCTGTAATCTGTAAGTTTTTTACCGTCCATTCTTTTCATGGAGGTATCTTAGAGGTAATTTGAATATACTTACAATCGTAAGGTCATTACAGAATTTATACTAACAATGAGTCAGATTTTGGGATATTGTTTTAAAGTAAGTACCTAATTTACAAAACTGCTGAGTTATGTAATTGGTTTTTGATAATTGAGGAAGTAGGTACGATTTTGTTGTAATTGCACGTACGTCAACCTACAGGGTATCTTAGAAAAAAAACTTTATTATTTTTGTTAACTTATTTAATCATAGCTGAAACTTCAATTAAGTAAATCATGTAGAGCATTCATATTCGACACCTGCAAGGAATTACATTCTAACTTATATTTAGTAACATACCAGTTACAATGTTATTCCTTGCAGGTGTCGTATTATCCATTAGCTTTGACCCTCGGTTTCACCTGCCTGACTCGGCTTCTAAGACTAAGGCCTTAGAAGCCGAGTACGACACGTCACGACATACGGCGGTGCGTCTTGCGGCACGTTTTGCGTCACGGGGCATCGCTGAAGAGGTCCCGCGCCGCTCTCCTCTTCGCAAGTCGCACCGTGGTACGCTCTAAGCAACTTCAAACTTTGTTCTCGCCGCAGTCGCGTATGCAAGACGCAGGTCGCGTGAGCGGTGATGTCGTGGCTAAGGGGTGAGGGTCATACCGTGATGTTAAATAGCCTATAACCTGCCTCAAGAATTGGGCTAATAAATACATATAGTTCCAGAGATTAACTAATCTGGAACTGCAAACAAACTCTTCAGCAAACAAACACAGAAAACTAAAACAAAAAGGAAATTGTAAGGTTAGCTGTGGGGTCTTCTCACCAGCACCTCCACAGCGTGCGACAACCAAGGTTCGTCGTACTTTTCTATCAACATACTTAAGATGCCGTTAGAACTAGACCGCGCTCTTGACAGTAGGGAATTTGTTTTTGCGTATTATGGCGTAAAAATCATCGGTATGCGCAAAAGATCATACCGGAATAGCGCGGTATTACCAACAGCATCCTGAAGTTATTAAACTGAATACGCAGGGCGTCTAGCGATTTCTTAGTATGCCTTACCCACAGGCCGCTGAGAACGATTGGCAATACACTTTTATAGAGGTATGAGGAACAAGGTGTAAAGTTCACTCATTCTCTATTGAAAAGAGAGGATCCTCCGCCCAGACGGGTGTCGTGTCTGGTGGGCAACTGCCCGACGGTTGATGTCGGGATGTTGTATATATGCTCGTCGCGCGGTAAACTCTGATAGCGCGATGCAGGAATTGTGACGTCAGGTCTTTGATGCGTAGTTCGCATGTGGCGTTGTTGATACCGCCACATTACTCCCCTCCGGAGACCGGAAGTCGATAGTGGGCTGAGTCAGTGCATATGATGCTTGCCAGGGCCAGTTGTGATTCCAGTGAGTCGGAACCGGGTGCCGCATAGTTCACGGTGAGTCGAAACTGTCTGCGGTGATTCCCCAGTGAGTCGGGGTGGCGCTGCGTTTGTTGATCCAGTGAGTCGGACGTCGTACAGCGCCGGGTTGAGGCTGACTGCTGGCGTCGACCAGGAGAGCGTTTCAGAGCGAGTCAGTGCGTATTATGCTTGCCAGAGCTACTTATATTAGTAACCAGCTTTTGCCCGTGGCTTTGCCTGCGTGGATGTTGGAAAATATCCCACGAGAGTAATAATTCCGTAATACATTGTTTTCATAAAACTATTATTGGTTTGCGCGGCGCACGCCAGTAAAGCGGAACTCGGAATGATTCTTTCCGACATCTTCAACAATCATTGTCAAAATTCAGCCAATTGAAACTAAATTTTAATGAATTATATACTTAAACCTGTCTCATGAAACATGTCACTCATTGGTGAAAACCGTATGAAAATCCGTTCGGTAGTTTTTCAGTTTATCGCGTTCAGACAGATAGACACGGCGCGGCGGCGGGGGGACTTTGTTTTATAATATTTTGTAGTGATATAGTAATAATAAATAAAGGATAAACAATTGATTAATAATTCACAAAATAAACTATTGTATCATACAAATCCACTACAGATTAATTATACTAATTGAATTAATCAAAGTGGAATTTGGGGCGCAGGTGTACGAAATATTTAATTTCCATTTAACATTTAGTTAAATTGTGATATAGATATTGGAAGTAGGAAATTGCAACGTAATTATAAGGTTTCAGGTTTAACAGGATATAAGTCGTTAATTAAAAATGCCTTAAAATGTTAATTTTATAAGTTATGTTACGCTCGAACGAAGTTAGGATTAAAAAAAAAAAAACATAAGCAAATCAACCATGTTTATAGACTAAGCATTGGTTAATTGAAGTGAAAGTCGTATACCTTCCGGAATAAATGTTCTATATTACAGCGAAACCAGTATCAAAATCCGTTACGTAGTTTAGAAGAACAACGCAGTCACACAGACGCGTCTTTCCATTCTATACAAGGCCAGAACGCAAGGGTGTGAAACTAATCGCGTATATATTGGAAGTCACTTTTTTACTAATCTCTTCCAATCTATACAATAGTAGTGCGCAAATACTTGCGTATACTTCGTAGTAACATAATCAATTACCTTACTCCATAATATACACTGTCAGTACGCATACTAAAATGCAATAATTTCTAAGTAGTCGAGATGGTTAAAATAAACTCACACTAGGGTCTCTGACCTGTAGGTTAGGTTAGGTTAGAAGTGTGACCACACAACGCACGAGTAGCGGCCGGCGAGTGCCAGAAACTGTACTCTCTTTCTTCTCCTTTAAAACTCTTGTCAGGCGTAAGTGATGTAGTATAGTTTGGAACCAGTAAGTACGTACGCGTACACGTTACAAACTATACACGAGCAGTACGCAAAATACGTGTATACATTGTAATCGCAGATTTAAAAAAAGGCATTACAATTTATACGCGAGCAGTTTCCTATGGCTGCGTTCTGGCCTTGTATAGATTGGAAAGACGCCACACAGACAGACACGAAATATTGTATAAACAGAATATACCTCCATAATATTGCATTGTTTACCTGTCTTCATAAATTATACTTCGCTGACCTACAGTAAAGAACCTATAACAATAAATCAATTGACTCATCAGTTGTGCGGAAGGAACAATCTGTTCATGTATTAAACCTTCGACATCGAGGCAAGAAGTCTTTCTTTTCCGTGTGATTGAAGGTCCTTTCTTCGTGGTATTTAGAATGTGGAATATTATGTAACTGAGTTAATGCAGTGTGTACTGTGGCGGCCATTTTAGCGAAATTTGACACATCTGTGGCAAGGTGTAGTTTATATTTATTTTTATAATTGGGGTCTTTAGTGGTGTGCGTTAATTCCAGGACATGTTGTATATCCATATCCATAATATTTAAATGTGAAAGTAACGCTGTCTGTCTTTGACGTTTTCACACCTAAACCGCTGAACCGATCGTCATGATATTTGGCAGAGATATAGCCTGGGATGTGGAGAAGGACATAGGCTACTTTTTACGCGATAACCGACATCCACGCGGGCGGAGCCGCGGGCAAAAGCTAGTAATATTATAAATGTAAAAGTAACTCTGTCTATTTGTTACGTTTTCACGCCTAAACCGCTGAACCGATCGTCATGAGATATAGCCTGGGATATGGAGAAGGACATAGGCTACTTTTTTACGCGATAACCGACATCCCACCATGGCCGAAACTCAGTCTAGATAATAATTTCCGGCTGTACGAAGGTCCACAACTTTCTTCGTGATATTTAGAATGCGGAATTATATAGGCAGTTCCACAAACAAACTTTAAATACTCAGCGGTAGGGTAGTTAATAAAACTGAGAAATGATGGCTTAACCTTTTAACGTTAAGTGCCTTGATTTCGCGGGCACCAGCGCAACTGCTGAGCGAGGGGGTTCTAAAATTCTAGATACGATTCCAAGTTCGAGTGAAATAGGAATTTTCTTACCAACATTCTCAGTGCCTACTGGATTTGAGTTTGGATTTGATCCCGTCTAAAAGCTTCCACAGACAGGCGCGACGCGATGGTGTGACGTGATTCTGGTAGAACAATCTCCGTGAAGTTTTCATAGAAATGGTTCTACTTATCTACTAGTATTTAAGGCGTTAGTGTTTTCATAGAAATTGTTCTACTAGTACAACGATCCATTAGCGCCACCCCTTTAAAAAATATTATCTTGTGACTGAGAAGGAATTATGAAAAACGGTTCAATAAAGGCTCGTACAGACTAGTGCGACATCGCGGGCGCGACGCGACGCGACACTAGTAGCAAAGTTTCTTTGTCGCTGCCTGTCACGCCCGCGATATCGCGCGAGTCTGTACGAGCCTTAAGGAATCTCGGTAAGAGTGTCTAGAATTTTCTGAAACCTTTTATAACGTTTCATAATGAGACACGATACTATTTATTGGGGAAAGGCTATTACAGTATCAGTGAATTCCTAGATGACATTGTAACATATGATTGATCGTACTAATTCGATTTTTTTTTTTTTTTTTTTTTTTACTATGAGTTTGCTCTTGACTTTAGTCTAGGTCTGGATGACAGAGACAAAGATTTGATTTGATTATTTATGATCTCTTATTATTATTATTGTATTGTTGATTTTCTTATTATTATTGTACTTGAATTTTTAATTGATTGACCGTTATTGTTTTTATTGACTTTTATAAATGTATTTAATGAATTTTATTTTAATTGCAATTGTATAATGTTACTTTTTAAATTTTCAACACAATGTACCTATATTGTTATGAAATAAATTACTTATGACTTATGACTTATGACGAAGCAACAAAATTCTACCTAAAGACAAGCGGCCACATTCATTTAGATCGTATTTTGTTGCTTCGTGTCTCAATTAGTGGACCATTGTCCATTGTTTTGTGGATCCATCGTCCTGTTAATAGGAACACTCTCGCCTTGTACAAAATAGACGGATTTTAAGTCGATATAAAATAACTGGAGAAAAACTGGCGAACTACACACCCTGCCTACCTCTTCAGGAAATTCAGGCTGGTATCCAAAACGCTTTTTGCAAACATGAGAATCACACATTTTCTCGGCCGTTGAACACGCCATTTTATACAGAAATGTTATAAGTTTACTAATACTTACCAGAAAATTATCTGAATAAATTTTAAACCACATTTAATAAGAGCAACCCAGCTCATTTTGTTAGCAGGTGTATTTAATAGTTAATTTGGACGCCCATAACTTAACATTAGTAGTTAATGCAATGTTATTTGTATGGGATTACCATTTGTCACGAAATGTGTCACTCGCTTCTTGGTAAAAAAAATTACAATGCTATTGGAAAAGTACTGTGAAATTCGCCGAAAGTAAGATGGGTCATGTTCTTTATATCTACTTGTAAATGACTAACACCTGAACTCTAATTGCGCACAAACTTTCAATTACAATCTGAATGATTTTGAAGCAGATTGCATTGCATCCATTGCTTCATATGTTCGAAAAATTTGTGTGCTCAACAACATAAATAACGCAATGAAGCATCGCCATTTCGACCGGTTCTGTGCTCCCCGCATCCAGCGGATTCCTGCGGCTTTCATAAGGTCATCGGTCTACCTTGTGGGAGGCCTTCCAACGCTACGTCTTCTGGTACGCGGTGGCCACTCCTGACTCTCAGGTGGCCCCACGGCCATATGTTCTGCACGCAATGTGCCCTGCCCATTGCCACTTAAGGTTTGGCAATTCTTCAAGCTATGGCGGTTACGTAGGGAAACTCCAAGCATAGCCCTCTCCATTGCCCTTTGAGTGACTTTTAGCCTTATAATAAGGCCCTTTGTGACTAATCATACGAAAAAGAAAACAGACCCCGTCATCAAGCCCCTTAGTAGGGGTTTTCCATTATTATTAATAGCATACATTTCCGCACACATAGGTTTAATACCTCGAGGCCAGTGTCTTGTTGATATTATGACAATAATTATATCGAGACGTCATTCGCATGAATACTAGGTTAATTAAGATAGTTAGCATAATTTCTGGGAAGTGAAAGCTGTCATTAACTTAGTTAAAGGAAATGCCGCATTAACGTACTGAAATGTAGTATTAATAGAGCTCCTGAGGTTGTTCCAGAAAGTTCATAGTAATTATATAATTTATATAATTTTGAAGCTTCTGGGAAGGACTTCGATCGTTTTCCTATTGGTGTCTATACTCCATTTGAAATAAGACATTTAAATAAACCTACAGTTCGTTCAGCCGATTTTGACTTCGTGAACCCAATACAATAATGTAGTCAGAATTTCCACATTCAGAGTCGTCACCCAACAACCAATAGAGATTTAAAAAAAAAAAAACAATTTCTATTTGTCCATCATGTAGATTATTAAAAAATATTGGACACATATTTTTTCTTTATTAAACGTAATCAAATCATTAAGGCGATACATTGAGTTCAAATGTGGCATGACGTCACTTCTCAGTAGATTTTATACGTAGCTGTGACGTAACGAGCCCCCACTCCCCAAGTTTAATGTGTTTTATCTAAGTCATATTTTAAAAATATGATAAAGCAAAAAATACGTGTCTAATATTTTTATAGTATCTGATTGACGGACTGAACAGTTTTTCTTTTTTTTTTATCCAGGACACAGACCTACTAGACACCACCAAAAAAAAAAAAAAAAATTAATGTTTTTAAACTGTCCTATTTTGACTGACAAGGTCAAAATGTATACCTGTCGATTAACGTAGATATACCTTAATTAACAAGTCCCAAGTAACGACTCTGAGTACCGGCTCAATTCATACAGAGGACAATAAGTTAAGTGTCATCCTCTAGAATTCCGCCAAAAAGCAAGTAAAGATATACAATCGCAGAGAGACGCTGTCGAGTATCTTTATTATGATGAAACACGCACAATAATCTTGTTCTGCATGAGTCTTTCTTAATAGCATGACTACCAAGGTCAACCGGTGGTCACACCACACCCGGTCACCAAAAACTGACCACCTAGTGCGGTGAATCGATGAAGCAATTACTAATATACTCTTTACAAATAACTTTATTGTGACGATAACCGACTTTTAATGAATTTATACAGTTTTTTTTTTTTTTTTTTTTTTTTTTTTTCTTTTTTTTTTTTTTTTTTTATCGTTGCCCCACACTAGGAATTTCTCCTGTATCGTGGGTGCGTTTACAAACATTTAAACTCACATACACAAACAGCCAGACCCGGAACAACTACTTGTAGATCATACAAATATTTGTTCCGTGCGGGAATTGAACCCGCGACACGCAGCGCAGCAGTCAATCGCTTAACCACTGCGCCAACCGTGCCGTCATAAATATCACGTCTAAACGAGTAGAGTAAATGATTTAGAAAATATATCCGCATTTTGTATCTTCCCTCTAATTATCTTCTGTCATATTAAAAGGTATGGTATATACCACCAAATTGAAAAAGAATCTTTGTGGGACCAACAATTATTGCGGAAAAGTAGATGTCCTATACTTTTGGTTCGAGTAGGTTTTAAAGTTTTGTATGAGACAGCTGATTATTTTTATGCACATACCCGCTGTATAATCAGCGTTTTAGAAAAGGTTTGACAATCAAATAAGTTATTAGATGTTTTACGTGTCTGAAGGGAAATGAGTCTTCAATAATGAGAATGAGGGTACAATGGAAAAGGGCGTGTGGTAGCTGACATAGGGCACAAAAAATACTTTACATCTTTTTCTATCTGAACAGACAGCTGTGCTGCTGAGGAGTTTGTTGCGCCATTTCTTCTTCCCAGCTAAAGCACTAGGAACTGGTGAATGGCGGGCGTGCCGGGGGACTGTCTTATGTAACGTTGACGTTCGAAAAGTGCTGATTCTCAAGCCTAATTGGAATAAATGACTTTTGAATTTGAATGTTGAATAAAAGAGCATCCATGAGTGACTATTTTTATCTAATTATTACGACTTTTGGTTGCATAGCTGACTGTCAAGGGTGTCCCCTAGACAGTCAGCCTTAAAACCAACCATGCCGACTGGCTAGTCTTTCCATATCGGCTAACGCTATTCTACACTAATATTATAAAGAGGAAAGATTTGTACCTATTTTTGTATGTTTGTATGTTTGTAATGAATAGGCTCAAAAAGTACTGGGCCGATTTAAAAAATTCTTTCACCAATAGAATGCTACATTCTTCCAATTTGACATAGGCTACATTTCATTTTGAAAAAAATTAGGGATCCTTGGTAAAATTTGAACAATGTAACCGAAGGTGTAGAAAAATGAGTCTTAAAATGATAATTGTCTACCCCGTGCGAAGCCGGGACGGGCTGCTAGTCTCGTATATAGCTGAATAGCTTCTACCCGCGACTTCGTTCACATGAAATTTCTTGTTTTGAACCGATTTCTAAAAAAAGAGGAGGTTCTCAGTTAGTCAGAATCTTTTTTTCTTTTACATATGTGTGTTTTCCGATTACCTACTCAAGACGGCTGGACCGACTTGGAAAATATATTTTTTTTTTGGTTAAGCTTGCGCTAAGTAATGAGGAGCTCGTGGCTAAGTAATAATAGCCGCACGGGTCGACCCGTCAGGTTAAGCTACGTTTGCCGGGGTTGGTCCGTGGATGGGTGACCATCTTTATATACCGAGACTCCTCCGTGCCTCGGAAAGCACGTTAAGCCGTTGGTCCCGGCTGTCATTCGTGGATCTTTGACAGTCGTTACGGGTTGTCAGAAGCCCAAAAGTCTGACAGCCAGTCTTACCAAGGGGTATCGTGTTACCCAGTTACTGGGTTGTGGAGGTCAGATAGGCAGTCGCTCCATGTAAAGTACTGGTTTTCAGCTGCATCCGGTTAGACTGGAAGCCGACCCTAACATACGAGTAGTTGGGAAAAGGCTAGGCAGATTGATTGGTTAAATAAGCTTGCGCGGTGATCCTATGTAATCGTTATTAACTTTGCTTGGGTAGTTTTTGAGTTCTTAAATTTCTGAAGGCGGTGGCAAAACTGAAAATACAAAATCGGTTGAACGGATTGTAAAAAATGGGTTATTTAAATGTCAAATCTTATTTCAAATGGAGTGTAGTCAGTTGCAACTGAAGATCATTGTCAATATTATCATAGCTCTTATAAAATTATGAATGCTAATATCTTATTGCATTGTTTGTTAATAACTTCCATTTTGTTTCCGCATGGATTGAGCCAAGGTAAAGTTATTATTATGTTTCCTTCGTAATCAGTAGATCATTGTGCCGAGTTGGATTATACTATGGTAATATTAGCAGTCTCTGCGTGTTTTACCAGAAACGAAGATTAGTCCCAATAATATAAACAATGTTTCAATAAATCAATCAATATCGCAGTCCACTGCTGGGCATAGGCCTCTCTCCCTTTGTTTTTTTTTTTTTGAAGATGTAAATTTTTCATATATAAATTTAAAATAATTTAATATAAATTTTTCTCCCGCTCTGGGTGGAGCGGAAGGGAGTGTCAGACTCTTACTGACTAAAACCCACCCGTGTTCCTTCCTTGGCCCTTTATATTCCGGGGCATCGGTACCCCTTTCGGACAATCCCGCTGACCCGGCAGGCTTGGGCCCTAATGGGCCCTCTCGTTGTTGCTGACCCCACAACACCCTGTCCTCTACCTTCCGCATCCAGTCTGTCCCAACCACCTTTTTGAGGTCGTTGGTCCATCTAGCTGGGGGGCGTCCCACACTACGCTTGCCGATACGCGGTCTCCACTCCAGGACTCGTCTGCTCCACCGGCCATCGGTCCTTCGACAAACATGGCCAGCCCACTGCCACTTCAGAGAAAAAGAAACATCAGCATCATGCTGAGATAGGAGCCTTTTGGTTTTATAATTGCGTGTTTGGCTTGTGATCTTCCTGTGCGAGTCACAATAAATACTTTTTCTTTCTTTCTTTCAGCTTGTTAATCTGTAAGCTATTTCGGTGACTCCTGGTTCTTTGTCCGGTTTTAACACATTTTGAATTAGGTATTTTTAAAGTTTGTAATGTTATGGTTATGTTATGAGATTTTCTAAAGACGTTTGTCCTTTGCTAATAATTCAAACACAAGGGATGATTGGATGCGGAAGGCGAAGATTCGGGTCAACTTTGGAGAGGCCTATCACAAGGTTGCGGCAATATACTAGCTGCCCGTGTCTATGCCCGCGTGGAGGCATTTTCTAAAATAAAAATAAACTAAGTTACTCCATATTACATCAGCTATCTGCTGATAAAAGTCCCGTCAAAATCTGTCCTGCCGTTTCGGAGATTAGCCGGAACAAACAGACAGACGAAGATATTTTTTTTAAATCTGTTAATTTGACATTACAAACAGACATTTCAATTTTATTTATTTTTATCTACGCCCATGCTATAAATCCTCTATAAAAGTTTCTGAAACAGCTTATTGCCAACATTAAAACACCCAGTGTCATAGTAACCATAATAGCATCCAAACGGGAGTTATAATGTTGTACTGAATTTCATAATGCAACTCCTTTGCTTTTACGAGGATGATGATCCCTTCCTTACTCATCTGTTTGATGAGTAAGGAAGGGATCATCATCCTCCCTTCCGTTCCCACTACTCAATTCGTGGTATCTTTATGAATTTCAAATGCAGAACATTGTCACGCACGCGCGTTTCACTATACTAGACCATAGAGTCGTATCCCGCCCTTATTATAAAACAGTTGCATAAATAACTATTATAGAAGATTCTGATGTATGTTGCTAACTTCTTAAAATGTAATCGATAACCAGATGTAAATTTATATTTAATACGTTTGGCCCTCAAGATCTTTTATTAGATTACAATTATGGCTACGGACACAGGGATTCTTGTTGCCATGCTTCATTTCATAACTTATCCACCTTGAAAATGTACAAGATGCAAACCATTAAAATTTTCACACCACGCAGCATAAAAGGAATCCCTTACGACCTTCAAAAATAATTATCAAAACCAGTACTTACAACTACTTAATATACCTGTACATCCCACCAAATATGGTTGAAGAAGACCCGTTCCCATCAATTGTATAATTATATAACCGTATGCGACCATAACCAATTGATGTCAAGGCAAAGATATGGCGGTATGACTATAAAGTTCAGTGCCATGTCTTAATCTTCTTCCTTATATGTTCAATAGTCATTTACTGGGTAACATATTTCTTGATTTAAAAATAATATAGGTATCGATTACACAAGGCTGTTTTGTTTTTGTAATGTCTATTGAGTTAATAACGAAAACTTGTAAAAATCTGTGAGAGCTATGCTGCCAGCCTAATTGCTATATAATGTGAAGAAGTCCGAACTCATGGTCTCTGAGGCTGTAGGCAGGAAATGTCCAGTTAATGTGCCACCAATAAAAAATTACGAGGTCCCGATTCGTCGGTTACATCAGTTTAAATACTTGGGACATTTGATTGCTGATAACCTTAAGGATGATGCTGATGTTGAACGGGGACGCAGGGCATTGGCGGTACGGGCGAACATGTTGGCACGTAGGTTCGCTCGATGTACAGAAGCGGTCAAACACACGCTATTTAAAGCATACTGCACAGCTCTGTACTTGAGCGCCCTATGGATCAGCTGTAACAAACGTGCCATCAATGCGCTGCGCGTCCAATACAATAACACCTTCAGGGCGCTGAAGCGGCTACCACGTTACTGTAGTGCGTCAGATATGTTCGCAAAAGCCCGAGTCGACAGCTTCTCAGCTATCGTACGAAAGAAAAGTGCGTCTCTGCTTGCCAGATTGCGTGGCACTTTTGATTCTTGATTGATTTCTTTGACTTTCTTATTTGTTCAGACCATAACTTTTTTTTTTAACGTTTCTCCGCACTAGGAATTTCTCATGTATTGTGGGAGCGTTAACAAACATATAAACTCACATACACAAACAGCCAGACCCGGAACGACTACTTGTAGGTCATCAAAATATTTGTTCCGTGCGGGAATCGAACCCGTATCACGCAGCGCAGCAGTCAATCACTTAACCACTGCGCCAACCGTGCCGTCATTAGTAGGTAACGATTATTTAGCATAACCTACCTAAGTAATCTAAGTACCTACCTAAGTGATCGTAGGAATAATTACCTAAAATTTTACGTTCATAAAAATCAACTTACCAAAGAGTTAGATACTTACAAAAACTTTGAAAGTTCCTTGAAACTCTGAAATAAGCTGCTTAAGTAAGGCTAAACTGAAAATGTTGAAGTTAGTTGAAAGACTCCGTGAAAATGACTGTTAAATTGAGACTTACGTTGAAGAAACTTGGTCCTATGTTGACAAATCTCGTTCATGAAATTTAAGTGAATTTCATCTTTAGATTTATATCTAGAGCTAGTGACTCGCCACAGTTTCGCAAGGATGGTATTTTTTTTAATGTTTCTATCCTATGTCCATCTGGAATAATGTACCTTTCAAACGGTGCAAGATTTTTTTAAATAGGAGTTGACCACGATAGGGAGCAAATTTTGTGAGCTTGTGTATATTATACACAAATTCGCTCTCTCTCTTTCATCATTATCATCATTTTAGCCGAAAGACGTCCACTGCTGGACATAGACCTTCCCCAAGCACCGCCACATCCACCGGTTTTGTGCCTTCCGCATCCAGCGGATTCCTGCGGCTTTCACAAGGTCATCGGTTCATCTTGTGGGAGACCTTCCAACGCTACGTCTTCCGGTACGCGGTCACCACTCCAGAACCTTTCGGCCCCAACGGCCATCTGTTCTGCGAGCAATATGCACTCCCCATTGCCACTTAAGTTTGGCAATTCTTCGAGCTATGTCGGTTACGTTCTGATTCGATCACGTAGGGAAACTCCAAGCATAGCCCTCTCCCTCTCTCTTTACAATATTAGCATAGATTTCTGCATAGAATAAAACGAAGTCGTATTTCGTGTCTGTCTGTGTGACCGCGTCGTTCTTATAACTACACAACGGATTTTGATGCGAGTTTTACCACCATTTAGGGCCTATTACCTAGATGATGTTTTGCAAATTTTTTTTGTTTTGCAATTTTTTTTACAACCATCTTTTAACTGTGGAGTAATTTCGTAACACTGTAACAGTAGCAATGGCTTTCATTTTGACAATTCAACAACATTCATTGCGATATTTACTTTGTTGAGCAGACAAAATTATCGAACATAATTATGAAGCAATGGATTAGCACTATCCTTCAAAATCAATCTAGTCTGAACGTGGTGTTAGTTGTATAGTGTTAATTAACCTGAGATTCCACAGTAGTATGAGTAAGATTTTATTATCTTATCCAATGTGGAGACAACAATACGACAATAAATGAAAACGCTGGCAATACTCATGTATAGAAGTATTATGGAATAATCAAATAAATCCTACCATCGTTCAAACAAACTAATTAGTAGTGATGGACCGACTATGGGTTTTGCCAATCTTTGACTAGCTATAAAAAAAAAGTTAAAAATAATAATAATATATATATATAATAATATGACGTCGTGGTGGGGCTTGCGCGCTCGGCTGGAGTGAACATTGACTAGGAACTGAGCTCCCACCTCAATCTTGCCTTTATTGGCCGGCTTGAGTGGAGATTCGCAAGAGCAAACGTGCTCGGAGGAAGGAAGTTTTCCAGTAAGTGCTTGTAGGGATCTTGACCATCTTCCGGGCTCTGGGATTGTTCTGAAAGCCGTGGAATTCCTCTCCACTCCTCGAGCACCTCAGGATATGTTGCCCCCTTGTCGCTACGTCACTATGTGCTAGCGACCGTTTTCGGGGGCCCATTATTGAGTGTGCAAGTCACCCCTTGCCATTTTATCCGTGTATAATAAAACATTGATCAGGCAGGGGCCATAGTCCTTCCATAGTTTTAGGTAACCAGTCCATTTCAACCACCCAAACCCATAGTCCAATATCTTTGGTTCAATATCCTGCAATAGTCCTACACCAACCGGGGGTTGTCCTTGGGTACACTTGTATAGTGCGTACAGGGATGATCGTCAGTTGGTGCTTCATTCAATTAAATAGCTACTAACGGGCCTCTGCGAGTTGGCTTCGGCCCCTCGTACACCTTCCAAAGGTCCGGGACCCCAGGGTCCTGAGATATGTAAACTCATAAAAATAAAATAATAATAAAAAAATCTTTTCATTTTGTACCTACAATTATAAACAAAAACTATTGAATATATATGATTGAATTTTTGTATACAGACTGGGAATGGGAATCATTAGATATACGCAGCTTAATTTATTGTCGTATTGTCGTCTCCACCTTGTATAAGTTATGTTAAAATTCTTACCGTTATTCTATCGAGATATTTATAGATGCAGATCAATCGATAGGTGAGATATAAGAAATAGATGGTTGGCCATAGATCAACTAACTGGCTGTTGATAGAGCTATTAAAAACACAAATGCATAAATATCTACAGTAAATGTTTGCGAAAATATTATTCGTAAAACTTGTATTATTTCAAGTTTGTTAAATTTTTTACCCTATTGAATGAGTAAAATGTGCTCCAGTTACTAATTAAATATATTAGTTATTTTAACTTTTTTTTTCTAACATGCTTTTTGTGGTCCTTCGAGCTGGATATAAACCAGCGAATCTAATTTTAAATTACAGTTTAAGACTTAAGTATCTTCATGTCTTCGAATCGGTAATATACCACGACAACATGTAGGTAGGCCAACACACGGCTACATATCAAGCTAGAGATTTCCAGTATAAGCTGATCTCGTATTGTATAGGATTTCCGTACAATGAGAGGTCAGCTTATACTGGAATAGCATAGCTTGATAATTGTGTAGCCGTGTGTACCTACAATTATAAACAAAAACTATTCCAACTGTTTGCTTGAACTAATGTAACCTGCGATTAGCTTTTTTTTCTTGGAAGGTTCAATGTTCATTAATGACTGGTTTTATACCGGTCTATATGCGTGTAGACGTCATAATAGTGCGTCAATGATGCCAACATTTAATTTAGAATTTTCCATTCATGACGCATATGTATGCAGAAGTCTAGGTTTTTTATAAAATTTTATATGTATTGAACGCTATGAGATTTAATTGTTGACAGTTGGATTTATTAGTGTTGGGGCCAATTTTCCAATCGTCAGATATTTTTTATCAGAAGAACAAATATGTTTAACATATTTTCTATTAAAAAAAAAAAAAAACTCAAAACGCAACTTTTGTTCCTAAGAATAAAGTTATTTGAAGATTTAAAAAGCGGCCCTTAAAGCTATAATAATTATAATATAAAAGAGTGCAGATCCTTTGTTAAGACCAATATTGTGCTGTATTTTAAGAAATAAACTTGACTTTATTTCATATGTTGGAATTCAAGGATGTATTTTTTTTTTTGTAGTTTTTAGCGTTTTCACTTGAAAGAAGGAAGTGATAAATCAAGTATAGTATAGTAGTAGTATGGTATAGAATAGTTTATAAAAAAAATAAAAAAAATATCAACTATATAAAAATAAGTTGGGTTTTCCTTCCTGACGCTATAACTTCAGAACGCACGAACCGATTTCCACGGTTTTGCATTCGTTGGAAAGGTCTCGGGCTCCGTGAGGTTTATAGCAACTTTTTTTTTTTTAATGGTTTTTCGAAAAATTAGGGTAGGGTAGAGTAGGGTAGGGTAGGGTAGAGTAGGGTAGGGTAGGTAGGTAGGTAGATAGGGTAGGGTAGGGTAGGGTAGGTAGGTAGGTAGGTAGGGTAGGGTAGGGTAGGGTAGGGTAGGTAGGTAGGTAGGTAGGGTAGGGTAGGGTAGGGTAGGGTAGGTAGGTAGGGTAGGGTAGGGTAGGTAGGGTAGGGTAGGTAGGGTAGGGTAGGGTAGGGTAGGTAGGTAGGTAGGGTAGGGTAGCGTAGGGTAGGGTAGGGTAGGTAGGTAGGTAGGTAGGTAGGTAGGTAGGTAGGTAGGTAGGTAGGTAGGGTAGGGTAGGGTAGGGTAGGTAGTTAGGTAGGTAGGTAGGTAGGTAGGTAGGTAGGTAGGTAGGTAGGTAGGTAGGTAGGGTAGGTAGGTAGGTAGGGTAGGGTAGCGTAGGGTAGGGTAGGGTAGGTAGGTAGGTAGGTAGGTAGGTAGGTAGGTAGGTAGGTAGGTAGGTAGGGTAGGGTAGGGTAGGGTAGGTAGTTAGGTAGGTAGGTAGGTAGGTAGGTAGGTAGGTAGGTAGGTAGGTAGGGTAGGTAGGTAGGTAGGTAGATAGGGTAGGTAGGGTAGGGTAGGGTAAGAGTAGTGCAGTTTATACTATAGCTTTTGACAGAACGAAGTCTGGTCGGGTCAGCTAGTTTTATATATAATCAATGTGTATAAACTATACATTGATTTTCGATGGCGTCACAGGGTGTCAAAGATCAGTTTTTTTCTCTTCTACTTGACGTAGTTACATAAAAAAGAACATGAATTTTATTAATTTACTACTTAGTTATAAAGTTGAGGTATTAAAGTTATTTATTAAATTACATCGTACATGTACGTAGGGACAATAACATATAGTGACCTTATTGATGATGATCTTCAGAAAGGTCAGGTGCCGTAATATTCACGACCGGCGTGCGTGTATGACCAGCGGGCTATTGGCGTAACACTCGTAAAATGACAATAGGTATAATTCCTGGGTAAAAAAAAAAAAAAACTGTTTAGTCCGTCAATCAGATAATAAAAAAATATTAGACACGTATTTTTTGCTTTATCACATTAATAAAAAATGACTTAGATAAAACACATTAAACTTGGGGAGTGTGGGTTCGTTACGTCACAGCTACGTATAAAATCTAGCGAGTAGTGACGTCATGCCTCCCTCCGACTCTGCCGAGGTTCGTACCCCACAGGGGATATTCTTAGCGCGCTTAGATTAAAAAAAAAAAAACTTCATGCCACATTTGAACTCAATGTATCGCCGTAATGTTTTGATTACGTAAAAAAAAAAATACGTGTCGAATATTTTTTTTTTAATAATCTACATGACGGACATAATTTTTTTTTTCGCGATTTCATGTTTGTTCCCATACTAAAAGTTATTCATAATGATGAGTACAAAGATCCCTTATGAGGTTTCAAACGAATTAAATTTGACTGTGTATATTACCTCACTTTTATACTTACATCATAAAAGGTGCTAATTATATCAATTTAATATTTCCTATAACATTCCTATAATATTTCCTTATTTTCTAACACTTAGGTAGTTATTTTTATCGTTATAAAAATGGTAAACTTTATAATATCCCCTATACATCAGATTGTTTATTTTTTAGCGTTCAGTGTCATTTCTGTTGGGGAGTTTGTTAAGCCACTTTTTTTCCCAAATAAAGCCCTAAGTAGTGGTGAAGCGCGGGGGCTCTTGGGACTGTCTCATGTAATTTTGACGTTCGAAAAGTGCTGATTCTTAGCCTAATTTGGCCTTTTGATTTGATTGATTGATATGACTGCTGTCACGTCTAACGATAAATTATTCAAAATATTGTTCGAAACTGATTTTACCGACGGTACTCGTCGGCGGTAGCCGTTGACGCGTCGACGACTGCGGTTGCCGCGTGCCTCTAGTGTATTTGAGCATGTACTCACACGAGCGGCACGTTGCATTCGACGCGTCGCGGTTTCGGTGGCTGCCGTCACCGTCGACGCGTCGAAGAGTGCCGCCGACGAGTCGACGGCTGCAGTTGCCTCTGCCGTTGGCAAGGTGCCGCTCGTGTATATGAGCACTAGCATGTTTCAAAAAAGTCTCGTTACTACGGTCAGTGACGCTATCAACCTTGCTGATTGTTAGGTAATGTTTGTATTGTTATTTCCCTAACCTGAAGGGTTAGGCAGAGGTGCGCTTTAGTACACCCACATTTCACCAGTTATGTTTAAGGTCCATGTCGGGCCTTCAACCGGGTACAAATACCTGGATAATAGATGGGAAAAGCCAATAACACTGGCCGATCCAGGAATCGCACCAAGGACTTTGTGCTCAGCAGTAGCGCGACCAAATACTCGTAGGTTAGGTTAGGTTAGAACTATGAACATCCGCGCGCAAGCCGAGCAAGCGGAGCGAGCGGTGCCGCCGCAGCGGCCGGTGAGTGCTACATCCAAGTTGGTCGCAGTTACTTGGCTATATTAGAGTAATCAATAATATTTTTAGGAGCGCAAAAGAGGGAATTAGTAGAGACTAGCTTTTGCCCGCGGCTTCGCACGCGTGGTTGTCGGTTATCGCGTAAAAAAGTAACCTATGTCCTTCTCCATATCCCAGGCTATATCTCTGCCAAATTTCATGACGATCGGTTCAGACAGATAGACAGAGTTACTTTCACTTTTTTTTTTGGGGCCCTGTCCGAATACCAGCGCTGCGGCACTTATTGTAAATGTCGCAGCATCATGCTGAGATAGGAGCCTTTTGGCCTCGTACAGGACTCTCTTTTTATTTATTTTTTATATTTTTGTGATTGTGTGTTTACTAAAGTTTGTGATCTTCCTGTGCGAGTCACAATAAATACTTTTTCTTTCTTTCTTTCTTTCTAATATTAGTATGGATTCGATTGCCGAGGTTTATTAGATAAACCATGTAATAGATGTTTGTCTACAACAATATTAAAATGATTTACAACACCATTATGTATGACACAACAATTCAAATTTTACACATACAATTTTATCGCTTTTAACCCCGGACATTGTTTAGATGTTCAGGTTTTTGTTACATTGTCTAATTTATTATTCAACACTGAAATAAACATAATTAGTACCAAGCTTAGGTACAAAATAAGGTTTAAATACGTCGAAAATACTAACAGCCTTGAGATCAGTTGATATCTGATTTAAATCCAGTATTTTCTGGTAAACGTGATCACCGAAGAAACGGAATAAATGAAAAACAAAAATTTTATACAAAAAAAAAAGACTTCCAATTAAAAAAAAGTGAAAAAGTACTTTAATTTCGGAACATTTTAGCTTCATCATCAGGGCCTCAAGTCTGCTATTACAATAGTGTCAGAATGGTCTCACCATTGTGAATATTTGACAGTGTTTGTATGGCAAATCTGTCAAAAACTCACAATGAAGAGACCATTCTGACACTATTGTAATAGCAGACTTGAGGCCAGCGCCGGATTTAAAGGTGTGGAGGCCCTGGGGCAACCAAGAAGTGGTCTCCACTTCTTCGTTACCCCATGATTTTTTTGAACACCCAAAAAAAAAAAAACAATTTAAAAAGATACCTTGTGAATGTGAACTTGTTTTTCTTTGACAAAAGATGTATTCTTTCTTATAAAAAAAAACTGATTGTGGAGGCCCCTTCTTTGTGGAGGCCCGGGGCTAGAGCCCCTGTTGCCCTGCCCTAAATCCGGCCCTGCTTGAGGCCCAGAACAGTTTGATCAGAACCATTTATTTAAACTTGCTTCGTCATAGTCGCTTTTAACTATTTTAATCTAGATATTTCATCGCCAACCGTGAAAAAACCCATTCCTACTGATATTGTGTTATGCAGTTACCCCGCTGAATGTGGTTGTTAGTGGAGTGCGGGTCGGGTTGTTTGTGTATTGATAATGTTTGTAATCAGATGACGAGAAATTCCAATTGCGGGGCAACGTTCTTCAAGCAAAAACATTGGCTTAGGACAAACTTGTTTTTCAAAAATCTAGTTTTACCGGTAACATATCTGTGGAAAACTCTATTTTAATAATAAACGCTGCTATGTTATGCTGTTCTTTAGTCATAACCATGGCGCGTGTACCATCGCCCGCGTTAAAGATAGACAAGTAGGAGAAGAAATCTATTAAAGATAATTTTAAGAACGTTATGAGAAATCTTCACATTAGGAAACTGCCTGAACATCTGTGTCGGAGAGTCTGGTGACAGGCTGACTCGTGCTGCCAAGCTTACTGCTTGTGCTTAGCTTACTAAGTCAAGTATTTTTTATTTTTTTTAACATTTGTTTTATTTTTTAATTAATTATGACGCATGGCATAATTTAAAACACCCGGTTACGAATGCAGTTCGAGCCTTGTGTTACAAGGGCGCCGCGGAATGAAGCGGCGACATCTTTATCAGAGTTCATTCACCCTAACACAAAAATGTGTTTCTTGCTATTGCAACTTAAACTTAATCTAAATCCATTCTGCGGCGCCCTTGTATCACAAGGTTCGGACTGCACTCGTAACAGGGTGTTTTAAACTATTTCATGCGTCATAAGTAATAAAAAAAAAAAAAATCAAATGCTCAAAAAAAAATTTTTTTTTTCACATTAATGATTAGTAGTCATTGGATACATGAAGTGGGCTGTCTTTGTAAGACGACTAAAATGCCACGGTGTATATATAAAAAAAAATATATGCACTTGAATGCTGAATCTAAGATAAATAAAACTGGACTTACCTGCTCAAGTATCAACTTTAGTATTATGTTTTAGTCTAAGCCGTTTTGTTAGTGATCATTTTTGTTATAAAAAGGTCCTAAATGATATCAATGGAATTTGAACTTTGTCTTGTATGACACTGAGTTTGACGTTCCTAAACTTGATAATCTAAGCTTCTGAATTCAAGTTTAGACAGAAAACCCATTTTATTTTCATTGGAGAAACGATAACCTTGATTATTTCGATTGTTGGGTATTTCTGATGACATCAGAATAACCGGTTTGTGGTCAGGCAATATGGTTGTTTTAATTAAGAAGAATTAATCAATGTATTTCAAAGTAATTCCCATGTGTGATGAGAAATGATAATATTTGTCTCCGGCGTATTTAAATTATGTGAATTCTTTGAATAAGATAGGTATTGTAAAGAATAATCATTATGGTTAATTCCACTGTTAGATTAAAAAGCTTTGAGGGTTTCCATTAAAAATGGAAAACTTTTTTCACACGATAGGAAAACACATATCGTTACGGCTACTTCGGACAAAACTAAAAAACAAAAAAAACGATTAGATATTATTATTACTAAGTACCGTAATAAGACCTATTAGATACATAGATAGAATACTCTTTATTATGTACACCGTAAAAATTACAATAATTATTATTTCTAATAACTATAATAATAATTATTATTATAATTTTTATTATTATTAACTACCCGCGTGTATGTCGGTTATCGCATAAAAAAAGCCTATGTCCTTCTCCATATCCTAGGCTATATCTCTGCCAAATTTCATGACGATCGGTTCAACGGTTTAGGCGTGAAAACGTAACAGACAGACAGACAGACAGAGTTACTTTCACATTTATAATATTAGTATGGACTAGCTTTTGCCCACGGCTCCACCCGTGTGGATGTCGGTTATTGCATAAAAAAGTAGCCTATGTCCTTCTCCATATCCCAGGCTATATTTCATGACGATCGGTTCAACGGTTTAGGCGTGAAAACGTAACAGACAGACAGACTGGCAGAGTTACTTTCACATTTATAATATTAGTATGGATGGTATGGATTATTAACTACTAGCTGTTGCCTGCGGCTTCGCCCGCGTGGATTTTTCTAAAATAAAAGTAATTACAGCCTCCTTATAATATCAGCTATCTGCCAGTGAAAGTCCCGTCAAAATCAGTACATCCGTTTTGGAGATTAGCCAGAACAAACAGACAGACAGGCCGACAATCAGACAGAGATAAAAGAAAAAAGAAAATGTTATTAGCACCGTATACATTCTTCAATTTTATTTATTTGTGTGTATGGATATGTGTATGTGTCGACTATAAATTCAATAAGTATAATAATATCTTCTTCTATGTAACAGAACGTTGTAATTTTCCATTCCCGTACTTTGTACTAGCTATAATTGTTGTTGTGATGTTTGAATTAACTTTTTTTTACACACATCGTTCAGGAAATGTTGACGTAGATTAAGTTTGAGTAGAGGTTATTTGTTAATTAATTTTAATAGCAGTTTTTCTAAGGTATGCGGTATGTTTCCGTATGGTCTTCACATTTTTGACCAAGGCTCATGGTCCAAGCTTTTATAAATCAAGCGAATTATTTCAGACTCAGATGATTATAAGTACACACGGCTACATATTAACTAATATATTTTCAGTATAAGTGGAGCTCTCATTGTACTGAAATCATATACAATGCGAGATCAGCTTCTAACTGGAAATGTCTAGCTTGATATGGAGCCATGTGTACATACCTTTTTTTTTGTTTTTTGGTGGGAAATTATTAAATAACTTCTCCCGCTCTGGGCGGAGCGGGAGGGCGTGTCAGACTTTTACTGACTAAAAACCACCCGTGTTCCTTCAGGTGCCTGTGTGCCACCTTACCTTACCATACCTTAGGGGTTCATTTCCCAGGTCCGGCAGAGTGTTATCAGGTTTTTCCACCAGGAATTTCTCAGTAGCAGTCCGGAGTCTAGAGTTGTGCCCGGTTGATGGCAATAGGCTCGCCCCCTATTACATGGGACTTAAAAATAACATGCGAAATGGTGGTGAACTGAAGGTACATCTCTGCCTAACCGTTCGGAGATTATAGGTGTGATGTTATGTTACGTTACCTAAGTCAAAGTTAAAGTCAAAAGTCAAAGTCAAAAGTCAAAGTCAAAAGTCAAAGTTAAAAGTCAAAGTCAAATAATTTATTTCAAATAGGCACTTAAAGGGCACTTTAGAACGTCAAAAATTACATAAATAATTAACTAATTCTAGTTGCCTCTTCCAAAAGGTTACATGGGGTATGAGGCATGAGGTTGTTACGTCCTAAGTGTAACTAGCTAGCCCCCAACACAATAATCGATTGGTGAGAGGTTAAGGCTTCTACAAACAGGCGCGATACGCGACGCGACACAAAGAGCGCTCGTTGCGCGGCACGCGGTGTTTTTGTGTCGCGTCGCTTGTCGCGCCTGTTTATAAGAGCCTTAAGGTGGTTTATGTTGGGATATCGTTAAAATATTGCGGGTTTTTGAAAACCATTTTTCTATTCAGAAATCTTTTTATATAATATTAAGCTTATAACCTCACGTATTACGTAGTACGTTAGCCCATTAATTACAAACACAATTAAAAAGGAGCATTTACTAATAAACGCGAAATAATATTATACTAGGAATAACTTCGATATATTCATACATTTTTGACGTTTATATCTAGTATAACTTTATTCCGCGTTTTTATGTAAGGCGGAAAAAAAAAACGATTTCCATACGTAAGAATATTTTTTATTATCAATAATGTTTTCCATGTACCCACATTAATGTCATCGCTTACAGTAATGGCTGCCTGGTAATTGACTTATAACCTAACATGACAATCTGCGTGCGCGCATAATGAGAGGCACCTAGGTATCTACTGTCTAACATTATGACCACTTATTTGTTTTGTTATGTCTGACGGAAAATTATGTTATTATTTAATCTATTTATAACAATGTTGATGGACTTTTCTTGTGAATTAAGATAAGAGCTCACATGGCTGTATAACAGCTGTTGAGTTTAAGCTGCACTTTCCAAGGTCAGTTTTTAGATGGGTGACCAGTGATTTAAGGATTCAGCTGTAAATTGACGAAACTGAAGTAAAAAAGTACATTGTTTTATTTATTTATTTTATTATTTATGTACACACAGTTAAATACATAGAGATACGACATAATTATAATTTCAGTACAAAGGTACTGCTTATTTCTTAAGAAATTTCTTCCAGCAGACCTGCGAAAGGAGAAATGAAAAAGAAATGTAGACAATAGTGTGTGAGAACATGAAGAGAATAATAGGGAAATAGGGACTCGAATGATGTACAGAGGATTTATTCCGCATGCGCCTCACAATAAGGTTCGCCCCACATAATAATATTCCTTGTTCGCTCCACATTTTATTCCTTTTTACCCCGAAAATCACCACCACCACCACCACTACCACCACCACTACCACCACTACCACCACCACCACCACCACCACCACCACTACCACCACTACACCACTACCACCACTACACCACTACCACCACCACACCACTACCACCACCACTACCACTATTGTACATGAAGTTTAAATAAATAAAACCATTTCTTTTATTTATTGATTATTTTAAGTACTGATTTAAGTTTGATTTTTGGTTACAAAACATTCCTCGGTCAAATTAATGATGTCTACTATACCTATCTACCATATTTAATAATAATTTACATAACTTTATTAGAAGTAGGTACGATTAAAAGGTTGTAGACCTTGTGCCTTAACCTTTTCTGTGCCGGAACATAACTTGTTAATTAATTATATTTATAACTAGCCGCTGCCCGCGACTCCACGTGGCTTTTTCTAAAATAAAAATAGCCGGAACAAACAATCAGAAAGACAGACAGAGTATATCGTCGTTGCCACTTTAAGACCTCTTATGTGTAAAATTCAACTTTATGAAAAAATCGATATTTTAAACACCAACATTTTATTAGGAAGCCCATTATAGATCTTGAAATTGGTAAAGAAATGACGATTAAATCGTTGTATACACATCTCTGAGGGATCGAATCCGGAACGAGGTGATCCGGCAGAGAACCAAAGTTGTCGACATAGCTCACAGAATAAGCAAGCTGAAGTGGCAATGGGCCGGCTATATTAGCCGTAGAACCGATGATCGTTGGGGTCGATGTGTTCTTGAGTGGAGACCGCGAATCGGCAATCGTAAGGTGGGACGTCCTCAGGCTAGGTGGAGCGACGATCTTCGCAGGGTGGCTGGTAGCAGCTGGATGAGAGTTACCGAGAACCGAGCTGAATGGCGTGCAATTGGAGAGGCCTATGTCCAGCAGTGGACTGCTATAGGCTGATGATGATGATGATGATGATACACATGAGAGTTTTTGCATTTGATAGAGCTTTAAAATGTGAAAAAGGCTGGCGTAAAAAAGTGATTTTGCAAAAAGTGACGCATAAGAGGTCTTAAAGTCGCAACCGATATATCTGTGGCGGTATCAACAACGCCACATGCGAACTACGCATCAAAGACCTGACGTCACAAATCCTGCATCGCGCTATCAGAGTTTACCGCGCGACTAGCATATATACAACATCCCGACATCAACCGTTGGGCATTTGCCCACCAGACACAACTCCCGTCTGGGGCCTAAGTCTACTAATTTACAAACGTTGCAATGGTCTCGCCATTGTGAGTATTTGACAGTGTTTGTATGGCAAATCTGTCAAAAACTCACAATGAAGAGACCATTGCAACGTTTGTACATTAGTAGACTTGGCCCCCTGGTCGGAAGATCCTCCCTTTACTATAGAGTATGAGTGAACTTTACACCCTGTTCCTCATACCTCTAAATATTATACTTTCATATATGCATTTAGTAAAAAGCAGTTATTTTGAAATTACGAACAGACGCTTCAATTTTATTTATTTGTATAGACTAGCTGCTGCCAGCGGCTTCGCGCGCGTGGCTTTTTAACACGTTTAGTGTAATTTTCACATATTTGCATGTAAAAATTAAATTATAATTAAAATTAATATTATAACAAAGCCAAAAAGTTTAGACAAAACTCTTTTTATAAATTACTAAACTTTTAAATATTAATGAATGAGCAATTATCATTAAAATAATGTAATTACATTTAATTTAGTACTTACCTCCATCATTGTGTAAAAAACTAAAATTTGCAGAATAAATAACAAAATCCTATTGTCAAAACGTTTTTTTAATTATCATAAAAAGTTTGTCACCATATTTGCATACTATTTAATAGATAGATAGATAGATAGACAGAATACTCTTTATTATGTACACCATAAAAATTACAGATATAAATATAGAAGTGTTACATAGGGTGTCACAATGGGCGGTCTTATCGCTAAAAGCGATCTTTTACAGACAACCTTTGGATGGATCAAAAAGTAGGAGGACAATACTGCAGGTAGTCAGTGGTGTACCATTTAAATATACAATAAATACATACATACATAAAGCATATAGATATTTATCCATACAAATATATATATGCAATACAATATATATATATATATACATACAATAATGAACATGATACAAGAGCAAGGAACTTTAAGTAATGATGATGTTTAAGGAGAGAGGAAGTGATTTTTAACCAGAATTTTAAAAGTGGACAAAGATTGAGCACGCCTTATCGAGTCGGGCAAGACATTAATAAGAGAAGAGATGAAGAGATGGAGATATTATTTTAATGTTTTGATTTACGAATAGTCTAGACAAAAGCTTTGTATTTCTATTAAATGAAAATACAGATTAAGGAAACAAATGATACTCTTGTATGTATATAATTATAGGTACCACCAGCTTCTGCCCGCGACTTCGTCCGCGTAAAATTTCGGCCCACAACCCACACCGTCGCATCGCATCGCCCGTCCGCGCAATTACTTCGTTTTCGCTTAGCGTTTTTCCGACTTTTTGTCGTTTTGCTCGGCTCCTTAGGGGCGTAGCGTGATGTTAAATAGCAGTAGCTACACACTACACACGGACGCTTATTTTGTTGCGAAGTTTTTTTAAAATTATGATATCTCCTAAGATGTTGATTGAAATCAAGTGATGTCAAGGACAATTTTGTTTACATTTAAATACTTGTGATTAATAATATATTTATTTGGATAAGGATTAATATTATGTTGATAAAACTCCATTGCAAATAATGCGTTAATTTTGAACAAATTTGATTACCATAAAAAAGGTTATAGTGAGTCAATCTTAAAAGATAGATATAAGCTGTCGCGAATTTTTTTTAGAACTTTTAAGAGGAACAATTCCATCATACATGGTATTTGCGTAACTTAAACCGTTTACGCAGCGCACGCAACGGAAGCTCTGAAAAAGGAATATTTATTCCCGTTTTTGCAACATTAATTTATGCTCCGCTCCTATTGGTCGTAGCGTGATGTTATATAGCCTATAAAATTTCTCAATAGATGGACTATCTAGCACAAAAATATTTTTCAATTCCAACCAGTAGTTCCTGAGATTAGTGCGTTCAAACAAACAAACAAACTCTCCAGCTTTATAGTATTAGTATAGATAGTATAGATACATATATGTATATGTGTCTGAGATCTGTGTGCCAAATCTAATCGGAATCCCTTTAGCATTTAAGACGTGAAAAGGTAACAGACACACTGTATCTTTCACATTTATAATATTAGTATGAAGTAATTGTCTGTCATGGCCGATGATGCCGAAAGGTTCTGGAGTGGCGACCGCGTACCGGAAGAAGTAGCGTCGGAAGGCCTCCCACAAGGTGGGCCGATGACCTTGTGAAGGCCGCAGGAATCCGCTGGATGCGGGAAGCAGAGAACCGGCGTCGAAGAGGCGGTGCTTGGGGGAGGTCTATGTCCAGTAGTGTACGTCGTTCAGTTGAAATGATGAATGATATTGTCTCTCATTATATTCGACCTCTGCATTCGGACTTTAGTATATTAAGTTTGTTTACTTATGATGTGTAATTAGTTTCTTGTTCTATTATTTGTTTTACATCGAGATCTGTGTGCTTGTGTTATTTGTGTTTCCAATGACACCCAGGACATACGTACGACCTACCAAGTCTATTATTGTAGAGACCGTGGTGTGTACTTTATGTTCATCTTGGGGCTCCTGAGTAGGGCATGCAATATCGGAAGGTTCTCAATTCCGGAACTGAGTTCCAATCTTGGAGATCGGATTCCGGAATTCCGGAACTGGTTCCGGAACTGGTAACTTTTAAAGTTTGTTTCAAATCATAGAAGATTTATAATTATATCAGTCTTTTAATCATTTTTAGTAACAAATTAAACGTCTTTCTCCCTTATTACTCTAATTAAACATTGGCCGTCTAGCGGCTTGTGGAAAGTTCCACAGACTAGTTTGGTTGCATTTAGATAAAATAATAATCAAAATATTAAAAAAAAAAAAATGAATATCGGTATTCCGATAGTACTTCTCTCAATTCCGGAATTGAAATATCAGAAAAATTGTTACAGAATTCCGGAATTCCGGAATTTCGTGATTCCGGAATTCCGGAATGCATGGGGCTACTCCTGAGTCTGTAAATACTGTCACGAATCTTGTGAGATTAGGCAGCAGTATAGTATCTACGCAAAAGTTTATTGCTTGTGTATTGTATATACGCAGAAGCCTTTCAATGCCCTGCAGGTCCTCTACAATAATGGGTTTAGGATGCTGATGGGGTTGCCGCGATGGGATCGGGGGTGTTTGCGGAGGCCAACACTGACTGCCTCCCTGATGTATCGTGTGAGGGGCAACCCCAATGGCCTTCTAAATACCATAACAGAAAAGGTGGAGTGTCCTATTGTGCGGCACTGGAATAAGGTGCATAGTTCTGGAACGGTTCTTTTTAATGTTAGATAAATTAATTAATAGGTAGTTCTAAGGTACTAACATAGTCTTTAAGCCTTGCTAATAATTTTATATGGAATTATGTTCTGAAATAAATTATTATTATTATTAAATTATTATTGTTAGATGGACACTGTAGGTATACATACCTACTTAGCAACATTCGAATGACTGGCCTAGTTGCTAGGTTACCGATTTATATTGAAAATTGATGTTGTCACTTTTGAGAAAATATTCTTGTGACTTAGAGCTGAAATATGTGTTTATCTTATTATATTTCACTATACTGGTGACCCCGACGTGATAACAGCACCGTGGGTGCTTCTGGTAGCTTGAATTTGAGCGGGTTGAGGATCGCTGGCGTGAGTTGCGTCTCATGTCACGATCGCGGCTGTGCGAGCGATTGCACGATCGACTGTGATCCTCAATATAACGATATTGCATTTCATTTTGTTCCTAGGCACGCTATGACGTGTAATGTTATATTGGGCATTTAGCATGACAGAGTAGGTACATTAAAAACAAAAAACAATTAAATCGAGGCGTTCAATTTATTCTAATTGTTTTCAAAAATGTTTGTCCTCATTTTGGCTGAGTTTTGCAAATGAATAAAAAAGTATTGCTGAATAAAACTGATATTATCTTCGAAACCAATACAGAATAAATTTAAAAACGTTTTTGACGTCAACGTCGTTTCAATTGATGTACGCCGGCTGCATGCACGAAAATGTCCCGTTACGCTCATTGTCCCGTTACGCTCATTGTCCCGTTACGCTCATTGTCCCGTTACGCTCATTGTCTCGCTACGCTCATTGTCCCGTTACGCTCATTGTCCCGTTACGCTCATTGTCCCGTTACGCTCATTGTACGCTTGCGCCGCATCAATGTTTTGTTATGACGTTGTCACGTTAAACTATCGTCCGTAAACCAACTTTACAGCGAACCAATTTTTTTGTGGAGACCAATCCCAAAGTTGATGTACCTTTGGATTGTGCCTTTTTGGCTTGACAGTACGAGCCTTTTTGGCTTAAAAAGGCTCGTTTGCCCTTGTTTCCAAACAAATTCTTCAACGTGAATTCAAACACTAACAATTGATTTTCTTGTTGCAGTAAAAAATGCCAGCATACGATAATGAGGGGGCGACGATTTCCATGGAGGATGTCCGCGCTCCAGAGCCGCCCATCACCATCAACACCATTGAGCAAGAGCTCATCGCCCGGAGAAACAAGATGTTCAAGACGCAGAAGTCTACTGTCGCATCTAGGTAAGCAAATTTAGCTCTTTGTTGGAGTAGAGGTTTTTGTGAAGAAGTTCGACAGAGGAAGTAAATTTTAGGTTGGACCACCATATTATTGCAGCTGCAATACGGCGTTGTTGTGTTTCGGTTTGAAGGGCATCGTGCTGGCGTTTTCACAAATACATTTCAGTATAGGGAACAGTGGTCTAGTGGTAACGGCCCCAACTTACGTGTTACTAGGTCGTGGGTTCGAACCCAGGCAGGCGCTTTACTTTGTGTAAATAATAGGAATGTGTACTGGGTAAAAAAAAAAAGAAAAAGTGTTTAGTCCGTCAATCAGATAATAAAAAAATATTAGACACGTATTTTTTGCCGACTTAGATAAAACACATTAAACTTGGGGAGTTGAGGCTCGTTACGTCACAGCTACGTATAAAATTTACTGAGAAGTGACGTCATGCCACATTTGAACTCAATGTATCGCCGTAATGTTTTGATTACGTAAAAACAGAAAAAATACGTGTCCAATATTTTTTAATAATCTACATGACGGACAAAAAATATTTTTTTAGTGATCATCCCTATTTCATCACCAATGCACTCAAAACGGTGAAGGAAAACATGGTGAAGACACCAGCATGTACTAGAACCAAAAAAATCAAAGATATCTATCAACCCGCCCTGGGCCCGCGTGGAAGATAACAGCCCACTCCCTCTCGAAGAGAGGAGGCCTGTGTCCCAGCAGTAACGGAACAATATAGGCTGGTTGTGATTTCAGCTATTTGTCTGGGGTTGGAATGCAAAGTACCTGCGATGCTCCATGTGTTGAATTAACCACCAAATAACGACATTTACTCCAGACTTTTACTGATTAAAACCCACCCGTGTTCCTTCAGTTGCCTGTGTCCCAGAGCCGCGGTATCCCTTTCGGACAAATCCGCAACCCTGGCACCAGTCCTGGCGTCAGTGCGTGCTGACATCTCTAGGAGGCGCGCGTGGAACACAACGCGCCGTTGACCCGGGCCTGATCCTTACCGGACGGCGAGCTGCCTATAGCTCACCGTCCGCAAGTCATGTTGAGAGGATGAATGAAAGGCGACTCACAAAAGGTATTTACAAGGAAGACGTGAGTGAAAACGCTGGGAACCCTAGGAGGACATATATTGACCTAATTGGTGATGTTCTTCAATAAGGTCAGGTCATAGTACTCGCAACCGGCGTGCGTGTATGACCAGATGTATGAACGTAAACGAAGCAAAAGGAGTTTGTAAGGAGCGTAGCAGGTGGCGTTCTATAGTTTCTGCCTACCCCCATGGGAAGAAGGCTTGGTTTTATGTATGTATGTGTCTACCTTGATGCTCTAGCTATTGAAGACATATCATCATAATATCAACGGAAAAACGTTCACTGTAGCTGGAAATACACCTCCCAAGTGTCGCGACATCGTCCGGTCCTGTGCTTCTCGCATTCAGTGGATTTCTGCGGCCTTCACAAGGTCAATAGAGATAATGTTGTATGATAATTATGTCTGTTTTTGTTTGCAGAAAACAACAGGCAGTCTGCGTGAGACGAGCACATAAGAAATACGGTACACAGAAGAATCCCAACATCATTTTAGATGGATTGAACATGACAGTGCCGAAAGGAGCTATGTAAGTCAAACCTACATTCTACATTGTCCTCCTGCCTTACTGTTATTGTTAGCCTGCATCATCCCATCCCCCCATGGCTTCCAGCTCTTTCGATCCAGGGCTAATTTATACCACTGGTCGTTTGTTTTCTCCAGCTCGTCCTGCTATCTTGTACGGGGTCTGCTGCGACGCCTTCTGGCTGTGTCAGGGCTCCACATAGTGGTTATTTTGGCCTACAGCTCATTGGGCATACGGCAGAAGCGAAATAGGACTGGGCTGTGGCCAGCCTAGTCCTACTTCAGCTTAGCGGCTTTTTGGGCAACGTTAGTAATCTCTGTGTTTTGGAGCGCTGTGTGGTGTTGCTAATATGGTCTGCCAATTTGACGCCTAGAATACTGCGCTCCATTGCCTCAGACCAAATAAAAAACTAAGACAGAGCGCTGTCAATAGTTACATGAGGCCGGTTTCGTAAACATGTGTGCACTTAGTGAGGTGTAGTATGATTGTAAATGTTTGCAAATGTGTGCGTGTGAGCGTGTACGCACAGCGCGGAGGTGTAGTTTTGGCATGCTTCACTGTATTGTTCGCAGCGCTCTGTCGTGGTTTTTTATTTCGTCTGAGTCTATTGCACGTTGGCAAACCTTAAGTTTGGACTTTTGAATGTTTTTCAAAGACCAAGTTTGGGATCCATCCGTCAAAATTGCAAGAATACTACCCTAAGGATAGCCTAATTTTTCGCTAGAGTGACAAAGGTAGGTTTCCTTTCCTTTCCTCGTGTTCTTCTTCCATACATCTCTATTAGCTGTCATTTCACTGTTGTTTCTTTAATTGGCCTTTCCCTCCATTTATGTCATACTCAAAACATTATTCACGACATTCCATAATTTCGTCGCTTTTCATGCCCAAACTATGAAGTTGAAACTAATGTACATCGCATTTTAAATCATTATAAGTCTTGTTTATAAATATTATGGGATTTTCATGAGACTCATTCGCGTTTATAACATTATTGTCTACGGTTTTAGCCGTGTATTAATTAGGCAACAATTGACGCGCTTCCCATGACGGTCAACTATGTTTGGCAACGATCCACAATAGCGTGTGAATTTAGGATGTCTTCATCTTATTCACAAAAATAAACAAAAGCCGATCGTTGTTGTTTATTAAACTGCATGTTGCAGGAGCCACCACTACCCTCAAATTTCAAATTCAATTTGAATTGGTGAAATTCAATATTAGTCTATTCAAACTTCTAGAAAGAGACAACTACTGGCCGCACATTCGCTTTGTCTCTCTCGTACTTTTCGGTCTGTATTCACTGCACAACTGAATACGGAACGCTCAGTCCATTCTCTATGTCTATGGTTCCATCTAAGGTACAAATAAACCTATTTATCTTTCTTTCTTTCTTTAAGTGTTAAGAAAGACCATCCGTCCAACACTCGACCCTGGTTGCCGTCGCTACTCAAAGGTGATGTGTTAAAAACTCAAAACACCAATGAGTAGGCAGATTGTCATAGGACTAGTTTTAATGGCAGTCCATACACGACGCGACTTATTAAGATCGGTCCGAAGTAGCCATTGTACTATTTGTGTGAGGGGTTTCGCATTAGATCCGAAACCGTCCGAATTTAGAACATTTCCAATTCAGGTTGAACTCGGAGGTTGCATATCCGGTACGGCTCTAATAATCCTTTCATATCCTAAGGGCATGTCTTGCCTACCATTATGGTGCCCCACGGTCTACTCTTTGATATGCAATGGTCTCTGTAGACTCATGAAACATGACGCTCCAGGGGCTATTTTGAATCTTTGTGTTCACTCGAGTAATCGAGTCTGGTCGAACCACGCTGGGGTTTGTGCATTTCATGAATTCATTCCCAACTTGGATCTTGAATTCGGATTCGTATCAGATGCAGTGCAGAACCACTCTTGCGCGATATTGACTAGTTTGTGCTTGGTTGCGTAGTGTCGTTTACGACGCGACGGGCCGAACTCAAATGTGTGGTGGGTTGCGAAATAAATGATTAAAGACTATCTCTGGTGGCGTCTGAATCATAGACAGTTTTTATTTTATTTAAAAGGTCGATTGCTATGGATAATAAGGCCTGAGTATGGGTCTCTTTCAATTCAAATATACTTATCTTTACCGGCCTGTACGATGTATTGATTAGCCTAGGTTAAGAAAGAATTGGTCACAAACTTCGGTAAAGACGTATTTCAACAAAACTTGAACACATTTTTATAAAAAAATCATCCGTAATCATTCTTAATTTTCCGCTTTCTCATTTTAAGAAACGTCACCGAATTTTCCGCCAAAATTGAAGTCAAAAACGAGTCTTTTCAATTTAACAAATGACTAAGATCATTCGAGGGAATGGTCTAGGACGCGTTTTAAATAATTTGAGCCAAATGGTGTGGACTAAACGATAATGTTTTAAATTGGCGGACCGAGATGAAAAAGCCTGAAAAAATTAATTTGAAAATGGAAAGTTGAAACAAAAAAAAAAAAAAAATATATTAAACGACTGTGTCGATTAGGGAAATAAATTATTCGACAGTAATATGTTTCATATGTACATAATAACTAGGTTGTGCTTGGTTGCGAAAATAATTACAACATAGTAGTTTGTTTGTGTATTCGTTCGCTTAGTACTGCTGAGCTACTTGATCGATTTTAACGCGGTTTTTGTGTAAATATTATAAATTCATACTCATTTAATTTGCACCTGTCCAAAACCGGGTTGTTAATACGAAAATTAATAGTAGGTATTCGTGTTTAAAATGTGTTATAGACATGCCAAGATATTCATCGTTTTTTGTCTAAACAATATTTCCAACAAAACTAATCAAATAAATAAATCATGTTACACAAAAGTTTCTCAAAACCATTATGTAAGAGCTGGGAAGTTATGTTCCTGAGTCGGTTTTAGTTTTACAGCCAAACTTTTGCAATTTTTCAATCCAGTACACTTGAAGTAGGTATTGTTGTTTGACATAGTTTGTAGAAGTAACTTAATTTTGTGTATCTTTCCTCACTGTTGTTATTATTGATAGTGACCAATTGGAGTGTAATTCGGAAAACTGTGCTTCAGCTTTTTGGTTTTATAGTTCTGGGCATGGCCAGTGTGTGAATGCTTGCATAGGGGTGAATTTGAGGCCCCCTTATGACAATCAATCTGCCTAGCCTTTTCCCAACTATGTTGGGGTCGACTTTCCAGCCCATCCGGATGCAGCTGAATACCACTAGCGACTGCCTATCTGAGCTCCACAACCCAGTAACTGGGTAACACGATACCCCTTGGTAAGACTGGTTGTCAGACTTTTTGGGCTTCTAACGACCCGTAACGACTGTCAAAGATCCACGAATGACAGCCGGGACCAACGGCTTAACGTGCTTTCTGAGGCACGCAAGAGTCTCAGTATGTAAAGATGGTCACCCATCCACGGACCAACCCCGGCAAGCGTAGCTTAACCTGATGGATCGTCCCGTGTGGCTGTAATTACTTAGCCACGACCTCCTCCCCCTCACGAGGCCCCCTTATGACAATGAGCTGCAAATTGTAAAAATCTTAAGAAAATTTGAATTTCGCAGGTTACCTTATCGCTTCCTTCTCAATCTGTCCCTTCTTCTCATGTCAATATTTACTTTTCAGATATGGTCTCCTAGGTGCATCAGGGTGCGGGAAGACAACCTTGCTGTCCTGCATAGTGGGAAGACGAAGACTGAACTCTGGAGAAATCTGGGTGCTCGGAGGAAGGCCTGGTAGTCCTGGCAGTGGAGTGCCTGGACCTAGGATCGGTTATATGCCTCAGGTTAGTTGTTTATGGATTTTGTTTTAGTTATGCCTAATCTTAATGGGGGGACGTGCGCGGCGGTCGTGCGATCGACCACTCTTGGTGATGGGGCCCGCTAGGCATGGCGGGATGATACCAGTCGGGGTTGCGGCGTAAGTCAAAGTCAAAGTCAAATCATTTATTTCAAATAGGCATGTAAAAGGCACTTTTGAACGTCAAAAATTACAAAAATAGTTAATTAATTCAAGTTGCCCCTTCCAAAAGGTAGTTGTATGTATGTATGGAGAAGAATGGGCCAGAAACTCCATAGTTACTCTTTTAAAATATTAACAATAGTTTGTATACATTAATTAATAATTACAGGTGAAGACGATGTACCTAGAATAAAAAGTACTTACCACAATTGGTAAAAAGAATGAAAAGTGAAGTAGTGACAGAAAAAATAATAAATGCGTTAGATACATGGTTCTCACATATTTACAAACATTGTACTCGTAAATGATTGTGCTAAACATTAAACATATAATAAGTCAGTGTGTGAGTTAAATTATATTAATCACAGAACATACAATTAATATCATAAAAAATATAAATTATACTTACAGTTAAATTAACAACCAGTTTGATTTTGTCTAGACTCTAAATTGTCCTATGGAGCAATTTTTTTGATAATAAATTAGAACGTAAGTTACTTCCAGATAATTTAGCTTTCGGTAAATGTTTTTTTTTTAAATCGGTCTAGTAGTTTCGGAGCTTATTCGATACAAACAAACAAAAAAATATTTCCTCTTTATAAAATTAGTAATAGATAACATTACGCCTGTATTCCCGAACGAATAGGCAGAGTTGTACTTACAGTACACGCACATTTCGTTAGTTATGTTAAATCCCATGTAAAGGCTCCTAAAAACAGGCGCGACATGCGACGTGTCATAATGGCACCGCGATCACGCGACGAGCGGTGCCTTTGTGTCGCTTCCCATGTCTCGCCTGTTTGTAGGAGCCTTAATAGGGGGACCTTATTGCCATCAACGGGCACAAATCCAGACTCCGGACTGCTAATGAAAAATTCCAGACAGCAAAATCCAATACACTGCCTGACCCGAGAATCGAACCAATTTTTGGTTTAATTAATGAAAAAAATTGCTGAATTCTGTGTACTGAATCTATCATGTTTCTGGTATTGACATATCTTCTTCAAACTAATTTTTCTTTAGTAAGACTTTCCTAGCTAATTGATAACAAGAACAAACTTCCTACCAAAAACGGCTTCCTAATCGCTTAGATAAAACTAGGATCACCCATCATTCTTATTGTTTCAAAGTTTCTGCTAATGTCACGGCAATTTGTGTCCAGAAAGCGTCTAATGTGACACTTATGTAACTTTACCTAACATCGTGACTCACAGCCGATTGCTGAAGGATAATCAACCTTATGTGAAATATGTTAAGGTTGATTGAGGTTTATGGCCCAGTCAATGTCAGAAGAAATAATATGTACGTAGTTATTGTGATCAGTGAAGCGTTATTCATTTGATATGTGGGTAGTTATATAAGTGTTTTGTAGGTAGTTTGTAGACAATTATTTTGTCATAGTCTGTTTTTCTTGTGAAGGAAATGGGTACCTATTATGATAACAATTTAGGGCTGTGTCTGGTTTAGTTTACGGCGATGGCACAGATTAATACAGACTCTGAAAAATCATTTAAATAAAAAGCGACTCTTGCTACGAAACAATAAAGTGCAATTCAGGTCACACAACCTTATTACCTATACTTATATTCACTTACAAGTAGTTATAAGTATAAGTATAGGTAAGTATTTTTATTTCTCATCACAATAAAACATTACAGACTACGGTACATGATATGCGGGCTCTAAGGGCCTGTATAAGGTTGAACTCAGAACGGTATAGCGAATCACTCTTCGCCGATGGTACGGTTCGCCGAAATCACTCTTAGTCGACGGTAGATTCCACGAATAAATCCATCGCCGATAGAACTATTCGCCGAAAACACCGTCCATCGATGGTCGCTTCAGTTACAACACCATTTACCGTTGGAACGGGTCGCCTGGAGTTTCCCTACGTGATCGAATTAGAAATGAAGAGATCCGCAGGAGAACCAAGGTAACCGACATAGCTCGAAGAATTGCCAAACTTAAGTGGCAATGGGCAGGGCACATTGCGCGCAGAACAGATGGCCGTTGGGGCCGAAAGGTTCTGGAGTGGTGACCGCGTACCGGAAGACGTGGCGTTGGAAGGCCTCCCACAAGGTGGACCGATGACCTTATGAAAGCCGCAGGAATTCGCTGGATGCGGGAAGCACAGAATCAGTCGAGGTGGCGGTGTTTTGGGGAGGCCTATGTCCAGCAGTGGACGTCTTTCGGCTGAAATGATGATGAACGAAAATTATTTATTTTATTTCTTCCTAAGAATCACACAATATTAACACATTCAAAAGGCAAAGAACGAATAACAAGCTCATCATATAATTTTTTAATTATGAAAATTATATTTATGAATTTTAAATAAGAATAAATTTAAATATCATCACTTGAATGCAGAAAAACTCGTCTGCATTAAAATTTTAACTGACATAAGATTAAATCATCACTGTTGGTTAAATTTGGGTTATTTTTGTATAAAACCCACTTTATAATGACATCTTATTTTAGCGTTTCTGACTCATAAAAAAACTCAGAACTATATCTGTCTCAACTGGTTTAAAAAATAAATGGTTGTTTGCCTCACTTAATTCTGATCGAATTCAACGAATTCTTTCTTTGAAGTTTTAACTAATCTTGCAAAAATATATGACATAATAATCTGTTAAACTAGTTCATATAGATATTTAGTATATACTAGCTTCTGCCCGCGACTTCGTCCGCGTGAAATTTCTTGTTCCCCCGTTCCTCAGTTCCCCAATCATTTCTCGAGATATCATCAAAGAAGCCATTCTGTACAAAATGTATGAGAAAGTGAATTTTCTAATCATTTTTTTTCGTTTATTTTATGCATGTTTTAATAATTATTCTGCTATTCGGGGCGGAGAAAAATCCAACAAATCCAGTGTTTTGTCAATTTCTCATCTAATTGTGAGAAAACTTGAAATAATCGAAACATTAAGTCTGTGTAACTATAAAAGTACAGTTTTCATGGTGCTAAACCATTCGTGTCAGTCACAGCAGCTGTTAATAGTTGCATAATTTTTGTGCTCTTCAAAATAGTTTATTTCGCCGTTGATTTACTTAATGAAGATATTGTATAATCATTAAATAATATTTTGATTATATTTCAAGAATAGCTGAAGACTAATTTGTAATTTTTAAATTTCATGATATGATTAGCTAAATAATAGTTAAAAAAAATATTACTGACGGGGTTTAAAAAAAAAAGAAGGTTTTTGCAATATTCTTTTTCTGCTGTATATTAGTATGGAAGTTGAAACCACATGCAAGTAGACCATATAATGATGTTGATGATATTTTTTAATGTTCAAAATCAAAAGTAGTTTCTTGTAGAATGATGATCAAATGTCAGTCTCGCGTCATTTTTCGGAAAACTTGTTGCTGATATTAGTGATTTACCGTGAATACTTAATTTATTTGAAAAATCCCTTTCAGCCACATACAAAACAAAGAACACGACTTTTCAAATCATACATAATTTTGTTTAAATTATTTTTCCCTTTTCTCACAAACAATGAACAAAGTTGATCAAAATCAGTCGATTTCGTGCACGGCCCCTTTTAAAATCGTTTGGAGAAATTTTACAGTTTTTTGTAACTTGATGTGCTGACTACCATACCTACATCTTAAAAATAAATGTACCTATGTATTTATAGAAAAAAAAAAAAAATGTCATGAGATCAAGCAGATAAACCATAATTTTGTGCCATTTTGTTACTTTGTAATCTCCTATATGTTACAAATGCACAAATTACCAACAGGTTTACTTACACAATGTAAAATACGGCAATCAAATCCAGTGATTTTCATTGTAATGGAGTCAGTACTCATTTCACTGTTACAATGATCTCGAGTAGACAAAGAAACAATGTATAATGGACATACAAATTAGTCAGTAAATTATCTACCTACAACATGTTTATATGCCAATGATTTGTGTTGTTGTTGGTACTTATTTATGTTTTCTCATTGACATATATATTACTTTTATATCAATGTGTTTTCTACACTTAATGCTTCTTTGTGATTTCCTTGGAAAATAGTAGGTCGAAGTTGCTCATGACTTCATGCCTTGTGGTAAATAAGTACTAGTAAAGTCAGCCGCAGGATTGGTGAAAACGGATCGATCTTGGTCTGCATATCTTGTGGATGACTTTAATAAATTCATTGTCACTTCTGGACTTTCTGTTGGTCATTTTACTTTTGTCTTTTATTTATTGATGTTGTTAAAAATGTGTTTAGTTTTCAAACGTGATCTTTCTGCACGAGTCTCAATTAATACTTTTTCTGTCTTTCTTTCTTTATCATCATCTTCCTAGCGTTTTCCCATTTACATTGGGGTTGGTTCCAGTCTGACCGGTTGAATACCAGTATGTTACATAACGGATAATATTTTTGTGTTCACCAAAAATCTTAAGGTACATCTATGTATGCATTTCTAAAATTTTATTCTTCCCCGAAAAATACTGATCGTGCACCAAATATTAAAGGTTAGGTTAGGTTAGGTTATATTTTGGTGCACATTCAGTATATTTGGTGGAACACAGGCAAAATTAGGTAAATGAAATGGGAGTACTTTTAAATAAAATTGAAGTACTTTTAAATACCATCCTTACATAACTGCCTATCTGACCTCCACAACCCAGTTACCTACTATGGGTAATACGATACCCCTTGGTAAGACTGGTGGTCAAACTTTCTAGATTTTCGGGAATTATTGTTTACAAATTGTTTTGTCCAACCGGTCCGTTGCTGAATACCATCAAACACCTAGCTTTGTAGTACTAACTACAACTCAATCACAGGGACAGAACAATTAGGAAATTGATTTTCAACCAAAAATATCAGTATCCCCAACGATCCGTTTGTTTGACTACTGACACACGATCACGGAAATCTAACCAATTTGAAAACAATATCCCGGGCACACGATGACCACATCCCTTTTTGCGATGATCAATAAAATAAAATAAACTTTTGTTTAAATAAATTTCTCAGGCTCTGTTACAATGATCACAGATGTCTGACCACCTCGGCTGGTTTTTTTACGGTCTTTTTTTTCATTTACAAAAACAAGGGGCTCAGTTTAAATCTGATGCTGCAATACTATTGGTTGATGAGCTTAGGTAAGCGTTACTATAGCAGCCGAGCGCTGCAAGCAGGAATAGTTCTTACGGTATTCGATGCAGGGACCGATATCGATACTCGAAGAATACCGATATTTTTAAGAAAATACCGATAACAGTATGACATAAATACTGGTATTTTATATCAGTAATTTGAATATCGGTATAAAATATCGATAATTATATCGATACTCAGTACTGTTATCAGGCTACAATGTGACATCACAGAATCTTTATTGATGATTTTTATGATTATAATTATTCTATAAATACATATTTTTTACAGTCGAGAATCATATTTTTTTCAAGATACAACCTGACACTGACCTGCAAATTGCAAAAAACGCAAGAAAATTTAATAATAACGGTATTATATCAATACCCAAATACCGGTATTTATATCGATATTTTGGTATCATGTATATAAATTATATCGGTATTCAGTCCCTGATTCGATGTCCGAGACCGCGGTAGTACATACAGAAACTCACGCCTTCGTCCCATGAGGCTACCCTCATGGGAAGACAGACACTACAGAACACACGTGCCATCTACTAGTGAGTAGTGACACGTGTCGTTATATTCCCAAAAAATGTAGCAGCTCGACAAAATCTCTTCAAACTACTTTCATAAACAGATCCATACACCCTAAAACTACACAAATTAAAGTTTTGTTTACCGTTTTAGTACCCAGGTAGACAAATCCCAATTCTCTCGACACTATAATCCTTATCCCATACTACATCACCGAAGGTAATCCAGCGGATGTTTTACTAACAATTTTGTCTTTAGCATGCTAATATTAAACACTTTGTTAAACAAATAGGTTCTGTATAATATTGTGAACATACTTTAGTGACCGAAGATTAAATATTGAGCCTTGATCAATAAAATTGGGATTGCAGAATCCTGTATGAGGAACAGGGTGTAAAGTTCACTCATACTCTATGGAAAAAGGAGGATCCTCTGACTAGACGGGTGCTGTGTCTGGTGGGCAACTGCCCGACGGTTGATGAAGGGATGTTGTATGTATGTTAGTCGTGCGGTAAACTCTGATTGCGCGATGCAGGATTTGTGACGTCAGGTCTTTTGATGCGTAGTTCGCATGTGGGGTTGTAGATACAAGTTGAATATATCACTACACTGGCTCATCACTTTTAACCGTTTCCCGCCATTTGTGGTGAACTGACAGTTGACATTAGTGACAGTGATCTCCTGTTGACGTGCATGTGATAATGTTTATGCCGCAGCCATCTAATTGAATAATCCAGCTAATTGGACGACTAGGCCGTTCATTAAACGCTGGCATCCAATTAAATAGCTGACGGACAACTAGCCAAGTCATTGAGCGCTATTGATGAATTTGTGATGTTTGGTGAGGGTGAGATTTTACTGCAAGAGCGAGCGAAGCGAGCTCGGGACTTGGGAAATCCCGACTCGGACTGGTTAGGTTTGAAGGGTATGACGGGGTTTAGTGAGCGAGCGAATCGAGTGAACAAAGACCCCATCATCCCAGTCGTGGTTATTCTTGTTTAAACCATCCAACAAAGATGACACTCGCAAAAGTTTTGACATCATATTATTTGTTTCAGGAATTAGCACTATTCGGCGAGTTTTCCATTAGAGAAACACTGATTTACTTCGGATGGATCGCCAACATGCCAACCAGAGATGTAGAGGAACGCATAGACTTCTTGATCCAGTTGCTGCAACTACCAAACCCAACAAAGTTAGTATTTTAGATTGTTGGAATCAATCAAATCAAATAAAAAATTAAAAAACTTAACAAAATACAAATTGGTCTCCAAATCTACACTCTATTAAGCCTACAACGTTCTGACTTTTACAAAATACATATAAACGAATTGTATAAAAGAAAAACCTTTTTACCAAATGACATGATTGCCAGTGCCACTGTAACAAAACTGAATTAATATCCTATTTATAATGGCTTTTGTGGAAAAGCCAAAAAAATTTGTTGAACTTAGAACTGTAGATAAACAGTGTTCTGAGATTGTTCTAAGTATATCTAAGGTCTCTTTGAAAACTAAACTAACTTGATTGATGGATAGAAAAAACAAAGTAACGTTTTTGCTGTCAATTCCTAGGTACCTACCTAAACAGTTAAACCTTCCTTAATGATTGACCGCAAAAACTATTCAGGTAGAGAGTACCTACTGCTAACTGTTTTTATTGGTAACTTATAACCTCTCAAGGCTCCTACAAACAGGCGCGACACGCAACGCGACACAAAGGCCCCGCGTGTCGTGCGCCGAGCGGTGCCTTTGTGTCGCGTCGCGTGTCGCGCCTGTTTGTAGGAGCCTTCAGTAGCAATTGCTATGATGCTATTAAGATCTCACGTCATTTAAACGATGATCAAATATGAGACATTTTTTTACTAATAGAATCGTTGTTTTAGTACATACACCTTCATACAGGGTTATATAAGTTAGCTAGCTAAACTGCACAGACGCGATAGATATCGAATATGTATCTAAATATGATAAAAACAAAAAAATGATGTTTTTTTTTTGTGGCGTCATCGATCGATGTTATTGTACTCACTTGAAATATAAGTTTTAAAAACTGTTTTTTTTTTGTTATAAACTTCACATCAATATCTTAACACGATAAAACATAAGAAATCAGTTTTTCTGAACTTATACTTCACGTAACAACACTAACAGCTGTCGTTGATCTCCCAAAAAACTCATATATTCTTTTTCTTTCTTATTTTATCGTGTTTAGATAACGATACCCATCGCGTCTACGGAGTTTAGCTAGCCAATTTAAAATAACCCTGTATACAGGAAAAGTTTTTAATCAGTGCGCAAATTTTGAAAAATTAAACTTAAACGTATTTTATTATACACCTATTTCTTATTTTGATGTCTTAGTTTAAAAAATTAAGTTATCTTTAAAGAAATATGTTTATTTTGAAATTGGTATAATGAATACTCGTCGCGCAATGCACCGGTGGCGCAGTCAGTGAAGCGGAATGCAGTAGTAGGTACTTAACAGCTGTGCGCTCGCCCATTGATATTATTACGAATAGATTGTATCCTGTTGTATATATTTTGTTGATTTCAAGAGGACCAAGAAAAAAAGTATTGTACAATTCATGGAAATGTGTTTTATTACTGATACAGAAATTAAAAAAAAAAAAAAAATTGCGCACTGATTAAGTACTTATCCTGTATTTTGATATGGCATAATAAAGGTAAACGTGACACATATTTGGCAGTAGTGTCTGGCAATCCAGACACTCCTGCCAAATATGCTTAAACTTTGAACAAATTAGCTTAAAATTAAACAAAATTAACCAACTTTAAGAGACTAGCTAAATAAAATTGAATAGAAATCATTTTTATTTGCTTATAATTTGGTTATACAAATAAGATGTAACTTAAGACTATGAGGGAGTAATCATTCTGTATTTATCTGTGGGGCTTTGTAATTAGCAATTTAGTTATATATTATTGTTATTTATATAAATAAAGTAATATTAATTGCGTTTCAGGAAAGTCAAATAATTTTGTACAACTAGATAATAACCTTTTTTTTTCTATTTCAGACAAGTCAAGAACCTATCGGGAGGTCAGCAGAGAAGAACTTCGTTGGCAGCCGCCCTGATCCATGATCCTGAGCTGCTGATCCTTGATGAACCTACAGTGGGGGTCGACCCTGTGTTGCGACAGGGGTGAGTTTGTTTTATGGAAAAACTATGGTCAGCTTACATGATTCCATTGCTGTGGCACAGGCCTAAACAAAGTTATGTATAGTATAGCTGCTAGCTTCTTAGGATAATTAAAAAATAATGAAACTATGAAAATTAATCTTTTCCGAAATATTTGAACTCTTAAAGTTTGCATTGTAAAAAGGACCATAAATATTGAATTGAAAATTTTAACAAGCTTAAAGATTTACATAATGAATCAAATTTTAACAATACGAAACAGTTAAATTTTTTAATAAATTAAAGCCCTGGCTGGGTTTAAATTAATTACTAATTCTAATTATTTTGGACTATCCGAAAATTCTAAATGAAATTTTATGAAGATATTAATTAATTATTTAAATGTTCCTTTGCAGCATCTGGGACCATTTGGTGGATATCACCAAGGGTGGTCGTACTACTGTTATCATCACGACCCATTACATAGATGAGACTAAGCAGGCTGACATGGTAAGTAATGCTTTATTTAATTTCGTTTAGAATGTGTGTCTATTCAGTAAGTTGGTGTTCTATGAACCTTAAGAACTTAAAATATGAATTTTAAAACTTTTTAGTTTTTATTGAAGAAAGAAAGAAAGAAAAATTGTTTATTCTGCACAAACAAAACGCACATTACATAAAAAATAGACAAAATACACATACTAATACAAAGTAACTAAAAGCCTCGTATTCAAAACCTTAAATGTAACAATAAAAATAAAAAGTTTGACTGTTGTCCATTGCTTGATGACAGGCCAAGACCACAGACAATTCGTAAATGGACGAATGAATGACGAATTCAGCGTCGATTTTTGAGACGGGGCAGCAAGAGCCTTGGTACCTTGACCGTTGCAGTTTCAGGAAAACGTTCTTAGGAGACTGTCTTAAACTCTTGAGTTGCAAACTATACATCCCACTCTGTATTTTTGGAAAACACTTTTTATGGCCAGTTTTCAATCATGGGATCTATTACAATCAAGCTGCTTTCAGACTGCGCTATAATATAATAGCATATAGTTCATAGCACAACAATATCGCGCATCATACATTGTTATGGACACGTTCACACTGTACTGTACTAGGTATATATTATTGGAATGTATGGTGCGCGATATTGTTTTGCTATGAGCTATATACTATATGCTATTATATTATAGCGTAGTCTGAAAGCAGCTTAAAGAAACGAAATTGCGGCAACGCACTTTCATTTATTTATTTATTAAAGAACACCAAAAGCATGTACATTCAACATTGGTTTACAAAAGTATTTAGGAAAGGTACTATTGCTAATGTATATTATTGGTGTACATAACATTTAAAGAAAAATACTTTGGATAGAAGCTGCATATAAAGTCAAAGAAAAAAAAAAAAATTCTCTTGAGAATTTCTGCAAATTATGCCAAAACTTTAGTATCGAATTGTATTTCATTAGTTCTTAAAATCTTCTCTAACATCTAAAAGAATTTAGTAAAATTAACCGTATTTCATGTATTTCTTCCAGATCGGACTCATGCGAGGTGGTAGATTCTTAGCAGAAGAATCACCGACCGAGCTGATCCGTCGCTACCAGGGCGAGAGCTTAGAAGACGTGTTCTTGAAGCTGTCGGTACTCCAGAACTTGGGCAAGAGGAGGAGATCCAGTATCCTCGCTGATGTAGTGGAGAGAGTGGAACTACCGGCTATACCAGTAAGTATGACGGTCAAGAATAAGTAAGGTGGGTGAAGATTGAGAGGTGGTATGGTGAAGTGGATTAAGAATTATATGACGTTACTACTTAGATATATTTTTTGTGGCTAAAAAGGGAAAGGGTCAAACTCAAACTCAAAGAATTTATTTAGGTTAAGCCATTTACAGGCATTTTTGAAGTGTCGATGATTTGATCAGTTAGTCAGAAAGTCGAAGCTAGTTGGCAATTCCAAAAAGTAGGTCTCTACGTAGAAGAACGGGCATGAAACTCCAAGGACATTTTTTTAAATCAAGATGCTATAAAATCCTGCGGACATTATTCTTGTTGCTTCTATAGGAGAGTTTTTAAACTTATACATGTTTTATTATACACCTGTTTCTTATTTTGATGTGTCTTAGTACAAAAAAATGAAGTTATCGTTAACGAAAGATGTTTATTTTGAAACTGGTATAATGGATACTCGTCGCGCAACGCGGCGGCAGCGCGGTCAGTAAAGCGGAACACAGTAGTAGGTACCTATCAGCTGTGCGCTCGCCCATTGATATTATTACGAATAGATTGTTTCCATATTTTGCGGATTTCAAGTGGACCTAAAAAAAAGTATTGAACAAATAATGAAAATGTATTCTATTACTGATACTGAACCTGTATATGTGAGAAAAATGTAAAAAAAAAAATACAATAAAAATATAAGTTTAAAAATAAGTGGTAGTTAAGAGATGACCAGTTTCAACACTTTTAACTGACGACGCCTATTCACGAACATGACGCGTGGATCAACACCATCCAGCTCAATTATTTTGTAGGAACAGCTAACATGTATATGGAAGAATCGGAGAATGATGATGACGTAGATAACAAGGGGATAACTCCTTAAGTTAAAATTGGATTTCATTCAATTGGGTAACTTGGTCATAGATGATTGAATTGATTGATGATGAATTATTTAAATGATTATAATTCCGTAAATACGGACTTGTTTATATATACCAACCAACAAAAATACAACCTAACCTGAAAGTTGCGAAAATCGTTTGAAAATTTGAAATTCGCGGGTTAACTTAGCGCATCTACCTGAAGTTGACTTAAGAAATTAACTCAGCTATTGTCTCTTTTCAGAACCCCTCAGCAGTCGACCTAGAAGAAGCAGAAATCGGAGAAATATCTGGTGAATTTGGTGACAATGTGTCCATGAGCAGCAAAGGCCGCGTGGTGGTGACCCCAGAGCTGATCAACCCCATAGAGGCGATGCCCCCAGAAGAGAAGCCAACCAGAAGCTTAGAGAGTTACATGCCTATGAAGTGGCATCACATGAAGGCTTTGATTTGGAAGAACTTCTTGAGTTTGTTTAGGAATTTTGCGTAAGTGAAGATACAAAGTTGTTATTAGTTGATTATTTGCATTCTTTTTCTTGCCACGGAGAGAATGAGATCCTGCTCTTCACTCGCTGTTTTAAAACACGATTTTTTTTGTTGGAATTACACAATAAAAGTTCGTTAGATCTGTAGTAGTGTCTATTACACAAAAACCAGCCAAGTGCGTGTCGGATCACGCATAATGAAGGGTTCCGTAGTTGGGATAAATTTATTCTTAAGAACAAACTTGTCATTGTAGTCGAAAAATATGTTCACCCATACATTCCTACTGCAAATGTAAGTATGTACACAGAGTATTGAAAGATTTGGTATGTTATTTTAAGACCATAGACTTATGGTTTTCCTTTAATCTATAATTATAGAACTATTCTCTGTATTTCTGTAAACATTTTAGGCTCCACAGTTTCTTTCGTGTTTCGGTCACAGAAATTCATATGTGTACCAAATTTAAAATTAATCGTTCTATTATGTGTTCGGAGCAAATCGGCTGTGACAGACTGACAGACAGACAGACAGACACACGAGTGATGCTATGAGAGTTCCGTTTTTTTCCTTTTGAGGTACGGAACTTTAAAAACGAAACAATTCGACCATGCCAGGCTACGAAGAAAAAATGAAGCGACTGTTACGCTTGATTTTTTCTTCTTGTCATTAATTGTTGTAACTTTTTGGAGATTGCCGTTTTTTTGAGACGAGGGTTTTGCGTGTGAAGAAGGAAATATTAATTTTTCAGAGTCCACAATCCTCTCTTTATGGCCATTTATTGTTTGAATAATTATCAATGTGTTTCAAATTTTTTTTTTTTGTTTTTTCCAGTGCCTTAGCCTTCCTCCTCGGCCTCCCTGTCTCGCAAATGATATTCTTCTGCCTCGCTATTGGTCACTACCCGGTCGGATTACCGATCGCCGTGGTGAACTACGAAGTCAACTCTACAGAACCCCTCTGTCATTACGATAAGAAGCTCTGCCCGCAGGACCCTAATACTTATGAATGGAATTTGACGAGATTCAGCTGTGAATATCTGGACTTTTTGTCGAAACGACAATCTAACTTGGTGAGTAGTGATAAAAAAAAAATCTTGGTAAAGGGCGCTACACACGGCTAAGATACTATAATATTTTATATCTTAAGATTTTAAATTAATATATATTAGGTCATCACAGACGACGAAGATACGATAATATATTGTAAGCTTTCCTCGCGACCGCATGTGTCCTGTGTTGAACCATTATACAGAGTGATTTAATAACTTAAGATGTTATGTTACGATAAATTCTCATATCGTTCTCTATCTTACGATACGAAAATATGAAATAAATATTATCTGCGTCGTGTGTAATGGTCCATTGAATTGTATGGCGAGCGATATTGTATCTTAAGATAAAATATTTTAGTATCTTAGCCGTGTGCGCCCTTAATGCTCAGCTGAAAAATTACCCGCCCGAAGTCTGAACACCAGTCTTACGAAGAGGTATCGTGTTACCCGGTAGATGGGTTGTGGAGGTCAGATAGGCAGTCGTTACATGTAAAATACTGGTATTCAGTTGCATTCGGTTAGACTGGAATTTGACCTCAACATAGTCGGGAAAAGGCTAGGCAGACGAGGATTACACTGAAAAACCGAATAGTTGATTTTTTGATTGTTGATTTCCTTTTGGTTGAGTTGATATTAAATTGTGTTAAAAAAACTGTTCCATGACGTTAGTTTTGACAAAATTTTTGAAAAAAAAAAAAAAAAAAAAAAAAAAAAAAAAATACAATTTTGTTAATATTTGTTGATTTAACAAAAATTTTGGTGATTTAACAAATCATGTCGGTAGGTTCTATATTAACCCAAAATATAGGTTAAAAAAAGGTTAAATCAACTTAAAAAGTTTTTCAGTGTAAAGAACTGACACCTCCGCAGTAGTAAATTTTTGGGTCTCTTTGGCGGAATGAAGAAGCCGGGGGGCGCCGAGCTGCATGCGATTGGTTTGTCAGTCGATACTCGTCGTCTATTGGACTCTCGCGTGCAATTTTAATAGGCGCTTTTGAACGTCAAAATTTACACGGAAATAAAATTGATTCTAGTTACGTTTCTCAAAAGGTAGTTTCGCATGGAGACGAATGGGCAAGAAACTCCATCGTTACTCATTATTACAACATTACTGTACCAAAGTAAAATTTCAAGTACTTCTTATATTTTAATTATAGTTAAGTTAGTGAAGTATCTATCAATAATGTTTAAATTTGGCCGAAAGTGTACTTGCCCGAGCTTGCCCACACTACTACCCATCCTGTGCTCACGACTCGTGCCGGTTATTATACATGGATACTCGTATGACAAGCCATTAACAAGCCGGAAGCTTGTTAATGGAGGTAGTAAAACTAACTGTGATGCAGTTAGAAGTAGGGTATAGTAGTAAAAGTTTAAACTAAATTAAACTTTGGGTTGAAAATTGCATGTAAAACCACTTTTTAACCGACTTCGAAAAAGGAGGAGGTTCTAGTTCGACTATATGTATGTTTTTTTTTTAATGTATGTCCACCGATTTCTCCGTCAGTTGTGAACCGAAAATTATTTTTTTGTTTGAATGGGTATTCTTTAAAGGGTGTGCTGACGTTACTCGTCTTCAAGCACTCATTCATAGCGTCTTTGTACAGTCACGAGCACCAATATGTATACACTTAGCACAATTCAAAAGCAATTTTCATGGTGAATAACGATTGCAACTTTGAGATAAGACCTATTTTATAAGTATTAGTATATGTTATTAAATAATAGGTCTTATCTCAAAGTTGCAATCGTTATTCACGAGAAAATTGCTTTTGAATTTTGCTAAGTTTATACACATTGGTGCTCGTGACTGTACACTTGGTTATCACAAGTAAAGCGCGCGTCGCTTCGTGACATAAAATACTTTAGCAGTAAAGGCGTTTTACGTAGTTCAGGTGTTACTACTGAAGTGCGTTTGACCTTTCCTAAATATTTTGCCAAAACTTATGAAAAATCTTTTACTCCTACATACTAAATCATCGTTTTTATGGTCTCCACCAGATATACTACCCCAATAAAGAGCTAGCAATGGAAGAAGCCTCCCATGGCAAAGCACGAGCTGTCCTGGTGTTCGCTGCCAACTTCTCTGAGTCCTTGCAGCTGAGGATCACAGACCCCAGGAAGGCCAACGCCTGGGCTGTCAACAGTTCTGACATGGAAGCCCATATGGATGAGACTGGTTAGTGATAGAGTTGATTTTATAGAAAATAATTGACGAGCTACCTACTTTTCCGATTGTCAAATGTTTTAATAAATGACGGTTTTTATACATGATTTATAGTTTTTATAGGAAAAGTTTTTAATCAGTGCACAAATTTTGTCAAATTAAACTTATACGTGTTTTATTACACACCTATTTCTTATTTTGATACGTCTTAGTACAAAAAAATTTAGTTATCGTTAACGAAAGATGTTTATTTTGAAACTGGTATAATGGATACTCGTCGCGCAACGCACCGGAGGCGGCGCGGTCAGTGAAGCGGAACACAGTAGTAGGTACCTATCAACTGTGCGCTCGCCCATTGATATTATTACGAATACGTTGCATCCATAGGTTGCTGATTTCAAGTAGACCAAAACAAAAAAGTATTGAACAAATAATAGAAATGTATTTTATTACTGATACTGAACCACCAAACAAAAAAATTGCGCACTGGCTAAAACTTATCTTATATGTAGGGAGCAGGGCTTTACATACCGGTAAATTTTCATAACGTTACCTTGTATTGACAGAGTTAACGTTATTATTAAAATAACTGTAATCGATTTAACGTTATTTATGCGACTATTAATTTTATCGTTATTCTAAACGGGTGAGATGTAAGTAGTCGCAATCAGTAAACCTGGGCTCGGCGCACGACTACATGCACCAAAAATTACATAACTGTGATCAATGTGGTCACAGTCGCAAACCTATAGTTACCGATAGACAAGAACAGAGATAGGAGACGTCGTTGCCGTGTGAGCAAAATCGCGTTCATTGCCGAAAGTTGGCCGAATGTTTACGATTATGAATGACATTGCATGTGGTAGCACAAACATGACGAAGTAAACATTAAATATTATTCTATCTTTTCAATAAATTAACATTTTTGGCTGTACTTACGAGTGGTAAGTAATCCCGTGTGTCTTATTTTTCTTCCTTGTATTATTAAAAGACTGTTTAGCTGCACAAAAAGTCATTTTGTTGCGTATTTATCACAAAAAACTGTAATAATGGAGCTGTTTGATCAACGATATACAGTGCGCGACTGAGTGCCAACTACGGGCCATCACTTAGTTTGATAGGACCAGGCGCTGTTACTAAGTCCCGTATCTACGCTTTTAAGAGGGCCCTTCCCGGTCCGTCTATCGTCAACGCGAGCCTGACTGAAAACCTTGTTGTTTTATCCAGCGTAATGTTATTGTTAACAGGCAAGTGAGAACGCAATAACATTGAACGAAAAATGGTGTGCGGAAATTTCATAAAACTTGTTCCAGGAAATACGTGTTTTTGAGAAAGCCTTACAAGTTTGTGAAATAAATGCGTGTCATTTAGAATGTCCATTACATGTGCTATGTTTCTATGGAGATTATTTTTTTATTTTAACAATTTATGGGTTCATTATGAACGGCCAAAGTTCAGGTATATACTGAATATGTTTCTGCAAATTTTAATTTTTCGCTTCCATAGAAATCTATACAACATTTTCATTGAAAGATGTGTTCCAACGCCATAATCACGTACGAGCGTTTGTATGAAAAGTATGACGGGTTGGCCGCTATTAATACATCAATGCGGTAACAACTTCAGTTGCAAAATGCGTCTGACAAAGAACCACGTTTCAGAAAATTTGTAAAAATCTGCTATTGACATAAATGCAACTGTATGCCATTAATGAACAAACTCTCAAACAACAACTCATATTCACGAATTGCAAATGAAAACTTTTTAATGTTACGAGTACCATTTCTTTTGTTTTCAACCCCATTGTAAGGAATTTTAATTGAAAATGCACCTTTATTGCGCGATACTTTTTTTTTCATTGTTAAACTGAAATTAGCTTAGCTTTTGAAACGGATGAACAATATGAATTTGTAGTATAAAAGCAGCTTTGTGCCTTTTAGCATAATTTATTCATTTGTTAACTAGCTGATCCGACGAACTTCGTACCGCCTCAGAATCAAAAATGTATCTTCAGATAGAAACACCCAGGCACTTACATGTTGCCGGACTTGGGAATCGAACCCAGACCCCATGCTCAGCAGTAGCGCTTGCGACCACTAGAACAACGAGGCAGACGTATTTATTTCCCAGATAAAAGTTTATCTGACGTTTGACAGATAAAGTTAGGCCCTTAATCAAAATCTCGTGTTAACTTTCATGATTGGTACCTAATCGTTACCAACCATGAAAGTCGTGGAGCAACCATGAGGGAAATTGTTATGCCTCATGAACAGAGATCGGATATTCGGGTGCATATTCACCTAAAGTTGAGATGTTGGCTAATATTGAATGCGCTTTTGTATCGAATAAATCCCGCGGTTCCAGGATCGACAAATTTAGGTTTCTGATTATAGAATCGGATGTTTATTTACTTACTTTCAAATAATCGTAAAAATCCCGCGATTCCGCAATCGATAAATTTTGTGTTTTTTTCTGACTATAAAATCGGATGCGTAATCTACCTACCTTATATAGTATTTGCATCGAAGGTTGAATTTTTACCGGGTCTTGAAACTAAATTCTTGTTACTTAAGGGGGATGCGCTAAGATAGCTCGCGAAATTCGCAATCATTAGAACCAGCAAAACAACTCCTTAAGTTAGAATTTGCCCCAAATATCATTATTTCATGAAAAATAGTCATTTGATAGGGTACTATGAACTTAGAGAGTTAGGAGATAAAGGTATGAGGAACAGGGTAAATGTAGTTCACTCATCCTCTATTGAAAAGAGAAAATGCTCCGACCAGACGGGTGTTGTGTCTGGTGGGCAACTGCTCGACGGTTGATGTCGGGATGTTGTATATTTATGCTAGTCGCGCAGTAAACTCTGATTGCGCGATGCAGGACTGGTGACGTCAGGTCTTTGATGAGTAGTTCGCATGTGGCGTTGTAGATGATGAGTATTGATTCCACTAAGCATGAAACTTACAAAAACTTCCTACAATGTTGATAGACACCCCATATAAGCGTTTAAAAAGAAAGATCATATTAACATTACGGCTATTTTCATTTAACCTGTATGTTTTAACTTAGCAAAAGTCCACGTAACGTTGCAAATGATAGTTGTTGAAAGTTTTATTTGATCTATATGAGCAACATTGCATCTAATGTTTCTGGCGTTGCCGTTAGGGCTATTTAATCTACGTTCGTGTAACGTTGCTACAAGATTGCACCTTTACATTTCAGCAATGTTTATGCAACATATTCGTGCTAAGTGGGATGATTTTTTTGATTATAATTATTCTATAAATAAATATTTGAAGCGGCCGTGAATCATATATAGATCAACATACAACCTGATACTGACTAAAGTGTAAGCAAATTTGAATTTGGCGGGCTACCCGGACGTTTCGCCCTTGAACCTAAATAAAATCACGAGTAGTTCGAACTCGTGCAAAGCCGGGGTGGCTCGCCAGTACCAAAATATCTCATTTTCAAAGACACTGAGCACATCAAAACAAACATAAGAAATAATAGCTTTGTCGGACGATGGATCGCAATATTATCCAGATCTGTTTGAAAGAATCCTGATCCGTTATTTGTCGGTAAACAAGCATGTTTGTTTCAACGTTGACGATTTGATCCCTTAAGCCTTACTCAACGGGGTCCTAAGTAAATAAAATATTTAATTTATGTACGTAGGTACTTACGTATTTTGAATACCGGGAGGCGTGGGTCTGGCACGAAAAAGATTTAAGGATCCTACAAACAGGCGCGGCACGCGACGCGACACAAAGACACCGCTCGTCGCGCGGCACGCGGTGTCTTTGAGTCACGTCGCGTGTCGCGCCTGTTTGTAGGAGCCTTTAACGTTGTCAGGAAGTCGACAGAATTTGACAGCATTTATAATAGGCTATGAACTATGTGAGTGCCAAATTTCATCCAAATCCGTTCAGCCGTGTTTTCGTGATTGAGTAACAAACATCCATCCATACCTACAAATTTTCGCGTTTATAATATTCGAAATCGGGTAATTGGGTTGTAGAAGTCAGATAGGAAATCGCTCCATATAAAATACTGCTATTTAGCTGCATCCCGTTCAAATCAAATCAAATCAAAATATTTAATTTCACATAAACCTACATGGGCACCTATGAAACGTCAGAAGCTAGGTGCACGGTTCCAAATGGTCGTTTCCTATGGAGAAGAACCGGCAAGAAACTCGCGTGATTGAGTCACAAACATCCATCCATCCTCACAAACTTTCGCGTTTATAATATTTAAGTGTAGGAAGTAGGATAGAAGATTACCGACAGCTCCTGTAATTTAGGGACCATCAGTAAATTACTGTTTGCCTAAGGTCAAGGTCAATTATTCATAATTTTTTGCTTACTTTATACGTAGGTTGTGTACGGTCCTTTAATTAACTTTTGTAGATCCATGGTTAAAATTGAAGGTCCCTACAAAGAGGTACTTATATCATTTGCATTTAAATTACATTTTCATGCCCCAATCACCGTGATTGGACCATTGATGTTATTTTTTATTGAAATAGGGAAGCAATAAAATGTTATGGACTTTATTTTGAAAGCATTACAGTTTAATTTCGAATGGTTACCAAGGTACTAATCATGCAAATCTGCAAATCAATTTAGATTTGTTTCTTATTTTATTTTCCTTAAAAGCAATGGTGATATTTTGAAATACGAATTATATTTTCGTTTGTGATTAATTTCGAAAGCCTATGCGAAACGGAACGGACTGTAAAAAAGGTTTATTTAAATGGAGAGTATAGATGAAATGAAGAGTTTTTGTTATCTTATTGATTGCCTCAGTTAAAAAAACTGTAATGTTGATTAGCGAGTCGTTTTGCGAACACAGAGACGACTTTCATCTCTTTGAGTACGATTGAAAGCTTCAGATGCTAGCACAAAACGTTCAGGATTTTGTTTCATGTTGTTAATCCGGGTTATGAATGATCTGTGTGCCTTATATCATCCAAATTCGTTCTGCCGTGTTTTCGTGATTGAGTAACAAACATCCATCCATCCCTACAAATTTTCGCGTTTATAATATTGGTAGAAAGTAGTATGAAGTTTATATTTTTGCGCTGTATTGGTAAGAAATCGGTAATTGGGTTGTGGAAGTCAGATAGGCAATCGCTCCATATAAAATACTGCTATTTAGCTGCATCCCGTTCAAATCAAATCAAAATATTTCATTTCACATAAACCTACATGGGCACTTATGAAACGTCAGAAGCTAGGTGCATGGTTCCACTTGATCGTTTCCTATGGAGAAGAACCGGCAAGAAACTCCACGGTTACTCTTTTAAAATAATTGGTTTTTACAATATTTTCAAATAACAGTGTTAATAGCTTTTAACACTTATTTGGTATGGAAGGAAGGTGTAGGCCTTTCAACAATTACCAGGTACTTAACAAAATAGAAAATGGTTAACAAATCTGCAGTCTACTAGGCTTTCAAAGTTCTCACATTCACAAAATAGGATTTAATCTTAGGTTAGACTGGAAGCTCACAATGGGCCTTATTAGAAGGCTAAAAGTCACCCAAAGGGTAATGGAGAGGACTATGCTTGGAGTTTTCCTAAGTGATCGAATCAGAAATGAAGAGATCCGCAGGAGAACCAAGATAACCGACATAGCTCGAAGAATTGCGAAACTTAAATGGCAATGGGCAGGGCACATTGCTCGCAGAACAGATGGCTGTTGGGGCCGAAAGGTTCTGGAGTGGCGATCGCGTACCGGAAGACGTTTAGGAAGGTCTCCCACAAGGTGGACTGATGACCTTGTGAAAGCCGCAGGAATCCGCTGGATGCGGGAAGCACGGAACTGGTCGAGGTGGCGGTGCTTGGGGGAGGCTTATGTCCAGCAGTGGACATCTTTCGGCTGAAATTATGATAATGATGAGACTGGAAGCTCGACTCCAACTTAAGAAGTTGGGAAAAGGCTAGGCTGCTAATGATGAGGTACAAAATCATTCATTCCAGGCAAACATTTACGGCAAGAAGTTCCATCCAAATCTGTTCTGCTGTTTTATCGTGATTGAGTAACAAACATCCATCCATCCCCACAAACTTTTGCGTTTATAATATTGATAGAAAGTAGGATGAAGTTTATATTTTTGCGCTGTATTGGTACAAATTCAGCTAACCCAGTAATTGGGTTTTGGAAGTCAGATATGCAATCGCTTCATGTAAAATACTGCTATTTAGCTGCATCCAGTTCAGATTAAATCAAATGAAAATATTTTATTTCATTGGTCGTTACCTATGTAGAAGAACCGGCAAGAAACTGCACGGTTACTCTTTTAAAAATAATTGGCTTTTACAATATTTTCAAATATCAGTGTTAATAAGTATGGCGTGTATATAGGCCTTTCAACAAGTCCCAGTAACATAGGACCTTCCTTTCTTGATCCTGATTATACGCGCCCTATTTGTTGAATTAAGTGCCAGTTGTCTTAATTTACTCGAGGGGCTACAAATTCAGTGGAAAAATTGAGGTGGAATGAATATTTACGCACGATTTTTTCCGCAGTTTTCCTCGTGTAGGAAAAAATATGGTAGCGTGTTTTTCTCGATATTTTACCTTGAGCTTAATGATTTCTAACGAATGAGAATTTTGATGTTTAAGGCAAAAGTGCCAGGGTCGCCCGCGAAATTCAAGTTTTCATTCTTTTTTTTTTTTGCAATTTGCAGGTGTCAGGTTGTTGATCTGAATATGATTCGCGACCGTATCAAATCTGTATTATTTTGTAGAATTATAATAATTAACATCATCAATACAACTCTCTAATTTCATATCCCGTATTGAATAACTTTTTCATAAAATCTTGACATTTGAGGATTATACTAACTTAAGGAGTTGTATTACTGATTCTAATGATTATAATTATTTAAATACTAATAATTTGTCTTCAAGCACACATTCACAGCGTGTTTGCATCCATTGCAGCGAGACTGAAAGCCCTAGTAGGCTTTCAGTCTCGCTGCATTTCTGTAGGGGGGATATTAAGTAATTAAGTAATTTGTAACAAAGGTTTAAGTTTTTCCCTTAACCATTGGACAAGTCTCAAAAGTCTCGTTATTCCCGAGACCGAAAATATCAGTCTCGAGTCTCGAAAATCGTCGAGACCCACGAAATTTTCGAGACAGAGATTCCCGGAACGAAAGCCCTATAGCTGATGCCCGCAGCTTTGCCCACGTGTTTTGCCTTTAATTTTAGATAAATCTAAGGATTTTAAAAGTAGCCTAAGTTACTCCTTATAACATCAGCTATCTACTAGTGAAAGTCCCGTCTAAATCGGTAAAGCCGTTTGGGAGATTAGCCGGAACAAATAAACAGACCGACAGACAAAAATGTTAAAAATAGTTTTTTGTTTTTAAGTACCGTATATACTTTTATATGCGTTTAGTAAAAAGCTGTTTACTGTTATTTTGACATTTAAAACAGACATTTTAATATATACCTCTCGAAATAGAATACCTCTTGTCAAAGTGGCGCCAACTGGTGGCGTGAATTTTCATGAAAACTCTCATTGCTTTAGCACCTTTGACAACAATCCCTTCATTAAAACTCGAAACTATATTATAACTGTCACAAACAGGGCTTTAAATACCGGTAAATTTTCATAACGTTACCTATAGACAGAGTTAACGTTATTATTAAAATAACGGTAATCGATTTAACGTTATTTATGCGATTATTAATTTTATCGTTATTTTATACGGGTGAGATGTAAGTCCTCGTGCCTCTCTGATGCCGCGCCGATCAAAACTTTGCCTGAATCTACCTGATTCTTACCCACAGAACGGCAACGTAGCTAAACTAACGTTAGTTATCGTATTTTTGTTAATGTTAATTAACGTTATATTACTGGTAATGTTATCAAGTAACGTTAAATTTTTGTAACGTTAGTAGGTATAACATTGAAATTTTACGTTACGTAACGGTTATTATTTTATTATTTGGTAACGTTAACAAGCCCTGGTCACAAATAACTTGTCATTTTATGAAAGGCCAATGGCATTCAACCTTAGGGTGGTATAGTGTTTTTATCTCATGAAGTGACTCGCGCTTGACTTGTGATACGTAGTGTACAAACAGGCTGTGAATGTGTGTGTAAGCACAGGAGCTCTCGGTACCGTCTGATACACGGGTGAAGTTGGAAGTGTGGGTTTGTGAGTGTATGTTTGTGTTACGTGCTGACGCTACTCGTCTTCAAGCATACATTCACAGCATGTTTGTACAGTCATCAGCAGCCTGGAGTTTGGAAGTCAGTGGTGTGGCACCACCGTGGCTTGGAACCACTTGGCTCTCTACGGACTATGAGAGTGAGGGAAAAGAAGGTACCTACATCTGTGTTTGTGCACAAACTTGTGCACTAAAATATCTCCTGCGTACCTGACTAATTTCCATTAAGATCGGCCACCGTGACTGAAATCGATCGGAAGGATTTTTTTTTAAAGCGAGGTTCTTCGAGCGAGCATTTTTGTTCTTGAGGTGGCAGCTGGGCGCGAGTAAATTGTGCCGTGAATTTCGTTAATTTTGGGTTGAACATTATTATGTTTTACGATATTAACAATGTTAAACCCGACGGACATTACATCATCATAGACGTTTATTACTAACGTGTTTAGGATGCTGGTGGGGCTGCCCCGCTTCTGTAGTGCGTCGGGGATGTTCGCTGATGCGCATTTAGATTGTTTCTACACAACCATGCGCAAAAGGTGCGCTTCCTTGGTGCACAGGGTGTGGAGTAGCTCCAACAGTATCCTAAGTATGATTTCAAAATCAAAATCAAAATCAAAATATGTTATTTCACATAAACCTACATGGGCACTTATGAAACGTCAGAAGCTAGGTGCACGGTTCCAATTAGTCGTTTCCTATGGAGAAGAGCCGGCAAGAAACTCCACGGTTACTCTTTTAAAAATAATTGGCTTTACAATATTATTAAATAACAGTGATAATAGGTATGGGAGGACAGTGTCAATGACAATGATGAATGTCAGGGACAATGTCGCTTAGACTGTACTTTCGTGGGTCACTGTTATGCCATCTCACATGGATTGCTACAGCGGTGAATTGTTTGTTTTTGTGAAGTCTAAGTCTTATTTATCATTTTTGAGTCTTGATAATTGAATAAAGATAATTCTATTCTGTTCTATTCTTAGCCCCTTCGTAATACCCTCTAGAGAACGTAATAGCTCATTTTTAGAGTACGGAAGATTTTCTCTTACGAACCACAGGTAATAAATTATTCGTTCACTAAATTGTAACTTCCTTTTCGCATGTGAAACTCACCAAAAAGTACGAATAACAAGTCAAGGAACTCCTTAGAGAGATTTCCCTTATCTATGGTTTTGCTATCCGAAAAGGTTTGAGAATAAAAAGACGATTTTTTGACTTAAAACTAAGTTATTCTCTGGAATGGTATGTTGTCCCAGTTTCAATGATACTTCTTTTGACTTAAAAATATCATTACATTTTAACTTTGCAGTTATATTAAACTTTTTCGTGACACAGTCTAACTTGTAAACAACATTTTTACCTTTCTGAAGAACATCACCAATAACGACAGACATTTAAAATACTTCAATTTTGATTACAAACTTCGTTTGTGACGTAGGTTTGTTCATTACCCGATTTGAGGTTAAACCGGGGTTCAGCAAAGAGATTAACCGTTTGTTTATTTATTCAGACATGGTAGGGATTAAGAGTATTGTTTGATCTTCATTAACTGGCTTAAGCGGGCTTGGAGATAAATCTTTAATAGTTATTTACAAAGAATGAAGGGTAAGTAAGGGGGAGTAACATACAAAAGCAAAGCTAATCGCAAAAATGAAGGTGGAGATTTAAGGAATAATAGCACCTAATATGCAAAAGAAATAGAGAAGTAGATTATTGTAAACTGACACAAACGTAATCTAATATTACAGAAAGTTATTAAGTCTATATAAACATATATACAGTATTTATTTACATACAACCTTCAAATTCTCCTGCCCTTGAAGACTAAAATTTCTATGGCACAGACACTAATTCAGCCGATTATAGATTATGCCGATACCTGCTACCTCTATGCTACTGAGGAGCTATTATACAAGCTTGAGCGCTTGCAAAACTTATGCAGTCGCTTTATTTTTTTATTTTTTTTATTCTGCTATGAGTTTGACTTTAGTCTAGGTCTAGATGACAGAGACAAAGTCTACGATGGAGTGAGCTTACCCAGAAGAAGCCTGTCCACTCTCACTTTGAATAGATTAGGGTTGTATGCGTTCGGAAACACAGACGCAGGCAGAGAGTTCCACTCCTTTGCTGCGCGCATTATAAAAGACGTTTGAAAACGCTTAGTTCGAGTTTTGAGTTGTTTTGAGTCTTCGAAAGTATAACCATGTTTATTACCTTCGCAAAGAACTCATATGGCTCTCAATCCACCGTCGCAGGAACACTCGGATTTTATGTCTCATCTTCAACATCTTACACAACCCGTCTTATCCTTACTATCTCGTGAGCGTTTTTCCTTCGCACGCCCTAGCGACGCACCGTGTAGATCACACCTAAGATCCCTCCTTAAATCTCAACCTCATAAAACCAGCTACATTATTATTTCTTATTCCTTCTCAGTCCATGCTGAAAGACTGTGGAACTCGTTTCCGCCTAGCATTCGCGATTTAAAAACTGTGTCTCTATTCAAATATCGAGTATTAGAGCACCCTAGCTTATTCTATATAGCAGCGAACCGACTCGATCTTAGTGCCTTAAGAGCCAACTAGTCGCGGGCTCGAATTCGCTGGTGGGTGTGGCCAAAAAGCACGCTGTCTCACCTAGCATCGTGTGTTGAGTGAAATGCACGATAATTCATAGTAAACCACACGCGTAAAAATTACGAAAAATTCTTTGGAAGGTTGAGTTTTATGAAAAAAACTACTGGTTAAATCAATTATAAATAAAGTTTATTGAAATCTTCGATAATTGAGCTTTGTCGGAGCGAACTTTGCTTTGGTGATTTTACACTTCTCCCAAAATTACGTTAAAATTAGCAGGAAAAACGAATCTTTGTTGGCTCATAACTTTTTAATGGCTTTTTATTTAAATATTCTGCTTCCGTACAGACAAAATTTATAATAAGAAAAAACGATATCATGTTTAACTTTGCATAGCGTGTACAATGTCAAACAGTGGAGTAATACCCCCCGAAATTTGTATGAAAAAAGTATTGACTAGTGTCACCTTAAATTATTATTTCCGCAGCGCTAGGTATTTCAGGCACTTGATTAGTAAATTCTGGAACCTGGTATCCATGTTAATCTTTGAATTCAGTGCACGAAACTAGTAGCCGGTAGTCAGTCAATCTGAATTAAAAGATCTTTATTGTAATTGTAACCAACTGCCTCCTGCATTCACCTTTAATTAAACAGTCAATCACGTGGTGTCCTCGACCCCCAAAGTTAGGGCTTTCTTAAAATTAATGTGCCATTATTAGACTACGGGCTTCCGGGTGAGGTGGTTTTTATTGCTAGGGGGTATCAAACACCCCTAGCTTCCTTGTTTACTGAGAGCAAAGGGTTGAATTGGGTAAAACTTATGGGTTTAAATAGGCATGTTTAGTGTCCAATGACCTACTTAATGAGAATATATCATGAGATTTATTCCTCTATAAGGATTGGTTTCTGTTTCGCGTTTGAGGCGAAAAATACTCTTTTTTTATCATCTACGGGGAAGCTATTGTCCTTTATTTCGCTGGATGATAAGTAATGATAATGCCGAAGGTGGAAGCGAGCTTCACCCGGAATCCTCAACCACAGAGGAACTGGCTATCGTACCTCTAACTGCCGAAACACAACAAATGCTGTTAACATTGTTTTTATGGCGACAGACTTAGATAAGCTAGCCAGGCGGACTTAGAACAAGCCCTAACTCCAACCAAACTGAGCAGAAAGCTTTGCTTCCGCTGGGAATCTTAAGGTCGTAGCACATTTATCAAATCGGAAAGGGATCGTAACCGTATCGCCTTTCCCGTTGCCGTCAAACAGTCGTCAACCTTACGTAAGCACGTAACCTTAGGTGAAGTGATCTCGAAGTGAACTGTCATTCCATCTGATACTAGGGATTGACATTATTGACAGCTCATTAATCCAAGCTCACTTCACCTAGGTTTTCACGGTGATATTTCTACAGAATAGCACTGCAGAAGCTCCGATACGTCGACTCGGCTACAGCTAGGCGACGCCGCGCTTACGGCTCGCCGACCGCTGGTTGACGGCTCGTTATTGATTCTACATTATGTCACCTCTTGTATGGGGACGATCCACTGTGCGCGGGAGGGGCGTGGACGGAGAGCCGTAAGCTAGGCTACGGAGAACCATAAGCGCGGGAACTGCAAGTCGACCATGCACCGCACCGCGGTTGTGAGCTTGTCCCGAGGCGATTACGTTACGATTCCGATTAGTGTGCGTTGCAGTAGGGAGTTTCATACAAATAATACTGAACGGCTCGAATTGATACGGTGACGATCCCTTTCCGATTTGATACGTGTGCTACGACCTTTATCCGGGACTTCTACGTCGGAGACAGGTGGTCTTACCGAGATCACAGAGGCAGATGAAGTCATCCGTTTTATAATTACAAAATCAAACTTTTGCAGTATTCGTGGCAGACGCGGTCAAACTCAGAGCGTTCGCGGATGGCATACAATCCATGCCAGATTTTTGTAGGAGCTAAATAAAACACTAGACATTAAATGTATTAATGCACACGTCCTACAAAACATCGGCTACCGTATACCGGCGCCGCGAACGCTCATTTATTTTAATTAAATCATACAGGCATTTTTGAATTGTCAAGGTGTCGGTCAGTTAGTCAGAAAGTTGAAGCTAGTTGCCCATTGGTCATGAAACGCTAGAGCAAGATGACACGAGCATCAGCAGAGAGTTTTTAGAAATTCCTTTCCAAAAATTCACTGTGTTACAGTCGCCAGCAATTCAAGGTATACGAAAATGTCAAATGTCAAACGATTTTTAACCTTTAAATGTTCATGCTTCAAAATCGAATGAGAAAATTTGACAGTTTGTGGTAACTTGATGTGCTAGCGACTGTACTGTCATGTTTTAAGACCGCGACTGCCAATCTTGTCGTTTAGTATGCCTTGGTATTGATTGATCGAAGCTTGGTATGCCTTACCTTGCTTCCGTGCGAAGCGGGATTGGATTGCTAGACTAAAATTCTAAACTAATATTATTATCTATACAAATAAATAAAATTGAAGTGTCTGTTTGTAATGTCAAAATAAAACTTTTTATTAAATGCATAGGTATGAAAGTATATTATTTAATTGTCAGTATTTTTTTAATACTGACAATTAAATAATATACTTTCATACCTATGTCTGTCTGTCTCTTAGTTCCGGCTAATCTCCGAAACGGCTGAACCGATTTTGACGCGAATTTTACTGGCAAATTGTTGATGTTATTTTTACTTTGCGGGCACTAGCATCATGTCACACTCGCGAGATGATGCTAGTGCACAATAAAATTGATTGTTAATTTCTTTCCTTTTTGTCCACAGACAAGCAAGTTGAATGGATGTTGAACAGAGACCTGTCATTGGCCTTCATGGAAGCCACGGAACAACTGGCTAAAGTGTGCGACCTGCCATCCAGAATCATGGCTAGCCCTGTCTATGTAAGTATCCAACGATCTCTCATCTTAACGTATTGTTAGGTTATTGAGTTCTTCCATCACTAGTATTTTTTTTTTTATCTGGATGTTTCCGGATGATGGAAATAGGCATGACGTAGGATTAAAAACATAACAAGACGATCACTCCGAAGACTTTTACCCGTTTTTTTTTATTAGAAAGACAGAAAAATTGGTTAATTTGTCATAGAAACAAGCATTAAAAAACAAACAATTCAAAAATCAAATAATTAAAATAAGCCGTGGCAGCAAAGAGTTGACCAGTTCCAACTGACGGCGCACAACTTCATAACAGTATCACGCCTGTAACTCCCCCAAGGGTTTGGCAGAGGTGTTTCTTATCATGTACACCCGCATTTCACCAGTTAAGTCCCACGTGATAGGCGGGCGAGCCTATAGCCAGCAACCGGGCACAAATCCAGACTCCGGACTTCTACTGAGAAATACCTGATAGAAAAACCCAACTCAGGAGCTCATGCTCAGTAGTAGCAGCAAAATAGGTAGTCATAAGGACTTCCGACAAAAGTGAACACTCAAAACTTTGGAATAACTGACAGTCTGGCGCTACACGTCACGAGCATGTCGCGCATTTCGGTGACGCGAATCTATAAGATTTCCCCCTAGCTAAAATCGCTCAACACGGCTAAAGAAGTTTCCACTTCAAAAAGCTTTTCATACATTCATCGAAATTGTCTACTGTTGTATAGGAATTTGTATTTTTGTTCACCCAAAAAGTATACATACACAGTATACATATAGCTCATGGAAAGCGTTCGGTGACGATCGCGAACCCATAAGTTTTTCCCTACAAAAAAAAAAAGATTTACCTAGAATTTCTATTCTTTCAGTTTAACAAGCCAGTCTACGGTATGGACGTCCCTAATTTCACGGACTTTGCGGGTCCCGGTGTTATTCTTACGTAAGTATTATCATAATGCTGCTAGAGAAGAAAATTTAATAAATTCAGAATTTTCACAGCGCTTTAAAACGCTCACTGCAGCACTTTTGAGCCGAAAAAAGATTCAATGTTAACACCAATCTTGGCGATCAGGTTACCACAGTAAATTGAACAATGGTTCTAGTCGATATTATTATGTCTGCCAAAACAATGTCATCATCATTATTTCAGCCAAATGACGTCCACTGGACATAGGCCTCCCCAAAGGGGGGGTATGCCATAATCGCCACGCTTGGCAGGCGGGTTGGCGATTGCAGTATGGTGTTAAAAATGCATAGAGAACTCTGCTGCCCATTCTCTAGTCCAGTCCCTTAGTCGCCTTTTACGAACACCCACGGGAAGAAATGGGGTAGTGCTATTCTTTACGTCCGGCACCACACGGCACAAAACAATGTAGTAAAAAAAATAATATGTTAATGTTTAAATCATGTCTGACAAACTTTTATGCAGTTTGGCAGACTTTATGTAAGGTGTTATTAATATGGATTTGGAATAAATAAAAAAATCTAAATAAAAAACATTATCCGCCTCCAAAAATTATCTTAGGAAACGCGTAGGCGAGGGCCCTCTTCATCCATGCCTTCCGCCACTCCTGGCTTTGGCCTGTCCCACTCATTAGTCACCTTTTACTGCACACACTATAGAAGACGGGATTATACTTATACATAACTACAATTCATATTGTTTGTCAACAGAATTGTCTTCTTCTTGGCTGTTGCTCTCACTTCTGGCTCCATGTTGGCTGAAAGGAACGAGGGTATTCTGGAGAGGTCACTGGTTTCAGGAATCACTGGTAAGTTTACTTTCTTTAATTACATTTCTTTTCTTCTTCTCTTCTTCGCGATCTGAATTGAGTTGGCCCAGAATTTGACTACGAGATTGGCGCCTTTTGCACCATCTATCAATTCCTGCTAAAATATACAGATAGCGGGATACGTTATTAAGTGTCCCATCGTTTGTGAAATAGCACCTCGTTTACACTCTAGGGTGGAGTTATCTATGAATTTACACCTGAGGAGGTTTTCCTAGATTTGGCCAACTTGGGTCTGGAGTCTATTTAAAGACTTCCAAGTTAGCCAGGTTCTTTTGTAAGACGAGCTTTGAGGGCTGCAAGATCCTTGTAAAACATTACCACGACTTTTATTTCTGCCGCTAAGCAGTATTTCTGATTATATCTAGCCCTATATCTCTAGAAATGTTTGTCCTACGTGAATCTTGTACAAGACTTTTCTCTGCAAAATTTAATAAGGAATAAACTTGTAGTAGAATAAATTGACATAACATCAATAATTTACGAGATATTTGCAAAAATCTGTGACAGTTATATTTTTTTCACATACATGATTTCTTTGTTGACTTCCACACAGCATTGCTACACTATTATGATAAGCATAATTCTGGTAAAAAACCTACACTACAATTTTGTGTCTCTAATTTGCCGTTGATTTGTTTTATTGTTCTGGGACTTATCCCGGGCTAAAATGTCTAATATTAAAGATAACAACACAAAGACTAAGAAAATGTGATGATACAAATAGTTATTTATTTGTATTGAAGGCAAATGGAGTATTAGGAGATTTGGTTCCATATGCGGTGTTTGAAGGTAATTTAGAAATGTTTCTGGAATCTTCCATTAATGGAATATTATACTTACCTTTAAATAATTTCTGATACTATTTTCATTCACAATCTGTTGGTTTTAATGTTTACATTTTCGTTTTAGATGTAGCTCTAACGTTGTGTTAACTATATGAAAGCATTTCTTTAATAATTTTCTGAAGTTTTTGTATTTATTGAGCAGGGTTTTGCTAGAAGTCATGTAAAAAAGCTGTTTTGTAATATATTCAAGGAGTAAACCAAATTAGGTTATTGAACTGATAATGCTCTCCAACTCTTTATATATTTAAAACATTTTGTAATTCGTTTAATAGTTCAGGAGTCAGTGTGAAAACCAGTTACGGAACCCAACCCTTATCAGTGTTAAGAAACATGGCAATTATAAGTGGCACTCAATTACCCGTTTGTGGAACCCTAATTAGATTTTCACCCCATCCGGGTAAAGTAATGATGCTGGTCGCTGAAAGTGATAACAATGTATACAATACATTTTGACGTTATAAAGTTTACAGATTTTTTTTAGAAATTAATGAAACTACTGAACCTATTTTTTTTTAAACTACAATTCATCCCAACTCAAAATCAAATCAAAATCAATCAAAATATTTTATTTCACATAAACCTACATGGGCACTTATGAAACGTCAGAAGCTAGGTGCACGGTTCCAATTAGTGGTTTCCTATGGAGAAGAGCCGGCAAGAAACTCCACGGTTACTCTTTTAAAAATAATTGGCTTTACAATATTATTTAATAACAGTGATCATAGGTATGGGAGGACAGTGTAGGCCTTTCAACAATTACCAGGTACTTAACAAAATAGAAAACCGCCAACAAATCTACACTCTACTAGGCCTACAACGTTCTCACATTCACAAAATAGAAAATAATCTAAGTATATAAAATATTAATGACACGATTGCAATTACAACTACAGTAAAGAATTGGAATTCGATTTGTAGGTAAATAATGTCAAATAATGAAAAGATTATGTCAAGGAAGTATGTTAAAAAAATAATTAAAAATTCTAAATAAACATCGTTATTTGGGAGCAGATAATAGACATTGACATAGTTATGTTGTTTATGAGGTACCAGAGAAGCCACATGTGCAGAAGGAATTATTGCCAAACTTCCTTGTCTTCAACGTAGTCTTTTATGTTATAATATGCTTTTTTGATAAGGACACGTTTGATGTGGGTTTTGAACTTTCCATCGCTAAATTCTGTAACCGACTACGGAACCATCTATTGTGCGTGGTCCGACACGCACTTGCCCGGTTTTTACCTTCATCTCCCAATGATTACAATTCCTTCATACAACCGTCTTTGTGTTTAAAAAAACCTACCTCCCTATAGTTCCTATCAAGCCCTTAATTTACAAGGTCACCACAACGATTACACCTTAAGGCGAGCTTCTTCAAGTTAACCTCTAGGAAATGTAATTTTAATGTTATTTTATTTAGAAACGGTAGTGATTAAACACGTGAAAAAATTATATATGTTGCTTTTAAGACCTTTCTGTAGGTACGTCGGGTACTCGTTACATAATTAGATAAAGTTCGCTCGATAGAATAAAAATCCAAACATACCTTTATTTTGTAGATTAAAATAATTTTATTTCAATATTATACCACATTAAGTATTGAAAATCACATCAAAATAAACATCTATGATGATGTAATGTCCGTCGGGCTTAACATTGTTAATATCGTAAAACATATAATTTTCAACCCAAAATTAACGACATTCACGGCACAATTTTCTCGCGCCCAGCTGCCACCTCTAGAATAAAAATGCACGCGAAGAACCTCGCCTTAATATAATTTTATTAGACCAAACTGTTACCTACCTAAAAGGTATCTCTAACTGTTGGAATAGGCTGTTAGCCCTTTTAATGTTGTCGTTAGTTTTGATATTATTGAAGGTGTTGAAAAGATAGGTTGAAACCTATTTTGGTTAGTTTTATCTTTTTAATTTTTACATCTATAACCCAAAGTCTCTAATTCAGATAATTTATGTAAACAAAGAAATGTCACTATCAAAATGACAGAACATTTTATCACATAATTTTTTTGTAAATAGTCATCGCTAAAATTAAAGTGAATTAATTATAAGAACTATGCAAACAAAATACAGTTGCAAAACAATGTTTTGTGTAGTATGTCGGAGACACGGCATATGATCGTCATAATCAGCCCTTTTAAGTCCAGTGCTAGACGTAGGCCTCCCAAAATCGATTTCCACTCGAAACAGTTTACTGCCGTTTTCATCCAAAATGTGGCTAGATATGCTACTTACAATATGAATATATGAATGAGAGTTGTAATATTAGTGTTCTTGAAGATGTAAAACATTTGAAAATGTTTGGATCTCCTGCAGTGTTACCAGTATCATAAAATATTTTATACCAGAAAATCTCCTTTTTTTAATAACTTTGTCTAAAACCGGAAATTTATAAAAATACGGTATGATTATTTGTTAATAATTATTTCTTAAAATCAGTACTTAAAAGAAAATGTAACCTCTTTTTTCGCCATTTTATGTGAATTACCATTACGAATGTATTTTTTTGATATTTTTTCCCCTTTGTTTACATAAATTATCTGAATTAGAGACTTTGGGTAGGTATAGTACGAAGTTACTAACACAATAAAAAAAAAAAACATTGTTATTTTATCCCTGATAGCAGCAACCTAATATCAACCTTGTTTTATTATAACATTTATTACCTAATGCGCTAGCGCCATGATAAATTATTACGTAACCAATATGTCAAAATGTCAACAGTCAAAACGTCAAACAGTTTTATGACAGTTGCGCGCACAGATTACATTATGCCAGCGTCGCGAGAGTCATTGCCGATGGAACGGAATGTTGCCATTTTAAATATTTTATTTATATTGTAGCGGCATTATACCACGCCACATGCGAACTACGCATCAAAGACATGACGTCACACAAATCTTAAATCGCGCAATCAAAGTTTACCGCGCGACTAGCATATATTATGTTCCCGACATCAACCGACAGGCAGTTGCCCACCAGACACAACACCGGTGTGATCGGAGGATCCTCCCTCTTCTACAGAGTATGAGTGAACTTTAAACCCTGTTTCTCATACCTCTATAATATAAACTTTTAGAACTAAAGAAGGCTGTCGCTGAAAACCAGCGCTGGGGCTCTGTCTCGCATAGGCTAGCAGCATTATGCTGAGCGATGGCCATTTTGTGTGGAGTTCACTTTTGGTCACTTGAGCAGAATTGCCATTACTGACCGAAAAAGCCTAACCAAATTGTTTCTTTCCCCCAGGTACGGAGATCCTGTTCTCCCATGTGATAGTCCAGATGCTGATCATGTTCCTACAGTCGGGAATGGTGCTGCTCCTCGGTTTCCTAGTCTTCGGCCTGACCATCAAGGGACCTGTCGGATGGGTCATCTGCCTTACTTTAATGACGGGACTCTGTGGAATGACTTTTGGTAAGTGATGTATATTATTTATTTTCAATCCCTATTTCTTCCCATGGGTGTCGTAAAAGGCGACTAAGGGACTTACTAGAGAATGGGCAGCAGCGTTCTCTATGCATTTTTAACACCATACTGCGATCGCCAACCTGCCTGCCAAGCGTGGCGATTATTGCAAATCACTTTTGGGGGAGGCCTATGTCCAGCAGTGGATGTCTTTTGGCTGAAATGATGATGATGATGAAAGTGATGAATGGGTTGCTGTTTTGTTAGTTGATTTTTCTGGATCATGAAAGATGTGACGTGACCGATATCAGACGCTACACTTGATATGAATTTTTGGCTTTCATCCATCTCCTTTCATTCGAAGTAAAACGTCTGAACACAAAATGAATATAAACTGAAAAATGAATTCATTAAAACCAATCCAACGATTTTGGATTTCTGCACTCAGCAGCATTTTCCACTCGCCTACCGAATGATCGATAAATTAAATGAAATGATCAGTTGAACGTTCATTCCTATTTACTTTGTTGGTGTCGTGTGAAGCTGGAACGAAACAAAAATAAACATTCACTCGAGTGTACCATTTAGTCGAGTGAAGCGTCTGATATCAGCTTAAGGCAGAGGCAGCATACTTGATTTCGATTTCAAAAAAGATAGTCAGGTTCAGCAGTGGGATCTGGAGTTATGTCGAGAAAGGAGGCAACGGCGAATCGGCGACATGTGAATTATATACACAAATATAAACTATTAAAAATACAAAATATAAAAAAAAAAACAAAAATAAAAAAAAAAATATAAAAATATAAAATACAAACTATTGTAAAACAGTTTAAAAGAGTAACGGTGGTGTTTCTTGCCTATTCTTCTCCATGCGAAACTACCTTTTGGAAGGGGCAACTATACTACATTTATATCTTACATTAGACAAAAAATAACTGTTCTCACCCTTTCGTTATTTCGATGTAAATGTTTAATAAACTCCGTTATTTCACGATAAATACAAAGCACTGTAATCTTTTACCATTCAAATTAAAAAAAAATTACTCCAAAGTGTAATACTCTATAGTAAATGGAGTATAGAATAAATTTTATTTCCGTGTAAATTTTGAAGTTCAAAAGTGCCATTTATGTGCCTATTTGGAATAAATGCTTTGACTTTGACTTTGAATTCTTTACAGTTTATAAAAAAAAAAAAATCAAATCAGATGTCATTTATCTGAGAGTTCTTTTCGAACGTCTAAATACAAGACAGTCCTCCAAAACGCCCTCCCTTCACCACTTCCTAACATTCGACACCCGCGGTCCCGGTCGACCCATTACCGGGTCCATGGGTAATTTTAATTATCCGTGGTTCCGTGGCATTAGGGATTGTTCCCGGACTTCTGACGATATCGATAGAAAATGAAAACCATCAGTTACATACAATATAATTTACTCATTCATAAGCAAAAAATAATTCCATTTTGGGAACAAAAACATAGTCATACCTGAACTACAACACAACTATATTGAAAACGATGAATTCATAACCGATACACTACGTACACACAACTACTACTACATTACGTGTAGGTTTCCTATTGGAAGCCTACACGTAAACCCTTTACATAAACTCACGGCTTTTCAACTCCCTCACATCAAAAATACACACATCAAAAGGTATTTAAAGGCAGATGTGAGTGGAACGCCGGGAGGGGACGCTCTAGGTGAACATAATCCTGCCGGGTCAGCGGGATTGTCCGAAAGGAGTACCGCTGCCCCGGAACATATAGGGCCAAGGAAGGAACACGGGTGGGTTTCAGTCAGTAAGAGTCTGACACTCCCTTCTGCTCCAATCAGAGCGGGAGGGCTCATATGATGATTTCCCATCCTCAAAAAAAAAAAAGGAGAACATAATAGTTTCCTAGTTGGTGGTCTTCAGAAAGGTCAGGTGCGTAGTATTCGCAATCGGCGTGCGTGTATGATCAGATTTATGAACGTAAACGAAGCAAAAGGAGTACGTTAGGAGCGAAGAAAATGGCGTTCTATAGATTCTACCCCCATGGGAAGATTGCGTTTTGGTGTCTTCTAAAATGTTGTAATAATTTTGTTTTCCTTTTCAGGTTTTGTGGTGTCCACAATTTGTGATACAGACAGGACGGCTACGTACTTGGCGCTGGGTTCATTCTTGCCAATGGTGCTGCTTTGCGGAATCATCTGGCCTATTGAAGGTAAGCACAGTAGCGTCATAAACCAGTCATAATACATCTTTATTTGACTTACTCGTATAATATCTCTCTAAAATTTTACAAATCAGACAATTATTTGGCTTTGTTCAGCGAGTCGTAGTAGAATTTTGCTAGTTCTATTTAAATCTTTTTGTTCTACAAATCTACAGCTTTTACGCCCAATTCCTTGGGGTCACATACTACATGTATTTTGAGAGTAAAGCCCAATTTACCCGATGCAGCTTCCTTATCTATGGCTTACAATTAAATTGTAGCAACAACTGACTACTCGAATTAATTATATTTTTGTATGCACGAGTTTCTGTGACAAATAAACCTATTTTTCTTTCTTTCTTTCTAGACCTAAGACAGTTGCAAATATTAAGCTAAAATTTTCTATCACCAGGTATGCATTTCGTCCTCCAATGGATAAGCTACTTCTTACCTCTCACGTTATCCACCGAAGGTCTTCGCTCCATGCTTCAAAGAGGCTGGGACATCAACAAACCCACAGTCTACGCTGGATTCATCTCCATTACCACTTGGATAGCTGTCTACCTCACCACGAGTATCTTACTCCTCAAATTCAAGAAGGGCTGAGATTTAGAACTATTTTGTAGTATAGTCATCGTTTGTGTAATTGCTCAATGCTTCGTGTGTTAGTTAGTTTGCCATAGAATAGTTTTGGGTTACAGAGTGACAAATTGTAGTAAGAAAAAAATAAAAGGAATAAGTTTTAGAGATATTTAAGTATTCATGATTGATAGTAGAAATAGTAAGTCTGGGGTTTTTGTAAGCTTATTTTATTATCATGGACCTGAACTTTTGCTCAAAAAATTGGATATATTTTTCATGATTGACGGTCAATAAAGTCGTTAATAGTTTGTCTATTTTCTTGTACTTTCGTTTTGGTGCAGGTTCATTGTAAATGGGTGGGATTATCATTTTGTATATTTTATGAATTTCCTTTTCTATTACGAGGTATTATATTAAGGACTATTAGTTACTCTAGCAGCTATCTACTTTTTCGTTTTCATTTATAATTATAAGAGATCTGTTAGTAGCTAAAATAACACAGAGTAGTAAAAATAGAATGCTCAAATTATTGCTCTGGGATAATGTCGACAGCGTCATCTATAATTATCTATAAATAGTATATAACAATGTCACTTCGTATCTGTCTGTGTGATAGAGTTGTTCTAAACTACGAATCAGATTTTGATGCGGTCTTCATCATCATTTAGACCATTGTATTCCGGGTGTATTATCCATCTATATATATAAAAATCAAATGCCGTGTGTTAGTCTCGCAAAAACTTGAAAATAGTTTGACCGATTTCAATAATTTTTATTTTGTTTTTTCGCCTCAATACTGGGGTGGTTTAGGAAAAAAGGAAATTGGGATAAATTCAAAGGAACAGCTGAAAAATCTAAATTTTGCCTCACGTGGTACGAAGTTCAATACCAAAAATCAAAATCAAAATATTTTATTTCACATAAACCTACATGGGCACTTATGAAACGTCAGAAGCTAGGTGCATGCATGGTTCCAATTAGTCGTTTCCTATGGAGAAGAGCCGGCAAGAAACTCCAAGGTTACTCTTTTAAAAATAATTGGCTTTACAATATTATCAAATAACATTGACCCTTTCGATGCCAAGCACCCAGCATTTGTGGTCGAAAAATAATTCTTTCGTGTGCCTACAACCCGTATTCGAGCAGTCGCTATAGATGACTTCTGTTCATGCCCAGGACCCGACTAGCGACACCAAATCTAAGTATGTAAATTTGCCAAACAATTTATAGCTTACAAGAAACTTTCGGGTTTCCGACGACCCGTAACGACTATCAGAGATTCATAAATGGCAGCTGGGACCAACGGCTTTATGTCCTTTCCGACGCACGGAGCGGTCTTGGTATGTAAACATGGTAACCCATCCACGGACCAACCGCAGCAAGTGTAGCTTAACTTGATCGATCGACCCGTGCTATGTCACAATCCCCTCTCCTTTTATCAAGTAGTCCGTTTTCTTATAAATCTGGTTTTAGCACAAAGGAATTATCATTAGTTTCACAAAGACTCAAATCAACAAATAGGATTTCATAGGTACTCAATCTATTTATTTAGATACGTATTAAGTAAAAGTTATTTTTTGAGAGAATCCATTGTAAATATTATGTACTTAATTTAGTTTAATTTATTTAAGGTACCATTTAGTACGCTTTTTTTTAAAGAGCTGAAGTTTGTTAAGGTTTATTTTTATTGTATCAGTTTTCTGTCGTTTCTTAGCTCAATATTTTGTAACGATTATTCAGTCAACTTGGCTTAAATATTGTATTATGCTTTCCACTGCTAAATATAGGCCAAGGTCAAATTCCATTGAACAATACACCTTCAAATTATTAAAATATGGTATAAATTCGTTTTTACTAATCGTTGCCAGCTCAAATACTGTATTTGTTAATTACAATGACATTGTGATAGTATATTTTAAGTCATCATGAATAAAATTATAGAATATTGTAGTTATGTGTATCATTTCGTAACTAATGCCCGTTTTCACTAACACTACTTACGCCACACTAAAATTAATGTCTAAATACTCAATACTTAATTGCATTCCACAATGTGTATGCTTAGGTGGTAAACATTAGCTTAAGAGGGTGTACAAGGGTGTGGACCCTTGTACACCCTCTTAAGCTAATCGCGAATAAGATTTTTTCACTTCAGCAGCTCAAACATGTAGGTTTGCTGCCTGAAATCAGTGAGCAAAATGCGATTTTGCGCACTCGCTACGCTCGTGCTTCAATCGTTGAATCCTTCGTTTGCTCAGGATTCAAAATCAGCACTCGCACAACCTGACACCGACCTGTAAGAAAATTTGAATATCGCGCTACCTTAGCGATTCCTCACCGGTCTACCAGCGCCACTCCTTTAGTAAAATATTATCTCGTCACTGAGAACGAATTATGAAAAATGGCTCTATAAGATACCGCGGTAAGTATGTCTAGAATTTTCTAATACCTTTTATAAAGTTTCATATTGAGACACGAAGCAACAAAATACGATCTAGAGGAATGTTGCCGCTTTTCTTTAGATCGAATTTTGTTGTTTCGTGTCTCAATATGAAATGTTACAAAAGGTATTAAAAAATTCTAGACACACTTACCGAGGTCGCTGATCGAGCCATTTTTAATGTAATGCGAAACTTAAACCTCGTAAGATGGATGGTAAATCGAGGTTTAGTTTAACATTACTTTATCCTGCTTTTATTAGTAAAGAAGTTAGTGTTTATGAGCGAATTTGCATATTTCAAGTATACAAGGTCATTGATAAAACACTTACGACCTCTCAGGACTTTTAATAATTTTTCAGATTTTAATGCTATACGAAAATAAACATATTTACATTGAACGCTCTAAATGCTATAAACTCTACGCGTAGCAAAATAAACTGCCGTGTTTAGTGCAAAAGGCAGGGATGACAGTGCACGGGAGGTGTAGGTAGGTACAACAAAATACAGAATTGAAATGTGTTAGATAGAATACCGAAATCTTGAAGGTTTGTTTTTGGTTAATGTATTAGGTTTTGTAAAAAGTAATAGAACAAAAGTTGTTGCTTATGATGTTAGTTATACAGTCTTGCGAGGTGTTAGTGTTTTACGAATAACTCTGTATACAAGGCAGAGCTACAATATTCAGGTTTATAAAATGGGGCTAATGTTTTTTACTAAAATATTGTTACGAGCTTGTGGTATGTGACAATAAAAACTGCCGATTAAATAACAACAAATTACACTTTAATTAAAAAAACACTTTTATCAACTCAAAACACACTAATTATAAAACACAACTGCACCACTGATCACTCTAATGTCGCCTTGAAGAACGCTTGTATCGCTTTAAGGCTAGTTTTAGAGTCACGCTGACCATCGACGCTGACAGCTCAGCGCGTAGATAACACAAACGCACGCGCTGATAGCTACGCGCTATTTTAAAACGCTTCCTAGAAGTTCATACGTTTTGGCTGTCAGCGCCAACGGTCAGCGTGCGGTCAGCGTGAGTCTAAAACCAGCCTAAAACCAGCCTAACTTTACTTGTTGCTTGATCGCTTGTTTTTCGACTGTCCCGGGTCGCGGTCCATACTGGCTTTATGTAGTCCTTAGATAGTTTCAGAACCTTCTACTGTAGAAACATCTAGAATTTTCGACTAAGTAAACTGACCAGACCCTCCGACTGACCAGATGTCGATAGTTCTAGAAAGTTCTAGCATCGAATTTTCTAGAAGAATCTCGAGTCTACTAGTTCTGCTACTCAATATTCATAATAATAGCCACAATATTCATGGATTGACGAAAATTTTATTATCTATTGTATCACAATACCCAACATTTCAGAATCTCTCATGGTCTTTCAAGTTTACAACCAAACACCATAGCATAACTTGTGGTCAGCGTCAAGTGACAAGAGGCAGCGTTGTTGTGGAAACTCTGCTCTGCTATTCTTGCGTGGGGATTTACTGCTACCTGGGAAAGGAATAATGACGTTAGCGTTTTGTAAGTCTTTGGAAATATGCAGGATATATCGATGGTCCCTACGTCATAATTTCAGCAGAAAGACGTCCACTGCTGCCATAAGCCTCCCCCAATTGGGGGCGGTTGCCATGATCGCCACGCTTGGCAGGCGGGTTGGCGATCGCAGTATGGTGTTAAAAATACATAGAGAACGCTGCTGCCCATTCTCTAGTAAGTCCCTTAGTCGCCTTTTACGACACCCACGGGAAGAAATGGAGTAGTGCTATTCTTTACGTCCGGTACCATACGGTACACGGTCCCTACGTATAATCCCCTAATTACAAATTTCAAATTTTACAGTAGAGCAATAAAAAAATAAAAAAACTATGACCCATATAGTCTTCACATTCACAAGGTAAGTGTTAAGTCATCATTGTCACAGTACCTATAAGAAAGAGATGGAGATTTAGAAAAGCATTTCTTTGTCGCATCAGAGCAATGATGGCTTTAAAAGACCAAATGGGAATTTGATCCAATTTTAGTTCCTATATTGAACGAACTGACTAATTTTCAATCACTGCCTTTATAGTTTTGAAATCTAGTTAGTTTTAGCAAAAGTGGCTGCACTGATTTTGTGTTCAATTTTGAGGTCAGAATCAGCAAAACAGTCTATGACATGTGGCTAACGGATTGGTTCAGCTCATCATCTGCCTAGCCTTTTCACTACTATGTTGGGGCTAGGTTCCAGTCTCACCAGATGCGACTGAATACTAGTATGGACCGACCGTTCTGACCTCCACAACCCAGTTACCGGTGGTTCCCCACCGTCATAAATATTTACTACAATAAAGAATAAGAAAAGAAATAATAATGACGACGAAGATGCTGAGAAATATCCAATGTATGTACGTACCCTGAACGTGTAGTCTCCGGGCACCACATCAGTAACATCTACCCATTGGCAGTCAATATTATACATGTAGACGTCTGAACAGTTTACTGATATACCTGAAAGAATACACCATGATATCATTGATCTGCCAAGGAGAGAGGCCGACCAGGGATAAGACTGACAAGTTGGAATGGAATAGAAATAAAGTCATATTGCGCCTACTAAAAGTAACACCTATGGGCCCAGGGCAGAAAGAAAAAGAAGAATGTCATTCATTTGCTCTAACCCTTCCTATCAATGTATTTAGCTTCCGTGAGGCCAACACTGTTTTAGAAGTATAGAGGTATGAGGAACAGGGTGTAAAGTTCACTCATACTCTATAGAAAAGGAAGGATCCTCCGACCAGATGGGTGTCGCGTCTGGTGGTCAACTGCCCGACGGTTGATGTCAGGATGTTGTACATATGCTAGTCGCGCGGTAAACTCTGTTTGCGCGATGCAGAATTTGTAACGTCAGGTCTTTGATGCGTAGTATGCATGTGGCGTTGTAGATACCGCCACAGAAGAATTTCACTTTTTTATGTTGTGATTCATAAACTGTTGCGAAATAAATGTTTTTTTTTCTTTCGGTCTATTTAGAGGCAGCTGAATTTTAGCATTGCCAAATTTGGACTTCCAATTCCCAAGTCAACTCAGACTTTGAGCGTTCTTGATTTCAAGAGCTAAGTCTTCTGGCGTCCGATAATCCATAGCGGTTATAATGGCTACAAGTATGATAAGCAGGCAGCTGGATAGAAAGAAAAAAAAAAAAAAAATTGGCAACAGTTCAAGAAAAAATAAAAATGAAATGCTTTAAAAACCGTGTATGCCTCACGGCTCACAGCAAGGTCCATTTCAGCATTAATGACATTCAGGCATTGATATACCGGATGACATTTTTTACCGTCTCGTAAAAATTTGAGTATACTAGGTGAACGGAGTAGAAGCCTATGGCATAGTTTTTATTATTTTTTCTTTAACCTAGAAACTAAATTGATCTATGGATAAATACCACACATTTGAAGTAAACTTATCATACTATAACAATAAACACAGAAATTTAACAAAAAACATAATTCAATAAATAAATAAGATAAATAATATTTAAATTTAAATCATACGCACCCAAATTTCAATATTTTTATCTTTTATTTTAGTTTTATTTCTGAAAAAAAAAAAAAAAATATTGCTATGCCATAGGCTTCTACTCCGTTCACCTAGTATACCCAATTTTTTTCGAGACGGTAAAAAAAGTCATCCAGTATACAAAACCCAAGATACACAGTCTCGAAGAAAAGTAACACTCAAAACTGTCTCCAATTATACATAAGTAGTTATAAACATACTTTTTTGCAAATTAAAACCTTACGCGTATGATTTAAAGTTGTTTTTTACAAAGCAATGTAAAAAAAAACAATAAAATTTTATGACCAAAGTTTGTCGGCAGGACAAGGCATGAAGTGGAGTCGAATATTATTTTATAGTTTTTATTGTTTGTACATTGACTAAGTATTTTAAGAGTTGGTCTTTTTTTTTATGAATGTGTAAGATATTGTTAGAACAACAATACCTATATCGAGACTAAATACCTACTTAGGTTAAAACGTAACATGTATAAGTACAACAGTATGCAGTTTTTGGGATTTATTTTAGTTCTGTGAATATTGGGACTATGGATTATTGATAATTGTGTAATGGTGGTATTTTTAAACATATTTTAAGAAATAAATAAAATCATAAATTTGATTTCAATTAACACAGTAGGAAACACATTAATTTCGACTTAAATCGGAGACTAGTCTTACAAAGTAAAAAAAAAGAATTACTCAATTAGCCCCAAAAAAGAAGTAATCGAGAATACAAACATTTTTTTAATCGTCGAATTGATGACCACTTTTCCTTTTGGAAGTCGGTTAAAAACTAAATATAAATATAAGTACATAAATTAATAAACTTATTATCTAAAAAAAAATAAACACAATAACAAAAAAATCGACTCCTTTCCTTTTAATCCGGTCAGTTTGTATTATTTGACTAAATTCAATGGAGGTTGTAATGCATTGTTCTTACACTGAAAAAGTAGCCATTAAAATTTGCCGTATTATACTCGGACCGTTGAGTGACGTCTTAAGACAAATTAAATCAAAATCAAATATTGCTCCCCATAATTAGTCATATAAACAAATCAATAAACTCTTTTACCTATCGAAAGTTCGAGATCCCATCCTTTTTTAACATTTTTGACGTAATATTTTTACAATTTTTCAATGAATACTTCGGCAGTTTTAGCGTGCGTACAGTGACGCGGCGGACGCGATACTATTTGAAATATGCGCACAATTTTAAATGTTGCGCCTTTTTTATGCGGACGCTTTTGAGACAATGCATTCAGGTGTATCTGACATTGGTTTTCTAATGAGGCTTTAGGGATGAAATATCCACACTGATTGGCGGTAGCAATACATTAGTGTTGCCAGGAGTTTACGATATAATTTTGTACACCGTACCTTGATCACCATAATTCTTACAAGAGTACTTTTTCTGCACTCCTGCATTACAAGTGTTGTCTTCTAAACAGAACGACGCTTTGTGGCCTTCAGCTACGCGCAGACCATTTGAGTCCAGAACATCAAATGTGGCAAATACTTCCATGCTGTGGTAGTGCCTGGAAACGGTAACCTTAAAAAGTAAGTTAGTCACCAAATCCTGCTATCAGGCTCCAGTTCAATCTGCCAGGGTTGCGGGTTTGTCCAAAAGGGATACCGCGGCCTTGGCACACAGGCAAATGAAGGAACACGGGTGGGTTTTAGTCAGTAAAAGTCTGACACGCCTTCCTGCTCCGCTCACAGCGGGAGAAGTTCTTTGATAATTTCCCACCCAAAAAAAAAAAAAAAAAACAATGCTCCAGTTTAACGAAGTAGACCTCAAAATGGTTAAAAACTCACATATGACATAGATGCCACTGCCACAAATGTTTCGGCAAGTACGGCCTGAATTCTGCATTGCCTGCGTTCAGTGAAGCTGCCGTGAAGCGGAGTAAGCGACGAGTCTCATACTGCCAGTCAGGTACCAACTCTTTGATCTGGTGATGGTAGGTATTCAAAACTTAATTATTATATAAATTACTAACTTTTGCCCGCTGCTCCGCTCGCGTGGATGTCGGTTAACGCGTAAAAAAGTAGCCTATGTCCTTCTTTATATCCCAGGTTATATCTCTGCCAAATTTCAGGACGATCGGTTCAGTGGCTTAGGCGTGAAAACGTAACAGTCAGACAGACAGAGTTACTTTCAGATTAATAATAAAAGTAGGGATATAGAAAAAGTATTATAAAGTATAAAGTATGGGTTTCAAACTTCGATAAAGGGAAAGTATTTACAAGGCAGATGTGAGTGGAAACGCCGGGGAAAGGGGAAAGGGGACGCCCTAGAAGGAAATATACTGACCTAATTGGTGATGTTCTTCAGAAAGGTCGGGTGGGTAGCACTCGCAACCGACGTGCGTGTATGACCAGATGTATGAATGTAAACGAAGCAAAAGCATGTAAGCGTACCAGGTGGCGTTCTATAATTTCTGCCTACCCCCATGAGAAGAAGCCGTGAATTTATGTATGTATGTACATATGTCTTTGTAATTCCGAGGCATTAAATTTTTAACAACATGTTTCAGATACCACTGATAGTTTTTGAGAAAAAAAGTCGGACATAATACCGGACGAAGAGACATTGGGCGTGTCCATGAAACTAACTAGGTTAAGATAGGTTATCATCATCTTAGTGAGGCTAGTAGAAGCTTCGACATCTTCAGAGCGTTTATGTTCAAACGAAAACTTTAGAGCTCCTCCGAACAGTGCGTTCAGGGTGCTGTTGAGACTGCCCCGCTACTGCAGCGCATCAGGGATGTTCGCGGACGCACATGTGATTGTTTCTTCGCCACAACGCGTAAGCGTTGTGCATCCCTGTTGCGTGGGGTGTGGGGCAGTAACAACAGTATCCTGTCTCTAATTTCGAGCAGGCTGGACTGTTCGTACGTGAATCGTTGCTGCGCCATTTCCCATGGAATGGTGCAGCCGCGGTGATGCGTCGGATAGTTGCTGTATGTATTGTACAGGATTTATGTTTAAGATACACAATTACATATTAAACAATTATATATACAATTAGTAGGATAAGTTTTTTACTAACAAATGAGTCATAGTTACTTTGTTAAATGAATTGAATTGAATAGTCGGTCTGATCAAAATCAAAATATTTAATTTCACATAAACCTACATGGGCCGTTATGAAACGTCAGAAGCTAGGTGCACGGTTCCAATAAATTGGTCGTTTCCTATGGAGAAGAACCGGCAAGAAACGCCACGGTTACTCTTTTAAAAATAATTGTTTTTTACAATGTTTTCTAGTCAAATGGCTTTACAATGATTTTTGAATGTTTTCGAATAAAAGTGTTAATAGGTATGGGAAGATAGTGTAGGCTTGTCACCAATAAATAAACGGAGAGATAAAAGGTAGTCAGATAACTTTAAAAGTTTTTTTTTCTTAATATAAAACAGTGGGTTCCGTAAACCACGATAATGCAATTGAGATAACAAAAAAAAAAAGGATTAAAATAATACTGGAGAAATATTAAGCAAGAAATATTGACCTCATAAGCGCTTTTGCTCAGGCAGTTCTCCTCCATAGCACATCGGAGCTGATACATCATCACATCTTGCAGGTGAGCTGATCGTTCTATAGCGATCGTGTCCAGGACCAGGTCTGCTAGCATATGGGTGCAGACGACGGCTGCTGCATGTCCTGTTTCATGAATAAGGTAAATTATTGTAATGAGGGATTACACTTTTATTCTTCATGAAATGACGCAAAAAATAAATTACTAGAAAAAATTAAAGAAGAATAAAAATTTAATCCTCTCGCAGGTTTGCTGGAAGAAATTTCTTTTGAAATAAGCAGTACCTTTGTGCTCTTTTATGTTAATATATTGTCCTGTCAACTATTTTGTGTGTACATAAATAAATAAATAATACATTCATAAATAATTTAAAACAATTTCTATTGTCTCAATGATATTACAATATCCATGAATATTTAAATGACAAATTTTAAATTACATGTTATAAAATAAACACAATGCATACAAAAAAAAAAAAAAAATAATCTGGTGTTCCATACATTTTGACAGTCTTATGCGAACATAAATGTAGGGAATAGCAGATTTTTTTCGCGATTTCAGGTTTGGTCCCATAGTAAAAGTTGTTCATAATGATGAGTACAATGAGGATTTAAATGCATTAAATTTGATCCTGTATAGTATAACAACAAAGTAGTTAACCCTCTTCTAGTTAGCCCTCTTCCTCTCTCCTATTGTTGCTGTGCCTGACTGGATCTACAACTCATTTTTGACCATAATGTGGGTTGAGAGCCCTTTCTGCTAAATTACGTCCAATCAAGTCCAGTTTTCCCACGATGTTTACCTACACGGATGTTACTGACATCCGTCCAAGATAAACTTTAGTCTCCATCAAAAGTTGCCAAGTCGCAAGTTGCAAAAGCAACTTTTTTTTTCTGATCATGGTATGGCAGTTTGAGTAATTTATGCGGCCTGCCCAAATGTCCTTTCTTTGGTATTGTTCGTCGAATCGTTGAGCTCCTTATGTTCTGAGTTGAGCTGCACGATTACTGACAAATGCGTGCACTGAATGGACAGGTCCACTCAATCTGTGTGGTTCTTTCTTCAAAAGACCATTTCAAACACCAATCTACATGGTCTTCACATGACTTGACCAAGTATGTCTGGACTTTAAAAGAGACCTTTGAGTTTGTTTCGGACTTTCTTCTCAGAGTAGTCAGATACGAAACGCCGAACTCATCTAGTTTTAAAATATGATTGACGTGTAAAAGTGTTTGTAAAAACCTACTTACAGAAATAAAATCATTTATCATTATCATTTATCAACGACTTCTTTGCTTCACCCCACAAGACCGACTTACACCGTAAATCTGACCAAAGGAAATACTTAAAAACCCTTTCACGGACAACTTTTTAAGAGTTACCCCTACTTTGAACATAAACCTCCTCTATCAGAGAAAGTTCAAATAATTTGAGGCTCACATACATTTTCATTCGTATTTGACAAGTGTCAGTATGATGAGAAACTATGACAACTTACTTTTATGGCCTAAGAAATAGTGTATTCCCATACACTATTTCTTAGGTCGGTGAACTGACTCGAATGTGTGGAAAGTCTGTCAATTGCGTGTACGCATAAAAGTGTGGGTTCCTTACCTAGTTAATATCTTGTATTGTCCCTAACATAATATTTACACAGGAAAAAAAAATTGTAGAGCGCAATTTTTTTTTGGTGGTATCAGTAATAGAACACATTTCTATTATTTTTTCAATATTTTTTTTTGTCCACCTTGAAACGAGCAAAATATGGACACAATCTATTCATAATAATATCAATGGGCGCGTGCGCCTTCGGGCGCAAGCACGGGTGTCGGCGGGGTGCAATCTCCTACCGGGCGGTAGGACGGCGCGGCGCCCGTTTGCCGGCAGTTCCATTACGCACGCGTCCGAGTGACGTCGCGTCGCGTCGCGACGTTTTCCTGCACATGCACCGCAATGCACATCTTTGTATTTACCTACAACGATGTCAGACTTTACTAATCGCGAGTTTTACGAGATGGTGCGAGTACCTATTTAGTAAGTGGTTAAAACTTACGAGCAGCTCGAAGAATTTATGCGAGGATGAGCATACCTGGTATGCGAGCCAATCCCGCGGTCTTTTTGTACTATGACATCTCAAAATAAGAAATACGTGTTTAATAAAACTTGTTTAAGTTTAATTTATCAAAGTTTGCGCACTCGTTAAAAACTTTTCCTATATAGTATGTAGGTATAATTTTCGTGAACAATTTCGGTTGACAGATTTCATTTAGGATCAAAGTTTTATTGGAAACTACATTAAAAAATATATAGTTTCTAGGATTTATATATAAAAAAATAATCCAAAAAACCAATTGTGGTTTTTTGTATTATTCACTATCATTTATATTCAATTTCCACCCCCCAATTCTCTTCAATTTCAAATCCCTCCATGCCTCGGAAAGCACGTGAAACTGTTGGTTCTGGCTGTCATTTGTCGATCTTTGACAGTTGTTACGGGTCGTCAGAAGCCCGAAAGTCTGACAAGTCTTACCAAGGGGTATTGTGTTACCAAGTAACTGGGCTGTGAAGGTGAGATAAGCATTCGCTCCATATAAAATTCTGGTATTCATCTGCCTCCGGTTAGACTGGAAGCCGTCCCTAACACAGTTGAGAAAAGGCTAGACAGGTGAAGAATTTCTAGGACGCATTTTTCTCTGGCAAGACAGACGTACGGCGGTATTGCAAGGCTTTCCTATTTTAATCCGGAACCCTAAAAACCTTTCTCTTTGTGTGTATTACTATCGATCACAGTTCGAAACATTTCTGTCGCAATTTTCTTAGTAACTTCGTGAAAGCATGAAAAATAATGTATTATTTTCTTACACAGTTATTTATTTGAAAGGATACCAAGTAGGCTTAAGAGCGCTGTCTCAGGTCCAATAGCGCCACTCCTTAAAAAAAATATTATCCCGTGACTGAGAAGGAATTATGAAAAACGGCTTAATCAGCTGCCTCGGTAAGATCCCTGTTCGGGCGCCTCCGGCAATCTTCGGCTGCTGTCGTGAGACATCGGAAGGCGGCGGGCGGCGGCGTGAGGGACGCGGGCGGTCGGACCACTTCACTACCGATCTCGGACGACGGCACGCACACGCAATCCATACGTTTACCAACACCGTTAATATAATATTGTACAACCTATTTGGATTACATTCATTTTAAATACAGTCCATTGCATTTCCGTTCAAGTCCTTAGTTAGGTCCCTAACAATCCCTGAATCGGAAAATGGTGTTCACAAACCAGCAATTAATTTATCAGGATTTTATTTTACCCCTTGTCGGTGTGATTAATATGTATTCCCAAGTTACAGCTTTATAGTACTAAGGCCTGTGTTCACCAACAGTCAAACCACCGGTTAGGTATTAAGGCCTGTGTTCACCAACATTTAAATCAACTGTTTAGATATTTAATCAGTTGTTTACTCAAAATTTCATAGGAAATTTGACATAAACCAACTGTTTAAATACCTAACCGGTGGTTAGAATGTTGGTGAACACAGGCCTTAAACAGTTGATTTATGTCAAATTTCCTAAGTAAAGAACTGATTAAATATCTAAACAGTTGATTTAAATGTTGGTGAACACAGGCCTAAGAGTCTCTGATCTAAACCGCGGACACACAGACGGACATGGCGAAACTATAAGAGTTCCATGTTTACTACGAAACCATAAAAAGGGGGGAAAGAATCATAGGGCATCAAAAGATAAAAAAGCGTACGAATCTTCTATGATGTAGGAGAAAGTGCAAAATGACAAGACCGTACATGTTTCAAGCATATTTAACATTTATTGTCAAAGAAGTCTTTGACACTATAAAACTTATTAACAAAAAAAAAAAAAAAAAACAAGAACTACCAAAAAAAAAAAAATTTGTAAAAATAACTTTAATTTCGGAAGTCGGTGTCCTTGGTTCTGTATTTTCGTTTTTGACCCCCGACTTCCGAAATTAAAGTTATTATTCACTTTTTAGTGTTTTGATGAATAAAGTTGAGATGGTTAAAATAGACTCACACTAGGGCCTCAGGTTAAATTCTTAGACAACTCTCACTAAAAGGAATTGGTCACACATTCATCTGTATGAAGAAGTTACAATTAATACTCGTATTATATATCTCGCCTCTTTTGTCACCAATTAATTATTGTATGAATATTTTTAAATTGAAAAATAAATAAGGAATGAAATAACGAAAAAGTATTTATTTACAAACTAAACACACAATGACAAAAGTATTAAAAAAAAAAAAACTAGCTGACCCGACAGACTTCGTTCTGTCAAAAGCTAAAGAATAAACTCTACTCTACCCTACCCACTCTACCTACCTGCCTACCTACCTACCTACTTACCCTACCCTACCCTACCTATCTACCTACCTACCTAACTACCTACCCTACCCTACCCTACCATACCTACCTCCCTACCTACTCTACCCTACCCTACCCTACCTACCTAAACTCTACCTTTTAGTAGCCCGCGCGTATGGTAACTAACATTGTGACACGAGAAATTTATATAAAAAAATAAAATCGATGCCGAAAATTGAGATTATAAAATTATCCATCGATCTATATTGGCCTATTGTTATACAAAAACAAAAATCAATTGCCGTGCGAAAACTACTTCGAGTGAAAGATGAGAACGAACAAAATGTGAAACGTCTGATATTTCCCATAGTGAAGTTTTAAACTAACTGGGAATTGTTGTTAAAAATGGCAAACGCAATTACGGGCTCGACTGTTACAAGTTACAATTTTCCTAACCTACAAAACTCTTAACCTTGAATGTGGTGGATTACACTAACTCTAAACTCCAGTATCACTCTAAAACGCGACAGAGTAACCGTGGTTACTATTAGTTCGGATATGTCCAGCTTTTTGACTCTCCGGCGTTGTCATTTTTCCGGACTTTTAAGACTGCCTCGGTCTAGTGGCTGCAAGCACTACTACTGAGCATGAGGACCTGAGTTCGATTACCAGGTCGCGAAAAGTGTAATTGGGTTTCTATCTGGAATTCCTCATTACTTACTTACTTACCTCTGTAAGTGGCCCAACTAAATGCCAACAAAAAATGCTACGGGTAGCAGCCCGGAATCTGGAATTGTGTCCGGTTAATGGCAATAGGCTCGCTCCCTATTCATCATTTCAGCCGAAAAACGTCCACAGCTGGACATAAGCCATCCCCCAATTGGGGTGGTTTCGCTCCCTATTACATGGGACTAAAACTGGCGAAATCTGGGTGACTAAAATATAGGGTGTATCTATTCAAACACGAAATATTTTAAGAGATACACCGGGTAAATACAGGTGGTAAAGGTAATTGGAACCGTGCACCTAGCTTCTGACGTTTCATAAGTGCCCATGTAGGTTTATGTGAAATAAAATATTTTGACTTTTTGTTTTTTTTTAATTTTTTAAAGAAGGTGGAAATGGAAATTATACTTTTTTTTTAATCTGAGTATATTATTAAAAAAATAAAAAATACTTGTTTTCTATATATATAAAAATGAATCCCTATTTCCCTTGGTCACGGCATCACGCGTGAACGGCTGGACCGATTTCGCTAATTATTTTTTTGTTGTGTTTGTTATTGTCAGGAGAAGGTTCTTATGTAAGAAAAATTTAAGAAAGTTAAAAAAAAAAAAATGTAAGAAAACGACCATATTTACATTTTTATTGTAATAATAAGTAGGTAACTCTATCTTCTAATGTAACTTTATGGCGTTTGACATAACGTGTCAGTCATTATTTGGTAGGTCTGAGAGTAGATTTAATCAAAAAAAAAAAAAAAAATTGAAGGTTTTAGTTAGGTAGGGTAGGGTAGGTAGGTGGGTAGGGTAGGGTAGGGTAGGGTAGGGTAGAATAGGGTAGGGTAGGTAGGTAGGGTAGGGTAGGGTAGATTGGTAGGTAGGGTAGGGTAGGATAGGGTAAGGTAGGGTAGGGTAGGTAGGTAGTTTCCTTTGCGCGTAGACAAACTGCCACAGTCAAATAGCTTTTGACAGAACGAAGTCTGTCGGGTCAGCTAGTTATGATTAATTATCAAAATTCACCGCACTCGTGCCGCCACACTGAAAGAAATAATTAGCCGAACTAATTAAGTTACTTCCAAAATAACTCAACTTTAGTTATAAGGAAATAAACTTTGCTTAAATTAAACAAAACGATTTTTTTGTGTGCAAAACAGGGTTTTGTAACAGATAACATCTAGTTCGAAAGGCACAATTTTTGTGTAAACAGTAACCAAGTTTTTGTTTCAGTTATGCAAACATTTCTTTCAGTGCACCGACGGCGATGCCACGTCCGGGCGTGTCATCCATAGAATAAGTAAGTAAAGGTTTTTTTGCAAAATGTCTCAAGCAATTTAAAATTATAATAATTATGTAAAAATATAAAACGCTTAGATAACATTTTTTTTTCGCTGTTATGCTTACCACCTATAAATGATAAATGATAAATGATTTTATTTCTGTAAGTAGGTTTTTACAAACACTTTTACACGTCAAACATATTTGAAAACTAGATGAGGTCAGCATTTCGTATCTGACTACTCTGAGAAGAAAGACCGAAACAAACTCAGAGGTCACAGTCTCTTTTAAAGTCCAGACATAATCTTGGTCAAATCATGTGAAGACCATGTAGACTGGTGTCTGAAATGGTCTTTTGAAGAAAGAACCACACAGATTGAGCGGACCTGTCCATTCAGTGCACGCATTTGACAGTAATCGTGCAGCTCAACTCAGAACATAAGGAGCTCAACGATTCGACGAACAATACCAAAGAAAGGACATTTGGGCAGATACATATATATATATAGAGATATATAGATGTTCCTCTTAAAATATTTCGTGTATGAACAGATACACCTTTGCCTAACTCTTCGATTCTCGAAGACAGGCGCGATGTTTATGTTATCTATGTAGAAGTTATTAAAATTCATATAAAACAAAAAAATATTACAAAACACAGTTCATCCAATTTGTGCTCTGTTTATTCGGGCGTGCCTTTTAAAATGTAAAGGTCCGGGTTAATCTGATTGTATTATTATAATTCAATTAATCGGATTCTGTTTCGCTTTTTACCTATACAATGGATTTAATTATTTACGGGGATTTTCGATAATTTACGTGTGTACTAAGTGTGTTTAATTCATTCGTGAATAGCTATTATGGGGACGAAGTCCCTCCCTAGATTTGTGTGACGTCAGGTCTTTGATGCGTAGTGCTATAATCGCCACGTTTGGCAAGCGGGTTGGCGATCGCAGTATGATCACAGATTAATACAGATGGGACACTCCGCAAAATTATTTAAATAAGAAGGGACTCTTGCTACGACACAATAAAGTGCAATTCAGGTCGCACAACCACGCGCGCTTCAAAGAGATGTCAGCACGCACTGACGGGGTCCGCTAGTACCGGTGTCTGCCAGAGTTACGGGTTTGTCCGAAAGGGATACCGTGGCCCTGGCACACAGGCAACTGAAAGAACACGGGTGGGTTTTAGTCAGTAAAAGTCTGACACGCCCTCCCGCCCCACCCAGAGCAGGAGAAGTTATTTGATAATTTCCCAACCAAAAAAAAAAAAATGTGGCACAACGCTTATTACCTACAGTTATATTCACCTACAAGTTGCTTTTCTTTCCATCGCGTAACTCATATACCGGCGGCGCGCGACAGTCCTACTGAATTCAAAGGAAGCGGTATTTAAATAAGATCTATTGACTCGCAGTAGGTAATTTAAATCATGTAAATCAGTGCTTTTCAACCTTTTTCATGGCGCGGCCCCCTTAGTATAGAAAAATATTTCGCGACCCCCTACATTCAAATTTTAATTTCTGTTCTAACTTGAAATTCAAGTCTGTCACTTTAGGTACCTTTTGATTAAACAAAAAAACAGAATACCCACAATTAACCACAGAAGCTTTGAAGTATTTCATTCCATTTGGAACCTCCTACTTTTGCGATTTAACGTTTTCGTCGATGACTCAAATAAAAGGCAAACAAAGAAATCGCCAAAATTTTTAAAACGATTTAATTCTAATCATAAAAATTTATAAATTGAAAAATTGCAGAAGTAACCAATACGCTTGTTCCTCGTCACATTAACGATTTATGTCATTTGTAGGTATTTGTTTGTTCGTGTTAACCTAAGCCTTAACCTAATTAACTTATTTAATTTTCTTTAACTTTAATTAATTTTCTTAATAAATATAACATTTTGAACTAGTATGGTTTTATATTTATGAGCTTTAAATATTTAAATAACGGCGACCCCCTTTAAGAGGCTTGGCGACCCCTAGGGGGTCGCGACCCACACGTTGAAATACACTGATGTAAACTATTAAACATGATTCAATTTGCATCACTAATATGAATTTGTAATTAATTTAGTTTACCTACACTTCTCACGTAGTTAACCGGGGTGTAAATTATGTTAACGTTAAACATTTAAAGGGAATAGTGAACTGGCAATTATCCTATTAGCCCACGTTCACACGGAATTAAGAGCGTACCGAGGAAACGATACGTAATTGCGAAATAATTGCGTTTGTCTGATCCCTTGCTGCATCGTTATTACTTAACCTTTAGCTATGCAATTAATATGTAAGATATTTAAGGATTTAGTCTATATATTGTATACTTTAGAAATACGGTTGTAGTTTCCGCAATAGAAAAAAAAAAAATCTAAAGTAATCTATATAAACAAAATTAACCCTTCACGGATGGTCATCAGTTTTTTAATAATAACAAGTCTACATGTTTTCCATAACGTATGCGTATCTACATTTTACATTTCCAAAATTATATTATATTATTAAAACAAATATACAATTTGTTTTAATAAATAATAATAATAAAAAGAAATAAATGTATTTATTTTTTAAAATATGAAGAAAATCCCTAAATTAGCCAGAACTACCACGCTTCTATCAATAAGCGCCAGAAGCATGGTGTGCCCTTAAAAAAACCACCCATATATTGTCGGTTTACTGCAAGAACTCATTAGTGGCAAAAAAACATAAAATTTATAACGGCTTGAACTCGTCTTGGCGAGTTTTGTATGTATAAGTAATGCTAAAACGGTTTTTAATTTTTCATTAACATAATCATAACGTAGATGATATAGGGCAATCAATACAACTAAAACGAATTAATTGCTTATTTCAAAGTTTTGACTATTTCTCTTAATAGGTTTTTGCAATAAATCGATGATATATAAACCTATGCTCAGAACTATTTAAGGATTCCATTATATAGCTACCTTTTTTACCTATTTATTTCAATTATACCCAAAGTCTCAAATTCTGATAATTTATGTAAACAAGGGGATAACATATCAAAAAAATATCTTCGTAATGGTAATTCACATAAAATGACGAAAAAAAGGTTTTGTTTTCTTTTAAGTACTGATTTTAAGAAAAGCAATTTAAAAAATAATCACACCGTAATAATTTTTATACATTTTCGGGTTTAAACAAAGTTATTAAGAAAAGGATATTTTTTGGTATAAAATATTTTATGATACTGGTAACAATGCAGGAGATCCAAACATTTTCACATTTTTTACATCTTCAACAACACTTATAATATAACTCTCATTCATAGATTCATATTGTATGTAGCATATCTAGCCATATTTTGGATGAAAACGGCTGTAAACTGTTTCGAGAGGAAATCGGTTTTGGGAGGTTTACGTCTAGCAGTGGACTTAAAAGGGCTGATTATGACGATCATAGGCCGTGTCTCCGACACACTTAAAAAAACATTATTTGGCAACGGTATTTTGTTTGCATAGTTCTTATAATTAATTCACTTTAATTTTATAGATGATTATTTAACAAAAAAAAAAAATATGATAAAATGTTTTGGACCACTGTCCTGTCATTTTGACAGTGACATTTCTTGACATTACTTTGTTTACGTATATTATCTGAATTAGAGACTTTGGGTATAGGCACTTTTATGTCACTTTTGAACGTCAAAATTTACAAAGAAATAAAATCGATTGGTCTTCAGTTGAACCAGTCGGTAATCAATCTAAAACTGTAGCACGATAATCACACAGGTACTTAGCACATATTTGTTAAAATCATTACATAAGCGACACGTTCGCTCGCTTGCAAGGTCAACGAGAACTCCGAATGCAGCCAGGACCACAGGCCAGGAACAAGGGCTTATCGTGCTTTCTGAGGCACGGAGGAGTCTCGGTAAATTGTTATGAAACTACTCACCAAAATCACCAGGACACCTAACATTTTCACCATTCTGCCAATGGCTGCAGTCAAAAAGGCTGGTCTCGTTGCCCTCACAGTTGATACCGCTGATCACGATTTTGGAGAAGCCATAGATATAAGTTTGAAGAGCCTGCTCAGCATAACCCAGGTCTAGGTGCTTGCAGACGGTGGAAGCTTCGTAATGTGTCCAGCCATCGGGGCAGATGCTGCCCCAAGTGTTGTTGTGGAAGATCTGAAAACAGATTTAAATAGAAAGGAGAGGTTCACTGAAACTTTTCTAAACCTATCACCAACCAATTTTTTTTTTAAATTTTCTCTCTATTGGGCAAAGGCCTTCCCTTTTTCTTCCAAACCTCTCCGTTCTATGCGATGATTGCCTCGCAAACATGATCATGACAATAATTGCCTAATTAGATGCAGAGTTTTAAAACTACAACCGCTTAATTTTTCTATCAATTTCTTAAAGGCGAAAGCGTCAAGGTAGCCTCCGGAATTAGAATTTTCATATGTTTTTTGCATTATGCAGGTTATCTTCATCATCATTTCAGCCGAAAGACGTCCACTGCTGAACATAGGCCTTCCCCAGTTGGGGGGATTTGCCATAATCGCCACGCTTGGCAGGCGGGTTGGCGATCGCAGTATGGTGTTAAAATGCATACAGAACGCTACTGCCCATTCTCTAGTAAGTCCTTTAGTCGCCTTTTACGACACCCACGGGAGGAAATGGGGTGGTGCTATTCTTTACGTCCGACATCACACGGTACAGGTTATATGATGATCTTTTGATGCGCGGCCGTATCAGATTCTAGCGTATGGCACTCGTGGGTTGCAGCTGATTATCAGCGTCAGGTGGTACACCGGGTGTGTCATCTGACATTATGCTGAGCTGAGGCCCTTTTGGCATTATACTCGTAATCATTGTTTTCTGTTTTTTATACTTTTAAGGTGTATTTTTTGCTGTAATGCCAATAAACGCATTTTTCTTTCTTTCTTTTCTTAAATATAATAATTATAAAATTATAATCATAAAATCATCAATACAACTCTCTAAGTTCATGTTAATCTATTGGTTGACTATTTCATGAAATCATGACATTTGAGTCTAATTCTAACTTAAGGAATTGTATTGCTGATTCCAATGACTGTAATTCTGTAAAGCCATATTTGTTACGGTCGCGCATCATATTTTGATCAACATACAACCTGACACTGTCCGGCAAATTGCAAAAAAAAAAGAAAAGAAAATATGAATTTCTTGAGCTACCTCAGCTCATCTCCCTTAACATACCAATGGCAGCAGTGAAAAGGTGATCGCATAAGTCAAAACGGCGACTTAAAATCGAGTTCTATTTGATTTCATATTTTTGCTATCTACCTAATAAAAATCTTAGATTCACTGACAGACAATGCATAGCCTAAACTCCTGGATTAGAATGATCTTGGAACATTCTTTATAAACGAAACTGAGCACTAAGATATAATTTTTTTATTTACGCCCTGCTAAAGGGGTTAAATACGATGAAATTTGTTATGGAATGTCGTCATTTTTGTCGATGGGAAAACCCATCGGGCATAAGACTAGTTAGATTTATAAATCTTACCTCAACTCTTCCTTCATTGACATTGTTACCACCAACGAGCCTCAATTGTGCTGTTGTTTCATTTAAAATGTGTCTAAGTTTTCTCCCTGACCATGTCTTCACTACTGATCTGGTATTCTTTGGAGGTTCAGATTCCTCCTTGCATATAACACCAGCTGCTTCGTCTTTCTCACAGTCTGAAGCTCCCCAACGGTTGAACACACATTTAGAAAGAGATGGTTCATCGCCTTGACAGATTACGTCGTCCAACCAGTATTTTTCTAAAGGAAAAATTATTTAATAAAGTACCTACCGTAGAACGAGGCTAGATGGATTTACGGGGGTTATTTTGAACAAAGCAATGAGTTGATATAAACTCGAAATGTGATCTTCGTACGAAAATTTTTAAAAGTAAGCAAGACCAGAAATAAAATAAAAGCTGTATATTGTATTTTGGTAGAATTTATATCAATTCAAATCTTACAATTACTTTATTCCAAATAACCCCCGAAAACCCAAATAGTTCTACGTTAAGAGTTTAAATAAAAAGTTTTGAATGAGAGATAAATACTTTGTATGGTAATACCTTTGGTAATCACTTGGATATCATCATCATCATCACCATTTCAGCCGAAAGACTTCCACTGCTGGACATAGGCCTCCCCAATTCGGGGGGTTGCACTTGGATATACAAATACATATTAGCATTTAACTTTTTTCTATAACACACACATAAAACTTTACCAAAAGATAAAAAGTAGCAGCAAGACATCCAAAAAATGAACTTTTAGGCATTTCGGTCACTGAATCTACAGAAACTGTAGGTAATTACAGATTCAACAACATAGGTAATTAGTGAAATTAAAACTGACCAACAGTATATCCATACGATCCCCCGACCGTCGCTATTCCAGTCATGTTAAAGGATTTGCAGACCACTGCAGCCGCTTCATCATCCCAGGAGTCATCGCAGACGGCACCCCAGCGACCAGCGTGATAAATATATACGTTTCCTGAAAAAACCGTAACTTAAGATCATACCTGCATTATTATTTCTCCAGGTATGTTATAAGTCCAATGTTATAAGGGGTGGCCATTAACGTGCAATTTCATAATCTGGGTGGCTATTGACCGTTTTATTACCCTCTTACTCTTTTCCCAATTCATTTGGGGTCACCGCAGCATATCTTCTTCCATTCATCTCAATCAACTGTCTTATCAGTAATCACCCCTTTTTTACCTTTCCACAGAGAATTTCTATTTTGTAAAAAGCTGAGCTCAATATTTAATGTTTGACTTAGTTATCTATCTGAATATTATGTCTTACCTTCATGTTTACTTGCACCACCCATCAGCTTGATTTTTCCTTCTAATTTACTTTGCTTATTCAATAGTTTCTGTATGAATTCAGCTCTCAACGCTCTCTCTCGCTCACTCAGATCTTTACTAAGCACTTTTACCGTCCGTACCAACAAGATTATCAATACTATAAAATTCACCGTGTATTTTATTTGCGCCATTTTATTGTTTTTCTATAAATTAAGAACTTGTTTTTTTCTAACACTGATATAATTTATTTAAATAATGTTGGCACCAATATGCTTCCTTGCGGGAAACCATTAAGTAAACAGTTATTTCGATTGCTACTGTGTGTTTTATATCACAGAAAAATCTTAACCCAGTCTCAAATATTTAATTACAATAATAAAATATTATTTAGCACACATGTTTAGTCCAAACATTATATGAAACGTACGCTAAAGGTTTTCAAATGGCGTCTTAGAAACAACTGAATTTGACGATGGAATCCGTTCGTTCTATTTGTATGAATGCCGTGTAATTATTAGTTCAATGTCATGATATATGGTAAGTAAAGAGTTCATAATTGTATATTCTTAAGGGGAAGACATTCAAGAGTTTTAAAAACTATTACAAGTATCTAAAGATTTACAAGATCATCCAACAGAAACCGTTTGCTTATAAATAATAATAGCACGCACTTTTTCAACACTCCGGTTCTATTAGTAAGAACAAAAATATAACATTTATACGTTTTTCTTTAGAACAAGCGACCATTATGTAACATAAATATTTTAAAAGCATAATAGACTTTAATCATTCCGATTAATTTCAAGTTTAAAACGGCAAAAAAAATAAATAGACAAGTAGCTAAGACCAATGTAATGGACACACAGCTAGTACTCGCCAAATCAATTGTAATAATATGCGTACCTATTTGTTTAGATTTCAGAACAATTAATGAACTAAACAATAGAAACTTCCGTACATAATAAGGATGATGTGAAATGTTTAATAAGTCATCTGATTCTGACAAAACAATGCGAATTGATTTCGATGAAAACGTAATGTTGTTAAGGATATCTTTAAATTATTTAGGAGCGTATTATACTACTCTGAATTTAAGTATCACAACAGGATATAGGAAAGGAATATGAAGAAATAAGGAAAATATCATAAATTTGGATGGCAAAGAATTTGCATATCTCTATTCTATCCCTCAAAAGATTCCTCATCGATATGTGTAGGTATTCTTCCCATCCTCACGTGTGGATCTCAAATATGGTCTTTGACAATTCAGCAGAGATCCAACGTCGAGGTTTGCTAGAGAGATATGAAACTGAGTATTCTGGGTATTAAACTTGTGGACTGGGTTAAGAATACCAAAATCTGTTCCATCACTAATATAACTGATGTTTCTCGGAAAGCTGCCACGCTTAAATGGAATTGGACTGGATATATCTTCCGCATGTCAGACGATCAATGGGCTAAACTTACGACCCAGTGGGTCCCATTTAATGGCGAACGACATCGCGGCAGTCCCAGACGGAGATGGCGAGATGAGCTAGACTCCTTTAATAAAGAATGGTCCTTTGGCAACTCTGGACAGAGAGAGGTGGAAAGAGAGTAGAGGTCTTAGCCCAGCAGTGGAACGATAACGACACATAAAATAAAATAAAAAACAATTAGCCAGATACGATGGTTCTTACCTTCCCGACGCACCTAGACTTTATTCCAATTGGACATGTTACAATTGTTATTGGGAATTACTAGCCTTATTAAAAAACCTCGCTTCAGTCTAAAAGACGTAGGTAAGGTTACAAAGTAAAGGATAATGAGCTACGAACTATGGATGTCTCCCCAGAGCCCAATAGCCATAAGATACACACACCAATTAAAAGAGCTTATCAAGACCGACCTTTCCCACTAACACGAATTTTGCCAATTGTTAGATAGTTCGGACTTCAGAGCTTATGCTTATGGTGACTACTAAGGCACTGAAGGTAAGGAATTTTCTTTGCGCTAAATAGCCATAATACTTAATTACTCCCATTTAGAGCTCTGTAGCTTCTCACGTCCTAACAATCGAGAGAAGTCATTATAATTAGAAATGTTCTCCTTATATAGATCTATTATAACAATAAATAAATACATTTATTTCAAGTAAATAATACCCAATGCCAAACACAAATTACTATAAATCATCAGATAAAACCAAATAAGATCAAATTAAATCAAATCAAATCAAATCAAATAAAAATTAAATTAAATAAAAAACAAAGTCAAATTAACGCTGATACGCATCCTACATTGTCCCTACCCACCTAACACTATTAGACTGGTGCGTATACCAGTACTGGAACAGGCTGATGGGTTCCAGCGGTAAATCTATGCTCCTCTGCTTGTCCCACAGCAGGTCATACACTACAAGGTCGAAAGCTTTGGATAAATCAAGGAAGCACGCATACACGGGTGTTTAATAGTCTGTGTAGTATTTGACGGTACGCTTAAGACACAGTATATCTTAACGCTATTGAGCGGCAAAGTAGATAAGCGCAATCTTCTTTAAGAGTCCACGAGTTGTTAACAAAAATCGTTTACAAATTGTAATGTAGCTATTATTAAGAAGCATCTCCTTAATAAAAGCAACGTACACAACAAGGAACACTTTAGACCACATCAAACCATTTGACCTACATATGTATGTGTCTGTTTTGTCGCATATGACTTCACATATTGAATTGTTTGTTCGTGTCTCACCGCAATCAAATATATAGCTTGATTCTATACCCACTGGGTCTAAAATCCATTGAGTTGTTGTTAGAAAATATGTTGATGACAGAAAAGTCTTTGTTAGGAAAAAAACTGGAAGTTATATTGATGTCATCACTGCAGTTTGGAAGATGAGTTGATATGATTTAGATAAATAAATTGAGTGAGTATTAAGTGTCGTCTTGATATTGAAGTACCCTCTAGTGCTCCTTGAAATACATTGGCATTTATATGAGTTAGAACAATTATAGATTCGTAAGGAGCTGTCAGAAAAAAAATTAGTAGAAAGTGTGATTATGTTAACACCCATTTTATAACAAGACCTCAAAAGCGTACTAGGTACTTGCTAATCTACACCTACTTATTATAAAGATAATGTAGGTCATCATTCATCATCATCATTTCAGCCGAAAGACGTCCACTGCTGGACATAGGCCTCCCCCAAGCACCGCCACCTCGACTGGTTCTGTTTTTCTCGCATCCAGCGGATTCATACGGCTTTCATAAGGCTCAAAATCAAAAATCAAAATATTTTATTTCACATAAACCTACATGGGCACTTATGAAACGTCAGAAGCTAGGCTATCGATCCACTTTGTGGGAGGCCTTCCAACGCTTCGTCTTTCGGTACGCGGTCGCCACTCCAGAACCTTTCGGCCCCAACGGCCATCTGTTCTGCGCGCAATGTGCCCTGCCCATTGCCACTTAAGTTTGGCAATTCATCAGGTTATGGCACATATGGGACATAGGCCTCCCCCAAAAGGGGGGATTTTTCCATAATCGCCACGCTTGGCAGGCGGGTTGGCGATCGCAGTATGGTGTTAAAAATGCATAGTGAACGCTGCTGCCCATAATATATGCTAGGGATAATGTAGGTATCCGAAGAGAACTATTTTAAAACTTAATGTAATTATTTGAAATTAAACCAAAACTCCAGTCTAGCATGTCTTGAAGCCGTTAGCGTGTTTTATACTTTTTTTATTATTTTAGGTTTACTTGATACAAATAAATATTCAAATCAAAAAACTTTATTTCGAGCCAAGACTCATAAAGGGTTAGTAACAATGTTCTTACAACTACATGTCAGTAAACAACACAATACGCTGACACATGTAACTGACAACAGTGAACTATATAAGGACAGTCCACTCTGTCCGCTATCATTTTCAGAACCCTGTTGGGGCTGGCCATGACTCGTGCCACCATTGATGGAGCGCACTTGCGCATTATAGTGTAAAAATAATTCACACGCGTCTCCGCAAACATCCCTGATGCACTGCAACGCCATGGTAACCCCATCAGTTTTCTGAACGCGTTATTAAATTATATTAAATATTCTTTTGACTCCTTAAAGAACATTTTACGACCAGTAAGATAATGTCATCAAAACCCGCCCAAGTGCTGGTCGTATCAGGCACAATGAAGGGTTCTGTAGTTGGGATGAATTTATTCCAAGAACAAACTTAACATAGTTGAAAAACATGTTCTCCCATACATTCCAACTGTAAATGTAAGTTTGTAAGCATAACATTGAGAGATTTACCATGTTATTTTAAGACCATCTTTTAGGTTTTCTTGTAATCTATGTATTAGTATAGAACTATTTCCGTTTTTTTTTTTTTCATTTTTTTTAGGTCAATATTCGTCTATTTTATAAATAACTTTAAAACTATTTAAAAAAAAAAAGAAAAAAAAAAAAAAAAAAAAAAAACTGGCAGACAGACACACGAGTGATCGTATAAGGGTTCCAATTTATCATTCGGACGTACAGAACCCTAAAAATACACAGTCTGTCTATCTCTATTTAGCCCGTAATGTCCTGCTGCTGGGAGGAGTTCCTGGCTAAGTAATAACAGCCGCGCGGGTCGATCCATCAGGTTAAGCTACGCTTGCCGGGGTTAGTCCGTGGATGGGTGACCATCTTAACATACCGAGACTCCTCCGTGACTCGGAAAGCACGTTAAGCCGTTGGTCCCGGCTGTCAGTCGTGGATCTTTGACAGTCGTTACGGGTCGTCAGAAGCCCGAACGTCTGACAACCAGTCTTACCAAGGGGTTATTTTTAGTCTTGTTAAGGGGTATTACCCAGTTACTGGGTTGTGGAGGTCAGATAGGCAGTTGCTCCATGCAAAATAATGATATTCAGTTGGATCCTGATAGACTGGAAGTCAACCCAAACATAGATGAGGAAAGGCTAGGCCTCCATTTTCCTTTTCCACACACGTCTGTCCACTGCCATTGAAGGCCAGTACCTTTGGTAGAACTGGTGTTCGGTTAGTAAATTCTCTTATTTTAAGTAACACAAACTAGGTTCATTAAGCTAGTTCACAACTAACTAAGCGGTCTCACTAAGCTACTTATCTTCTACTTAGCAACGTCAAAATTACGACGCGGGGAGCGAGAAAAGTAGTCTTTAGGCAAAGTAGTGTGATGTTTTACTTAAGGCGCCGATAACACGTCTAAATGAATAGTGTTAATGATTTGGAAAAAAAAAATATGTTAAATTAGAACATTTTCTTAATAACTAAGTATATGAATATAGATTGTTTATATTACATAGTGAAATTAATTTGTAAAGTTATGTCTAATGTGGATAAAAAATGGAGAATTTCGCAATATCTATCAAGCGTATTTTTCTGAAATCTTCACCTTTTTTAAGATAATTTAACTGTTGATCTTTTAGTATAAGTGTTTGCGTGTGTTGTGTGTGTGTGTGTTGTTTTATGTATAATAAATGAATAGTACGTCTTATTTGGGACAGCACTCCTAGATAGGCCAGTCCTATTACTGGCTGGACGTACGACGCGTTGCGTCAGCTCAGGGCCTCAAGTCTGCTATTACAATAGTGTCAGAATGGTCTATCACTGATTTCATAATTGTTGATTTTGACAAGTTTGGTAATCTACTAATATAATAGCGTCATTATGACTTCCCAATGGTCAGCCACTGACACTCCATTGAAAGAATCGGTAATCTCGTACATAATGACAAATTAAACTTCCTACTAAACTTCCAGCTTCCTACTACTTCAGATTGCTTATAAGTTTATAATATTTATAAATAATATGTAAAAATATATATAAGTGAAATCTGGCATGAATAAATGTTCAAAATGCCATTGTAATACAATTCTATTACGAGACCATTGACTGACCAATGATTAACCATTATGAATAATTTAGCAGATTACGAACTTTTAGCAAAATGTCAATGGGATCGTGTCGGAGTGACGGATTTATAAAAATGGCAGACTTGGGCCCCAGTAGAGAATACGCAAGCTAACTACTCAAGGTCACTGGCATATATCTGGGCCTTAAGTACTTTCTTTATACTTGGGCAAAATTTACAGTGTTTTGAAACTGTCAATTATAAATTAACACTTACTAAAGTAAAAACATTTCTTAAGGCGGGTTGTTTCACGTACACTTGACGCACACGTATCCGTCATAAATGGCGCTAACTATCGTCAAACCGTTGTTTCACAATATTATGCCCATGACGTTCGTTAAAAAATAACGATTACAGTGACCCACTGGTTAACGTCATTTTATTCTTCGACATTTGAAGTTTGACGATCGGTTTTATATGCAGTGAAACGACGCTTTGTATTTGACGTACGTTAAACATCATAATGTAATCGTTAATATTTGACGTACGTTATATGTTACGTTAACGAACTGTTTGAAACAACCGGCGCTTAGTAGTCCATTCGCATGTTTTCTATTTGTCCTAGTTATACAGGGAAACCTATTATTTTTTAGCCATATGTTATCGACTTCCGGTCCTGCGTAGTAATTTCAATAATCATGCTTAAAGTCTATACGGGATAAGTTTTTAACCATTGCGCAATATTTTTTTGGTGGTTCAGTATCAGTAATAGAACACATCGTCATAATCGTAGAACAGTGAGGGATCTGAAATTTATGTTGAACAGTTCAACATAAATTTCAGATCTGTCACTGTTCTACGATTATGACGACATTTCCATTAAAACAATACTTTTTTTTTGGTCCACTTGCAATCAGCAAAATATGGAAACAATGTATTCATAATAATATCAATGGGCGAGCGCACAGCTGATAGGTACCTACTAGTGCGTTCCGCTTCACTGAGTGCGCTGCCGTGGCGCATTGCGCGACAGGTATCCATTATACCAGTTTCAAAATAAACATCATTCGTTACCGATAACTTAACTAAAAAATAATAATTAACTTCTAATTAACTTTTATTTTTTTTGTACTAAAACATATCAAAATAAGAAATAGGTGTATATATTATTATTATTTTTATATATTTACATATCTCGAGACCCTGGGGTCCCGGGCATTTGGAAGGCGTACGAGGGGCCGAAGCCAACTCGCAGAGGCCCGTTAAACGTTTTTTAATTAAATGAGGCACCGACGATTATCCCTATACGCACTATGCAAGTGTACCCAAGGACAACCCCCGGTTGGTGTAGGACTATTGCAGGATATGGAAACAAAGATATTGGACTATGGGTTTGGGTGGTTAAAATCGACTGGTTACCTAAAACTATGGAAGGACTGTAGCCCCTGCCTGATCAATGTTTTATTATACACGGATAAAATGGCAGGGTGTGACTTGCACACTCAACAATGGGCCCCCGAAAACGGTCGCTAGCACATAGTGACGTAGCGATAAGGGGGCAACAAGTCCTGAGGTGCTCGAGGAGTGGAGAGGTATTCCATTTTTTTCTATTTTTTTTTAATTTTAACTTTTCCTGTATAAAACATCATAATGGTACTCGGCAATATCGTAGCTCTCCAATATTGTTTTTTTTTTTTTTTGTAAATCTATCAGTATTTCCAAGATCAAACAAACAAACAAATAGACTTACCTTTTTATATTATTAGGTAAGCTCATGATTACCTAGAATTTACTTAATATTTAGCGATAAATTTGATGTAGGTAATTATCGCGCTTTAGATCCTCGCATTCGTTTATCGAACGAAAATTATCGTATTTACGTGCGCTTGACAATTCACGCTCGACAGGCGCGCGTAAGCTTCTGCAATTGGCTGTAGAGAAATCATTCAACCAATCACAGCGGTTTCCACGCGCTTGACTATTTATTACATTAATTTTGCGGTAATGTTCGTTCGAGGAACCGGTCCTTATACTCCATTTACATTTTTATAGCATTAGACAAATAACGGCTAAATAACGACAGTTATTGTGTAATATTGTTGAAATTACTGCACTTTAGAGTTATTTTTTTAATGTATATGTAAGGATCGTAGCAGGTGGCGTTCTATAATTTATGCCTATCCCCATGGGAAGAAGGCGTTAGTTTATGTATATATGTGTGTGTGTACCTATTTATGATATAGAAGAACTACCTAAAATGTACCATCAGAATCACAAGGCAGACTTGATACCATGTCGAATTGCCTATTGTTAAACTGATTTCGGAGCTTCTTCCGAAAGAGGTAAAACAAAGAAAGAAAGAAAGAAAAAAAAGAAAGAAAGAAAGAAAGAAAAGAAAGATAGAAAGAAAGAAAACAAAATTATTTAGCACAGACTAAAAGGCACACATAACACAATATAATAAACAGCAAAAAAATAAAAAACAAACAAAGCAATATGTTCTATACTTCATTTACTATAGCATTAGACAAATAACGGCTAAATAACGACAGTTATTGTGTAATATTGTTGAAATTACTGCACTTTAGAGTTATTTTTTTTATGTAAATGGTAAATAGATTACAGTGCTTTGTATTTATCGTGAAATAACGGAGTTTTTTTAAAACGTTTACATTGAAATAACGAAAGGGTGAGAACAGTTATTTGTCTAATATGTTATAATAAATGGGGTATGTATCGTTAACATCCGTAAAATATTAGGAAACAATTTTACTTACTTATTTTTATTTACTTTAGTCTGTTTGATCGGTTAGTGATGAGTTGATATTTACTTTTTTGTCACTACCTTCCTATTTATTATTAAGTAAAGTAAAGTAAACATTTATTTGCATAGATTATAGGTACAGTATAACAGTACATAAGATGTTACAATTAAAATATCACGCCTATGTTAGTTCAACTCTAAGGTACGGTGTGACTTGAAAGAGCATGGCAGTTGAGAGTATGTCATGCTCACTTAAATGTTTCACTGATGGTGGCACGTGTGTTGGATCATTCGGTTCCCTACAAAATGGTTGAGCTGGATGGTGCTGATCCATGCGTCATGTTCGTGAACGGGCGCCGTCAGTTGGGACTGGTCATCTCTTGACTGCCAGGGCTTATTTTTAATTTGTAATTTTATATTTTGAATTGTTTTATTAGTTTTTACATTGTCTCACATATAGAAGCAACAAGAATAATGTACCCAGGATTATGTAATATCATGATTTAAAAGAGTGTCCTTGGAGTTTCTTGTCCGTTCTTCTCCATAGTGATCTACGTATTGGAATGGGCATCTAGCTTCAACTTGCCGACTCTGACTAACTGACCGTCTCTTTGACAATTCAAAAGTGCCTGTAAATGGTTTAATTGAAATAAATGCTTTGAGTTTGAGTTTGATATTTTGGGGCAATAGTGTAGACAAACAACGTGCATTTATTGCTCTAAAACGCTGTGTCAGGTCTATGTATAGCCTGCAACAAGCTGACTCTTGTAAACCATTTTTTAAGAGTATGAAAATATTGACACTGCCTATCCTATATATATGTATTTGAAAGTGCAGTATTTGTAAAATTAAATATTAATCTGTTTGAATTTTGTACTCGAATACGGCATCGTGATAAGTTAAACACAGTTGCTAGCAAAACACATTTCTTCTACGAGAGTATATTTTGTGCGGCTCCACGTATGTTTTTATGATATTAATTTTTATTTTCTGTGATTAATATAAATTTAACTCACACACTTATTATATGTAATTTTTTTTTTTTTTTTGGAAAATCATATACAATGTTTGTAAATATGTGAGCACCATGTACCTATCGCATTTATTAATTTTTCTGTCATTTCTTCACTTTTCATTCTTTTTACCAATTGTGGTAAGTAATTTTTATTTTTATTCTAGGTACATCGTCTTCACCTATAATTATTAATTAATGTATACAAACTATTGTTAACATTTTAAAAGAGTAAGTATGGAGTTTCTTGCCCATTCTTCTCTATACATAACTACCTTTTGGAAGGCGCAACTAGAATCAATTAACTATTCATGTAATTTTTGACGTTCAAAAGTGCATCTTCGTGCCTATTTGATATAAATTATTTGACTTTGACTTTGACTTATTTGAAATAAATTATTTGACTTTGACTTTGATTTAATAAAATCCCGGCTATTATAAGAAATATTCAAGGAATAAAAACATTTAAAAAGAAACTGCATATTAGTGGACAAATGCTACTACTCTGTAAAAGATTTCCTAACTGACAAATCACTTGCACAATATACTCAGCCATGATGCGTACAGTAACTTTAAGGATACTATTTGAATATCTAGATATTCAAATAGTATCCTTAAAGTTACTGTATGTAGTATCTTTTTTTGGCATTCAATTAATGGATATATGTGGTTAATAATAATATAATAATAATCTGTGGTTAATAATAATAATATAATATATAGTTACCTCTGACATTTGTTGAAATTGGTGTATTTTGATTAGACTTATTTAAATACTTTTTAATTTGATTTATGTGATTGTTATTGTATGCCTAAGCGGCGGGACACAGCTGATCCTAATTTTACTAATAAGAGCATTGTATGTATTTTACCTACCTATGATCCACAATAAAGAATATGAATATGAAAATATGGGTGATCCTTGTACAATCTACCTTATATAGGCATGCAACATTATTATTAAATGAATCGTTAATTATAAAATTAAATATAATGCTCATACGACATTACATATGTGATGAAAAGAAAATTTTACACGAGAGGCAAAAATGCGCGGAGTAAAAATTCGAATGCTATTGATTTGTTTTTATTGGTTTGCAAAAATAATACTGTTGAGTTCAACAGTATTTTTTATTATTATTAGATGAATCTTATCGTCATTTGAGGTCCTATACCCATTAGACGTAAGTGGATTTAATGTTATATACGATTGGATATTTCTTTTCATAGATGTCTTATGACTTAATGTCGTATTAGAACTGGTTCTTGCGATTTTAATGGTGCAAGAAACCAATTTTCGAATAAAGTGGAGTGCCTAGGTATAGATATAAACAATGGAACGATTGAATTTGCAATCCTGTACCATTGCTTTTTCCACCGATTTTTTGCTAAACAAAACTAACGTTAACTAACTGTTGGCTGAACAAACATGATGTTGACAGACTGTTTTAACTGCCAATTTATGTTTCAGTGTTTGTTCAAGGTTTTCCCAATTTAGTTGCCCACTGTGACCGTTGAGGGAAAAATTTCAAGTGCTGAGGTGCAAAAAATATTTTCTAAAACATGCATGGAAATATTGTCATTATTTTCGAAAAAAGAACACGCGAAGTATCGAATTTACGGACAAAGAAAATCAAATCCATTGCAGGAGCGTGTTTTGAATTTGGAACATTACAACGCTCCAGGGGGTCAAGTCTACTTTGTATTTGACAGTGTTTGTATGGCAAATCTGTCAAAAACTCACAATGAAGAGACCATTGCAACGTTTGTAAATTAGTAGACTTAGGCCCCTGCAATGTTGTATGAAATGGCGTGCTGGGGTTAATAAATACTCTTTGACTGGATCTTTTATCATTCTTGGCATACCAAAGTACGTCTCTTTGCTTTAGCACAAATTGCGTTCACGTGGCTGTATAGCCATAAATGCGTTTGCCTTTCGGCACAGATGACAAATAGAAAATTGGCGGCAAAGCTGAAAATTCGTCTTGTTTTGTTATATACCTACTCAATAAATATAAATTTAATTAAAATGAATTCCCACGGTTCAGAGAGTGAAATGGAGATTGATTGTACTCCACCAGATTTAAGATCAGAAGCCAAATTGGCAATGGAAAACCTGCTTCCAGCGAAGTTAAAACAAAAATACATGAAAGTATGTAGAAAGAAAAGCACTATATATGCCTCGGTGGAAATGGCAATTGCCTGTCTCGTATTAGTGAAGTCTTCGCCTTCGGCTCGGCCTTCATATTAATACTCGACCTGCAATTGCCTATTTCCCGGCCTTTGCAATAATGTACCTTCTATTGTCGGAGCGAAATTACCAACACAAGACGCACCACGCCAAAAGAAAGTAAACATTGCGCCATAAAAATAGGTTAAAATTACCAGAATTTAAGCTAAAAATGCACTCAAGAAGTACACTTTTACAGCTTTAGTCATGTCAATTAAAATATATAATAAATTACCAGAAACAATAAAAGAAAAACAAAAATTCTATACATTCATAAATAAATTAGAACAATTTCTATTATATAATTACAATATTAATGAATATTTAAATGACAAATTTTAAATTACATGTTTTTTATAGTCAAATAAAAGCGCTCTTTCTTTCTCCGAATACTTTTGCTGTGTCCGACAGGGTCCACAATAGGGCTTTCAAATACCGGATTATTTCAAAACCGGTATCAATACCGGTAATCCGTCAGTATTTAATGCAAGTTCAATTAGGATATTAATAAAACCAATTAAATACGTGTTTTTATTTTCAAATCAGTCTTTATTGTTCTTATTTATTGAAAATAATAAAATAAATACGTTTTATACACAGCTCTCATATATTAGGTGGGACTAGGAATTAGGAACATAATGAAAATTAAAACTTAATCTAGTCTTTTTGTATGAAGGCATTTCACATAGACTTTGAATAGTACAATATAAAAAAAATAAAAATAAAAATATCATGTCTCATGTAAAAATCAACATGGGTATCATTATTTTCAAGTTATTTATTTCATAACAAAAATACTTTTGTGTCGAAATATCTGCATAGTAGGTATGTACACAAAAGAAACAACATAAACAATTACTTAACCGCGCAAGGTTTATGTTTACTTGAGTTTGCGACAAATTAAAGGTCTACTTATATGTTGTTCACCAAGAACGTTTTGGCTAAAACACGAAGAGGCAGCAACGACGGTAATGTAATGAAACTAGCAAAAATACGCGCTAGTAGATCACAACTTCATGGTCACAAGTTAACACTACACAATAACAAAGTCTATAAACGCGTTAAGGCTCCTACACACAGGCGCGACACGCGACGCGACACAAAGAGACCGCTCGTCGCGCGGAACGCGGTGTCTTTGTGTCGCGTCACGTGTCGCGCCTGTTTTGTAGGAGTCTTTATCCCGTCGCCTTTGTGAAACTGACTGACAATAACAAAAACGACAAAATTGCAGCTCGATTTCGGGCAAATTGTCTCAGGCGGGGCGCGGGAGAGTGAGCTTAAGATAACAGAGGGACGCTTGCGCTGGTGAAAACAAGTGTGAGAATAAGATCACATAATTTTCAGATCTAATGTTTGTAATACCGTAATCACGGTATTGGGGCATCAATGCCGGGTATTGTAAAAAAACAAAATAAAATCCGTGATCACGGTATTACGGAATCCCGGAATACCGGTATTGAAAGCCCTAGTCCACAATGATCATATTTTGATTTTTGTTATCAAAAAAATCGATTTTTGTTTTGCATGAATCTTTTGGTGCTACCTTCAGTGTCTTGTTATGTACGTTAATTTATTGTTGTCTTCTTTTAATACTTGTGCATGTGGCTACTAGCTCTGCTCATGATTATATAGTTAAAATATTTCTCATTAAGTGAAAGTAGAAAATTTCTTTTGACAAAATAAAGATTCTTTAACCACAAAATCTACGACCTAATTTCACATTACCAAGCAATAAATATATTGAGTATGTAATGTGCCTAATGTGCTCTACATTAAGGTTGAAAGTAGGAACATAAGGATTTAAAGAACACTTAGAATAAAATTTAGATCTTGGGATTCTAAGGGTGGAATGGGGAATGTTTTGGCTTGACATTTGATAAAAAAATAATAAGCCGAATGTGACCTTCAACTTTTCGTGATGATTAAAATACCTAATGTTTTATTTCAAAAATAAATTATATACGGTCAACAAAAACACTGCGATTTAAAAATTCAGCATTTCCATCGTCATTAAAAATTAAAACAGGACGGTATACATCCTAGTTGCAGTAAAAAAATATTTATTGCGAAACAAAGCGATCAAAGCGTCCCTTTTGTGAAATAAAATGAATACGTCAGCGTAATAAACATTCATTTGACTTTTAAATAAGATTGAATCACATTGAAACAATGAAATATAACTTTGTAGCTTTGCATGTGGCTCAATCTGCGTGTTACGTTATATTTCTAGGGTAAAAACACTTCAATTTTGCTTCAGAGTAGTAGGAAATCTACAAAAAATTATCAAACAAAATCAACAGCTTTTAACTGAAAAGCTGAACAGACAATTTTGATCGGTTCTATCAACTCCGCATAAGTTTTGATTCACTTATTCCGCCGATAATTCTATATCAAATATTTTCGTTTTTTTTTTTTAATATATCTAATGGATATCCGGAGTCTATCAAACAGACTTTATTTTTCAAATAAATGATGTTTTTTATTGCGGATCACGTTGCGCTACGGAAATGAGAAATCTGTATCAAATTGAGGACTGGAAGAAAATTAAGTTTCCAGTGCCGAGTAATATTTTCAATAGGTATCGAAATGAAAGCGTGCTTCAAAGTTCTGTTTAAAATGTTCATTTTTGTACGAAATCGTTCGTATTTCGTTCAGCATGGTACTGGTAATCAGTACCTTTTCAGCTTCATAATTTACCAGCTAGATTCGGCTTGGATTTTTATTTTTTTGTCGTTCAGGCTACTTGATAAAGAGCTATTGCTTAAAGTGTCTTTTAGTTTTGGGATACTTATCTGTAGGTACTGTTAAAAAAGAAACCGGTCATGAGCGAGTCGGACTCGCGCACCTTTCCTCAAAAGACCATTTCAGACACGGATCTACATGGTCCTCACATGATCTGACCAAGATTATGTCTGGACTTTAAAAGAGACTTTGACCCTTGAGTTTGTTTCGTCATTTCTTCTCAGGGATAGTCAGATAGGAAATGTCGACTTCCCCAAGCTTGTTTTTATATTTTTTATATGACGTGTAAAAGTGATTCCGATATCCTATTTACAGAATAAACGATTTCATTTCATTTCATTTCATTTCACCGAGGGTTCCGTACCATCATATATAGCTTCATTCGTATAGATACCTAAATAGTTATGTGCCCAGAAAGAACTACAACTGTGTTTCACCCAAAGCAACCTGCGAGTGGGTTGTGCTTGGCTGAAAAAAAAAAAGTACTTTGATTTAAATTTATAAAATATCACAAAAATCCTCTGGAAATGCGACGTTGCCAGCCTGCGCGGGATTAACGCTCTTAAAGTGTCATAACTATATTATAAGGTGTATTTATTCATACACGAAATATTTTGAGAGAAACATCTATAAGTGGTAAAAAAGCCATAGCAGCGAAGAAAAAAAATATCTAAGTGTTTCATATTTTTACATAATTATTATAATTTTAAAATTGCTTGAGACATTTTGCGAAAAAAACCTTTAGTAATATCTTTTTTTATTTTTTATTATTATTCTATGAATGAACCGCCCGGACGCGGCGGCGGTGGCAACACGAACGCGGTGCCTTTTTATAATTAATCATCAATTATCAAGTTTTTTTTTTTTTTTAATAATATTCTCAGATTTAAATAAAAATCTTTTCCATGGCTTCTTTACCACCTATAGGTGTATCTCTTAAAATATTTCGTGTTTGAATAGGTACACCCTATATATCGACGGTTAAAAGGTAATAAGCGATTTTTTTTTCGAAAATGAGTCAGGGATGTCATCCTACTTAAAGTCTTATTTTAAGTAGGATGGCATTCATGACTCATTTTAGAAAAAAAAAATCGCTTATATATGTATTACCTTTTAACCGTCGGTATGTAGATCTATTTTGTTTGTATTTTTCTTTATTATCAGAGTTAAATCTTTTTGTATTGCCGTGTTTCTGTGACAATTAAACCCATTGGAACGAAGTTCTTTAACGCGGCTTAGTGTAGGAGTTGACTGGTAGAAATCGTCATGTAAGGAAAAAGCGTTATGCCACCTTCATGCGACTTTCTCCATACTTATACAAAGCGTGCCACGAAAGATGAGACTTGACCGCGCCTCCTGCGCCCTTTCCATCGCCCCGATGACGACCGATCCCGTCCCACGCACAGAGCTCATACCGCTAAAGAGACCTAAAATCGTGTATTGCGCAAGTCAAACCACGTGGTGTGTCAAGTCTCATTTTTCATGGCACATTATGCGACTTAATGCGACTTTTTCTTTCTCTATTATTTCTAACAGAAAGAGACAGAGAGAGTTTTTAATAAAGTTTTAGGTTTTAGAAGCTCTAAAAACTTATACTAGATGGTTCTAATATATTAAAAACGCGTTTGTAGGCAGGTAAAACAGTCTATGCGAGCATGTGTCAAAACTTATTGTTTTTGTTTTAAATCATACGTAAGAAAGATCTTCGTTCCTGTCGCACACGTTTTTCTTTCTTTCTTTCTCTGTTTCATGCCAACCAATGTCCACTTTATTGCTCTATTCTATATTTAACTTATCAATAACTGCTATTGCTAATTTACAAAACAAACAAACCTGACTATGTCTTTCCATCCCCTTTTTCCTCATCATTGTTCGCCAGAATTTCTTCCGGTATTCAAAAGAAGGATGTAAAAAATGACCCAATAAATTCTGTTCCCGTTCCCTAATTATACTATACCTACCTACCTGTGCTTAGAGGGTCACACAGAGGCCAATAAAAACGCCACAGTGTATAGATCCGGCCAGATTTACGGGCGCAACAAAAGTTTTATTGGGACCTCTAAAACCAGCCAAACTTGGGCTCTTTTTCCTGAACATTTTCAAGGATCGCTGTGGATTATTTTTGTGAATGCGAAGGAGTTGAGTTCTATCGGTAATGGCCTTGGTAGGATATAAAACAGGTTTTTTCTTCTGGTTTATATCATACGTTGTAAGTGTAATAAAGGTGTTTTCGATATTTCATTGGGGAGTGAAATGTTAAGGAAATCTGTTTTGGATTTTAATGGAAAATAAACAAGTTTATTGATAATAAACAGCCCTTTCGGTGTTACCCTTTCATTAAACTTTATGCTAAATTTTTGTATCAATAGAAATAAAGAACAACAATGTTATATATTTTATTATAATGTTATTATAATAAAATATGTATGTTTAGGTTAAGGTATTATCTATGGCCCTGCGTCGCCTGCAATAAATGAATTATTATTATTTTCTTAAAAGATTCAGACGTGAACATCTTACACTAATTAAAAATAAGCCTCAAGATTAAAAAAAAAAGATAATATTTTTGTGTTCACCAAAAATCTTAAGGTACATCTATGTATGCATTTCTAAAATTTTATTCTTCCCCGAAAAATACTGATCGTGCACCAAATATTAAAGGTTAGGTTAGGTTAGGTTATATTTTGGTGCACATTCAGTATATTTGGTGGAACACAGGCAAAATTAGGTAAATGAAATGGGAGTACTTTTAAATAAAATTGAAGTACTTTTAAATACCATCCAAAAAAAAAAAAAAGTCCCATATTTACGTAAGTTTTATTTAGTGCTGAATCAAAACACATAAAACTTGTTTTAAAAAAAGATTTTACTTATGTTTTATTTACATTAAGTTCATATTATTTCAAATTATTTTCATAGCAGGCATTAAACATCAAATATTTTATTATTTTAGTAAAATATTTTTTTTGTCTGCCAGTACATTGAATTAAAAGTAGCATTGAATTTTTATCGAACCTAAATAAAATCTGGTGCAATACGAACGGGGGCAAAACGAACGGACCCAATAAATATTTCATTTTGTATCACGAAAGTTACGTATTTGAGGTCTGCTAAGATATATGGATACACTTCACACATGAAACTTAATCTAAACTTCCCCGAAACCTCAAACACCCGAACAAATCCAAAACGACTAGCTTGAAAATCAAAATCATTACTCACACTGCCAATTTGTGAGATCTCTAACAAAACGAACAATATCAAACCATTTCGAACCCTTTCTCCGAAGGGTTGAAATAAATCAAACAAGTTTTCAAACAATTAACCGCTAGACACAGAATAGTAGAGAAGGTTGGCTTCATACAACGAGCGAAAACAGGCGCACGCACACATAGATGCGTACTGTTATAAGTTTATAACCCTGAATGCAATAAATAAACAAACAAAAATTTTGAGAAGTGCATTCTGCACTTCAGTCTCGAGTATCGCTGATAAGCGCCAACCGCCCCGTGACGTCGCGTCGTCGCACAGTGGATCATCCCCATACAAGAGGTACATAGAATCAAAAATTGAAAAAGTATTTAATTTCAAAAAAAAAAAAAATACACAGTTGCATTTCTTTATTGAAGAAAAACAAACATTGTTACTACGCTTTTTTTATTTGACCAGCACTTTAGGAGCGATTCGATGAAAACTGTTTTTTTGTATGGAAACGAACACAAAAATGTCTGTATCTCACGATTCCCTCCTTGTTTCGATTTGCGGTTTTCACTACTGTTATTTACCCATTTTATGCCACATTTTCTTTAAGGACACATGGTGCCCCTAGAGCGCCCCTGCCGAGATATTTTGCCTATAGTAACTATCTTTGTTATTGTATTACTGATGGAATGGAGGTACATTAAGTATACTTATTACTGAGAATTTTTCATCACTAAGTAGTTCCTTAAATACTCGTAACAGGTGCATTTGTGAGTACTTTAATGACTTATGAACGCTTTTGTTGACACAACAAAACAACAAATATAACAAAACAAAACGTTGTTGATATAACAAAAGCCTTAATGAGTCATTAGGTAACGACCACCAGTACTTGCTTAATCTAATTAGTTATTGTAATTACTGAGAATTAATAATAATAATAATAATAAAATTTATTCAAAAATATTAGGTATAAAGTTAAATACAGTTTTTCTTATATCTATTTCAAGTTAACTCATTATTTGTGCCTGAACTAGGTAATCCTGTGTTTCAGGCGATTGGAGGTACATTAATTGATTAAATAATCACATAAAATTAATATTATTGGTACATATGTAAAAAGGTGTATAAAATTATAGAATATTAACTTAGCTAACTAATTAAAAAACAAAATAACAATAATACAAACAATATTTACTTTAGCACTAGTAATAATTTCTCTGTATCTTCATAGGACATAGTTTGAAGAGTTTCCTTAAGGATTTTCTTGCAATTACTATGATTTAAGGAGTAGATGTTTCCCTTTTCATTTAGCCTGTTATAGAGTAGCGGTCCGAGGTACATATAAAATTTGGCTGTGAAAGCATGTTTTGTACTTTTTTGAGGGCAAACAGAGCTGTATGTAAGTGTTGCGTGTTGTTTTAGTATAGTGTTCATTATAAATAACCATAACCAAAAAAAAACCATACCAAACCATATAAATCACACATAAGTAAGAAGTTAAATGAAGAAAAGGCGCATTAGTGAGTTCTATATATTGAAAAAAATATCGGTTATGAGTTGTGACATCGCATTAACAATAACAAGATCTTCAGAAAAAAATAAATCCCAAATGTCCTTTCTTTGTATTGTTCGTCGAATCGTTGAGCTCCTTATGTTCTGAGTTGAGCTGCACGATTACTGACAAATGCGTGCACTGAATGGACAGGTCCATTCAATCTGTGTGGTTCTTTCTTCAAAAGACCATTTCAGACACCAGTCTACATGGTCTTCACATGATTTGACCAAGATTATGTCTGGACTTTAAAAGAGACTGTGATCTCTGAGTTTGTTTCGGTCTTTCTTCTCAGAGTAGTCAGATACGAAATGCCGACCTCATCTAGTTTTAAAATATGATTGACGTGTAAAAGTGTTTGTAAAAACCTACTTACAGAAATAAAATCATTTATCATTTATCATTTATAATAAAAAAAAACCTATAGGCCCAGATATGATTGAATGCACCTTACCATCAATCATGGTTAACCACAGATTGTGTGTAACAGTAGCATTGCCGCAATCAGTTGGGTTCAGTCCACGAATCTCGGTCTCAAATATATCCATGTCAGCCTTTACATTTGCTTCCGTTTCTTTCATAAACGTAAATGAAATCGGGCGACAATATGTGGTTGACGATGGCCGATCATTCTGCCACACTGTGCTTCCACTAGAAGTCACTAACTTAAGAGGTACAAGACTTGCCATAAATACACTGGGCACCTGTTATTTAAGGAACTACTTAGTGATGACTAATTCACAGTTATAAGTATACTTAATGTATCTCCATTCCATTAGTAATACAATAACAAAGATAGAAGATACTATAGGCAAAATATCTCGGAAGGGGCGCTCTGGGGGCACTATGTGTCCTTGAAGAAAATGTGGCATAAAATGGGTACATAACATTAGTGAAAACAGCAAATCGAAACAAGGAGGGAATCATGAGATACAGACATTTTTGTGTTCGTTTCCATACAAAAATTGATTTATTATTATTTAAAAAAAAAAAAAAAAAAAAAACAGTCAAAATAACAGTTTTCACCGAATCGCTCCTAAAGTGCTGGTCAAATAATAAAAGCGTTGTAACAATTTTTGTTGTTCTTCAATAGAGAAATGCAACTGTATATATATTTTTTTGAAATGAAATTGTTTTTCAATTTTTTATTCTATGTCACACCTCTTGTATGGGGACGAGCCACTGTGCGTCGCCCAACTGCGAGGTCACATTTTTTAGTCTCACTCCATTAAGGATTGTACAGACTCGCGCGATATCGCGGGCGCGACAGGCAGCGACAAAGAAATTATGCTACTAGTGTCGCGTCGCGCCCGCGATATCGCACTAGTCTGTACGAGCCATTATTCGAAAGAGCCACATACGTTCTAATTCCTAATTTTGTCATTTGTATTTATATCTTTTCAAACATTTACCCTTTTTAGGGTTCCGTACCTCAAAAGGAAAAAACGGAACCCTTATAGGATCACTCGTGTGTCTGTCTGTCTGTCCCTCTGTCACAGCCAATTTGCTGCGAATGTAATGGATCGATAAAGTTAAAATTTGGTATACATATTAATTTCAGTGACCCAAACACGGACATGAACCGTAAATAAATGAATTTAGTTTATTGGGGTCAGTTATTGGGGGCAAAAAAAAAAAAAAAAGTTTTGCAAACTGTACTTTGTGACACATCAAATGAAAGGGCTTACTGTGAGGGTCTCAAATATATTTATAATATATTTTTTTTAACATATTATATTAAATTGTTTTAAAGTTATAAGTGAAAATAGAAGAAAATTTACCATTCACCCCCCATTATCTCAGAAACTACTGATCCTAAAAAAAAAAAAAAAAATGGAAATAGTTCTATACTTATAGATTACAGGAAAATCTATAAGAAGTCTATGGTTTTAAAATAACATGGTAAATACAAACTTACATTTGCAGTTGGAATGTATGGGAGATTATGTTTACCAACTACAATGTTAAGTTTGTTCCTAGGATAAATTATTTCCAAGTACGGAACCCTTCATTGTGCGTGGTCCGACACGCACTTGGCTGGTTTTTTAAAACCTCCCGCAAATGCACGACCTCACAGTACGTACGGTGATGATGGTAAGTAATGCCACGAAACGAACAAAAACATGAAAAAAAAAAAAAAAAAAAAAATCGAGCTTTACCCGGAATCCTCAACCACAGAGGAACTGGCTATCTTACCTCTAACTGCAGCCGCAGTATGTTTGCAGCCAACCTTCTGTTCCAACCTAGTTTGTGGGCTAGAAATAAAGGCTCGTACAGTCTTGCGCGATATAGCGGGCGCGACGCGACACTAGTAGCACAATTTCTTTGTCGGTGCCTGTCGCGGCCGCGATATCGCACGAGTCTGTACGAGCCTTAACACGGGAACAAGTGAATCGTACTCGGTAACTACTAGTCGTTAGCTATAAGATAGGTACCGGTTACGAAAGGTAAATGTCCATTATAATTCATCGGGGGACAGTTTTGAAATAGGTTATAATAATTATGGAGGCTAGAACATGCTGGATATACCGAGATATTTTGTATACGATAAAATGTGCGTGTCATGCGTTTATGCGGTTTGATTTCATTAAGAGTTGACTGGCAGAAATCGTCACGTAAGGCAAAAGCGTTATGTCCCCTCCATGTGAAACGTGAATTTAATACACACAAGTGTGTGGTAACTTTATGAGAACTTCTAAAAACTTATACTTGATGGCTTCTGTATATTCGAGCTAAAAAAACTCGAAAACAAAGTCAGTTTCAAAGTCCCAAGTTTTACCAATAAAAATAATTTAAAAAAAAACCGGACAAGAGCGAGTCGGACTCGCGCACCGGGGTTTCAGTACCATCAAAAATCATTAAAAAAAAGTTTGCTATTTAGAGACATCGTTTTATTTTTAACAATCCTGTAATCTTTACATAAACTTCTATCACATAGAATAATTTCAGATTTTTCTCTATGCAAACTTCGGAGATAACGGGGAGGAGTACACGGTATTTTTGTTTACATATTCGTCAAAAGTCGAAAACTATGAGGCCTAAAAAAAAACGTTTCAGAATGTGCAAATAGCGCTCTTTCATATGATACCCCACATGCCCTCATAGCCCTACTTCGAATTTTTAAGAACCCCGTTCAGTACCAGTTGCAAAAAAAATCCATACTAAATTATAAATGTTAAAGTAACTATGTCTGTCTGTCTGTATATTACGTTTTCTAAACCGCTGCCTAAACCGCTGAACCGATCGTCATGCAATTTGGCAGAGATATAGCCTGGGATACGTAGAAGGAGATCGGGTTATTTTTTACGCGATAGTATATATATTATATATATATTATAGTTTATTATTATTCTGGGCTCCTTCGTACAGAATGCTCTTTTTTCCGTAGTTTTAGGTGGTTTCAAACGAATATTATTTGCCTGTCTCGTATTAATTTTGCGGACGTATGAACGGAGATTTTATTAGCATGTCAGAAATACTGTGAGAGGGATTTTGGAAAATGTTGTAAGTTTTTACCTGAACTTGATAATTATTTTTTTTCTCTTGTATGTGCATGTATTGTATACAAAATATTGTCTTTAATTTTTGCAATAGGTTTTAAGCCGTCATAATTAAAGGAATTAAATAATAATATACAAGTACTATATGACACATCATTTGAGTTTCTTAGCAAAATCTTTTGTCATATCCAGCGCACTACAAATCTATGTCAAAAAGAAGTTTGGTAGGGACCGATCCTGGGTCTACACAGACTAATTAATCACAGAAAATGGGTGAACACTGTATAGCAATACATCGTATGTGAGATCGCTTTATTTCCTTGACAAACTGTTTTGGGCACCCTACTGCAGGGGCCACTATTTCGGGCCCACATTGTAAATTGTGACGGAAGCTGTAATGAAGACTAGTAGTTGAATAAATTAGGGCCTAGGGTTGTACTGAATTATAATGAGAGTTGGGGGCAAGATGGTGGCTTCTACCTACATCATTAAGGAAGTAATTAATAAGGGTGAAGTGGGCAATTTTCGGGCTGTGTTTTAGCATTATAACAAAGTACTATTTTTAGTAGAATGTAAATGAACAAACTCAAACTCAAAGCATTTATTTCAAATAAACCAATTACAGGTACTTTTGAATTGTCAAGGGGTCGGTCAGTCAGAAAGATGAAGCTAGTTGCCCATTTCAAAGCGTAGTAGGTTCCTATGGAGAAGAACGGACAAGAAACTCCACGGACACTCTTTTAAAATAAAATATTGTTACAAAATATGGGTTAAATCATTCATGTTGAAGTTATACATGTGAGAACAATGTAGAAAGACGTGCACGTTAGAAGCGTCCGTAATAAAAACAATTCAAAAATTAAAATAGCCCATGGCAGCTAAGAGATGACCAGTCCCAACTGACGGCGCCCGTTCACGAACATAACGAATGGATCAGCAACATTTAGCTCAACCATTTTGAAGGGAACTTAATGATCCAACACACACGCCACCACCAGCGAGACATTTGAGTGAGCATGAAATACTCTCAGCCGCCAGGGCACATTCAAGTCAATAAAAGACATATTACCCGGTAAATGGTAGCTCTATAGTACATAGTACTCACACATGTGCTATGCAATTATATAATTCAAGGACATTGAGTTTATACAATGCAAAGATAGTCTTACAATCTTCAGCAGCTCCAATAATATTTTCAAATGCTAATCAATTAGTTCATGCGCCCTTATGGAGCAGGACCAGCATTGAGCCAAGCATTTTCGTCAGCGATGTAATCCCCCAACTTATAATATGCTGCTATAATTAACAAGTTTTAATATGAACGACGGCACTGTTGGCGCAGTGGTTAAGCGATTGATTGCTGCGCTGCGTGTCGCAGCTTTGATTCCCGCACGGAACAAATATTTGTATGACCTGTAAGTAGTTGTTCCGGGTCTGGCTGTTTGTGTATGTGAGATTAAATGTTTGTAAACACACCCACAATACAAGAGATTCCAAGTGTGGGGCAACGTTAAAAAAAAAAAAAAAAATATAGTAATAATCATTCATCGTCATTTCAGCCGAAAGACGTCCACTGCTGGACATAGGCCTCCCCCAATTGGGGGGGTTTGCCATAATCGCCACGCTTGGCAGGCGGGTTGGCGATCGCAGTATGGTGTTAAAAATGCATAGAGAACGCTGCTGCCTATTCTCTAGTAAGTCCCTTAGTCGCCTTTTACGACACCCACGGGAGGAAATAGGGTGGTGCTACTCGTATTCTTTACGTGCATGTTCAATAATCATTTATTTCAGGAAGTTATTCTCATATCAAGCATTACAAATTATAGAAGAGATTATAGAAATATACATAAAGATTCATAATGTGTACATTAAAACATTACAGTACATATGAATGCTCTGAAAAATCATTTAAAATTGTGCTAGAGGAAGGAATGTGGAAGAATGTGACACCAAGCAGCTGAATACGCACTTGGACAATTACTAAATTACCATCCTATAGCCCCTTCAGGCGACTTGTGTCAAGCGACACGCGCGCGCGTCACTTGTTTTTTGTCTTTCGTTCCGTGACTCGTGGCACTAAGCAACATCTTTCACGAAGCCGGGCGACAGAGGCTCTGACCCTGGGCCTCCACAGTTTTTTTTTAGCTAAGAAAAAAAGAATACATCCTTTGTGTCCATCAAAGAGACAAAAGACTGTCTGACTTTTTCTGTCCCGCTCATAGGCGCCATCTCCACGGACGAGAAAATCGCGGCGATATTCACGCTGCGCCTTCGAATAATCGCCACGATGATATCGCCGTGTGGAGATTGATTAATAGAGTTTCTATTCAATATTATGGCACGACGAGACTATCGCCGCGATTTTCTCGCCCGTGGAGATGGCGCCTTAGGGAGCGGTAGGCTCCCTGCGCACACAAAATTCACAAAATGGTTGGAAATAAAAGAAAAGCGATATTTTGAAATAAAATAAACTGCAAATTATTTAGATTTTTAAAATGATCTATCCATTAATACGCACGATTGCAAGGTTTTGCTCGGGGTAGCACCTTAAAGCTTATTTCGGATACTGTCATATACTCATTTCGTTGTCAGTACTTCCAAGATGCTTCTAAGTGCATTAGCTAGTTCGTACTTTTGTTTATATCTCTTTGTTGTAGAGCAAGTTACACGTGGAGCCAAAAGCCTCGTAATCCACGTTGTAACGAACTACTCCATCATTAAGATATTATAGTAGTACCTTAACTGTTGCACAATGTAACTGCTTACAGTGCAGTACTTCATCACCCATACTTTTCGTAGGATATTTTTAGGGTTCTTTACCTCAAAAGAAAAAAACAGAACCGTTATAAATGTCGGGTAAGCTAATATTGGTAATATTATGGACGCCAAGGCCACCAAAACGGATGGGTATTGTAGCTAGCTTGCAGCCACGCTCGGTCGTCCAATGACTCATTCAAAATAGATGTTTATTTACTAGCTGACCCGACAGACTTCGTTCTGTCAAAAGCTATAGTATAAATTCCACTACTCTACCCTACCCTACCCTACCTACCCTACCTACCTACCTACCTACCTACCTACCTACCTACCTAACTACCTACCCTACCCTACCCTACCCTACCTACCTACCTACCTACCCTACCCTACGCTACCCTACCCTACCTACCTACCTACCCTACCCTACCCTACCTACCTACCCTACCCTACCTACCTACCTACCTACCCTACCCTACCCTACCTACCTACCTACCCTACCCTACCCTACCCTACCCTACCCTACCCTACCCTACCCTACCCTATCTACCTACCTACCTACCCTACCCTACTCTACCCTACCCTAATTTTTCGAAAAACCATAAAAAAACAAAACCTAAAAACCATCCTTGGACTTCAACGAACATTAAAAAAATTGAATTGGTTAAATTGGTCCAGGCGTTGTTGAGTTATAGCGTCAGGAAGGAAAACCTGACTTATTTTTATATAGTAGATTTAAGCTTTATTTATCCATACTATTACAAACTTAATTACTAAAAGATTTACATTAAATATATATTATTGTATGGCCCCTGTAGGGTAAAAAGCCTCCTCCATCTTTTTCCATTTTTGCTTGTCTTGGGCGGTGTGCATCCAGTTTTTCCCAGCCGTTTTTCGATGTCATCAACCCATCGTTTCTTTTGCCGTCCTCTGTGTCTTTTTCCAGTGGGACCGAGCCACTTCGTTGTTTGTAGTGTCCCCTGTTATCCTGGTATCTAGCTATAAAATAGATGTTAGTGTGCTGTAAATAATTTGTTAAATTTTTTCCAAGACGTGTGGCTGCATCCGTATAAGAATGTAAAGTAATTTTGGAGACTCTGCCCGAAATGTCGTTGAAGTTTTTGATTTTTTTGTCGATGAAAAGAGAAAGGCTGTCTTCTAAAATATGGGAATATGTGGGGTTTGTGGGGCTATTAATTAACTGTAATTATTGAAGTGTAATTACGTATTCATGATAATTAATTATCTTAGGCTTATAATTTCAGAGTAAACCTTACATTTCTCAGAAACAAATTAACATCAACATCAATAACGAACTTCAATTTATTTTATCTATCTATATTTTAAAATAACATTACATGTTCTGGAATTAACACACACCAACAAACACCTCAATTAGAATATTAGGACTGTTATAATCATAAATCATAATACATACACAGATTTTTTATTATTATGTATGTTGGAGAACGGTAGGTCTCTCTCGTTATCATCAGCCATATTTTAACTACTGTGGGCGTACTGTAGGTAGTGTTGGTTATTGCGCAATAGAAAAACCGAATTAAACTCAAAAGTCATTTACTTTACCTGAGAACCTTAAAGTTTACATAAGACAGTCCTCCAAAACGCTCATCCCTTCACCACTTCCTAGTGCTTTAGCTGGGAAGGAGTAGTGGAACAAACTCCCCAGCAGCACATCTGTCTGTTCAGTTAGAAGAACTTGATTCTATACAGTAATGGGTATGCAAAGTAATTAATATAGGGAAATGACACAACACGATGTTTCTAGACGTCTTCACTGCCTGACCGCCACCGATGAACTTCACTTGTCGAATGTACGGTGATTACTTGCCACCGGTAGAACGTTATGTTGTAGACTCTGTCATGTGCCGCTAGGCAGCGCTAGCGTCGCGATTTGTCAAGAACCGATGGCGCGAACTCCACCAACTCCATCGAACGCCAACAGATGGCGCTGGCGTACCGGATACAACTCCTCTCCGACATGTATAAAACATTGTTTATTTATTTAATTTAGTAACACCGAGTAAGAGAAAATATTGGTCATAATACTAATCTATGCACGCACACAGTCGTACACGTACATAAGTCTAGCGTAGTAGGTACTTCGTCCATTTTAGTTTGTATTTACTGTACAGCGGAAGTGTGACCGTAATTTACGTAGTTTTAATCATGTTTGTGATAAAAAATAACGCATATTAAAAATGACAGCAATCGATTCAGTAAGCGATTGGTTTACTGAACCGATCGGTTTTAAAATGGCTGCCTATTCGTCAGCGCAGAGAGTTGAGTCTATGTTGTTTTCCATACTCGACAAATCCACTTCTCCTTCTTACCTGACTTCTCATGTACAATACTTATGCTCTGCCCATAGTAAAAATCTTCGTTCCACCAATAATTCATTCACTCTTCTATCTTTGTCCAAGCGGTCTTTCTATTACTAGCGTAGTGTTATTTTTAAATTCCTTATAGCCCTTATAACACTTAACAATTTTTATGTAACAGTATGAAAGTACACACCACATTGGCCTTTTTAACATAATATATTTTGAGAGATTATCGTTACACTTACGGCCTTTAAGTGCACATAAATATAAATCACTCTTTCAATCATTTGGAAGTAAAATCTCATTTCTCACAAAAACGTACAATGTACGTTTTTTACGCCCTTTTAGCATCAAGCCACCGTTTTGGTATTTCTCAATTCAAACAGGTATCAAAGTCGAAACAATATAAAAGAAGAGAGAAAAAGTAATACTTATCTCAACAAATAGTTTGTTGAAAGTATCGGAGGTATGTGAACCAAAGATATTGCTATTTTCCTTCTTTTATTTGCAGGTACTGGGAGTAGATCGAAGGTATTGGTAGTTTGACGGTTGTAATTTTAAAGAGATATTTTTAGACAACAAGTATTTATGGCTAGTAAACGTAGGAGTTTTTATGTGGCCGTCAAAACTTTGGCATGTCTAGCGGTTTTTATTTGATTCCTGAACAGGCTGGGTCCTTATCAAATTCAAATTCAAAATATCTTTATTGTGGGCATAAGTTTGTTACAGGTCTTAACAAAAAAAAATAAAAAAATTGTTCCAATGTGTCCTGCCTATGTGCCGTGTGGTGCCGCACGTAAAGAATAGCATCATCCCATTTCCTCCCGTGGGTGTCGTAAAAGGCGACTAGGGACTTACTAAAGAATGGGCAGCAGCGTTCTCTTTTCATTTTTAACACCATACTGCGATCGCCAACCCACCTGCCAAGCGTGGCGATTATGGCATGGGGGAGGCCTATGTCCATCAGTGGACGTCTTTCGGCTGAAATGATGATGATGATGAATGATGAGCGGTGAAGAGTCTACCGACGGCCAGGGTAACGTTTTATTCCAGCTTGTTTTGAGGAACAAGTGCCGTTCGGTGGTGGATTTGTTATGGTTTATCTTGGAATCTCTTCAGAGCGTCGCACGGAGTTAGTGCTGATAGAAAATGGTACGCTAAATAGTGCAAGATATGTGGATGAAATTCTTAATGAGCATGTTGGCCCATATTTGCTTTATATGGGTGAAAATTCAATATTCGTGAATAACAACGCCAAGCCACATACAGCTCAAATTGTAAATGAGTATTTTTAGGACGTTGGCATCAATTGCATAGACTGGCCTGCGAGAAGCCCTAACCTGAATCCAAATGAACACGCTTGCAACTCGCAACGATACCGCGCCCCAGTTACACTTCAAGACCGAAAACATGCGTGGATGCTCAAAACAGCGCGACACGCGACGCGACACAAAGAGACAGCTCGTCGCACGGCACGCGGTGTCTTTGTGTCGCGTCGAGTGTCGCGCCTGTTTGCAGGAGCCTTTAGTGGAAGAATGGACCAATATCCCATAACATTGCATAAGTAACTTAATAAATAGCATGCCTAATCACCTGGCAGCTGTGAGAAAAGCCCGTGGAGGCAATACAAAGTATTAATTTTGTTTTAAAGTTCTATTTGGTTTTGTATGTGAAGTGCGTCCCATTATTTTTTCAACGTAAAAATTATTGATATTTTTTTTTTTAATGTAAATTTGACAATTATACTAATATTTCCAATATTTGTTTTTGTTTTTTTTATTAACTGATAAATTATCTACAGCATACAGTTTCATTCATGCCGCTACTCTATTATTTTAAGAGTAATTTTGGTTTTTCGTACTGACACGTATTCTTTGTCCGCGAGTGTAGTTGTTCAAAATAAGGCAATTCCCAGATGCAACTCACAAGTGATCATGCTAATATTGTGTTACCTCTAAGCGCCACTGTTAATTATTATTTGTAAAACAGACCTAATGTGCAATTAAAACAAATACAGGGTGGCCAAATTGGAAGTATACAACTTAAAATTTAGATTATTTTACAAACGAAAAGTACAGGATATTTTTCTATAATTATTTTACTCAGGCTTGGCAATTTTATACGAAAATTAAGATCAGCGTAATCTCCTCATTTCTTATACTCAAAAATGCGATCGCTTTTCATTGTGTTTTTCATAAAATTTTCGCATACTTGGTTGGTTATCCCACTAACGAAGTCACAAATATTCTGCTTTTTGTAATCAAGATTGACCACGACACGTCCCTTTGGATAACCCCATACAAAAAAGGTCAGGACATGTCGCGAAATCCTCAATGATCAAAATGGTATTCGTTACTCTTAATGATTTGTTAGAAAAATTGGTTCGTTTTTAAATTCGTTTAAGAACTTCAGGATAAAATTACTGAAAGTATTGCGGTGGTCATGGTCTTATAGACTGTGAATAACGAATATGCCGCATTTTAATTAAATAATAAACACCAAACAACTGCAAAATTTGGCTTTAAATCAGAATGGGGGCTAGAAAAAGTTGTATACATCTTAATTGGCCAACCTGTATATACGATTAGGTATTTTTCAATTTCAAACGGCTTCTATTTATAACTTATCCAAATCGAATAAAGAAAAAGGGGCATTTTCTGTCAAAATACGAAAGTTGGTTGTGTGCCTCCAGGGATCATATACAAAATAGCAATGGGCTAATCTCATAAAAAAATTATGTAAAATAATTTCTCCCATCCCAAATCACCATGAAAAACGGTATAACTTGAGCGCATTTAAAAAACATGAATTCTTTCGTCCATAAGTAACAGAAATAAGACAAAGTTAAGATCTGTTGGGAATCGAAAAAGTTCTTTTTTCCATCGTATTTTCGACGAAAAAGTTTCAATGCAATTAATTCTGGCAAGACGTTTAAGTTCGAGTTGTTGACAAAAGATTTTTTATTGTTGGCAATCTTCTTTAGGGTTCCATAGTCTACAAGGAACCCATAGAGTTTCGCTATATCTGTCTGTCTGTCCGCGGCTTGTCTCAGAGACTTATTACTAGAAAGCTGTAATTTGGTATGGGTCGACAAAGTGCTAAAATAAAATCTAGTTTTTTTAGGTTGCCTCCCCTACACCTAAAGTAGGGATGATTTTTTTTTCTTGTCTATCCCATGGTGTGGGGTATCGTTGGATAGGCCGTTCAAAAATATTGCGGGTTTGACGAAAACCATTTTTAGATTCAGGGATCCGTTTGCGTAATATTAAGCTTTAAAGTGCAAATTTTTGTTAGAGTTAAGTGTCCCTGCCAGTTAAATGGTTGTATTAGGATATGTGAAAAGATTCACAGCAGTAGTATTTATATAACGAAGCTAAAAGAAAGCTATCACAGCTAAGTAAGCTTTACAAGTTAACGAGTAATACTCGACTTACTTATATTTGCAGTTTAAAAACATGTTCGCCCATACATTCTGTATGTAATGTTAAGAGGCCGTGCACGAAATCGACTGATTTTGATCAATTTTGTTCATTGGTTGTGAGAAAGGGAAAAATAACTTAAACAAAATTATTTGAGATTTGAAAAGTCGTGCTCTTTGTTTTGCATGTGGCTGAAAGGGATTTTTCAAATAAATTAAGTATTCACGGTAAATCACTAATATTTGCAACAAGTTTTCCGAAAAATGACGCGAGACTGACATTTGATCATCGTTCTACAAGAAACTACTTTTGATTTAGAACATTAAAAAATATCCTTAACATCATTATATGCTCTTCTTGCATGTGGCGGAACCACTTTTTTCAACTTCCATACAAAATATAGCAGAAAAATAATATTGAAAAAACCTTTTTTTGTTTTAAACCTCGTCAGTAATATATATTTTTCCTATTATTTAGCAAATCATATCAAGAAATTTAAAAATCACAAATTAGTCTTCAGCTATCCTTGAAATATAATCAAAATTTTATTTAATGATTATACAATATCTTCATTAAGTAAATCCATGGCGAAATAAACTATATTTAGGAGAGCACAAAAATGATGAAACTATTAAAAGCTGCTGTGGCTGACACGAATGGTTTAACACCATGAAAACTGTACTCTTATAGTTACACAGACTTAATGTTTCGATTATTTCAAGTTTTCTCACAATTAGATAAGAAATTGCCAAAAGAGAGTTTTTTTCGTGCACGGACCCTTAAGTATGTTCATGGGATGAATTCATGCCAACTACGGAACCCTTCATTGTGCGTGATCCGACACGCAATTGGCCGGTTTTTTTATGAAGTACTTTATGTTTTGTTAAGCTGAGCTTCTGTAAATACATAAGGGCCATATTCTGCAGGAAAGGAAAGCAGCCAAGCCAAGCAGTGATAATGGAAAGCAATTTTGAAACAAATTCTTTTCCCTCATTTTAGCGGGCACATGTCTGGGGTTTTCAAACAATAATTTTCATTCATCAATCAATCAATCAACTCGGCCTATCGCAGTCCACTGCTGGACATAGGCCTCTCCCAGGCTGCGTCAAAACCGGAGGACACGGTGGAGCATACGGTGGAGGTCTGCCCGGCTTGGGCAGGGCACTGCCGTGTCCTCACGGATGCGGATGCGGCGGCAGCGATCTTTCGCGTCCAGCCGTGGTCTAGGTTATGATCCGGAGTGAGAGTGCATGGGAGGCATTCACCTCCTTCTGCGAAGAAGTAATGCTCGCGAAGAAAGAGATGGAACGCGCGAGGGAGAGGCAGTCTGTGCGCCCTCACGCCCCTAGTCGCCACAGGCCGTCCTGGGCTGCGGGAATCTATAGCCGATTCCCGGCCACCGTAGGTGCAGGCTTGCGGACGGCGAGCTATGGGCAGCTCGCCGTCCGGTAAGGACCAGGTCCGTGTCGACGGCGCGTTGTGATCCACGCGCGCCACTAAGAGATGTCAGCACGCACTGACGCGGTCCGCCAGGTCCGATGACTGCCAGGGTTGCGAATTTGTCCGAAAGGGATACCGTGGCCCTGGCACACAGGCAATTGAAGGAACAAGGGTGGGTTTTAGTCAGTAAAAGTCTGAAACGAACACCCAGAACGGGAGAAGTTATTTGATAATTTCGCATCTAAATTAAAAACAAAAAGGCTGCGTCAAAACACTCTGTCCTCCACCTTCCGCATCTAGTCTGTCCCAGCCACCTTTTTAAGGACGTCGATCCATCTAGCTGGGGGGCGTCCCACACTACGCTTGCCGATAAGCGGTCTCCACTCCAGGACTCGGCTGCATCTGTATGTTTTCATTCATAATCTTCGAATCAGGCAAAGCTTTGGTGCTTAACATATTTCAGCCTATGGGCCTGTAATTACAGGCATATTATGAGACGTTTCTTTTTTATTCCGGCACACGGAATACTTCGATCGTAGTAATTCCCTCCACACAGATATTAAAAGGAAGAATTCCCCGGACTAGCTCCTTCACAATAAACTGTAATACAACAGAAACTTGACAAAAGTCAAAGTCACAGTCAAATCATTTATTTCAAATAGGCACATCACAGGCACTTTTGAACGTCAAAAATTACAAAAATAATTAATTGATTCTAGCTGCCTCTTCCAAAAGGTAGTTATGTATGGAGAAGAATGGCCAAGAAACTCCATATTTACTTCTTTTGTAAATGGTAATAATATTTTATACAGGGTGAAATTGAATTCATGGGCATCCTCTTAAGGGGTCATTATACTCATCATTATGAATTATTATTATTATTATTATAATCGCGAAAAAATAATCAGCTGTTCCCTACATTTATGTTCTCATAGCTCGTCAAAGTGTAGCGAGTAGCAGATTTTTTTTTCGATATTTAGGGTTGGTCCCATAGTGAAAGTTGTTCATAATGATGAGTACAATGACCCCTTAAGAGGATGCCCATGAATTCAATTTCACCCTGTATACATTAATTAATAATAGGTATCTGAAGAATATGTACCAATAATAAAATTACTATACCACAATAGGTAAAAAGAATGAAAAGTGAAGTAATGACAGACAAATTAACTATGCGATGGATACATGGTGCTCACAAATATTACAAACATAGTAAAAAGATGATTTTTCTAAAATTTTAAGATATAATAAGTCAGTGTGTGAGTTAAAGTATGTGTCATCACAGAAAATAAAATTAATAACATAAAAATTATACAACTAACTTGATTTTGTCTAGACTCTAAATTGTCATAAGGACATAGTCCACAAATTTTTTATTTGTTTGTTTATAAGTGTGCTTTATTAAAATGAGCTTTAAATTTTCTTTCATTATATTATGTAATTATCAGAAGGTATTTTATTGTAACATTTAACACAGTACCCCATAAAAGATGTATGTACTTTAGATACAGAAACAATATAAAATGTATCTACCAATTTTGTACAAGAATAATATAGTAGGACATATAATTTTGTGGAGGTCAGACGTCCTTTGCTCCTGTTCATTTTCAGAGTCATGTCAATTGTCACATTATATGGTATCAAATATTAAGCCTGATTGACATTTTATTAGGACGTGACTGTTTCTTAAAGATATATCAAAAGTGCACGTGATATTCACCTCAATGTGTCCTGAGAGCAATCTATATCTATATCTCTTGTATCTCTGTAGCAGCTCCAGCAAAAAGGATCTAAGCTTCGTTCGAAACTTAGTTTGCGCAAAATGTAAACAAATAGTTTTTTGAAAAAATACGTTAGTTAAGTTCGCGCTACACCTTCAACATTTTCAATAGTAGTACCTATCAATTCAAAAAATCAAATGAGTATAAACTAACACGAAGTTGATATTTGCTTAAGTGAAAAGAACGTCATTTGGAAAGAAGGATTTGATAGCCGAACACGGCATAAAGATAGACTTCGGCTGCCACCGATAAAACTAACATTATTTAAGAAAAATGTATACTGCATGTCGATTATTATTTAAAATCATTTACCAAATAGTTTTCAAGACTTACCGCTGACAATGTTTAAAAACATACTTTTCAAACTATTATTATTTAAAAGATATTATACCTTAATGGTATAATATCTTTTAAATAATAATAGTTCATATCATACGTCATTTGGAAAGAAGGATTTGATAGCCGAACACGGCATAAAGATAGACTTCGGCTGCCACCGATAAAACTAACATTATTTAAGAAAAATGTATACTGCATGTCGATTATTATTTAAAATCATTTACCAAATAGTTTTCAAGACTTACCGCTGACAATGTTTAGAAACATACTTTTCAAACTATTATTATTTAAAAGATATTATACCATTAAGGACTATTTATAAGACAAATCAATAGAATCTGTAATTTGTAACTTTGAATAATTGACATCGCTGATTGTCAATACATTTGCACGCCATGTTATGGCAGGATATGCTGAAACAAAATTACTGTAACACCTTATGTACCATATGCTACCAAATAAATATTTTTGATTTGATTTGAATACACCCTATAGAGCGATGGACGCCGAGGTAACGGACAAGGACGATTCATGGACATTTGTCCTTTGCTCGTCCATTGTTCATTGTGTCCATGTTTATAAATGGTGCAATGCTTGAGGGGTATGGACTTTTCTTAGCTATATATTATGTGGCTTTTAGTGTAACCAGATGATGCTGAATAATGTCTCTTTAGACAGAGTGGCAGTTAAGAATAGCCAGGGAAATTAATTATTTATCAAATTGACTGGATGCGGCTGAATATCAGTATTTTACATGGAGCTACTGCCTATCTGACCACTACAACCCAGTTACTGGGTAATACGATACCTCTTGGCAAAACTGGTTGTCAGACTTTCAGGCTTCTGACGATCCGTAACAACTGCACTACACTTACAACTGAACTTTCTATGCGCTCCCTCTGCATATTATGATGGCAACCAGTCGGTTACCATTTAAAGTGAATGCACGTGAATATATTCGTAAGAAGTTCGCTGAATCATCCCAGCGCTGATTCGTTTTCTCCCCTACCAATCGTTATTTCACCTGACACTGTTTATTTTGCTTATATTTATGTATGTATGTATCTATGTGTTAGTATATATTTATTTTTCCGTTTTCGAGTTATCTATCCCTTATGTTGCACCTGCCATGTTTTGTCTCTGCATCACCCTAAGGTTGACTGGTAGAAAATGCCTCAGGCATTAAGTCCGCCTTTGTACAGTATTTTTTTTTACTTGTGCATAAAGTTTTAATAAATAAACTATCAAAGATCCACGAATGAAATTCGGGACCAAACGGCTTAACGTAAAGCACTGAGGCACGGAGGGTCTTGGTATGTAAAGATCACCCATCCACGGATCAACCACGGCAAGCATAGGTTAACCTGATCGATCAACCCGTGCGGCTATTATTACTTATTTTTTTAATATTTCTTATTTTCATGAAAATTCATGCCATCAGGTGGCGCCACGTTGACAAGAGGTCTTCTATTTCGACAACGAATATATAAATGTCGCCGCAAGAACGTCTATCTGTTAAGATTATTACATAATCTTATTTGTAATAAACTAATTATTCTAATTTATCATAATCTTGATATTACACCCTCTGTAGGAGTTTATTACAATCAATACAACGCGTGGCTGCATCTAAGAGATCAGCGCTATCTATTGGCTTCTTTATGAACTAGAAACACCTAGTATTGTTTAAAGATTAAATATTACATTAGTTCTGATGTTCTCGTTAAAATTGTAGCTAAAATTAAAAGGGAATATTTATTTTATAGTCTTTGGCAGGGCTTTAAATAGCGGTAAATTTTCATAACGTTACCTTGTATTGACAGAGTTAACGTTATTATTAAAATAACGGTAATCGATTTAACGTTATTTATGCGACTATTAATTTTATCGTTATTTTAAACGGGTGAGATGTATGTAGTTGGGCCTGAGGCGTGCGGCGCGGCGGGAGCCCGCCCTCGCGCCTCTCTGATGCCGTTCCGATCAAAACGTTGCCTGAATCTGCCTGATTCTTACCCACAGAACGGCAACGTAGGTAAATTAACGTTAGTTATCGTATTTTTGTTAATGTTAATTAACGTTTTATTACTGGTAATGTTATCAAGTTACGTTAATTTTTTGTAACGTTATTAGTAGGTATAACATTGAAATTTAGCATTACGTAACGGTTATTATTTTGTTATTTGGTAACGTTAACAAGCCCTGGTCTTTGGGTTTTTAATAATATTTACAATTGGTCATTTGACACAGTAAATTTGGTTATGATAGACCACTACATTACGTGAACAAAATGGCGCGGTTTGTGATTTTCATGATCTATAACTGAATGTAATAATTGAGTACGAGAACTAAATAAGATTCAATAATAGAATACAAATTATAAAGTAATAAGATTGTTTTACAAAGCAATTTATTAATGAATACCTTTTGTTTGAAAAAAATCCTTGAATGAAGTGTTGTCAAATAGTAATAATGAAGTTGAAGAATAAAGCTTCTAATTTAACGTTACTTCTGAAAACGCTTTTGTATTTGTGAATTGGCATTGTTTAATTACAAAAGAAGTAAATGATAAGCATCTGAGTATTGTTTGTAGGCTTTATTCAGCTAACTAGGTAATAAAACTTAATATGATAAAAGTAGCGCTTCCGCGCACCTAGAGAGGAATGCGTGAATGGCGTCCTATCGTCCTATAGTCAAAAACAAAACCTGTGTAACATAAAGTTAAGATTTAAAAGAGTGTCCATGGAGTTTCTTGCCCGTTCTTCTCCATAATTGGAACCTACATTTTGGAACGGGAGTCACTCAACTCAAACTAAATGACTGCTTGATAAATGATAATTCAAAAATACCTGTAACTGTTTTAGTGACAATAAATGCTTTGAGTTAAGTGTTGACAGTGTGTGTTATTGAAATTCAACACCTACCTACTATCAACGACGAAATACATCGGAGATTGGTCAGAGACGAACGGATCACTCTGATATATTTATATACTATGTATTTGATAACGTTTATCATTTGTTTCATTCATTCAATCACGACTAAAGAAAATTTTGGCGTTTTGACACTTTTGACAGGTAACCGGAACTGACGTCTCAGTACAGCCAACTAGTAAATTTCATTTCAGAAAACCCTTATACATAGATTTTAATTATTTTTCCTGGCTAGATATTAATATAAGAAAAAAATAATTGCCAAACTTATGTGGCAATGGGCAGGGCACATTGCTCGCAGAACAGATGGCCGTTGAGGCCGAAAGGGTCTGGAGTGGCGACTGCGTTCGGAAGACGTAACGTTAGAAGGCTTCTCACAACGTGGACGGATGACCTTATGAAATCCACAGGAATCCGCTGGATGCGTGAAGCACAGAACCGGTAGAAGCGGCGGTGCTTGGGAGGCCTATGTCCAGCAGTGGACGTCTTTCGGATGAAATGAAGATTTATTTATTTATTTAAATTACGTACATAACACCTTAACAACTAGCTATAATGCCAATGCAGTGTTACTACCACACAAATATACATTACTCACATCCATTGAATAACATGATAAAATTAAAAAATAAAATAAAAATACAATTAAAATACAATTAAAACCTCTTGTCAACACTTTCAATGCACTTCAGTGCTACTCTTGTGAACTTCATCATCATGAATTCATCATGATGATGAGATATTAATATAAATATAATATATAATAATATATAATATATAATATTAATATTCATATGGAAAATTATAACTACGCAATTTGAAAACAAAATCCAGTCAAATCAAATCAAAATATTTTATTTCACATAAACCTACATGGGCACTTATGAAACGTCAGAAGCTAGGTTCACGGTTCCAATTAGTCGTTTCCTATGGAGAAGAGCCGGCAAGAAACTCCACGGTTACTCTTTTAAAAATAATTGGCTTTACAATATTATCAAATAACAGTGATAATAGGTATAGGACAGTGTAGGCCTTTCAACGATTACCAGTGAACACGATGACCACATCTGTTAACACCCCGTTTTGCGTCGACCAATGAAACAGTAATATTTTTGTCGTTTTAGGTTTTTTGATGTCCGTGTTTTTTTTTAGGCTCTGTTACAATGATTAGTTGATCACAGATGTCTGACCTTTTTTCGAACACTAGGAATAAAACAAAAGAAACAAAATGAGAAAGTTTTTAATTTTAATGTTTTGATACTTTACATTTTGTTTCAACAAATTTTTCGACTTCAGTCAGTTACAAAGTTGTTGGTAATTAGGTGCATTCCTTAAAAAGGGGTTATGACTAGAGCTAATTTAAAACAAACCAATATGACCGGTGCTTATCGAGTTTTGCACTTTTAAAGTTTTATGGAATTATTCCGCCTCTCACCCAAATACTGCTAATTGTGAGAAATCTACTCAACTGAGATGCTAATTCTATACTTTTTGGATAGCAAAGAAAACCCATTCATCAAAATAAAACCTTGTCTAAAGCGTGCTCGAACTACGACCGAAGGAAGGTTCCCATTGATATTTTATTACCAATGAAAAAATAGCACCTTTTTTTTTTCATTTATTTCTATAGCGGGCGAGCGCTGCAAGCAAAAATAGTCCTTACGTTGCTTAGTTATGCTTTCTTCGATAGTACGTAATTCCCACACAAGCCTGCCGTTCGCCTTTATAATAGAAAATTCTAGACACACTTACCGAGGTTCCTTATTGAGCCGTTTTTCATAATTCCTTCTCAGTCACGAGATAATATTTTTCAAAAGATTGGCACTAGCTGACCGATGTACGTGAGTATAGAGGTATGAGGAACATGGTGTAAAGTTCACTCATATTCTATGGAAAAGGGAGGATCCTCCGACCAGATGGGTGTTCTGTCTGGTGGGCAACTGCCCAACGGTTGATGTCGGGATGTTGTATATATAAGGCGTATCGATTCATACAGTGTTTGGTACGAACCAGTTGCATAAAAAGCCAGTGCAACCAAGATCTAAAACGAGAATAGAATTGAGAATACAGTATAACGTACGTACATACGTAGGTAGTAACACATATTGTACGTATACGTGTACACGTATAAAACGTTAATAATTATTTAGGTACCTTACCTTTGTTTCCGTATCAAGACCATTGGAACGAAGATTGACGGGGATGTGAGGACTGATCTCCTCAATCAAAGCTCTTACGAGGTCTTTGGAGAGCCGGTACGTCTTAACGAACTGACGATGCGTCAGGTCAAAAGCATTATTGCGTATTGTTGACGTTAAATTTCTTCCTCTTACACTTCCAATGTCAACCTCGTGGGCAAATTCAACGAAATCCATATAAAACATCATATTTTTAGGGAAGAAAACGAAAGCAATCCTAGATCGATACGGAAAAAGTTACACTTTACCAACTAAGGTTCAGCCGCAAATTTTCACAGATGAACCGCCGCTTTGGTTCGATTCTAACTAGTGTCAAAATAATAGTAGAATGTCACATTCTACTATTATTAAACGTCATGCTATTGTTACGCTCATGTTCGATTTTATTAGCAGAATAGGTTTTGAACTTGTTTCGATCGATCGTTGACGTCAACTAAACCATAACCGCAGTTGGATCGTTGTTCATTAGTAGAATGTGAAAACACTTAAAAGTCGTGATTCAGCTGCGGTTCTATTATGATTTTTGAACAATTTTGTTAGTAGAATCGGCCCCCTGGTCTTTGATGTGTAGTTCGCACGTGGCGTTGTAGATACACACACACAAGGCAACACCACAACAAAATCTAATGTAACTGAAAATCAGTGAAGAGTATAATAGGATATGTCAGTAAAGGATTTGATCTACTATTAAATTATTGATCCCGATTAATTTTCATACTACCCTCATTTGTGTAAGCTCTTTGATTGAACACGACAGGGGTGGGTTCCGTGCCAATACTATTATTAACTAATTTAAGTTTTAGCCAGTAAAGGGTTCGGTATTTTCGACTCGTCTATTATTTCTGGATCAGGATGTACGTATCTAGGATTCGCAACCGGCGGCGTGCGTGTATGACCAGACTTAAGAACGTTAACGAAGCTAACGGAGTATGCAATGAGCGTAGCAGGTGGCGTTCTACATAATTATAGTTTCTGCCTACTCCAATAGGAAGGTGTGAGTTCATGTTTAGTATCTACGTAAAAACGACAAAAAGTGTGATTGTTTTTTGACGTGACAACGTCTATTAAATCGATGAACGCCGGCTGCTTACGCTCATTGTCCCGTTACGCGCATTGTCCCGTTACGCTCATTGTACGCTTGCGCCGCATCAATGTTTTGTTATGACGTTGTCACATTAAGCTATCGTCCGTAAATAAGCTTTACAGACAACCAATTTTTTAACAGACTTAGAACTACATTTGCTTGCAACGCTCGGCCGCTATCTATATTCAGGGTATCTTGGAATAAGTATTTTTTTTAGGGTTCCGTACCTCAAATGGAAAAAACGGCTGTCTGTCTGTCTGTCCGTCTGTCACAGCCAATTTGCTCCGAATGTAATGGACCGATTAAGTTGAAATTTGCTATACATATCAATTTGAGTGACCCAAACACGGACGTGAACCGTAAATAAATGAATTTAGAATATTGGCGTCAGTTTTAGGGGGCAAACAAGTAAATATTAAAAAAAGTTTTGCAAACTGTACTTTGTGACACAACAAATGAAAGGGCTTACTGTGAGGGTCTCAAATATATTTGTAATATTTTTTTTTTATAATATTATATTAAATTGTTTTAAAGTTATAAGTGAAAATAGACGAAAATTTACCATTCCCCCCCCCCCTTATCTCCGAAACTACTGAACCTAAAATTTTTAAAAAAATACAGAAAGTAGTTCTATACTTATAGATTACAGGAAAATCTATAAGAAGTCTATGGACTTAAAATAACATGGTAGATCTCTCGATATTGTGCGTACAAACTTTTGCAGTTGGAATGTATTTGAGATTATGTTTACAAACTAAAATGTTAAGTTTGTTCTTAGGATAAATTCTTTCCAAGTACGGAACCCTTCATTGTGCGTGATCCGACACGCACTTGGCCGGTTTTTTTTTTTCCAAGTCTAGTTTTCCCCTAAGCGTGATTATCAGGGGTGAATTCTAGACTGTTTTTATAAATTCCACTTTTCCTCCTAAGGGGGGATTTGTGAAATAAGCCGAAAATATCAATAGGAACCTTCCTTCGGTCGTATTTCGAGCACGCTTGGTACAAGGTTTTCTTGATGAATGGGTTTTCTTTGCTATCCAAAAAGTATAGAATTAGCATCTCAGTTGAGTAGATTTCTCACAATTAGCAGTATTTGGGTGAGAGGCGGAATAATTCCATAAAACTTTAAAAGTGCAAAACTCGATAAGCACCGGTCATATTGGTTTGTTTTAAATTAGCTCTAGTCATAACCCCTTTTTAAGGAATGCACCTAATTACCAACAACAAATTTGTAACTGACTGAACCCGAGAAATTAGTTGAAACAAAATGTAAAATATAAAAACATTAAAATTAAAAACTTTCTCATCTTGTTTCTTTTGTTCTATTCCTAGTGGTCGAAAAAAGGTCAGACATCTGTGATCAACTAATCATTGTAACAGAGCCTACCAAAAACACGGACATCAAAAAAACCTAAAACGACAAAAATATTACTGTTTCATTGGTCGACGCAAAACGGGGTGTTAACAGATGTGGTCATCGTGTTCACTGGTAATCGTTGAAAGGCCTACACTGTCCTATACCTATTATCACTGTTATTTGATAATATTGTAAAGCCAATTATTTTTAAAAGAGTAACCGTGGAGTTTCTTGCCGGCTCTTCTCCATAGGAAACGACTAATTGGAACCGTGCACCTAGCTTCTGACGTTTCATAAGTGCCCATGTAGGTTTATGTGAAATAAAATATTTTTATTTGATTTGACTGGATTTTGTTTTCAAATAGCGTAGTTATAATTTTCCATCACTGACATTCACTTGTTGTCAAACCATATCACATTTAAAGTAATAGTTTTTAGTTATAGTAAATAAGATTGTGCAAATTTAGTTTCCGTTTTCTAACTAGATGGCGTTGGCGTCGAGTTAGATCGCGCTATGGTTTCGTTACCGATGAAAGCATATGTAGTTGAGAACTTTAATGTTATTTTGTTGAAATTCTGTATTGAGGTAAAACTATATTATACTGTGTTATAGTATTTTATATGAGTTTTATTGAAGACCTTGGGTTGGAGTTTTACATGGTCCTTCGAAACCGGGTCAGTGCGTAATATTGCGCACCGAGTTTTTGTGTATCAGCACAGAAAGCAGTGGTGGATCGCCACTGAAGTGCTTCAGCGTCGCCTGCAGAGGGCGCCACCGCAGCAAGTTCTGCGGGCTTCCGGACATCCTGAGTGTGGACAACCGGATCTAGAATAAGGGGAACTGGCATCCCAACTAGCTGAGCACCAAAGCTGAGATCGTACTGCACGCCCCCTGGCGGGCGTTAGCAACAAATAAATTGGAGAAGTAATAGTGAGTGACGTGTTGTGGATTTAGAAAATAAAACCGTGAGTACAATTTTATTTGTGAAGTTATCAAGATTTGGAACTTTAAATTTAACGTAATAATAAAGACTTAGAATAATTTATGTAGTTTAGACTTAGATTATTTAAGAAAAAAGTGATCCGACGGGGAACCTATGCCCGATTGTCTAAAAAGTTCTAAGTTAAAAACACTTGTAAAATTTTCTGTTGTTGTCATAGACTTAGAATAATTTCATCAGTTTTACACTTGTAAAATTTCTGTGTTCCTATGCAACTTTGTTTTTGTTTGTTAATTCATTCTATAGTTTGATAGCACTTTATAGTCATGGATTCATTGATTAACTTACAACTAGATAACAAGAGAAATATTGAAAAAGGTAGAATAAATTATAAAAAATCTCCTAAAGAACGGTTAACATTGTCTTATTTAGAAACTAGGTTGGAAGCATTAGAACAACTGTGGTCTAATTTCATAAAAACGCACAGGAACATAGTAGAAAAACTAGATTTCAAACATAATTACTTCACTTCGGAGACATATGACAATACGGAGGATATTTACATAACTTATAAATCCGAGTTAAAAGAGTCTATGAAACAACTAACACCTACAAAGGCAAGTGTAGATAAAGAGTCATCGTCAAATACGTACATGAATGTGAAATTACCTAAGGTTGTTATTCCTACTTTCTCAGGCAAGTATACGGAGTGGACTTCATTCCGTGATTTGTTTTTATCACTTATCCACAAAAATGATTCAATTGACGATGTACAAAAACTGCATTACTTGAAAGGTCATTTATCGGGTGAACCAGAACAGTTGTTGCGTCACACTCCTGTGATAGCCGCAAATTATCAGGAATGTTGGCAAATGTTAAATAGACGCTTTAATAATAAACGATATTTGTCTAATTCTATGTTGAAGAGATTGATAAATCAATCAAATGTAACAGAATCATCAACTGCGGTTAAAGAATTATTGGATACTACTGTAGACTGTTTGCATGGCTTAAGTACTCTCGGCATTGATATTAAATCATGGGACGCCATAGTCATCTATATAATAAGCGCTAAGCTGGATAGTGAATCGCGAAAGTTGTGGGAATTGAAAATTAGTGCAGATGAACAGTTACCGAACTTTGAAGAATTTAAAACATTTTTAGAGTCAAGGTTTCGCTCTTTGGAGTACTTAGACACATCCAAGTCAAAGCAGAAGTCCACAGATAGTAAACCAAAGGTTTTTCACGCAGTCAAATCAAATGGTAACAACTCTGTACAAATTGTATGTCCATTCTGTAAACAAGATCATTATATAAGTAATTGTAAACAGTTTAGTAAAGAAGGTTACCAAACTCGAAGTGAGTTTGTCCGAACTCACAATTTGTGTTACAATTGTTTAGGCGCGAATCATTCAATTAAGTATTGTCGTGCTAAAACATCATGTCATATTTGCAAGCGTAGACATCACTCATTATTACACCCCAAGGCATCTTCAAGATCATCGTCACCCAATAGCCATCCGGTAGAGGCAGTAGCTGTCAAATCAGCAGTGTCCACACTGCAAACTGCTTCCGGTACCGGTACGGCAAAAGAATCAGAGTCTTCAACCATAGCGACACACCTTTCTACAAAGGTTGTGCCAACTAGAGTTTTATTAGCGACCGCTCTCGTCGAAGCACAGACTAAGAATGGTCGTAAACAATTGCTGAGGGCGTTATTGGATCAAGGATCCCAGGCCTCTTTCATAACCGAGTCAGCAGTACAATTGCTCGGACTAAAGAAAATACCAAATAATAGTATTGTCTCAGGCATAGGAGGTGACGAAGGCGCTTTTGCCTCTAGATTCATGGTTTGCGTAACCATTCATTCGCGTCACGATCCAAATGCAATTATTCAAGTTCGAGCATATGTGTTAAGTAAAATCACAACGTTGATTCCATCAACTAAACTATGTATATCAACTTGGCCTCAACTAGAAGATATAACTCTGGCGGATCCAGAGTACCACACTCCAAACAAAATCGATGTTTTGTTTGGAGCAGAAGTTTACAGCCAAGTTCTTAAAGAGGGATTAGTCAAACACTCTCCAGGGCCCATAATTGCTCAAAATACAACCCTGGGATGGATTTTATCTGGACTAACACCCACAGATTGCGATCTCAAGTCAGCAAATTGTCACAAAGTTATAGTTAGTATGCATTCACACCTCAGTGACAATGATATGCTCAAACAGTTTTGGGAGATCGAAGCTGATGTTACTAATAAGAAAAAGATACTTACCCAAGAAGAACAGCTGTGCGAAGAATTCTTCACTCGTTCTACTCGAAGAGACGCTACCGGACGATACGTTGTAAAGCTTCCATTTCGCGAATCAGATCCACTAAGTAAAATTGGATATACCAAAGACATCGCACTGAAACGATTTCATCATCTTGAACAGCGTTTCAAGAAAAATCATGAGATCAAAAGAAAATACACCGAAGTAATCCAAGAATACCTTGACCTTGGACATATGAAGATGGTATCTCGCGAAACTGATACTAAGCAGTCAGAAGCAGTCTATCTGCCTCATCACGCCGTGATTCGCGAGGATAAGACCACTACCAAGGTCAGAGTTGTGTTCGACGCTTCTTCTAAAGGTTCTAATGGTGGATCCCTTAATGATATGTTGATGGTAGGTCCTACCATACAACTGGAATTACGTCACATCATCATGAGATGGCGTACGTATCCAATTGTATTATGTGCAGATATAGTAAAAATGTATCGGCAGATCAAGGTCGCTCCTGAAGACACACACTTCCAGAGACTACTTTGGCGGAGTGAACCTGCATCTGAAATAAGAGAGTATGAGTTGCTGAGAGTTACCTTTGGCACCGCATCCGCACCTTACCTGGCCGTGAAGTCGTTGCAGCAGCTGGCACACGATGAGGGAGCTGAGTTTCCGTTGGTATCTGAAACATTAAAAAGCGAATTTTACGTAGATGATTATATGTCAGGATGTCAAACGGTAGAGGATGGAAAAAGGATTCACAGGGAAATGAAAAAACTACTGGAAAAAGGTGGGTTTCCGTTACAGAAGTGGATTACAAACAACAAGGAATTAGAAGAGGAATTATTGGGAGAAGGTACAAATCAGGAAGGAACAGTGGAGATAAAACTAAACGAGGTGGTGAAAATACTAGGACTTTCTTGGGATAGAGAATCTGATAGTTTCAGATATTCAATAACATTTCCGCAACCTGCATCTGTAACAAAACGAAAAGTAATATCAGATATATCACGACTGTTCGACCCCTTAGGGTGGGTAGCGCCGTGTGTTATACCGGCAAAAATAATGATTCAAAAGATATGGCTTGCCGGGATCGATTGGGATGATCGATTACCTGAAAACTTATTAAAAGAATGGCAAACATATCAAAAGGATCTACAAAATTTACCTGAATTTCATGTACCAAGATGGGTTGAATCCAGAGAAGACGATGTAGTTGTAGAATTACATGGTTTTTGTGATGCATCTAATGTAGCGTATGCAGCTGTTACATATTTAAGAATAATTGGCGCTGACGGGAATATTAAAATTAATTTAATATCCGCTAAAACCAAGGTTTCTCCGATAAAGCAACTGTCAATTCCTCGTCTCGAGTTGATGGGTGCTGTTCTGTTGGCCAAATTGATTGTGGAGATAGCTGAAATACTAGCAATACCCAAAGACAATATACACTGTTGGACAGACTCGACTGTTGTTCTGGCTTGGCTCAGTAGTCATCCTAGCCGCTGGACAACATTTGTTGGTAATAGGGTGTCTGAAATTCTGAGTCATTTGGATAACCCTCAATGGGGACATGTGAAATCTACTCACAACCCTGCAGATATCGCGTCGAGAGGTATGACACCTTCAGCACTTTCACAGTCATCTCTGTGGAAGCACGGTCCGTTGTGGTTAAAGAAAGAACCAATTGACTACGTCAAACCAAACTCGATATCAACTAAACTCGAAGAAAGATCCTCAAAAGGTGTTAAAGCACATGTGACAACAAATGTAGAGGAAGAGCTGTGGACAAAATATTCATCATCTCAGAAATTGATCAGAGTAGTGGCATATTGTAGACGATTCTTAAGAATTAAACAACATAAAGAGACTTACCTGACAAGTGAGGAGTTGACAGCCGCTCTGGAAATCTGTATAAAAAAATGTCAAGAACAAGAATTTAAGGAAGACATAGAAAACATTAAGAAGACAGGAAGTGTAAGTAAGAAGAGTAAATTACGATCTTTATGTCCTATATTGGATGAGCAAGGAATTTTAAGAGTAGGAGGAAGAATTGAAAAGTCGCAACTGTCAGGAAGCATGAAGCATCCTATTATAATTCCACAGCGCCATCACTTCACTACTCTGCTCATCAGCGAAGCTCACAAAAACACTCTTCACGGAGGTCCAACATTAATGTTGAATTATTTGCGCACACAATATTGGGTACTATCTGCAAAAAATGTAGTAAAGGCTTACGTACGTAAGTGTGTAGTATGTCTTCGGCATTCAGCGACATTTAAGAATCAACTCATGGGTCAATTGCCGACCTGTAGAGTGTCTCCGGCCAGACCGTTTTTGCATACAGGTGTTGATTTCGCCGGTCCGATTAACATTAGGGTATCTAAGGGTCGTGGCAATAAATCTTACAAGGGGTACATCTGCTTATTTGTGTGCATGGTCACTCGAGCAGTGCATATCGAGGCCATTAGTGACCTTACCTCTAAAGGGTTTATAGCCGGTTTCAAGCGATTTGTTGCTAGAAGAGGCCATTGCAGTGATATTTGGAGCGACAACGGAAAGAATTTTGTAGGCGCAGCTAAGGAACTGCAGATATTAGTCGCTGCTGAACAGTCAGCGATCGCTAACGAAATTAGGGGTTGGCTCAGTTGTAAAGGTGTCAAGTGGCATTTTATTCCTCCCCATGCCCCAAACTTTGGTGGACTTTGGGAAGCCGGCATCAAGTCAACAAAATTCCACATGAAGCGTGTCATTGGTGATTCCACTCTTACCTACGAGGAAATGGCCACGTTACTTGTGCAGATTGAGGCTTGTCTCAATTCAAGACCGATTTCTCAAATTCCCCAAACCCCTGATGATCCAATGCCGCTTACACCCGGCCATTTTTTAATCGGTGAACCTCTGGTTCTTGTGCCGGAACGTAATTACGAGCATAGCTCTGTGGGCACATTGAGGCGATGGCAACTTTTACAAAAAATGACCCAAGATTTCTGGCGACGATGGTCTAGCGAATTTTTAACTTCGATGCTACAGCGTTATAAATGGTCGCTAAAAGAAATAGAGCCAAATGTTGGCGACATTGTCCTTGTAAAAGAGGACAATCTGCCCCCAGGCAGATGGTTATTAGGTAGGATTTTAGAAAAGCATCCTGGTTTGGACGGACTCACACGAGTGGTGACCATAAAGTGTAACGGTTCCGTATTAAAAAGACCAATTTGTAAACTTTGCGTACTGCCAACCAGTGATTGATATGGTTTTTTTGTTATTATTTTTATTTTGTTTTTACTCTGTTATTTTATAACCCCCTTGACCTCATGGTGGGCGGCTTAAATTTAAAGGACAACTCATTCGAGCATGTCCTTGGTGGGCGGAATGTCAAACCATATCACATTTAAAGTAATAGTTTTTAGTTATAGTAAATAAGATTGTGCAAATTTAGTTTCCGTTTTCTAACTAGATGGCGTTGGCGTCGAGTTAGATCGCGCTATGGTTTCGTTACCGATGAAAGCATATGTAGTTGAGAACTTTAATGTTATTTTGTTGAAATTCTGTATTGAGGTAAAACTATATTATACTGTGTTATAGTATTTTATATGAGTTTTATTGAAGACCTTGGGTTGGAGTTTTACACTTGTTTATATTAATATCTCATCATCATGATGAATTCATGATGATGAAGTTCACAGGAGTAGCACTGAAGTGCATTGAAAGTGTTGACAAGAGGTTTTAATTGTATTTTAATGGTATTTTTTATTTTATTTTTTTATTTTATCATGTTATTCAATGGATGTGAGTAATGTATATTTGTGTGGTAGTAACACTGCATTGGCGTTATAGCTAGCTGTTCCTGTGTTATGTACGTAATTTTGAATTATTAAATAAATAAATAAATCATCATTTCATCCGAAAGACGTCCACTGCTGGACATAGGCCTCCCCAAGCACCGCTACTTCTACCGGTTCTGTGCTTCACGCATCCAGCGGATTCTTGTGGCTGCCGTGCGCGGCTGGCCGCGCTATGATTGGACGCTTGCCGCGCGCGGCAGCCGCGAGTTATCTGCCGCGCACGGCGAACGGTGTAGTGTTGGTTCGCCAGTGGTTGTGTGTGGACGGACGTATTTTATCAAGTAAAATTGATAACGAAACAGCAATTCGTCTTATTGAAATATAATGGCTACCATACCCATTATGGGTTACTAGGGAGCTACAACACACGCGGCCGCTTTCATTGTGGATTGAATACGAAATAAAGAGCGCGGCGTATCTCGGTAATGCCGCGCAGAAGGTCTAAACTAGTCGCGCGGCAAATTTGCGTCTTTAGAATGCCGCGCGTAGATGCCGCGCACCTTGGACGCCGTGTTTGGACACACCTTTGTAATCAAACTGTTGCGTTACGCCTTATCTTACGCTCGCTCTTTCGTTTAAACTGCTAAGTAGTTTGTATTAAAATCAAAACAAATGATCCTCAGGAGTACATTATGAAAGTGTTCACAAGTTTGTAAAGGCAATTTGTTTTATTTCAAGTGCAATAAAGGGAATGGCCAGCTTTTATCCTTTATTTTTTCAAAAATTTCCCGCCATATTACTTTTAATGAATCAGTAGGGAATTAGGGACATGACATTTGAAGTGACGTTCGGACTGGCACGTTCTGATTTTAAATGCACTTGACTGTTTGACATTAAAATTCGTTTTATTTTATATATAGAATTTTTGCTTGAAATATGGAACGAACTGACGACTCTCTGAAATGTCACGCTTGTATAAAATTTCCCGAAGGGATTTACTGTTTGCGGGTGGCGCAGGAGTTATTCAGTCTTGCGAGTACATATGTGAGTGACCGCTTTCAATGTTCGGATAGCATTTATTCACCAGGAAAAGTAAAAATATTATCAGAGTTTGTATGAAATTGTCTGATAGATTTGGTGGGAACTTATACGGAGGTACAGAAATAAGTCAAAAGGAGTTTGGGTTTTTTCTTATGCTAGGTATAAACTTAAAAAAATGTATGGTTATACCGAATTTTTCCTACGATATCTTTATTCCGTGTTTATTTATAAGGCCCATGTAGTTTTGTGAATATGAATTAATCCTTAATGGTCGCGTCTAAAAAGCTACGTAAACGGTCGTGTGGGGTGTGTGGTGCATGTGTCACACCCCAAATTACTGACACGCCGGGTACTGACACGCCGGATGCTGACACGCCGGATACACGCGGATTAAATTAATGTTTTCTTTTATTTGTTAACATTTTACATAATTATATCTATTTCATTGATACAATTATTTACATTACAGCGTCAGAAAACCAGCACTGCGACACTTATTTTTTAATGTCACATCATCATGCCTTTTGGCCGCGTACAGGACCTTCTGTTTAAAACGTCCACTGCTGGACATAAGCCTCCCCCCCAATTGGGGGGATTTGCCATAATCATCACGCTTGGCAGGCAGGTTGGCGATCGCAGTATGGTGTTAAAATGCATAGAGAACGCTGCTGCCCATTCTCTAGTAAGTCCCGTAGTGATATTGTGGTATTCAAGTATTAAAGTAGAATAAATGCTGTGGAAATGCGTTATTGCGAAGCATGTGTGGTGTGTGGGGTGTGTGCTATTCCTTACGTCCGGCATCACACTGTATTTTCTTGTATTTTTTTTTTTTTTCACTTTTATCATTGTGTGTTTAGTTTAGTTTATGTCTTTCTGTGCGAGTCACAACAATAAGTCTTTCTTTCTTTCTTTCCAAATTTGATGTAAAACATGAAATACATGCAAAATCAGTATTTTATCGATTAGGATAAATGTTTTCTGACGTAACAAGCAAGACGCAGTGTCTCAAGACGAAAGTCTTTGACCAGTGCGTGTTGCCAGTGATGGCCTATGGCACTGAAACGTGGTTGCTCACAATGGGCCTTATTAGAAGGCTAAAAGACACCCAAAGGGCAATGAGGAGGGCTATACTTGAAGTTTCCTACGTGATCGAATCAGAAATGAAGAGATCCGTAGGAGAACCAAGGTAACCGACATAGCTCGAAGAATCGCCAAACTGAAGTGGCAATGGGCAGGGCACATTGTTCGCAGAACAGATGGCTGTTGGGGCCGAAAGATTTTGGAGTAGCGACCGCGTACCGGAAGACGTAGCATAGGAAGGCCTCCCACAAGGTGGATTGATGACCTTGTGAAAGCCGCAGGAATCCGCTGGATGCGGGAAGCACGAAACCGGTTGAGATGGCGGTGCTTGGAGGAGGTATATGTGCAGTGAACGTCTTTCGGCTGAAATGATGAACAGGCAAGAAATGTCTTTGAAATAAGAACATAGGTTTATTAATTATTCGAAGATCAAATAATATATTAGGCTACTTCCCCAAATGTTTGACAGACACAATCGCGTGGTCATTGCACAAATGTTTTTGTAATTTTGAACGAGTAGTCTTTGTTATTCTGTGTTTGATTCTTGGACATACGTGATCTTTTTATGAAGGCTCTCTGCCAGCTTCAGAAGATGATTCTTGGTCCTCAATTTTAATATGCCATTTTAGATGGTTTTCAAAGCTAAAGGTAGTGTTGGTATGCTAGATCTCAATTTTTGATATGGTTTGACCAAATCGACAGCTAACTGATTCAGAAATAGGTACCCTTCGCGATGTTATAGATTCAACGTTGGCCATGTACCTATAATAATATGACATAACAGTTGATATCACTGTTATTGAATTGATGACCTAAAACAATAACGTGCTGTCATAAAATTATCATAAATAGTCATTATAACACTCAAAATCTAGTTTATAACTTCCACACTGAATATAATAAATAATACAACAAACAAATATTCACTCACCCGAAATTTGTACCTCGTAAGTAATTCACAGTGTATTTGTACCCTTGGTTACCACGAATAAAGCGCGAGTCGCTTCGTGAGAAAAAAAAAAAAAAACTGTAATTAAGCAATTAATCAAGTAACAGACGTCAGTGCAACTCTTTCTAATTGTTTCGATCCTCTGGCTCGTTTGATTGAACCCGATGTTCGAGACGGGTACTAATTAGTTGGAACTTGATGAAGTTAGTAGAGTAAAATAGCAATGATTTAGTGTTCTCAAAACTAAAATAACAAATCCTCGTTATTTTTTAACATTATTGCTTGTATTCAAATTCTGTACCGTGTGATGCCGGACGCAAAGAGTAGCACCACCTCATTTCATCCCGTGGGTGTCGTAAAAGGCGACTAAGGGACTTACTAGAGAATGGACAGCAGCGTTCTCTATGCATTTTAACACCATACTGCGATCGCCAACCCGCCTGCCAAGCGTGGCGATTATGGTAAACCCCCCCAATTGGGGGAGGCCTATGTTCAGCATTGGACGTCTTTCGGCTGAAATGATGATGATGATGATGATGATTTAAATTTATTGTTTTTACAACTAGGCTTTGAACATCTACCATTGTATCCAATCATCATAGAGAACGAGATAGCAACGAGTATAATTGAACAGCCAAACGAACTTACCTGTAAGTGAAGTTCAAATGTAACTATTAAATAATTAATATTTATTATATAATTATTCTCGTTCCACAAAATCAAAAAATCAAAATCAAAATATTTTATTTCACATAAACCTACATGGGCACTTATGAAACGTCAGAAGCTAGGTGCACGGTTCGAGTTAGTCGTTTCCTATGGAGAAGAGCCGGCAAGAAACTCCACGGTTACTCTTTTAAACATAATTGGCTTTACAATATTATTAAATAACAGTGATCATAGGTATGGGAGGACAGTGTAGGCCTTTCAACAATTACCAGGTACTTAACAAAATAGAAAACCGCCAACAAATCTACACTCTACTAGGCCTACAACGTTCTCACATTCACAAAATATAAAATAATCTAAGTATATAAAATATTAATGACATTATTGCAATTACAACTACAGTAACATATCTGAATAAATATCATGTCTACAAAAGCCACTAATAAAGAATTAGAATTCGATTTGTAGGTAAATAATGTCAAATAATGAAAAGATTATGTCAAGGAAGTATGTAAAATAAAAAAAATAAAAAAAATCTAAATAAACATCGTTACTTGGGAGCAGTTAATAGACATTGACATAGTTATGTTGTTTATGAGGTACCAGAGAAGCCACATGTGCAGAAGGAATTATTGCCAAACTTCCTTGTCTTCAACGTAGTCTTTTATCTTATAATATGCTTTTTTGATAAGGACACGTTTGATGTGGGTTTTGAACTTTCCGTCGCTAAGTTCTGTAACCGACTTTGGTAACTTGTGAGTTTAACCAGGTTTCAGACTGGCTAAAGTAGACTCATCTTTTATGGGGTACATAAAATTCCTCCCCACATACTTCAACTTTAACGGTTACTTGTTGACTATGGAACCTTAAAAAGTCAATAATGTATGGTTAACTAGCTTTTGCCCGCGGCTTCGCCCGCATGGATGTCGGTTATCGCGTAAAAAAGTAGCCTATGTCTTTTCCATATCCCAGGCTATATCTCTGCCAAATTTCATGACGATCGGTTCAGCGGTTTAGGCGTGAAAACGTAACATACAGACAGACAGACAGACAGAGCTACTTTCAAGTTTATAATATTAGTATGGATAATTATAAGACTGAAACCGCCAACCCGTCTTGAGGAAGCGTGGTGATCAATAATAATAATAAATACTTTTATTCAGATAAGCAAGATCCATTATGTTAGTAACAATATTCTTAACCTGTGTTAGTACTTAACTAAAAACAAAGACAGCGTACAGGTGACTAGTGACCCCACCAACGGGCTGTCATGCTTCCCGACTATGGCACTCAGAATGCTGTTGGGGCTGCCACGGAGTCTGTTTAGCAGCGAGGTCGCTTTCATACGCCGCACAGCATTAAAACAGTCGGTCCCGGCCTCAGCGAACATAGATATGCGAACGTATGAGAAGAGGCCTTTGCCCAGCAGTGGGATAGTATTATTATACACTTGTAGGCAAAAGATCGTGGAAAATCCTCAAAACTTGAGTCAGTTACCTTCAGCCTGATATCCTATTATGAACCCACTATTATCTTCAACTAGCTAGTCACATTTAATTAAAACTTCTAGAAGTGCTAATTCGCTTAGTTTCATCCATACTAATATTATAAATGTGAAAGTAACTCTGTCTGTCTGTCTGTCTGTATGTTACGTTTTCACGCCTAAACCGCTGAACCGATCGTCATGAAATTTGACAGAGATATAGTCTGGGATATGGAGATGGACATAGGCTACTTTTTTACGCGATAACCGATATCCACGCGGGCGGAGCCGCGGGCAAAAGCTAGTCTACTTATAACTCCGTTCTACCTGAACAGAGAAGCAAATGGCGGAACTTCGTCTTTCATGAATAAAGCCTTTAACACAAATCTGCCACCATTAGTATTAGTACAATGAAAAAACCGGCCAAGTGCGTGTAGGACCACGCACAATGAAGGGTTCCGTAATTGGGGAAAGAATTTATCTTAAGAACAAACTTAACATTGTAGTTGGTAAACATAATCTCCCATACATTCCAACTGCAAATGTAAGTTTGTACGCACAATATCGAGAGATTTACCATGTTATATTAAGACTATAGACTTCTTATAGATTTTCCTGTAATCTATAAGTATAGAACGAATTTCTGTATTTTTTTTTGTTTCAAAATTTTAGGTTTAGTAGTTTCGGATATAAGGAGGGACAGACAGACACACGAGTGATCCTATAAGGGTTCCGTTTTTTCCCTTTGAGGTACAGAACCCTAAAAATATCCCAACTTTCATAAAGTATATATTATTATTACAGCGGAGCAATAGCGAACAATCGATATATTCTGTAAGAATAACATATCATACACTCGGCTTAATCATTTTTGTTGGTGAAAAGCTTCTTTACGGAAAAGTAATTGTTTGAGCCTGAATGATGTTTAGTTTGTATTAGACGATTGTGTATTATTATTTCATAATGTATATTATAGGTATTTTTTGTATCGACCTTTTTATCGTTTTAAGGGCTCCGTATAGCAACAAGGAACCCTTATAGTTTCGCCATGCCCGCCTGTCTGTTTGTCTGTCCGCGGCTTATCTCAGAGACTCTTAGTACTAGAAAGCTGTAAGTTGGTATGGGTATACATTTGCTTTATATGTGACTAGCTTTTGCCCGCGGCTCCGCCCGCGTGGATATCGGTTATCGCGTAAATAAGTAGCCTATGTCCTTCTTCATATCCCAGGCTATATATCTGCCAAATTTCATGACGATCGGTTCAGCGGTTTAGGCGTGGAACCGTAACATACAGACAGACAGACATACAGACAGACAGATAGACAGACAGACACAGTTACTTTCACATTTATAATATAATTAGCTTTTGCCCGCGGCTCCGCCCGCGTGGATGTCGGTTATCGCGTAAAAAAGTAGCCTATGTCCTTCTCCATATCCCAGGCTATATCTCTGCCAAATTTCATGACGATCGGTTCAGCGGTTTAGGCGTGAAAACGTAACATACAGACAGACAGACATACAGACAGACAGACACAGTTACTTTCATATTTATAATATAACTAGCTTTTGTCCGCGGCTCCGCCCGCGTGGATGTCGGTTATCGCGTAAAAAAGTAGCCTATGTCCTTCTCCATATCCCAGGCTACATCTCTGCCAAATTTTATGACGATCGGTTCAGCGGTTTAGGCGTGAAAACGTAACATACAGACAGACAGACATACAGACAGACAGATAGACAGACAGACACAGTTACTTTCATATTTATAATATAACTAGCTTTTGCCCGCGGCTCCGCCCGCGTGGATGTCGGTTATCGCGTAAAAATGTAGCCTATGTCCTTCTCCATATCCCAGGCTATATCTCTGCCAAATTTCATGACGATCGGTTCAGCGGTTTAGGCGTGAAAACGTAACATACAGACAGACAGACAGATAGACAGACAGAGTTACTTTCGCATTTATAATATAATATATAATATATATATTAAATATTAAATATTATAGTATATAGTATGGATGAACGATGAAATTTTTGATATGTTGCATGTTGACATATTTTATTATTGTATGCCTATTAGGCAGGACCTAATGGATCTGTTATTTACCTAACATCTGTCTGTATAACCTATGCCCACAATAAAATGATTTGATTTGATTTGATTTTATATATTAATCACGCCGACAAAGCGTTAAAACAAAACCTTAAAATATATATTTTTTTGGGGCACGTATTACACTCTGGTTTGTTCCCACTAGTTCTACTGAACAGTTCTACGGTAGAACTAATGGGATTTTTTTTCTCACTAGTACTACGATATTAGGTATAACAAAATAGTAGAACTATTGGGATTCTCTATTCCCTCTATTCCCACTTGTTCTACTGAACAGTTCCACGGTAGAACTAGTGGGAGTCTCTATTTCCCACTTGTTCTACCTGTTCCATCGTTAGAACTAATAGGATATCGCTGCTGAAGTGAAAAGTCATATGTGTTACACGAGAGCAAAGTTTTTTGCATCTCGTGCCTTTGAATCCCTCGCCACATTCAGGATTCAACTTTAGAATCACTCGCTACGCTCGTGTTTCAATCGTTGAATCCTTCGCTTGCTCAGGATTCAAAATCAGCATTCGCAGCAAAAAACGACTTTGCTCTCTTGTTGCACAAAATAACTATTGATTTCGGTTTTGATTTTGAATAACCTGGCGAAGTTAGATAGGCAAAATGACATTCTATCAGCAGTAACGATGATGGGAAAGTCAAAAATGTTTGGGATAGACCTTGGAGAGATATAAGCTACCGAAAAGCTTAATTATGTCAATCCCGTTGAAATTCCGTGTAGAAAAACGAAACGCTTTCGAAGCGATTGCTACTTGTCTAGATTCTAAGGTCATCAATGCTTACCGTAGCCCTAGCGCCGATAGCCACGATGATTAAAAAAAAAAAAAAAATTGTCCTTCATGTAGTTTATAAAAAAATATTGGACACGTAGTTTTTCTTTTTTTACGTAATCAAAACATTACGGCGATACATTGAGTTCAAATGTGGCATGACGTCACTTCTCAGTAGATTTTATACGTGACGCAACTAGCCCCCACTCCCCAGTTTAATGTGCCTTATCTAAGTATTTTTTTATTCATATGCAAAGCAAAAAATACGTGTCTAATATTTTTTTATTATCAGATTGACGGACTAAACAATTCTTCTTTTTTTTATCCAGGACCCATCCCTATTATATAGACATTATATTTATTTATTTGGTACACCAACAGCAGTACATACATGGAATTATGAGAAAACAAGACAAAATAAAAGTGCTGGTATGTATACCTATTAAACGTGCAACATTCACGATATAGATAGATAACAACGTAATTGTCTAAGAAAATATAATGTAAAAAAAAAAAAACATGACCATTATGACGATAAGTGTGTTATCATTTACGAGTGTGAATGATAATTAAGGTTTAGGACCATGGATTTGGTTAACTGCTCGTTGTTACTAACTTTGAAGTTGAATTTACAATAAATATTTATTTATTTATTTATTGGTGAATTTATGCACTCTATTTACGAGTATGTATCTCAGAGCCTGATCTTCTAATTAAATAAAATTTTATGACGATTCGACCCCCGTTTGGTGTCGCTTCCGCGGTCTGTGTGCTTCTGGCGTTAATATCCGACGAAAACCGGTTTAAACCGACTCTAAGCGGTTCAAACTAACTTCGTGGTTCGAACTTTTAGGGTTGAAATTAGATTACAGCTTATTAGGAAAGTTTGGTGTTATTATTGCCACTATTGTGAGTGACAGTTAATTTTGAACTTTAAGATTAAACTTGGCTGAGCTCCGAAATTAGATTTTTTGGGTGAAAGACGAATGGGCTATACACGTAACATTGAAGTATCACGGCGATAAATTAAGTTATTATCTTTACTTGTACTTTTGAATCTTAATTAAAGAAAGTTTTAAGTAGGTATAACAACATTGGCAGCAAAAACCTAATAATTATCTTATATACATTATCCTAAAAAGTCGTAGCGAAGTCAAAAATATATACATTGAATATTTTTGAAAAAACGGTTATTTCTACGAGGTCTAGGAACGCCTAAAATATCCATGAAATATAGTTACTAGAAAAAAAAAAAAAAAATCCGTGTGAATGTATTATTTAGAATAGAATAGAATTTTCCTTTATTCGAGTAACCAAGATTGTTAGTATAACTTACGACAATGTTAGTAAGTACAAACACTAAACAAAAACAAGGAAAACAATAAGGTTAACAAGAAATAACGTTTGGCCACCGTTGCGACATCCCATGAGAGACGGCACACCAGTGACCCACGTATCTTAAGTATGATTGCGAGTCCAGGCGACTCGCAATCATACTTAAGACACCGTTGGAGCTGCCCCACACCCTGCGCACCAGGGAAGCGCACCTTTTACGTATGGTTGCGTAAAAGCAATCTACATGCGCATGTGCGAACATCCCTGACGCACTTCAGAAATGGGGCAGCCCCACCAGTATCCTAAACGCATTATTATATTGCACACGGAAAGCGCTGTACGGTCTTTGCGTATATCTAGCCAATAGGCTGCACGTGTAAAAACCAGTACACTAGGCTCGACAGAGCGTGATTTTAACAGGAAGTGAGCATCGCCATCGTGCAAACCTGCGAGCCAGCATGTTCGCTCTAACCGACAACGCCCTCCGCTCCCGTTCAATGTCATTATCGTCTTGGGAGTCAATTTATGACCAATATACTTAAACCTGTAGACTCTCTGCAAAGGTAATACAGGCGGTACTGCATCAGGACTTTTACCCCCAGCCTCAAAGACCATGACCTCCGACTTCTTAGTGTTGTATGCCAAGCCATGAACTTTAGCATACGCCTCACATTGAGCAACCAATTTTCTCAAGCCGCAGACTGAGGCGCCCAGCAATATCATGTCGTCCTCGTAAATGATATTATTGACGCAGGTACCGTATATATAACATCCGAGCCTGCCGAGCTCGCCAATCAACTCGTACATAAACTTTGAAAAGTCTTGGTGAGCTCAATCCACCCTGCTTTAGGGACACTCCAACCCGTAAGGACGAGAAAACGCCCCAGCCCATCGGACAGTGTTGATCTGGTTTCCATACGAAAACTTTAATATGTTTACAAATTCTGTGGGTAAATCTTCCCGCTCTAATTTACTTCACAGCACATCATAGGAAACCAGATCAAATGCCTTTGAAAAGCCCAGGAAGCAAGCATAAATAGGCGTCCCTCGTCTCGCATAGTACGTCACAGCAGGCTACATACATGTTATTTAGACAGATTTTTTTTTTGTTCCATCACCACGCAAACGTTTTTGGATCGATTCTGTTCAAATTTTGCATACATATTCCCCTTAGTACTGGGGTCTGCTATTTTATAAATTCGTCACTCCAACACGATCCTATTGTCATTTTGCTAAAAGTTCGTTATCTGCTAAATTCATAATGGTTGATCATTGGTCGGTCAATGGTCTCGTAATAGAATTGTATTACAATGGCATTTTGAACATTTATTCATGCCAGATTTCATTTATATATTTTTTTACATATTATTTATTAGTGTTATAAGCAATCTGAAGTACAGTTACAACTTCCTACAGTTGGAAGTTTAGTAGGAAGTTTCATTTGTCATTATGTACGAGATTACCAATTCTTTCAATGGAGTGTCAGTGGCTGACCATTGGAAAGTCATAATGACGCCATTATAATATTAGAATACCAAACTTGTCAAAATCAAAAATTATGAAATCAATGATAGACCATTCTGACACTATTGTAATAGTAGAATTGAGGCCCTGGTTAGGCTATAAGATATCACGCTATTTGCAATAGAGGATGAGCAATATTGTATTATGTTTGTATCTTCTATAGTTTACCGTAAATTGTAAAAAGACAAGCCAAACGGTTAGAATATTGCAGATAATTACGAATTTAAAATTTTTAAGTGATTATCATAATGCTATACTTTTATGGAGCTAAGCAGTCAATCATGAGGAAGTTAGATATTATTTTGAGATGGGGCAGTAAGGCCTAAGACCGTAACCGTTGAAACTAAAGGAAAACGGTCTCTGGAGACAGTCGATAGATTTTGATCTGCATTTACCTAAGAGATTTAACGATTTTGAAAAATAAGTACAGACAGCAAGGAAATGGGCAACTTTATCAAAAACATTTTTGGATGCTAATCGATCCTGTTTCTTAGAAGGATCAAAAAACGGATCAGAAATCACAAAAAACTTTTGCCTGACATTTTGTAGGAAATGAGACTCCAACTTACTTTTTTATGATGGATAGACTGGCGGCCAGTCTATCCATTAAAAAGTAATTCGGAGTCTACAATGAAAACGGGCCGAAAATGAACATAAAGTTTTTACTCAGAATTATTTATTTGAAAATTTGTTGTTTACAGATTTTTGTTTCAACTTTGTTTACTTCATGAAAAATGGAGGCAATAAAAAATATAGATAACTTTTTAATGAGGTACCTATTTTACTGATTTGCAATCTGTGATTGTAAGTTCGACTCCTAACGATTAATACTTTTTGTAATTTTTTTTGACGTGACAACGTCTAATAAATCGATGAACGCCGGCTGCATGCACGAAAAAGGATGACTCATTGTCCCGTTACGCTCATTGTCTCGTTACGCTCATTGTCCCGTTACGCTCATTGTACGCTTGCGCCGCATCAATGTTTTGTTATGACGTTGTCACGTTAAACTATCGTCCGTAAACCAACTTTACAGACAACCAATTTTTTTTTTACATTTTTTTATTGCTAAATTATACAAAAAAAAAATCTGCTGTTCTCTACATTTTGACCAGTTAAGCGAACATAAATGTAGGGAACAGCAGTTTTTTTTTTCGCAATTTCGGGTTTGATCCCATAGTAAAAGTTGTTCATAATGATGAGTACACACGGCCAAAAATCAAGATATACATTTCCAGGATAAGCTGACCTCTCATTGTACTGAAATTCATGCGAAGTTTATGCGAGATCAGCCTAAACTGGAAATATATAGCTTGATTTGTGGACGTGTGTACAATGATCCCTTCTAAGATTTTAAACGACTTAAAGACCGTGTATGATTATAATTTTGATAGTTCGTAGAATGTAACCATGCCAAGGTTGCCTGGAAGAGATCGCAGTATGCGATAAGGCCGCCCATTGTATATTTTATACTGTATAAGTTTTTCTTTTCTTTTGTAATGTGTAATCTGATGTACAATAAAGTATATATAAATAAATAAATAAATAATATACAGAGAAAAAAAAAAAAAACATGTGACAACAGGTGAGGAATGTCCTAAAACCAAAAATTGGGAGACATGTGACATCTACAAACCCGCACTTGGCGCGCGTGTTGGATTACGGCTCACTCTCCCTCTCACAGAGTGTCCCAGTAGTGGAAATATTATTGGTTGATTATGCACACAGAAAAACATCAAGTTTAGGCCTTTTCTGTCATCTAAAGCTATAATCAAAATACATAATCTATGATAAGGTGACCGTAATGAAAACTCCTGTGTGTTAACAATCTACTGTTGTATTATTTTAGTGATAGCTGTTCGTCAGAATAATCTGTAAGAATGCTGAATCTGTTGTATTAGATCAGTGTTGTGCAATTAGATTGTTTAAGCAGCAACTCAGGCGTTCTTTAATTCACTGAAAACGAAAATCTTCGCATGCAATGGGAAATTGCTACTGAAGGCTGCGGGTGTCGAAAACTGTATATCACTTGATCCCGCGTCACCAGTCCTGACTCTCCGTACATTTTGGCTGCTGAGACAAACACTACAAATGAGATACAGGAAAAGTTTTTAATCAATGCGCAAATTTTGACAAATTAAACTTACACGTGTTTTAATATACACCTATTTCTTATTTTGATATGTCTTAGTACAAAAAAATGAAGTTATCGTTAACGAAAGATGTTTATTTTGAAACTGGTCTTCGGATACTCGTCGCGCAACGCGTCGGTAGCGGCGCGGTCAGTGAAGCGGAACGCAGTAGTAGTTACCTATCAGTTGTGCGCTCGCCCATTGATATTATTACCAATAGATTGTAACCATATTTTGCTGATTTCAAGTAGGAATAAAAAAAAGTATTAAACAAATAATGGAAATATATTCTATTACGAATAAAGAACCATCAAAAAAAATTGTGCTCTGGTTAAAAACTTATCCTGTATACAGGAAGTTTCTTAAAAAATGTGGCTGTTATTTTAGTATAATAGTGGTGTCTTACGACTTCCATGCGAAATAAATCACGGGCAGAATCTAGTTTGAAATAAAAACGTTTTTTTGGACGTTACCTGTCAGCGCAGAGACGGCGAGAGCTAAGATGAATATCATGGTGTAGGGCTGGCACGCTACGCTTTTGTTATTTTTTACAGGTTTTTTTATTTATAATATTTTAACAATTTTATTTCATTAATCAGAATTAAAATAATATATCGTCGTTGCGACTTTAAGACCTCTTATGTGTCACTTTTGGCAAAATTACTTTGTTACGCCAGCCTTTTTCACATTTTGAAGCTCTATTGAATGCAAAAACTCTCATGTGTATACGACGATTTGATCATCATTTCTTTACCAATTTCAAGATCTACAATGTATGCTTCCTAATACAATGTTGGTGCTTAAATATCGATGTTCTCATAAAGTTGAATTTTACACATAAGAGATCTTGAAGTCGCAACGATGATATGTACAAAATAAAAACATAATATGTGTATTCTAACCTAACCAAAACTATTAAAAAACTAAAAAATGGCGTCTAAAAACTCCTCCGCATCGCTGTCGACTGGTAATGTCCCCAAGAGACTGGCGGCATTGCCACGTTGTAATGGCAATGCTTAGCCAAGGTAAAAGCCAGCCCTTGAGTCATGGGAAGTGTTAACCAGCCATTTGAAGATTTCATTAAACAAACCATGAGCACTCGGTCCCACAGTCCGAGGTTAAAAAAAATACAGCTAATTGATACGATATTTTATACACGACAAAAATAAATACCTAATGATTTTTAAACTAGATGAAGTCTGTGATTCCTAATCGACTACTTTAACATAAATGGCGAAATGTAGGTAAACCTCTGCCCTTCCTTTCAGGGAATTTAGACATGTTGTCATGCTATGAGTACTTTAAGAAGAAACACCGTAACAAAATAAAAGTTACAGACAATTATTTTGGTCAGACCCACTGCTGCCATTTTAGCGCTTTCGGGGCTAGATCTAGCGCAATTTTAGGGCAATCGACTCCCATTATTTTCTGTTAACTCCCAACAGAAAATCTAGCGCTACAAATCATACCACAAAACCACCGCCAGGGCTATTTGGATCTGGGAGTCTTCGAAATCCATCAAACGAAAGCAACCGACGGCGTCGAAGACGATTTGTCGGTTGACTATTGATCTCGACGTTTGTATTGCATTTCTATGCATTAATAATTAATTTGTTCAATATTCTTGTTTTTTTTATTATTAATAATAATAATAATAAAGAGCGGCGCGCAATGATTATTGACATAACAGTCCCACATGACGAGAACCTCGTGAAAGCCGAGAAAGATAAACAAATCAAGTATCTTGACTTGGCTCGCGAGGTTGTCGATATGTGGGATGTGGATTCAGCGATCATTGTGCCGATAGTCGTGTCAGCCAATGGCTTAATTGCCAAGAGCCTCGACCAACATCTAAGGAGGCTCTCGTTGGGCGGCTGGATCAAGGGCTTGATTCAGAGAGCGGTACTTCTGGACACTAGCTCGCATTGTTAGGAGGATCCTCTCTCTGGAGTCCTGACCGCCGGGTAGCTTGGACCCTGTTCCCGATACCGGTGGGCTGCTATTTTTTTATATTTTTAAATATTTTTATTTTTGTATGATTGTATGGAAATATTTAAAAATGTAAATTATATGTATAAAAATGAAATAAAGGAAATAATAATAATGGTTTTTTTATGTTTTTATTTTTGTATGTTTTTATAGAAATATTTAAAAATTTAAATTATATGTATAAAAATGAAATAAAGGAAATAATAATAATAATATATTTTATTTTATTTGACAACATTGGTCCATTAAATTGGTTAGTACAAAGAACTTATCAACTATGGGTTAGTATTTATCAATTAATTAATTAAGTACACAATCATCATTAAAAATCATCCCTGGTGCACATGCAGCCAGACAACGTACCTTATTATATGTGCATCGTGTTTTTCAGCTAGTACTTTCAAAATACTGTTGCTGCTAGCCCTCATTCTGCTTATTAAGGATGTGGTCTTCTTCCTCATAATCGCATAGAAGTCATTAATAAATTTGCAATATAATTATATTTCATTAAATATTTCTAATTTTTATAAAAAGCATCAAATCTAGCGCTCTTTTGGGTGGAGTAAGCGCCCTATTCTCGAATGGACCAGGCAGCATGATAGAGATATCAGAGCGATATTTCATAACGATGAGCAAATTAAGGCGGTATGATCCGACAAGGACCGCGCTTACTAGTTTTTTTAATCAATGGGAAACATAAAAAAACCGACCAAGTGCGTGTCGGACCACGCACAATGAAGGGTTCCGTAGTTGGTATGAATTTATCCCAAGAACAAACTTAATATCGTAGTTGAAAAACATGTTCTTCCATCATGAGGAATGTATGGGAGAACATGTTTTTCAACTGTAAATGTAAGTTGCTTGACTACTCGGTAGCTTGTGACGCCTACTTGGCTGTGATAGATTTTCTTTTAACTTCGTTATAATACTACTGCTGTGATTTTACATATCCAAGTACAAACATTTAGCTGGCAGGGACACACACTTAACTCTTACAAAAATTAGCACTTTACAGCCTAATATTTCAGAAACAGATCCCTTAATCGAAAAATTATTTTCACAAATCCGCAATATTTTTGAAAGACTCATCCAACAATACTCCACACCGTAGGGATAGCGAAAAAAAAAAACACCCCCCTTTACATGTACAGAAGGTACCCTAAACAACTATTTTTTTTCATGATTTTATTTTACCCACTTTGTCGGCGTAATTAATGTATATCTATGCCAAATTATAGCTTTCTAGTACTAAGAGTCTCTGAGCTAAGCTGGGGACGGACAGACGGACGGACATGGCGAAACTTTAAGGGTTCCTTGTTGACTACGGAACCCTAAAAACAGAGTTATAAAATTCATGCAATCACTTTTAATAACACGATTACATTAACTTTGCTGGATAGAAAAAATCCCAAAGTTGCCCCTTTTCATAATGTTTAATCAATCTCATAGCTACAAAACAGACGTTTATTTCTTATTGTTTAAATAAATGCAAAGGTAGAAATATTGTTTAGTACAACTGGCTGAGTTTGTTCATGATAAAATTATTAAAATAATAATATACTATGTAACCTACCAAATGCGCGAGGGAACCACTCGCGACTTCGCGAGCCTACTTCGGTCGGTTCGAGCACCAGATCATAGTGCCTTAATCAAAACTGCAAAATACTTGTTAGCTATTTGTGACGTTACCAGCTTTCTATTTATTTATTTATTTATTTAAACTTCATGTACAATAGTGGTACATAGGCGGACTTAATGCCACGAGGCACTCTCTACCAGTCAACCTTTGGGTTAAATATAAAAACAGTGGTAGGGTACAAAAATAATGTCTAAAATACTAACTTTTTGATTACGAGAATTTATATAGTTTTATTGACACTAATACACATATAAAAATAAAATAAACTGATAGATATTTTAACAAATACCACCTAATAATAATTACTATGACTAGACTATTATTTGAGAGTTATTTAGTCTGACTTAAGTAGTGGTTACGAACTTTTCTTTTAAAAGTAAATTTGTCTTCAGCTTTTTTAATGCCAAAAGGTAGCGCGTTCCAGAGCTTTATAGTAGAGATGGCGTATGAATTTGACATAAAACCGGTACGGTGTGAAGGAATTTGGAGAAGTAGATTCTTGGAAGCTCGTAGGTTACGACTATGAGAAATGATGTGCCCAACACTTTGAAATAATTCTTTAGATAATAGTTGCACCATCTTAAGACACTGATTTTCTATCTGGAACAACATAATAACATTATAATTTGTCCATGACTAAAACAAAAAGTACACAAATCACACCTTTCACACCAACATTCACACCCCTACATCGCACTCACCCCCACTTCACACATACTCTCCCACACACACATAGCACTGTGCGCATTCCTTATTCCATAATTATATAATTTTTTGTATGGTTAAAAATCTTTAGCATGCTTTCAAAATTATTTATTGTTTATTCTCTCACAATGTATAGTCAATGTAAACTGGAAGAGCGGAACCACAAGCAAATCTTTGCTTAAAAGGTGACTCCAAACTTAATAATGTAATTTACATAAGTTGATGAAATAAACATTTTTATTTATTTTATAAAGGGCTTCAAACAAAAGGAAAACAAATCTTTCTGCTTGTAGCAGCCCTAACAATACTGTTTCATTTCCACCTCAGCTTCTCCGTTTATTCAGCTCGGCGTGTCGCCATCTTTATTGCTTCAGTAATTTAAACCTTATTCACTACATACTCTATTAAACGTTGGTATAATGTGAAGATGTCTTTATGTACTCCAGATTCTTAGTAGAGGTACAGTTATTGTTTCATGATTTTTGCTATTTACATAAATGAATAAATAAAAATAAAAATATTTTAATTCAGATATCAAGGATCCATAGGTACATTATAAACAACAATATTACACAAAAGAAAATTGAAATTAAAATGTAGTTTTAAAAATAAACTTGGAATCAAAAATTAAAATCAAAATTAAAATCAAAATCATAATAATCTTGGTTGACTGGTAGAGAATGCCAATGGCATTAAGTCCGCCTTTGTACCTTATTGTGTGTGAGAAGTTTAAATAAATAAATACATAAATAATCAAAATTAGTATCAAAATAACAAATAAAAAAAAAATAAACAAAATCAAATTCAAATTTAGAAGTATTCAAATTGTTATAAACAATGTCCGCTGATTAGAATATTTCCAGTTCACCATTTGACTTGATTCGAGTCTTTAATGATAAGCCTGGAAAAAACAGCGGAGTTTTAACTATTTCTGATTTTTCCAATAATTAAAAAAAACCTTTTAGATTCAATGCAAAATATAGTTTTTTTTTCTAAACCATTGCAAACTGTTACATAAAAGATTTTGTCCCTCTAGAGGTATTGGAACAAAGCCCAGATGCAAGGTGGTTAGGTATTGAAATACAAGGAAACAATAAGCTGTTTGAAATAACATAAATATTTAAAAAGAATACTCCTTCTTAAGCTATACACGGTAGCCTTTAAGGGACTACCGCATAAATAATTAATTACTTTATAACACACATACTAAGTTAACCTTCATAATAAGTATGTGACTATAACTGTCACTTATTAATGCCAGCCAGCTCAAACTTCAGCTTAAAGAACTAAGGTCGTGGGGAGTTGGAGATAAAGCCAGTACTGTTCCGATTTTAAGTTTAGATTAAAATATAATAAAATATTCAATTATTAAGGTGTAAGCAGGCCAATTCACGCTAGATTTCTTCGACACAATGCTGCAATTAATAATGTCAATTAAATAAATTAATTCAATTAGGACTGAAATATGACAGTTTGACAGGTTTTGTATACACAATATGTGAACTTGAAATTTTTATTCTTCAGATACCTAAGTTTTATTTGAGGACTAGTTGCTGCTCGCGGGTTCGCCCGCGTGGCTTTTTCTAAAATAAAAGTAGCATAATTTACTTCTTGTTACATCAGCTATCAGGCAGTGAAAGTCCCGTCAGAATCGGTCCAACCGTTTTGGAGATAAGCTGGAACAAAGTGCACGTACTTTTGAAAGTACAACCGAATTGAGAAGCTCCTCCTTTTTGGAAAGTCGGTTAAATAGTATTGAACAAATCATGGAAATGTACACAAAGAGGATATTTATGGGCTCAATATAATGCGAATGTTGTTGGTATATTCACTAAATTTCTTTGCCCAATTTCACAATGTTATTCAAATCTTTTGGGAATGCTATCGAAATTATAACAATACTTTGTTGCATAGATTTTTCTTATCTTGAAGAAAAAATTTCACTGTGCAATACTAGCTTTTGATCGCGGCTTCGCCCGCGTGGATGTCGGAAAATATCCCACGGGAACGTGCTACCGGGATTAACAGTAACTAAACCATAATTATGTGTAAATATATACAACAACTTTATACATTTGTTATATAGGTAATATAAATGTCATCATCTTTCGATTCTACCCGTGTTTAGATTTGACTAATTTGAAATAAACACGGTTATTGTGATTTAACTATAATAGTTAGACATATTACCTTTTACCATAATTATTATTTTATTTTATTATTATAATAATATAATAATGATGAGTACTAATAAACGATTAGTACAGTGGGCTGCATCGATTGGGTACCCCATTTGTATTAAAATTTGCTTTCAAGGGGACATCCACATCGTGACGCTGACTGTACATTATTTTAAGTATCATCAATAGTTTTCGCAGCGCACGCCAAATAATGAAATTAATAGGATTTTTTTTATTGCTATTTTCGAAGGAACCTTATGTTTTGGAAAATTAAATATTATAACCCATGCTGATAATGTAGTTTTCTACAGGTGAAAGATTTTTAAATTGGTTTAGTATTTTTTGAGTTTATCTATTACAAACAAACATACAAAAAATCTTATCTTTTTATAATATAAGTTAAGAAAATCCTTGATATCTCCCTACGGAGGATATTTGTGGTATACAATGTTTTCAAGATATTAGGTAAGAATACGATTGAAAAGCTTTAGATAATAAATACTTTGTTTCTTTGGATCTGTATTTTGATATTTGTTTGATCTAAATCAAGTCTACACTGAAATAAGAAAATGAAGGGACTCTTTTTATAAAGTGCTTTGTTCTAGACTTTTTCTTAGCGTCTCGATGGCAATTTAAGTAGAGTTGGCTCAGAATTTGGCGCCTTCAGTAGCGTCCATGAGTTCCTGTAACGAACAGACAACAGGACACGCTGGACACGATATTAAGAAACAAAAGAAAGTCAAAGTCAAATCATTTGTCTCAAAAAGGCACACAAAAGGCACTTTTGAAAGTCAAAAAGTTACGTATGGAGAAGAATGGGAAAGAAACTCCATACTTACTCTTTTAAAATGTTAACAATATTTTGTACACATTAATTCTTAATTATACCTATGTGAAGACAATGCACTTACCTGGAATAAAATTACTATACCACAATAGGTAAAAATAATGAAAAGTGAAGTAATGACAGACAAATTAATTAGACGATAATATACATGGTGCTCACATAGTTACAAACATTGAAAAGTAAATGATTTACCTAAAATTTTAATAATTAATAACCATACGTCAGTGTGTGAGTTAAATTGTATTAACCACAGAAAATAAAATTAATATCATAAAAATTATAAATTATACAATTAAATTAGCAACCATTTTGATTTTGTCTAGAAAGAAAGAAAAGAAAGCAACAAATAATATAATATTATTATTATAAGTTCAAACTCAAACTCAACTCAAACTCAACTCATTTATTTCAATTAAACCATTTACAGGCACTTTTGAATTGTCAAGGAGTCGGTCAGTAAGAAAAATGAACCTACATGCCTTTTCCAAAGCGTAGTAGGTATGGAGAAGAACAGACAAGAAACTTCATGGACACTCTTTTAAATTAAATTGTTACAAAAATATTAGCTACATGTATAATGTTGAATTTATAACTAAATGTGAGAACGATGTAAAAATAAAAAATAAAAACGTACACGTTAAAAGCTTCCAGAGTAGGTACAACAAAAAAAAAAAAAATATATATACAAGCCGTGGCAGCTAAGAGATGACCAGTCACAATTGAGTTATGATAGTCAACATAGCAGCTAGCCTTCAAGGTGAGGGCATTTTGAACAACTATAGTAAAAAAAAATTGTATGTAAATTTTCTACTTTTGTAAATAATAATAATGAATACTTGTTATTTGTTTGAATTATTGATCATCACTTGAAATATCTACAGAAAATCTCTATGAACTCACTACCTGCGCAAACCTATGTTACAACAACAATATCTCTTAAACCAATTATCATGGAATCGAGTTTTTGATATAATTATTCAGGCAAACTTATCATCTGTTAGACGAGTAGATAAAAAAAATGGTAGCAGGTATTTAGTTTCTGTTTTGTTGTTGTTTTGTCATTTACTAGTATTGCACAACGCATTATATTGCGCAACATCTATGGTTTGTCTGTGGTCTTGGCCTAAAGCAATGGACGACAGTCAAACTTTTTTTGTTACCTTTAAGGTTTTAAATACGAGGCTTTTGGTTACTTTGTATTAGTATGTGTATTTTGTTTATTTTTCATGTAATGTGCGTCTTGTTTGTGCAGAATATACAATTTTTCTTTCTTAGTTTTCAAGGGTTACTTTTTTAATAACCTTGATAAACTAAAAAAAAAAACAATCTTAATTTTAGCGTAAAATTGGGCTATGATGATACGGAGCAGCTACTCATTGTTCCCTCGTAATAATATGTGATTTCGGATTCATTACTGTAACAAACGCCCTACTCACTCACACTCACACCGTCATTCTACCTTTCCTCACACTTCACCTGCGCACTACACAAGCATTACACTACACCAATTTATATTTTTTTTCGTTATAACTTTTTTTTTTGGGTAATTAATTTAAATATGTCTGTTTATTCCCTTCATCAATAAATAATTTGTGTAGAGTTTAAAATTGACCATTTTAATGTTAATTCAATTTAATTCGGGGTGAGAGCCTGGTGATCCGTCACACAGGGTATCCTAGTATGGACGCCAGTCTCTCACAAAGGATCATATTTTATGCATTTTTGTCAAAACGCTATAATTCTTGTCTCTATGTTTATAACTATGTGAGCCTTTGTGAAGAGAAAAAAAATAAACTATTATTATTATTATTATTTTATTCTGATGCAGCATTTTTTTAAATATTATTTGAGTTACTCTTTGTAAATACTTTTCAGTTAAAAAAGTTTTTTAATTAATTGACATAAAGTTCATTATGCTTTACACAATTTTGTTCCAAAAATTGTCTTCCATTCCGTTCCGCAGTAATTAAGTCTAATAATCGTCTTGTTAAAAGCAAAAGGATTGCCAAAAATTCAAATAAGCTAACACTGAAAGGGTCCATCACAACACTTTATACATTTTAAACTCAGAAAACAGGATAACGGATAATTTAAATTCTTGCAAAATATCATAATATCCGGGCACGGAGAAAGAATATTAATTTCGCTGGAAGCCGGAAAAAGCAGTTATGAAAAGCGTTGGTAATACAATTTTTTTTTATTTTTATTAATAAACAACATGGGTTGGTAAGATTTTTTTTAGGAGCTTACGATAAGATTTTTCATTAGATAGGACAATATTATAATTGATTTATTATATTCAAGTCATCATCATCAACATTTCAGCCGAAAGACGTCCACTGCTGGACATAAGCCTCCCCAAATTGGGGGGGGTTTGCCATAATCGCCACGCTTGGCAGGCGGGTTGGCGATCGCAGTATGGTGTTAAAAATGCATAGAGAACGCTGCTGCCCATTCTCTAGTAAGTCCCGTAATGATATCGTGGTATTCAAGTATTAAAGTAGAATAAATGCTGTGGAAATGTGTTATTGCGAAGCATGTGTGGCGTGACTGTGAATGATAGGCTGAAAAATGATGCGATAAGGTAACGGTGCGCTTTAAAAGCAAATGTAGTGACGAAAATTGAAATAGTATGCTTAGATGGTTAGGTCATATTGAGAGTATGAATGAAAGGCGACTAACAAAAGGTATTTACAAGGCAGATGTGAGTGAAAACGCCGGGAGGGGACGCCCTTGGAGTCCTTCAAGGGCGTCCTATATAGTGACCTAATTGGTGATGTTCTTCAGAAAGGTCAGGTGCGTAGTACTCGCAATCGGCGTGCGTGTATGACTAGATGTATGAACGTAAACGAAGCAAAAGGATTTTATAAGGATCGTAGCAGGTGACGTTCTATAGTTTATGGCTACCCCCTTGGAAAGAAGGCGTGTGTATATATGTGTGTGTACCTATATATCTTATATATTAAATTCTCGTGTCACAATGTTAGTTACCATACTCCTCCGAAAAGGCTTGACCGATTTTTATGAAATTTTATATGCATATTCAATAGGTCTGAGAATCGGCTACTATCTAAAAAATTTTTAAGTTTTAGGTAGGTAGGTAGGGTAGGGTAGGGTAGGGTAGGGTAGGGTAGTGGAGTTTATACTAAAGCTTTTGACAGAACGAAGTCTGTCGGGTCAGTTAGTGATATTATAGAACTACCTAAAATGTACCATCAGAATCACAAGGCAGACTTAATAACATGTCGAATTGCCTATTATTAAACTGATTTCGGAGCTTCTTCCGAAAGAGGTAAAACAAGGAAAGAAAAGAAAGAAAAGAAGGAAAAGAACGAAAAGAAATAAAAGAAAGAAAAGAAAGAAAAGAAAGAAGGAAAGAAAATACATTTATTTAGCACAGACTAAAAGGCACACATGATACAATATAATATACAGCAAATGAAAAAAAAAAAAAAAAACAAAGCAATATGTTCTAGTCAAACTGAGGTGAATCCCGCGCGGGTTGTGGCAGGAAACCAATAGTTACGTGACTTCTGAATCATTAAGGCGGTATGATCCGACAGAGACTGCGCTTTCTAGTTTTTTGAATCCATGGGAAACATAAAAAACAGTGTTATAATTATAAAATTCTGAAGGATACGTTTTTAACCAGTGTGCAATTTTTTTTTGGTGGTTCAGTATTGAACACATTTCCAATATCAGCCGCGCGGGCGGTGCTGCGTTTATAGAATCACTTCCAGTATTCAGAACCCCAGTAGTTCTGAGCTGCGGGAAGGCTTACTAGCATTAATTCACAGAAAGTTACCTTAAACCATACCGATTCAGAGTTGCGAACGATCTAGATTCAGTTATTGTTTCCGGTGCAGTATTTAAGACTTAGTACTTAAATACAACGCTTCCTCTACTGAGATGGCAGAAAGTATAAAAGTACTTAGGTGCGATCTGACACGCAGGAGGGATTTCTGCGCTATGGTCCCCTATCTCAGATCGTCGATGGCAAGCGGCACGTATACGTGTGTGCACGTCATCTCGCTCTATTTAATTTTTGGATTTAAATGTGTTACCGATTTGTCACGAAAACAATTACTTACTTACGCATTTTTAGGGTTCCGTACATCAAAAGGAATAAACGGAACCCTTATAGGATCACTCGTGTGTCTGTCTGTCTGTCTGTGCGTCTGTCTGTCTGTCTGTCCGTCTGTCACAGCCAATTTGCTCCGAATGTAATGGGGTGATTAAGTTGAAATTTAGTATACATATCAATTTGAGTGACCCAAACACGAACGTGAACCGTAAATAAATGAATTTAGAATATTGGGGTCAGTTTTGGGGCGCAAACAAGAAAATTAAAAAAAAAAGTTTTGCAAACTGTACCGTGTGACATATCAAAAGGGCTTACTGTGAGGGTCTCAAATATATTTTTTTTATAATTTTAAAATAAATATTTTTAAAGTTATAAGTGAAAATAGGGAATCCCCTTATCTCCGAAACAACTGAACCTAAAATTTTGAAAAAAAAAATACAAAATATGGTTCTATACTTATAGATTACAGGAAAATCTATCAGAAGTCTATGGTCTTAAAATAACATGGTAAATCTCTCGATATTGTGCGTACAAACTTACATTTGCAGTTGGAATGTATCGGAGATTATGTTTACAAACTACTATGTTAAGTTTGTTCTTAGGATAAATTATTTCCAAGTACGGAACCCTTCATTGTGCGTGGTCCGACATGCACTTGGCCGGTTTTTATATTACCTTAATTAATGTGTTAAATAGAAGAAATCATTGTGAATTATTAAAACGGAAAATAGTGGCCACTAAGTTCCGTTTTAATTATTACAATATAACATAACAATTTGAAACTACTGTTTGTAGTAATAATAACGTATAGTCTTGTGAAGCACAACTTGACGAGCTTATTTTCTGCATTTTCATTCTAAAATAAAAGAAATCACCGAAATAACGATGAGGGCACCACTGTGCACTCGGCGCAGTCTTAAACAATCTATGGAAGAGGCGCACAGAATGGTGTTTGGCTTATAGGAGCGATGTGATCACTAATAATACGAATAATTGTACTGAGGCGTCTATCCGCACACTAAAATACATTATTCTGCAACGCCGCAAAGTTTTCAATATCTGCGCACTTCTGGAATTCATTACTACAGTTTTTGAAAACTATCATCAACGAAGATTATTAGCTTCTGCCGATGGAAAATATACAAATATGTCTGTATAATCAAATTTCCAAAAAAGGAATGAAAAGTTTCAAAAGTACACAATAAACAACGACCAAATCCAAATTCAGTCTAATCGAGAGGCAGACACATTCTACACGGTACATACCAATACAGCAACCTGTGATTGTATCTTTGGCCGCAATGGGAAATATTGCAAGTACATGTACCACGTTGAGAAAGAAACGGGAACAATATTAAAAACATCTCCGCTGTTATCAGTTGAATATAGAATTTTATTTGCAAACCTGGCTTTGGGCAATAATACTAAAGAAGATTTCTACAGAAACACGAGCGAGAATCATAATTGCATACAAAATCCGTCCATTTCATCAGAAAAAAATACCACGTTCAAACACTTTGAAGTCATCTTTACCAATGCATTGAGCCCCCGTTTCGGATACTGACGACACACAAACTGAAAGTTTTAAAAAGGAGTTTGAGGGATCCTTCCAGCAATTACAAAACGTTTTTTGTAAATTTAGCAATGTTCTATGCAACAATGAAAGTTTTACGTCTTTGACCTGCATTAAACGGATGACGAATATATTCGAGAGTGCACAAACTTCAGAGCAAGCTTACGAGTTGGCCTTAAATAAATTTCTTCAACAAGTAACTAGGAAAATAAAGGCACAATCTACTTCTGTGAGCAGACGTAAAGATAAAGCCGTGGGCAGAAAGTCCAAAAACCGCATCTCTTCAGAGAAAACTCCTAAAAAGATGCCTTCATTATCTAAAAACATATGCAAGAATATGCCTAACGCTCAATAATTTTGTCGTTAATAACTACATAGTTGATTCGCCTAATGTTAAAAGTTTTATAATTACACTGTTGTGAGTTGTTTAATTACATTATCTTTAGGTACTATGCAATAGGGATGATAACTAAAAAAAAATTTTTTTTCATGTCATGTAGATTATTAAAAAATATTGGACACGTATTTTTTCTTTTTTTACGTAATCAAAACATTACGGCGGTACATTGAGTTCAAATGTGGCATGACGTCACTTCTCAGTAGATTTTATACGTAGCTGTGACGTAACGAGCCCCCACTCCCCAAGTTTAATGTGTTTTATCTAAGTAATTTTTTATTAATATGATAAAGCAAAAAATACGTGTCTAGTATTTTTTTATTATCTGATTGGCGGACTTAATAGATTTTTTTTTTTTTTTACCCAGGACACATCCCCATTATAAGAAATATTCATCCTTCTTTAATCTTCGCTCGTTTACATAGTAGTCCTTACCGAGCGTATTCCGTTAAACCTATAAGCCAAATAGTTTCAGTAGCGGTAGGAATCATATCCATAACGCAGTAGCAGTATTGCGTTTGTAAAGTGCGTGTGCATTGCAAAACTAAAAGCAGGTTAGCATTAATCCATCAAACTGCGCGTTCAATCGCTACAAGGCTCCCGCAGCTCAGAAGTAGGGGTTCTTATACTGAAAGGGTTTCCATAAACGCGGCGGTACCTCGGTATAGCTGCCCATTTCTAAGGCCTTATAGTAAATTGAACCAGATATTGAATATACATCCCCGTAAAATCAAAAATTAAAGAATATCTTTTTGACAATAGTAAAACAGAAGACCTTATTGAATTGCAATAATATGATCAATACAATTACCACTCTATATACACACACCCTTACACTCACAGACCCACCCTCACACACTCACACACGCACTCACCACATCTCTTTCATTCTAGAATTAAGCACATAATAATTGTTTCCCTAAAAAAATAAGTACTACTTACTTACCTGTAATATCCAGCCGTCCATTAACACAGGTTTCATTTAGGATGGGGGCATTGATCAAATTTCTGTGCACTTGTAAGTACAATGCGTGCCACGAAAGATGAGACTTGACACACCACGTGGTTTGACTTGCGCAGTACACGATTTTAGGTCTCTTTAGCGGTATGAGGTGTGTGCGCGGGACGGGATCGGTCGTCATCGGGGCTATGGAAAGGGTGTCGGAGGCGCGGTTAAGTCTCATCTTTCATGGCACGCATTGTACTACGCTGTAAATGCTGTGCTCACCTACTTTGTACATTACAAATGAAAAATAAATAAATTGCATGAACTAGTGATAAGCTATTTACCAGCAAACTGGAGGACACTTGCCTTTAGTCGACCTTTGGGGATCAATGGTCAAGTATTTCCTTGGAAAACTTTTCATTAAAATTTTCATTGAAGTCATAAAAAGAAGAAGTCATCAAAGCATTTATTTCAAATAGGCATATAAATGGCACTTACGAACGTCAAAATTTACACGTAAATAAAATTGATTCTAGTTGCCCCTTCCAAAATGTAGTTTCATATGGAGAAGAATGGGCAAGAAACTCCACCGTTACAGTTTTAAACTGTTTTACAATACTTTGTATACATCAATTATATTACATGTGAAGACCATGTACCCAGAATAAAATTACTTTACCACAACAGGTAAAAACAATAAAAAATGAAGCAATGACGGATAAATTAATTATGTGTTAAGTATACATGGTGCTCACATATTTACAAATATCGTTAGAGAAGATGATTTTACTAAATTTTTCACAAATAAAAAGTCAATGTGCGAGTTAAACTTATCATAAAAATAATGTGTAAAAAATAATACAATTTAAAATTAAATTAGCAACCTTTTTGATGTTGTCTAAACCCTATATTGTCCTATGGAGCAGGACCAGCATGTTTCCAAGCATTCTTATCTTGGATATAATCCTCTAATTTGTAATACGCTTGTTTACAAAGTGTAGTTTTAATTTGACTTTTTAAATTTTCTTTCATTTAATTGCAATAAATCACAAGGTATTTTGTTGTAACGTTTAACACAGTACCCCATAAAAGAATATATGACGTGTCTGCTAACTTAACATAAAATTACATAACGTCACGCCCGTTTACCATTTATCACAAAATGCTCTAAACCAGATACATCAATCACTTGACTTCCCAAATACCCTAAATCCTATAGGATATAAAAATCCCATGTATTACACGATAAATCCCGTACTAGGCTAGTAACTCACATATACTGCGTTCGCGATTTAATTTCCAAACATGTAAACAAATGTGTGTTTTTGGAAATCAACTTTAACACTCATCCATAAAGTTCAGTTTGCGCTACAACTTCAAACATCGTTATGCCTTTTTAAATTGTACTAGACATTCTAAAATCAACTTAATTTGCTCTATAATAAAGTTGATATTCGTTTAAATGGGAATTGGAAACAAGGAAAAGGCTTCAGATTCGCACGGTCGCCATTTGTCATGGTATAACAGGGAATGTTCACTGAAAATCATAATAAATCTGTCCCGTGGTTTACGCATCATACCTTTGACCATTTTTGGCTGGATTTAGGGTTCCGTCTGTGAATCGAGGAAGCCATAGCTTTTAAAAGGTTCTAAAAGAAGATTGCCAGTTTTACTGATTTTTTTTGATTGCGCAAAATCACTGAAGATTGTGCAGTCAGGGAAATAGATTGTTTGGCACATTGACTAATAATCATAATTCTCTTGCCCTTTTCATATTTATTTGTGGTCAGCTAAACATGTCTTTTTCTTCTATACTTCTCTATTAGAAGTCATCTCTGTGGTCACTCTTTCTAGCCATATCTTTTTATTTTTTTATTTTACCATGGTTTTGCTCTTGACTTTGGTCTAGGTCTGGGTGACAGAGACAAAGTCTAAGATGGAGTGAACTTACCCAGAAGAAGCCTGTTCACTCTCACTTTGAATAGATTAAAGTTTTATATATCATTATAATTTTTTATTGTATTTTTTTATATCTATCGTGTTTCATACGTACATCCATCATCATCATTCATTTCAGCCGAAAGACGTCCACTGTTGGATATAGGCCTCCCCCGATTGGGGGGGTTTGCCATAATCGCCACGCTTGGCAGGCGGGTTGGTGATCGCATTATGGTGTTAAAAAAAAATGCATAGAGAACGCTGCTGCCCATTCTCTAGTCGTCCATCCATCGTTTTTTAGTAATCAAATATAGACAGCAAACTTAACTTCATCAGGCAACATGCAACCTGATAAGCCTTCCCACAGCTACCGATACTGGTCTATTTGCAATCATTTTTAGGATTCCGTTGCCACTCCCTCGAATTCGGCGAATTAGCTGGCTTTTTGCGCATTACAGCGTACAAGTCATCCAACCTAGCGTCGGCAAACATACCCGAGGCACTGCAAAATAAACTGAGAGACCAGACTCAAACATACCCCGTTGAGATACACTGGTGGTATATGCTTCGGTTGTTTATTTTTACCTCTGATTTTTACTCACTCTTTCTATCTAGTAATTTAAGCTGTGACCCTCAGCGTAGGCCTCACAGATGTTCAACAGCTTCCCTAGTCCTCCCACAGATGGACTCAGCAACACTATGTCGTCCGCGTAACTGATTTATATTGACGCAAACGTTATCTATATGACATCCGACATGTCTGTTGCTGAGCTCACCTATGACTGTTGCTGAGGTCATGAAAAAATTCGGCTGCATCGCATTTTGTGGGAAAAGTGTCCAAAACGCTGCAAAGTTAAATGGAATAATTTTCTAAAAACTACTCGTACGTAAATCTGTTAAACCCTTGAATTAATTTAGTACGGAAACTAAATTAATTCAAGGGATTAACAGTTTTCCCAAAAAACGTGATGTTTGAGTGTAATTTTCCGGGAATTCTGCTTTGTATGTTTCAGTTTTTAGGGAAACACTGATAGAGCAGCTCTTCGCGGAAATGGGAAGTGGCATTTCACTCCAATTCTCATAATAACTATTCATCTTATTTAATTTTGACGTCTCGTGCCGCAGAAACTGTAGAACGCCACCTGCTACGCTCCTTACATACCCCCTTTACTTAGCATAAATAGTTAGTTGCATCTTATATTGTATATTATATTCTTTAATTATAATAAATATAATACTTTTCCCGATACGGGAATCGATCCCAGGATTTTTGCGACCATTAGAACAATGAGGCAGCAAGGAGTATTGAAGATGTGTATTTGTTTGCCCTCCCTTTTGTCTTCTCTTTAAAATTTCAAACCATGTCGACGGCGTACCGGGAATCTAATGGATGCAAAAAGCACAGAATCGTCGCTGTGGTGACGCTTGTGACAAGCCTAGGTCCAGCAGTGAACGTATTTTAGCTAAAATTGAAATATATATATTTTCAGGTAACACAATTACATACAAATCTCCATGGATGAATAGCATTTTGATAGTGGTAACGCCATCAATGTTTCTTAAATTTATAAATGCTTGGATTGTTCTGTCATTTGACGTCACTCTCTGAACAGGCGAGTTTGTCCCTAGCTGTCCCCCCCTTCCCCAAAAGCACGCGGCGGGCTACAATTGGACGTCGCTTTCGAGAACATTAATCAAGAATAAGATGACGTGCCGCGCTGTCGCGCACCACAAACGCTCACTCGCTCCACTCTCTAATTAAAACCGCTTAACCGCTTAAGCTCTCCGTATCGTTATCGGATTCACTAGAACTATGTGAGGACTTTGTGAGTGCCTATGAACAACGTAAGTGCTGCAAGCAGAAACGCCACCATCGGATTACGCCAGTCTGCTGCCCGGAGCCACGTGTTGCGTCCACCTTCCAAATTTTTTCGTCTGTTCAACAGCTAATTCTCCTCTAGGCGATCACCAGCCACCTCTAAAATAGAATCCACTAAAAATAAAATATTTCTCGATCGCCTACTTCTCTCTTCTCGATAGCTTAAACTTAACAGTAAAAGTACCTACTTATCGTAGTCGCGCACAACGGGCCTTGCCTTATTGGAAGGCTAAAAGTCACCCAAAGGGCAATGGAGAGGACTATGCTTGGAGTTTCCCTACGTGATCGAATCGGAAATGAGGAGATCCGCAGGAGAACCAAGATAATCGACATAGTCTGAAAAATTTCCAAACTTAAGTGGCAGTGAGCAGGGCACTTTGCTCGCAGAACAGATGGCCGATGGGGCCGAAAGGTTCTGGAGTAGCGACCGCGTACCGTAAGACGTAGCGTTGGAAGGCATCCAACAAGCTGGACTGATAACCTTGTGAAGGCCGTAGGAATCTGCCAGATGCGGGAAGCACAGAACCGGTTGAAGTGGCGGTGCTTGTGGAGGCCTATATTCAGCAGTGGGCGTCTTTTGACCGAAATTTGAATATTGTCAGTGAGCCCCAGACTAGACATTTAGTCTGAATCTTGGCGCTCAAATTATGATGATGATTTAGTAAAAATATTAGCTAGTCAGCAAGATTGAAAGTCGGGCTACTCACTGGCATTTTCACCGATATCCCCTTTATAAATTCCTTTCCTATTCAACACAAAATTAGCCTCAATACAAATTATTACCCCAGTTATCTCCTGACAAACTGGCTGCCATCACGAAACATTGATTAACTCGCCGGCCATAACAGGCCATCACTTTTGTTTTATACAATAACCTTTTGGATTGCGGCCTAAGGGCCCGTGCACACGTACTATGACCACACCACATCGCAGCCACAAAATATGGGCAAGCAGTGGTTATGATGTGGATAGTGTCGCTGCAGCTTCCTGCAGTTGCGTTGTGATTGCGTAGTCGCTGGTAATTGTGATGTGGTTACATTATGGCTAGTGTTTGCAGAAAGACAGATCGTTGTGTTTGCGATGTGGCCGGCCGCTAGTGCGCGTTCTCATTGATACTTGCATTGTGGCTGCGACATGGCATTGATGTGGTCGGTATCGCCTACACGGTTGATTTTGACGGCTAAATGTGATCCGCGTGAATAAACTATTAATTTTCATACAAAGCGCCCGTCCGAATGTTGTCGTTGTGTTGTGGTTGTGATATGTGTGATCGGGCCCTAACCGTTTTCAAAATGGCGGTCTAATTTCACGCGCAATGTGCGAATTAGGTTGTTTAGGCGGGCACGGGGTTTCGGTTGTTGTTTTATGAACAATGAGAGGATTGACGGCTGTTGTTGGACGGTCCAGCCAAAATGCCATTGATAATAATGCATGAAGTAGATTGTTGTTTGTGTGTGATTTTGTGGTAAAGGCGATTATCAAGCGCGATATGTATAAATAAGTGTGTTGACGCCTATGCTTAGGTGTGTGTTTTGGATATTATATAAAATACTGTTTAGAGAAGTTACCAATACTTAGACTACAGATTACTACTAGATTACAGAATATTATAGGACCCGTTACAATGTTATGCGTATGTCGACCGCTCGGAGGTGGCACGCGAATCTTCACACGTCTAAACTGATTATCTTGAATCATAGCTAAGAACACTCTCGATTAAGTTACCTTTCAAACAAAACCAGTTCAGTCGTTTGAGAGCTACGATACCGCAGACAGACACACTTATACACAGATCTACAGATACACACGTTAAATTATAACACACCTCCTTTTTCATTGGGGGTTAAAAAGAAAGCCTAAACACTACAACAAACCATCTAGAACCAGCACAGGCATATACAAAACAGTGAGCTTCTCAAATTGAATTCCTTTCAGCATCGCACATGAAACATTTACGAGGAATTTCAATGCAGTGTGGTGTGTGGTAGAGAAATTGTACCAGCATTTTTTAATTATAACCAGTTACAAATCTTTGTACAGTTTTGAACGGCCAATACAACGATACCCCACACTGGGATAGCTGCGGACAGCTTAGCTCAGAGACTATTAGTACTAGAAAGCTGTAATTTGGCATGAGTATACTATACATATTAATCACGTTGACAAAGTGGAAAAATAAATCTTGAAATACATTTTTTTAGGTACCTCCCCTACACGTAAAGTTTTTTCTCGTCTATCCCAGTGTGGGTATCGTTGTAAAGGCCGTTCAAAAATATAATTGTACAAAGATTTGTTACTGGTTATAATTAAAAACATAATAATGATTATTATTTATGTTTTTATTTTGTACCTAAAACCATAAAGCGAAATTTAATTATTATTGCCACATTTCAGAGTAGTATTATGTCGAAGGTACGAGTATGTTCCGTCGAAATAGAGATCCGCCGAACAAGTGCATATCGAAGAAGGCTTCTGTCGAAGTAGTGTTCTTTGAAGGTGTGTGTTGTCGAAGTATGTTCTGTCGGACTAATGCTTGTCGAATATATGTTCCGTCGAAGCAATGAGTAGTCGAACTATTGTTTTTCGAAATTAAGACCGTGTCGAAATAATTAGCCGTCGAAATTCAGAATGACACTCTTTGTCAAGCTGTAGGTACACACCGTGCGAAGCAGGGTCAGGTCGCTAGTTAAAACATAATTTACTCAAAAGTTTGAGTCCAGTTTTTATCAACAAACAACTACTAGATCTAAATATTGTCTAGACAATTTTCTATACAGTCTGAAACAATCTGAAATTGAATTATTTCTTCAAACTAAGTGAGTCTTGTATGTCCAGTATAAATCTAATTTTACTCAATAAATATAATATTTTAAGGAATATCTAATGATCAGTTCTATGAAATAAACAAGAAACTAGCTTCGGACAACAAATTAAATTAATATAAAATAATTGGCTTTATTTTTTTTATTAACCTTTTGTTTATCGCTAGCAAACAGTTTATGATTATTATTTGAAGGCACTAGACAAATGAAAAATGTCTGCTTGCTCCTAAATATCGTCATCATCATCATCATTTCAGCCGAAAGACGTCCACTGCTGGACATAGGCCTCCCCCAAAACGGGGGGAATTTGCCATAATCGCCACGCTTGGTGGGCGGGTTGGCGCTCGCAGTATGGTGTTAAAAATGCATAGAGAACGCTGCTGCCCATTCTCTAGTAAAAAAGCCCATTCCCATTCCCTCCTAAATATAGTAAAACCGTATTGCGGGATTATTTGCAGTTTTTTTATTGTCCGGCAAAAATTCTGTTGTAGATGTAATTTACTAGGGAAGGGTTTTTAACATTGCCATTCCAATAGCATCAGTGCTAAATTTATTTAAAAAAAAAAATCGGCCAAGTGCGTGTCAGACCACGCAAAATGAAGGGTCCGTAGTTGGTATGAATTTATCCCAAGAAGAAACTTAACAGTTAAAAAACATGTTCTCCCGTACAGAATGTATGTGAGAACATGTTTTTCTATCTGTAAATGTAAGTTGGTCGACTATTACTCGGTAACTTGTGACGCCTACTTGGCTGTGATAGTTTTCCTTTCAACTTCGGTATATACACTACTGCTGAGATTTTTTCTCATAGCCAAATACAACCAGGCAGGGGGAGGCGGTCACTTGACTCTAACAAAAATTATCACTTTAAAGCTTACTATTACGTAAACGGATCCCTGAATCGAGATGGCGTTTAATAGAGAAGTATGGAAGAAACAGATTGTTGCGCCGACCACAAATAAATAGGGATAAAGGCAAGAGAACGAAGATAAATCTTTACGATTCCAAAAACAAATCACACTCGTTTGCAGATTTCTCTGCACGCCAATGTACAACTCTTTCCCTGGAGATTAATATTTCATAGCCTGGCATCCATCGTTGGTTCTTCGACTTTGCCTAATTCTGGCAAAAGATATCCATTTTAACATCTGTTTTATTGCCCAAGGGTGTTGTGGCCTAAATATTAAGCTTTGATTTGAGTAATTAAAGAGGGGGGTGGGAAGCGGTTCGTGGCTGGATTAAAAACACGTGGATTGATATATCTGTGAGACTAAAATTAAATCGTTCATATTACAATGTTCTACTTCTTTTCGTGTGGTTAGTTACTCTAAGTTACTGCACATTGTATAAGACCAAATTTGTTTTTAAGGAGATTTATTGTAACCATCCTTCTAGTAATAAAGATTTATTATTATAATTATTATTTATGCTGCCTCTGACTTGGTTACACATGCCGCGTGCCGTCGAAAAACATTTCTTTATTCTAAAATATACCTAAGAAATTCTCTAATTTAACATTATTTTTTTCCAAATCATTAACGCTACTCGTTTAGATTTGATCTTCAGTATAAAATCATTAAAGGTCGGCTATCGTCGCCTTAATATCTCTGACTGTACTTAGTCGACATATTAATATGAACTACTCTTGGTTGCCACTAGAACAATTACTGTTATTTAAATCTCACAGAAAACAAAAAATTTTAATCTCAAGCAAACACAATTTCTCACAGAAATAAAAAAGCATCAAGAAACATTAGCAGCTTAGCTCTGTTCTGTTCAGCATAGAGAACGAAGAAAACATTAGTGACGAGGAAAAAATTTAAATTTCATGAATAGGTATCACGAGAAACACATTTTAAAGTGGCCAGCTCGTGTACAACTTGACACTTATTTAAAAGAGGTAAGAACTGTGACTCTGAAGTAAGAAATTGCATTTTCATTATGAGTATGAATTATTTAACGTCAGTTGTAACTGTGGATTTGAAGAATTTTATTTTGCAATGGGTGCTGTGTGTTTTCTAAACACAGTGTGAATTAGTGAGAAGCTATGCTTCTGTATAGCTTGTCACTATTTCGCACTGTATGCTGTGTACACTGAGTGCTGTGTGCACTGTGTGCTGTGTGCACTGAGTGATATGTGCACTGCTCGCTGCGTGAAATGTGTGCTGTGTGCTCACTGTGCTGTGTGCACTGTGTGCTGTATGCACTGTGTGCTGTATGCACTGTTTTCTGCGTGCACTGTGTGCTGTATGCACTGTGTGCTATGTGCACTGTGTGCTGGCTGCAATATTACATGGGATTAGAGGCGCGGGCCCATCGCTGTGCACGGAGAGGCTACGCACGTGTATTAAGCTTCGCTTTGTAAGAAAATGTATGTGGTTGTGTCCACTGCAACCCACGGAGAGGCTACGCGTGAATTGACGTCATTGATACATGCGTGGCTTGCTCGAATAGGCGGTTACATAGCTCAACGCTGTCGACGTGGGTCTACGTTTCCACTGGAGTACACGAATATGACCCACGACCATGTACAGCTCACTTATCGCACACCTCCCGCAGTGAAGCCCGTGTCCGTGGATTGCAGTGGCACGTACGTAGCCTCTCCGTGCGCCGTGCCACGCTATACATAGTCGTGGGTCATATTCGTGTACTCCAGTGAAAACGTAGACCTACCTTGTCAAACAAATTAATACACGCAGCTATAATGCGCCGCGTGCCCGTGCACAGCATGCGCCGCGGTGGGTCCGCGCCTTTAAACGCATTTTCGCCTGTTGTATGCGTTGCTTCATAGTAAAAAAAGTACGTAAGTGACGAAGGAGGATTTTTGCAATGCGTTGCGTTGCGGTGCGGCCTGCCCTAATTTGCTGTTGATTAAGCTAGGTTTTGGGTACCTAACCCAAAACTTAGCATAAGCAGCATATAATATTCCCATTGCCATTGCTGGGACACAGGGCTCCTCTCTGTGAGCAGAGTGAGCCGTTATTCCCTGCGTGGGCCCAGTGCGGGTTGGTGGATGTCACAAGTCGCTAATCGCTAATCTGTCGTGGCGTGCTCAGGTCAATGAGGTCAGTCGAAAGGTACTTTTCTCCTTTCATTCACTGAAAAGCCTCCAAAGTCTCCTACCCTTGAAGACTAAAATTACTTTGCCACAAACACTAATTCAGCCGATTATAGATTATGCCGACGCCTGCTACCTAGATGCTACTGAGGAGCTATTAAACAAGCTTGAGCGCTTGCAAAACTTGTGTATTCGCTTTGCTTTCGGTCTTCGAAAGTATGAAGTTGTTTCTCAATTTCGCAAGGAACTCAAGTGGCTCCCAATCCGCCTTCGCAGGAACACTCGGATTTTATGTCTCCTATTCAACATATTACACAACCCGTCTTATCCTTCCTACCTACGTGAGCGTTTTTCATACGCTCGTCCTAGCGACGCACCGTGTAGATCACACCTTAGGTCCCTCCTTGAATCTCATCCTCATAAAACTAGCTACTATTCTTATTCCTTTTCTGTCCATGCTGTAAGATTATGGAACTCGCTTCCGCCTAGCATTCGCCATTTAAAAACTGTACCTCTATTCAAATATCGAGTAAAAGAGCATTACCTTTCCTCTCAACTGTGAGTATTTTATGTATATATATATATATATATATATATAATTATATTTATTTATATTTTTTAGCTTCATTTAAATAAAATAATATTTTAGTTTAAGACTTTGCATATTCATATTTTCTCTTCTAGTTCTCACACACTATTGTCTACATTTCTTTTTCATTTCTCCTTTCGCAGGTCTGCTGGAAGAAATTTCTTAAGAAATAAGCAGTACTTTGTACTGAAATTATAATGATATCGTATCTCTATGTATTTAACTGTGTGTACATAAATAATAAAATAAATAAATAAAATGTTTTCAATTTTTTTGCTCTGAGACATGCCAGTTTTCTCCCCTCTGCAGCAGAAGGACAGATAAGCATAATCCCAGAATAGCAAAATCCCAGATTAGCAGAAGGACAGATTTGCCTAAAGACAGATAATGTACTGTCGTCGTTAAAAAAGATACAAACCCTATTAACCTTAACCTATTAAACCTATTACCTTTTCCGCTGTATATCATTCACTGTGTTTTAAGTCGGTTTATTTTATAGATGGTAACCTATCTCAAGAGTTTACTATTAGTCATCTGAACATTACTAAATAATACAAATTCTAATACAACCTAATCTGAGATTCGAGGCCATATAATTATCTTGATAATGCAATTGTCAATTCAACTGAAACTTTGGTAGTTTAAAGTTGATATTTTTATTTAACAAATGACACTAATTTGGAACTTGTAACGGTTCATCAAATTGTGGGCCCAACGATGTACGGGAGATGGTCGATGTCATTTTTTTTTTTTTTTTTATCTAGGGCATCTCAGAGTGTAACCACTAAGGTTCCGACTCTTTAACCGGACTTTCCTGTGGCTGCCTTAAGCTCCTAACGAAACTTAATGCCTCCAGCCAGGGCGTAAAAACTATAAACTAAACGACTGCTGCTCGCTAAGGGCACCCCCTGTGGGGTACGAACCTCGGCTTAGGGCAGCTGAGTCGGAGGGGTCAAGGGACCGACGGTGGCTGAATAAAATCAGTGTTTTGATTATTATCGTGGGGAGTTTGGATTACATGCTGCTCAGCTAAAACGCGTGCTGGCGCTTCACTTACAGTCAAGGGTCGGGGAGGACTATTCGTTAGTCGGGAATTTCGCGCGGGGCCTCGGCGGCGAGGTCGGAATGACGATCGTGTATTGTGTGCTCTTATTTTGCGAACTGTACTAGTTTCCCTACGACTCTCCTGGAGGAGAGTAGTGGGGTCGTCTGGGTCGGTCAGTGCTCCTTACTTATATTTATACTTTCAAATAAAATTTTGCGAATTGTAACTATTCAATTTTATTTTTGTTTTCTGTGTGGGTCTGTACTTCTGCCTTTATGCAAATCTGTCCTTCTGCTAATCTGGGATTTTCCCTTTCCTTCTGCTGCAGAGGGGTTTTCTCACGATGCAGATGTTTTCTCCCATCGTTTTGAGAGCAGTACTGATGAAATGATTTACACAAAGTAAACTTCCTGGGTTCGAATCTAGGACCTACATCTCGTAAATCGTGGCCGTTTCTACTGAGCCACCACTGCTCTGAACCCAAAACTTGATACACCAAAATTGAGACATTCAAATCTCATTATGCACCGATTTAACCCCATCGACTAGACAAATAACCCAGTTGGTACGTTTATCACAGATCTAAGCCTAAATAGCCTTGGGCTGTACTATCAAAGTGTACCCAATATATCATACCCCTAGTTCCAGACGGACCTTAATGGATTTTCTACCCATTTAAGTCGAGAACAGGTAAACAGAGGTTTGGGCATGTCAGAAATGTATTGTTTGCAGGGCTGACAAACAAAAAAATAAAATTAAGCGTTGTTAGGTTAAAGCTGCTTTCAGACTACGCTATAATATAATAGCATATAGTATATAGCTCATAGCACAACAATATCGCGCACCATACATTGTTATGGACACGTTCACATTGTACTGTACTATATATTATTGGAATGTATGGTGCGCGATATTGTTGTGCTATGAGCTATATACTATATGCTATATATTATAGCGTAGTCTAAAAGTAGCTAAAAGCATAATGGTATGGAGTCGGAATATATCGACTGAATATCTTACGTGAATTGTTACTGAAATAAATAAATTTGAAACGTCTTTTATAATGCGCACAGCAAAGGAGTGGAACTCTCTGCCTGCGTCTGTGTTTCCGAACGCATAGAAGCCTGATGGATTCAAAGTGAGAGTGAACAGGCTTCTTCTGGGTAAGCTCACTCCATCGTCGACTTTGTCTCTGTCACCTCTGACCTAGACTAGAGTCAAGAGCAAACCCATCGTAAAATAAAAATAATAATAAAAAATAAAAATTGTAGGTACTTTAACCCCGTTAGAATAAAACATGTTTTTCTGATGCCATTATTTCCCCTTTTTTAGGGTTCCTTAGACAACAAGGAACCCTTACAGTTTCGCCATGTCCGCCTGTCTAGCCGCGGCTTAACTCAGAGACTGTTAGTACTAGAAAGCTGTAATTTGGCATGGGTATACATAATATTAATCACGCCGAAAGAGGTAAAAAAAAAAAAATATTTTTTTTTGTTGGGTTCCTTCCTTGCACGTAAAGTGGGGATAATATTTTTTAAGTGGGGAAAATACATATTTGATACGACCGCGAATCATATTTAGATCAATATAATAATCTTCTATATATATAAAAATGAATCCCTATTTCCCTTGGTCACGGCATCACGCGTGAACGGCTGGACCGATTTCGCTAATTATTTTTTTGTTGTGTTTGTTATTGTCAGGAGAAGGTTCTTATGTAAGAAAAATTTAAGAAAGTTAAAAAAAAAATGTAAGAAAACGACCATATTTACATTTTTATTGTAATAATAAGTAGGTAACTCTATCTTCTAATGTAACTTTATGGCGTTTGACATAACGTGTCAGTCATCATTTGGTAGGTCTGAGAATAGATTTTATCAAAAAAAAAAAAAAAAAAATGAAGGTTTTAGTTAGGTAGGGTAGGGTAGGTAGGGTTGGTAGGGTAGGGTAGGGTAGGGTAGGTAGGTGGGTAGGGTAGGGTAGGGTAGGGTAGAATAGGGTAGGGTAGGTAGGTAGGGTAGGGTAGGGTAGATAGGTAGGTACAGTCAAATAGCTTTTGACAGAACGAAGTCTGTCGGGTCAGCTAGTAATAAATAATAATACTGACCTGCAAAATGCTGGTCCGAAAAAAAATATAAAAAAAAATAACAGTATATCAGTAGGATTACATTATAGGTTTCGACCTGATTATCACTCAAAGCGTAATCGCACAACACAACTAGCAACAACAATAATATCGATAACAACTAGAGTAAAATGCTGAGTTCACAAAATTACGGCTGCAAGGTCTGTGCGTCTGCTCTCCGACACACTTCCAGCTTATGTAATTATAATAATATATATAAAATTATATTAGCAACCTGTTTGTTTTTTCACGACTCAACATCCATACTAATATTATAAGTGTGAAAGTAACTCTGTCTGTCTGTCTGTCTGTATGTTACGTTTTCACGCCTAAACCGCTGAACCGATCGTCATGAAATTTGGCAGAGATATAGCCTGGGATATGGAGAAGGACATAGGCTACTTTTTTACGCGATAACCGACATCCACGCGGGCGGAGCCGCGGGCAAAAGCTAAATGTGAAAGTAACTCTGTCTGTCTGTCTGTATGTTACGTTTTCACGCCTAAACCGCTGAACCGATCGTCATGAAATTTGGCAGAGATATAGCCTGGGATATGGAGATGGACGTAGGCTACTTTTTACGCGATAACCGACATCCACGCGGGCGGAGCCGCGGGCAAAAGCTAGTTGTTCTATCATTCTTTAATTCATTCACTGACAGAGACAACACATAGCCTTAACCGCTGGCTCTAGAAACACGAAATTACGCACAAGAGTTCTTTATCAATCAATCAATCAATCAATCAAAATTTCTTTATTTAGACTACAAAGATCCATAATGGTGCCGATTCCCTTGTTCACAAACTAAACTAAATTTAAGTTCAGTGCATCTTTTTCTTTCTATTTCAACCTTTTGACCGCCACGGTCGGGTATAGCAGACAAATGAAAACGTGTTCAACAAGCCACCGTCGGCTAAGAAAAGAAGAATTTTTTTTTTTTTTTTTTTTTTTTTTTTTTTTTTTTTTTTTTTTTTTTTTTTAGAAATGGCATCTCGGAGGTATAACCACTGGGGGTTCCTGCTCCTTAACCGGGCTTTCCTGTGGTGCCGCAAGCTCCTAACGAAGTTTACGCCTCCAGCCAGGGGGTTTACACTAAAATCTACTTAAGCTAGACGACTGCTCGCTAAGGGCACCCCAGGTGGGGCTCGAACCTCGGCTTAGGGCAGTGTCGGAGGGAGGGTGGCAAGGGACCGTCGGTGGCTGGATAATATCAGGGTTCTGATTATTAATCGGGGGAGTTTGGATTACAGGCTCAGCTAAACCACATGCTGGCACATCGTTAAGCGTCGTCGTCAAGGGACGGGGAGGGCTTATTAATCGGGGTCGGTTTCGCGCGGGACCTCTAAAGCGAGGTCGGAATTGTGATCGTGTTCGTGTTGTGTGTACTCTTCGAGCTGTACTAGTTTCCCTACGGCTCTCCTGAATGAGAGTGGTGGGGTCGTCTGGGTCGGTCAGTGCGTGCCTTGGACGGCGGATCGTACTAATGCGGGAGGGGGTATAATTGGCGGCCTGCACAACGAGAGTGTTGCGGTGGGTGGCGGCAGAGTCGAAGAATCGCTTGGAAGAGCGTTTCAGAAATTGGGCTATTGTAGGCATTCTAAGCTCTACATGGAGGTTTGTGTTCCGAACGAACCAGGGGGCTCCCGTGCATTTACGGAGGAAACGATTTTGAATGATTTGCATCTTATGGATGACATGTGATTTTGCTTGGGCAAAGACCGGACTCGCATAGGTCATGATGGGGCGGATGCACGCGGTGTACAATCGCAATTTGCACTTGAGTGACAATTTGCTATTTTCGTGGACAAGGGAGTGAAGCCTAGAGAGAGCGAAGGCGGCGCGCGAACGCACCTTACTTACATGCTCAGAAAAGGAGAGGCGTTGATCGAGAATGACACCTAGATATTTGGCTCGCTTCTCCCAAGGGATAGGCTTGCCGAACATGGTGACAGGTTTGGGCTTTGGGGGGATTTTTCTCGGTTTTATGAAGAGAACCGCTTGGCTTTTGTCAGGATTGACTTCGATCCGCCACTTTCTAAACCACGCACCGAGCTTGTCGGCTGCAGTCTGGAGAGTGTTGGTAATGACATTATGACTCTTCCCTCTGTAGTAAACGGCCGTATCGTCTGCGAACAGAGCCAACTGAGCCTTTTTAAACTTCGGGATGTCGCTGGTGTAAAGCGTAAAAGCCAGGGGGGATATCACAGAGCCCTGAGGGACTCCTGCGCGTATGGGATGGGAGGAGGAGAGGGCTCCCTCTATGCGATAGCGAAAGGTGCGATTCGACAAAAAGTCTCGTAAGATGAGCACGAGACGCTCGGGCACACCGAGTTGGTACAGCTTGTAAATCAAGCCGTTGTGCCAGACTTTGTCGAACGCTTTCGCTATATCAAAGAAGATAGCTCCTGTCATAAGGCCGCGTTGAAAGCCGGCGCTTATGTCCTCGACTATACGGTGGACCTGATGGGTCGACGAATGTTTGGTACGGAATCCAAACTGTTCGTGGGGGATAAGGCCCTTAGTCTCGGCGTAGTCTCTGAGACGCTTATAAATAAGCCTCTCGTAGAGTTTGCCCATGACTGTGAGCAGGCTAATGGGGCGGTAGCTCGCGGGCTCCTTCTTGGGTTTACCGGGTTTGGCAATACCGATTACTGTGGCCTCTTTCCACACTTGCGGGAAGACATTATTGTTCATGGCTCCATTGAAGATGGTGGCCAAGAGCATTATCAGGTGGGCGGGGAACAATTGGACCACCCTATTGGTGATACCATCAGAGCCAGGGGCTTTACGAGGTTTCAGACCCTTTATGAGCTCGTGCACTTCCGCCGGTGTGACGGGAGCCAGAGGATACTCAGGGTCTTCGACGGGCGGGAGGGAGGCTCTACGTTCGACTTCAGCGTCCACCTCATTGAGGTGCGCCTGGTCTACTGGTTGAGAGCTGGGCGAGCACTGGGCCTCTAGACTGTCGGCTAAGCATTCGGCTTTGTCGATGTCTTCGAAAGCGAGAGGCGCGTCTGGGCGGATCAGTGGGGGCATTGAGGCTGAGCCACCTCCTCGGGGATTGAGTTTCCTTTGGAGTTGCCAGAATGCTAGATGGTTCGGCTCTAGGCTGCTCAGTAGCTTATCCCAGTCGGCGTCACGAAATTCCTTCACGCGTTTACTTACAGCACGCTGCAAGTAGCGCATGTGGATTTTGTTAGCCGTGCAGGGAAAGCTACTGTACGCACGGACGGCTGCGTTCTTCTCCGTCATCAGTGCACGTACATCGTCCGGCAGTTTCCCGCGACGGTTATCCGTCGCCGGAACCTCCCTTGAACATGTGTTCAGGACAGATTGTACGTGCTCTGTGAGAGAGTCGATCGCGGTCGTCGTGTCTGCGATAGAGTCGAACTGGTCGGGGATCGAATCCAATTGGGGGGACGTGTTAGCTTTCAAGCTTTCGCCTACTCGCTTCCAGTCCGTTATCCTTTTGGTACGCGGGGGGATATTGGGGTCGTGGAGACCTATGCGAGGGGCCAATTCTACGAGAACAGGTCGGTGGTCAGAGTGAAGCTCGTGGTGCACCTCTATAGAGACCAACCGTAGGTTGATGTTCTTTAGGAGTGCCACATCGAGCACGTCAGAGGCATGGTCAGGATTATGCGGATAGTGGGTGTGATTCATCGGGGCGATGATATCAAAATTTAGGAGGGGGCAGAGGTCAAAGAGGGCTTTACCCCTATGGGAGGTGAGTCTACTATTCCAGGCTGGGTGCTTGGCATTGAGATCACCCGCCATGATGAATCACTCATGCTCAAGAGGGTGCTAAGGTCGTCGGTCAGTAGTCGATCTTGGATAGGATCAATTGTAATGGTAGGGGGCAGATAGGCTGATATTATCGTTATAGATGGGTGGCCCGTCATACCGATTCGGCAGATCGAGACTTCTAATAGGGACTTTAGGACAGGAGGGTCTATGGGCGTGCAATAGAGCTCTGATTTATAATAGATTAGAGTACCTCCCAGGTGGCACCGCGACCTATCGTTGCGAATTATACGATAATTCGCAATTGACGGGTTACGGTGCCTGGGTTTTAAAAAGGTCTCTTGAATTAGGAAAACGTCTACCTTATGATCGCCGAGGAATTCGGTGATCTCTGAGTTTTGGCCGTCCAAGCCATTGGCGTTAAAATAACCTAACATTAGGGATCGGGGTTTGTTTCTAGCGGGGGACCTAGTATCCATTAAGTGGTCTAGGGGTGTTGTTCGCGAATCTAGACAATGCTTGCGTGATCTCGGGATACGCATTGTAGATTGCCTGAATTTGGTATAAGTCACCGGCGTTAGTCGCGGCGACTATCTCATCGGCCATCCTCCTCGCGCGGGGGGTGAGGAAGACCATGTAGGTGGAAGAGATCACCTGGAAGGGATCTACTTTGTTGACACCGGCCACGGGAGTGGGGGTGTGGTTAGGAGGGGGGCGCGTGTACGGAGCGGCGGCGACGGGCGCGGGCGCGGGCGTGGGCGCGGGTGCGGCGGCGAGGGGCGCGGGTGCGGTGGGGGGCGCGATGGTCGCGGGTCTCGATTGAGAGTTCTCGAATCGGGTTCGCGGGTCCATTAATCGGGGTATACTGGCCTGAGGGGCCTGGGGAACGACTGCCTGAGGGGCGTGTCTAGTCTGGAGATTAGGGAACGCCTGCTGATGGTGCAGGTAATTCCAGGGACTGGGTCTCTGGGGACTCAGTCTTACTGGTTCCAAGTAGGACGGGCATTCGCGGAATTGACGCGCGTCGGTACGCTTCGCTAAGCGAGGGGGCGCGGATTTTGGGGCTTTAGCGCAGCCACGGTAGTTCGCGGGGTGGCCTGCCTCGCCACATAGCACGCAGCTAGGTGGCTCAGTGCAAAGTGCGCGGTCCTTTGGACGTTCGCATTCCGCAGTGCTATGCGAACCCAGGCACTTTACGCACCTGGGTGTCGCATAGCAGTGCTTCTGCGTATGCCCGTAGAGTTGGCAACGGTGACACTGGGAAAGAAGAATAGAGTCAAATTACATTAAATAGTGATTTTACGAGAAACAGGGGATGAAAAGCAATGACTTGGTTATCGATAAGATATTGGATCACAATTTTTTTTTAGGTATTTGCGCTGAATCATGCCACAGATTCGTTTACGCTCTGGCGGTCAAAAGGACAGAAGATAAATTTTTGTTTAGTCCTGTCAAATTAATCAGCGCCTGTCACTACTCCATACTAGTTTAGATGTGATGAAAATCTTGCTTTCTAAAATTACGTCAATTTACGCCAAGCGCTGATTAATTTGACAGGACTAAACTAAAATTTATCTTCTGTCCTTTTCTTAATGAAATAGAAAGAAAAAGATGCACTGAACTTAAATTTAGTTTAGTTTGTGAACAAGGGAATCGGCACCATTGTTAATAATATCTTATAGCTAGTGTTAGTACGTATAGTTATTATTTAAAGTTTGAAGCATTTTGCACAGAAAATGACCAAGTGAGGTACAAGTTTCATACCTGGCCACCCTCTGCACAAAATGCCTCAAAATGGGAGAATAGAATTTCTCTGACACTGTTTTCAGAATGCTATTGGTACTGGCCCGTGTTCTAGCTACCAGTGATGCGATTTTCTTTCGAACGATCGCATGAAAGCCGTCAGTTCGATTCTGTGCAAACATTTCCAAAAGGTATAAGGTTAGCACTTAGATAAGGTTTTTGGAAAATTCGTACCATCTAAGTTTGTATGGAAGTTCGTCATTTTTGGCGATAAAAAATTCAATCGGGCATACGGCTTGTTTACTAAAAATCTAACTTGTTATGTAAGGTTCCTCATATTTTCCCTTCTCCAACATCTGGAACCTTGAAAATCCAGCCTACATTATCCCAGCATATCCTATTTCGTCTGAGTGAGCACCAAAAACCCGACAACCCTAATTGCAAGTGATATATTTCTCGCCTTAACTTAGGTAAGGAGATTTATGAACGCATGTGGTCTGGATTCCGAATTAAGGTTATGTCTGACGACTATTTATAGACTCTGTTTTTGATATTTTAGACATTTGGTAGTTATTAAAGTGGAAAATGTCTATGGCATTTAGTCCGCCTCTGTACTGACATTTGTGTGCTTGAAGTATGAAATAAAAAATAATTTTGGATACATTTAATTTAAGGTATTTTCACATTGTATTTTAAGGTAAGCGTCTTTTCTTAAGGTGAAAGCGCCAGAGTAGGCCACAAAATTCAAATTTCTTACGTTTCTTGCAATTTTTACATCTTTAACAACACTATTATTACAACTCTCATTCATAGATTCATATTGTATGTAGCATATCTAGCCACATTTTGGATGAAAACGACTCTAAACTGTTTCGAGTGGAAATCGATTTTGGGAGGCCTACGTCTAGCAGTGGACTTAAATGGGCTGATTATGACGATCATAGGCCGTGTCTCCGATACACTATATAAAATATTGTTTGGCAACGGTATTTTGTTTGCATAGTTCATACTAATTCACTTTAATTTCATAGATGATAATTTACGAAAAATAATAATGATAAAATGTTTTGCACCACTGTCCTGACAGTGACATTTCTTGACATTACTTTGTTTACATAAATTATCTGAATTAGAGACTTTGGGTATAGTCTTTTGGCTCCTACCCTAGAGTGTATATAAAAAACCGGAGGCGCGGAGGGAGAGCAGCCCCCGCCCGCTGTAACAAAGCACATTGGAGCCTATCCTTTGTTACGTAGCCTAGTATATATAAGTGTATATGTAAGTGGTACACCATTAAATACCTGCAGTATTGTCTCTCCTTCTACTTTTTGATCCATCCAAAGGTTGTCTCTAAAAGATCGCTTTTAGCGATAAGACCGCCCATTGTGACACCCTATGTAACAGTTCTACATTTATATCTGTAATTTTTATGGTGTACATAATAAAGAGTATTCTATCTATCTATATATATAGCATTTTTGTTGGCGTTTGGTTGGGCCACATACCTCTGAAGTTGGCCCAACTAAATGCCAACGGAAAATGCTACTAGGGTAAGGGCGAAGGGGTTGTACTTACCGCAGCGCCGGAGACGATGCAACTTTAATGTTTTGAGGTTAGGTTACAATATAATTTGCTTTTCTCAAGAACGATGGGTTACCTTAGAAAATTAGTTAACATGAAAGTTAGGTCTAATGAACATTATATAAAAAGAGCACTATACAATTTGAAAATTATATGAATTGAACGTTATAGGTACTAAATTAAATTAGAGAAAATGAAAATTATATCAAATATTACATTAGATCATATGAAATTAGACTATCTGTTATTATACCAAACATTACACACCCATATTTTTGACCTGTAACAAAATACCAGATGTTCCAATGATTAATAGATCTATCAACCTGGACAGCACACGTCAGCAGATAAATATGATTTATTACGGAGGAAGTGAACAAGAAATATCGTTACTTACCTGTGATTACTTCATGTCTGAATGTCGGTGAGAAACTGTCTCTAGACCGAGACTGTTTCTCACCAACATTAGTCACGTGTTTGTTAGGCCTAGGTTTTGGTGAGATGGATGAATAATTAAACTGGGTACTGACCGGCGTTTCGGGGCGTAATGTAACGTGTTACAGAGCGAGCGTTTGTGCAGTCAGTACGGGGTAGCAAGGCGCTCGTAACGAGCAACGAGCGGTTCGTTGCTCGTTGCGAGTGCTCCACTCCGTTGTCGGTTTTTCGGCGAATCCTTTGAGTGTTACGCGCTTCAGTCAGTACGTCGCACATTGGTCCCGATAAAAAAAAATGGACTTTGATCCTAGAGCGCTGATAATAAGACAAAAAATTATTATAGTCGTACCTCAAATAATGTTATAACCCTGTTTTTATGTTTCCCATAGATTCTAAAACTAGTAAACGCGGTCTCTGTTGGATTATACCGCCATAAGTACTGCAATATTTGTGAGACTATTGCAACTTCAAAATTAATTGTTGTAGGTAGTCCTCAAGAGAGGGATCACCGAGTCTTGGAGACTTGCCTTTCGATGAAACTATAGACATTGAAAATAATACAGTTTTTATTTTATTTTTACTATTTTGTACCTAAATCAATTGGAATAGTAGACAAAAACTTTGTTTATTATTATATTGGAAGTTATTTATTTATTTATTTATTAGGAACAATTTAAATTGTGTTTGATACATTACATACATCATAATTAATAATAATTATATAAAATCTAAAAGTGAACATGCAGCAATAATTTTAAAAGCAAAAAATAAAAACATGTTTACAAAAATCAATAAAAAAATTAAAAATAAACTGCTTTGAGCTTAGCTTTAAAATAGCAATTTAATTTCAATTTATTTACGTCCAAGAAACTAACATGAAGACACATCTAACGTACAAAAACATTAAATAACTCTATCCTATCATTTCCAGTACTAAAATGTTATCAAAGTTACATTTCTTCGATGACTCTTATGACAATATAACAATACAATAAGGTTCAAAATCCAATATTAATAACTAAAGCATAGGATAGAAATAACGCGGTTATTTTCGCTTGGCGATTGCAATTAATGACTCAACCACAGTATGGGGCCATGAAGTTCGCGTTGAATTTAAAATTAATGGAACCTTTGGAACACAAATATCCACACACGCATGCATTTTTTTCGCATGTACATTTTTTTTTTATATTTAGCACTTATCCTGTTAGATAAATATATATATTAAAAAAAAAAATGCTGCAATCATACGCTATGCTAATATTTCTACATTCCCCAATAGTTATTAATAATAATAAATAAAATCATTTTATTTCGGATAACACAAGATCCATAAATTGTTAGTAACATGTTTGCACTTAAATCACTATTGTTAGTAACTTAAACTAAAGAGGAATTTGTGAGAAGACCACCCAACATCTAGACGCAACGAGAAATGGTAATGGTCTAACTATGGTATAAGTCTTCGCACAAATTGCCTTATTATGGCGGAGGAAGTGTCTGCCGCCACCGCCTTCAGGATACTATTGTGACTGCCTATTATTCTGCTCAGGAGTTAGGCCGTTTTTTTGCGGATGATGGCATGAAATCCATCGGTATGCTTTACCGCGAACATTTCCGAGGCACTGCAACTACTACTGTATTAACATTTTATTTATTTTATTCTATTCGGAAAACTTACAGCTAAACTTATACCGCCTTATTTATAAACGCGGAATAAAGTTATACTAGGTATAAACGTCAAAAATGTTTGGTTATACTGAAGTATTTTTTTTTTTTTTAAAACGTTGCTCCACACTAGGAATTTCTCCTGTATCGTGTTAGCGTTTACAAACATTCAAACTCACATACACAAACAGCCAGACCCGGAACAACTACTTGTAGGTCATACAAATATTTGTTCCGTGCGGGAATCGAACCCACGACACGCAGCGCAGCAGTCAATCGCTTAACCACTGCGCCAACCGTGTCGTCATTCATAGTATAACTTTATTCTGCGTTTATAAGTAAGGCGGTAAAGTAACAATATGAAAATGAAGGCTATTTACAAATTTCCACTGATAAAAAACTACTATCTACGAAATAGGTACATATTAAAAAAAATAAAGTTTTTTGCCGGGGGACCCCCGTCAGGAACGAAGTTCCTTCTGACGTTTGATTTAAGTAAACGTATTAAAAACGCGTATTACATTCACAATCCCTATTTCTCAATCTGTCTCTTTTCTCTGAGAAAGTCGCATAACGCTTTTTCCTTACGTGACGATTTCTACCAGTCAACTCAAAAAGCCTAGACAAATTGACATTATATCAGCGATATACATAGCATTTTTATCTCACAAACTAAGTCTACAAACATACTGTGAATGTGCATGCTACGAGTAGTGTCAGCTCATAACACACACACAGACTTCCAACTTGGCCATAAAGGTGAACCTAGACGCGCCGCAGGAGCCGCACGCGCCGAAGTCATCGCATTTTCTCATGACCTCGCGCAATACGCGCCCAACGCGCCGTACGCGCCGCACGCGCTGAACGCGCCGCAGGCACAGTGCTGTCGCCTGTCGGAATCGTATGCACTTCTCTAATATTTTCATCACTGTCAGAATACATGTCTGTCTCATGCTGAGATCCTTTTGGCCCCGTACAGGATTTTGTTTTCATTTTACTTTTGTTCTTTATTTTATTTCTTATTAGTGTTATTATGAGTGTTTAGTTTAAAATGTGATCTTCCTGTATGAGTCCCAATGAATACTTTTTCTTTCTTTAATACAAATGACGTCATCCGTGCCGTCCGCGCCGAACTCGCCGCACGCATCAAAAGCGCTGATGCCGTCATCCGCAAGCGCTGGTGGAATCAGTATATCTACAGCATTTTACTGAAATGCGATTCATGCAGCGCGGATAGGTGCGCGGCGTTGCATACGATTTCATATAAAGGTGTGTCCAAACACGGCGTGCAAGATACGTGGTAGCTACGCGCGGCATTCGCAAGACACAAATTTGCCGCGCGACTAGTTTAGACCTTCTGCGCGGCAGTGCTGCGCGGCATGTCCGAGACACGCCGCGCTTTTTATTTCGTATTCAAACCACAATGAAAGCGGCCGCGTGTGTGCTCCCTAGTATCCCATAATGGACTATGGGAACCATATATTTCAATAAGACGAATTGCTGTTTCGCTATCCGTTTTACTTGATAAAATATGTCAGTCCACACACAACCACTGGCGAACCAACACTACACCGTTCGCGGCGTTCGCCATGCGCGGCAGGTAGCTCGCGGCTGCCGCGCGCGGAAGTCGTCCAATCATAGCGCGGCCAGCCGCGCGCGGCAGCCGCGCACGTTTTCCGCTTTATGTTTGGTCCCACCTTTAAGATTGATAAAATGCGATGACTGCGGCGCATCTAGGTGCGCGTTCACCTTTACCGGACGGTACCGGGAGCTCTTGCGCTTTTGGATCACAGCGTGTTTGTACACTTGCTAACCACAAGTAAAGCGCGCGTCGCCGTCGCTTTGAAAGCGATTCCCACTTGTCTAGGTCTTCTTATCGTTTTATGAAGTGCAAGTGACATTTGTAACCATACTTTATGCACAAGTAAAAAAATAAACGCCGTATCCCAGTAGTTCCATTCTCTAGTTCCATTATGGGACTACTGGGATTTTTTTCTCCCAGTAGTTCGATGGAACTGGCATACAGGGTGTAGCGTAAATAGTGGTCCGCCGTTAAGAGGTCGATACGCCGTATATTCAGCTATCACATACCACAATGTGAACTATTTATCTTAGCTCTCCGATTTTTTTTGTCTTGAAAAATTTCCATCTTGCTTTATTAATTTGGCTGTAATTTCTATACATGACACTAAAGTATTATAAACCAATAAATCGTTGAATAATAATGTCATTTCTAGAAATTACAGCTAGTAAATGAGTTGTTTAAATTGTGGTACGTGATTGTTGAATATATAGTGTATTGACCCCTAATCGTTGGACCACTATTTACGCCACAAACTGTATGCCAGTTCCATGGAAGTAGTGGGAGAAAAAAATCCCAGTAGTCCCATAATGGAACTAGAGAATAGAACTATTGCGATACGGCGAGAAAAAATACTGAACAAAGACGGATTTATGTCTGAGGCATTTTTTACCAGTCAACCTTAGGGTGATGCAGAGAAAAAACATGAAAGATGCAACATTTTGGATAGACAACTCGAAAAAATATATACTAATACGTAGATACATACATACATACTTTTATACAAAATAAATAGGGTCAGGAGAAATAACGATTGGTAGAGGAGAAAAGGAATCAGCGCTGGGATGATTCTGCCAACTTCTTACAAATATGTTCACGTGCCTTCACATTGAATGAAGAATGAACTTTAATTCATTTCATACTTCGATCCAAAATATAAATCTTAGGAGGAAACTTATTGCTAGGAAAATTCAAGGTGAAGAAAATAACTCACATTAAATTGTTTCACATTAATTTTCCTTAAAACAGAGTAATTTTCACTCAGTCGCAGATTTCGGGCCCCCATCTTCAGATTATCCTAATAATATTTCGCCATCCATTTAATTCTAAACCTTATAACCACTACGTAAAGTTGAAAATAAATCAATAAAAGTGCTAACATTCGTTAAGATGAATGAAGGTAATTTCCTTTTTCAAAAGAAGTATATCAAAGAACCTTTGGGCCGAGTGTTCCCGATTGTGGCCGATCGCGCCCGAAGCGGAATCGAAACTGTTGTTAGTCAAATACACGTTTCAACGATTATCGGTTTTATGATGTATTGGTTTACTGTACTTAAGTAGATGTCAATAATTTGTTATTTTTTAATATCTTTTGTTACACGATTCGTCAGCGAATTCTTATTTGAAACCTAATCTATCAACAAAAGAGTTAACATCACGACACGGAAAATAACAAGAATATAAATTGGTTAAAAATAGTTGATTTTGAAAGGTTCTGACAGACAAACGGATTGACAGACGGACGGACAGTAACAAAATGTAAAAAATAAATATACGTGTTGCCGTTTAGGTACGAATCCAATACGAATCTATCTATTGTAAAGCTATTCATAAACGAGCAATTTTTGCCACAATAATAGCAATTAGTGGAGCATTTTTTTTTACAGCACGTTTGGCGCAGCTGCGCTGCGTGTCGCGGATTATATTACCGTACGGAACAAATATTTTTATGACCTATAACCTATAAGTAGTTTTTCCGGGTCTGGCTCTCTGTGTATGTGAGTTTAAATATTTGCAAACGCACCCACAATACAGGAGAAATTCTTAGTGTGGGGCAAGGTTTAAAAAAATGGGATCTCCAACAAAGAATACACTTAAACAATATAAATTACAATAATAAAAAAGGTTCTTTAACGTGTCCGCTCCTTCAATTAGAAATGACCACAGCATGCACATAAAACTAGTATACACCGTGGTATTTTTAGTTATCTTACAAAGACAGCCCACTTCATGTATCCAATGACTAATAATCATTCATAAAAATAAAAACATTTATTTTTTATTTTTTATTAATTATGTATGACGCATGACATACCTAGTTTAAAACACTCTGTTACGAGTGTAGTTCGAGCCTTGTGTTACAAGGGTGCCGCGGAATGGAGCGGCGACATCTTTATCAGAGTTCATTCGCCCTAACGCAAACATGTGTTTCTTACTATTGCAACTTAAACTTAATCTAAATCCATCCTGCGGCGCCCTTGTATCACCAGGCTCGGACTACACTCGCAACAGGATGTTTTAAACTATGTCATGCGTCATAATTAATAAAAATAAAAACATAAAAAATTCAAATGACAGGAAAAAAAAAAAACATTACATGAATGATTAGTAGTCATTGGATACATGAAGTGGGCTGTCTTTGTAAGACGACTAAAATGCCACGGTGTATAAGTAGCAAAATTCTTTTTTACCATTTTTTTACCTTAAATAGTAAATCGAAACAAACCGATAATACAGGAAATCCTTCATAAAGGATATATCTGAATAAAACATTCAGTCTTCAAAGCTTTCAGGTTAGAACTCCAGAAGTCCTCAGGGATATCAGGGAACTATGTTTTGTAAATCGAGTTTTTTGATACGTTGGAATAATATCGAACATGCGATAAAGTCTTTAAATCGAGAAGAATAATTTTAGCTCAACTATGGGTATACTTTATGTGTTTTTTTACATAAATTAAAAAGCTAGCGGTACCGTAGTGTACATTTATGAATGTTTTTTTGGTATTTTATGTTATTAAATATGTGGAATGATGTGTTATTATTACATAACATAACATCACGCCTTGTTTCCCCGAAAGGTTAGGCAGAGATGTACCCATAGTAGGAACACCCACATTTCGCCAGCTATGTTTAAGTTCCATGTTATTGGGGGCGAGCCTATTGCCACCAACCGGGCATAAATCCAGACTCCGGGCTGCTACTGAGAAATTCCTGATAGAAAAACCCAATAACACTTTGCCCGATCCGGGAATTGAACCTGAGGTCCTGGGACCTCGTGCTCAGCAGTAGCGCTTGCAACCACTAGATCGCACTGGCGTTCGGTGACGATGACGCGAGTTCCATGATTTTTGTTCACCCATAAAGTATAAATATATACACAGTATACATATAGCTCATGGAAAGCGTTCGGTGACGTTCCCTCAGGGCTCTGTGATATCCCCCTTGGCTTTTACGCTTTACACCGGCGATATCCCGAAGTGTAAAAAGGCTCAGTTGGCTCTGTTCGCAGACGATACGGCCATTTACTACAGAGGGATGTGTCATAATGTCATTGCCAACACTCTCCAGACTGCAGCCGACAAGCTCGGTGCGTGGTTTAGAAAGTGGTGGATCGAAGTCAATCCTGACAAAAGCCAAGCGGTTCTCTTTATAAAACGTAAAAAAATCCCCCCAAAGCCCAAACCTGTCACCATGTTCGGCAAGCCTATCCCCTGGGAGAAGCGAGCCAAATATCTAGGTGTCACCCTCGACCATCGCCTCTCCTTTTCTGAGCATGTAAGTAAGGGGCGCTCGCGCGCCGCCTTCGCTCTCTATAGGCTTCACTCCCTTGTCAATGAAAAAAGCAAAATGTCACTCAAGTGCAAATTGCGAATTTATACCGCGTGCATCCGCCCCATCATGACCTATGCGAGTCCAGTCTTTGCTCATGCGAGACCATATATCATCCATAAGATGCAAACCATCCAAAATCGTTTCCTCCGTAGATGCACGGGAGCCCCTTGGTTCGTTCGGAACACAAATCTCCATGTAGAGCTTAGAATGCCTACAATAGCCCAATTCCTAAAACGCTCTTCCAAGCGTTTCTTGTTGACTCTGCCGCCACCCACCGCAACACTCTCGTTGTGCAGGCCGCCAACTACACCCCCTCCCGCATTAGTACGACCCGCCGTCCAAGGCACGCACTGACCGACCCAGACGACCCCACCACTCTCATCCAGGAGAGTCGTAGGGAAACCAGTACAGCTCGTAGAGTATACACAAACACACGATCCAAATTCCGACCTCTCTTTAGAGGTCCCGCGCGAAATCCACCCCGACCTACTATTATTATCGTCAATAATAATAATAGCCCTCCCCGTCCCTTGCCGCCGCTTAACGATGTGCCAGCATGTGGTTTAGCTGAGCCTGTAATCCAAACACCCCATGACAATAATCAGAACCCTGATGTTATCCAGCCACCGACGGTCCCTTGCCACCCTCCCTCCGACACTGCCCTAAGCCGAGGTTCGAACCCCACCTGGGGTTCGAACCTCTTACCCTCCACCTCTTACACCTCTTGCCCTTAGCGAGCAGTCGTCTAGTTTAAGTAGCTTTTAGTAAAAACTCCCCTGGCTGGAGGCGTAAACTTCTTTTAGGAGCTTGCGGCACCACAGGATAGCCCGGTTAAGGAGCAGGAACCCCCAGTGGTTATACCTCCGAGATACCATGCACAAAACAAAAAAAAAAAGTTCGGTTACGATGACGCGAGTTCCATGATTTTTGTTGACCCAAAAAGTGCTCAATGCGCCTAAAGAAGTTTTCACTTCAAAAATATATAAAGAAATCTTAGTTATTTATACCCTACACAAATAATATAAATAACATTGTTTCTCAAACAATAATGCCGTTTTTTTACAATAATCACGTAAACATAATGTATGTTTTGTGAGAAACCTTATCAAGTATTGAATGCTTATACAATGTGAGTATTGACCTTGAGGTCGTAGTGACCTTTGAATAGTGTGACTATATGAAATTAACATAGAAGAAGAAAGATCAGAAGGTTCAATACACAATCAGAGTCTTGCAAGGACCAATGGCCGGTGGAGTAGACGAGTCCAGGGGCCCAAGTCTGCTATTTTTATAAATTCGTCACTCCAACACGATCCCATTGTCATTTTGCTAAAAGTTCGTAATCTGCTAAATTCATAATGGTCGATCATTGGTCGGTCAATGGTCTCGTAATAAAATTGTATTACAATGGCATTTTGAACATTTATTCATGCCAGATTTTATTTATATATTTTTTTACTTATTATTTATTAGTGTTATAAGCAATCTGAAGTAGTAGGAAGTTGGAAGTTTAGTAGGAAGTTTCATTTGTCATTATGTACGTGATTACCAATTCTTTCAATGGAGTGTCAGTGGATGACCATTGGAAAACTCAAACTCAAACTCAAACTCAAAGCATTTATTTCAAATAAACCAATTACAGGTACTTTTGAATTGTCAAGCAAGGGGTCGGTCAGTCAGAAAGATGAAGCTAGTTGCCCATTCCAAAGCGTAGTAGGTTCCTATGGAGAAGAACGGACAAGAAACTCCATGGACACTCTTTTAAAATATTGTTACAAAATATGGGTTACATCATTCATGTTGAAGTTATACATGTGAGAACAATGTAGAAAGACGTGCACGTTAGAAGCGTCCGTAATAGAAACAATTCACAAAAATTAAAATAAGCCGTGGCAGCTAAGAGATGACCAGTCCCAACTGACGGCGCCCGTTCACGAACATGACGCATGGATCAGCACCATTTAGCTCAACCATTTTGAAGGGAACTTAATGATCCAACACACACGCCACCACCAGCGAGACATTTGAGTGAGCATGACATACTCTCAGCCGCCAGGGCACATTCAAGTCAATAAAAGACATATTACCCGGTAAATGGTAGCTCTATAGTACATAGTACTCACACCTGTGCTATGCAATTATATAATTCAAGGACATTGAGTTTATACAATGCAAAAATAGTTTACAATCTTCAGCAGCTCCAATAATATTTTCAAATGCTAATCAATTAGTTTATGCGCCCTTATGGAGCAGGACCAGCATTGAGCCAAGCATTTTTGTCAGCGATGTAATCCCCCAATTTATAATATGCTTGGCTGCATAGTGTGCGTTTTATACAAGTTTTAAATTTTGTTTCGTTCAATTGGAGTATGTGGGGAGGTATTTTATTGTAACATTTTAAACAGTACCCCATGAAGGATGAGTCTACTTTAGCCAGTCTGAAACCTGGTTGAACTAATTGGTAATTGAAAGTCATAATGACGCCATTATATTAGTAGATTACCAAAATTGTCAAAATCAATAATTATGAAATCAATGATAGACCATTCTGACACTATTGTATTAGCGTATATTAATAGATCAATATTTAAATTATCTTTGAAAAGGTGAAGGTTTGAGCAAAATACGCTTGATAGATTTTGCGTGATTCGCAGTTTTTTATCCGCGTTAGACATAATTTTACAAATTAATTTCAATAAGTATTATAAATATAATCTAAAATATTCACATACAAAGTTATTCAGAAAATGCTTTAATTTGACATATATTTTTTCCAAATCATTAACACCAGTCGATTTTTATTATAAAATCATTAAAAGTCGGTTATCGTCGCCTTAATCGGTCCATTAGATTCGGAGCAAATCGGCTGTGACACACGAACAGATGCAGAACCCTAAAAAAAAAAAAAAACAACTGGAAAAGCCTCTGGTCGTATCTGAGCGTAACTGTGGTCTTCTTTGATGGATGCACAAAGTAATGTTTCTGTATTATATTTTCAGTATTAATAGGCCAATGTCTGGTTTTATTACTAAGGGCATATCAATAAATTACAGACTCCCCTAGCTATGTGCAGGGTTCCAACGACAACACGCCTCTCAGTAGATTATTAAGCGATGCTAGGCGAATAAAAAGTACGTATTTTGTAAATCTAATAATTTTTTGATGAAGTTGTTGTAAACGCCACTGCTGAGCAGACATTATATACATTGGTACCTACCTATACAATTCTTATTTCAGCTCATTCATTTTTTTTTTCCTTATTAGTGGCTTTTTTGGACATGATATTTACTCAGACTTGTTACTGTAGTTGGAATGACAGTCATGTCATTTGCTTTAAATAGGTATTTACTTTAAAATATTAGAAAAAAAAAAAAAACCTATCTACAGATTATTTTCTATTTTGTGAATGTGAGAATGTTGTAGGCCTAGTAGACTGTAGATTTGTTGTCCATTTTCATTTTTGCTTAGTACCTGGTTCTTGTTGAAAGGCTTACATTAATTAATTAAAAAAAAAAAAAAAAAATTATAAGTGTACGGCCTGAGTAAAAAGGCGTGCGGCGGCGGCGGCGGCGGCGGCGCGTTTTGCGTAGCGTGCAGGCGGCGAAAGATTGTTCGCCGCGCCGCCGCCGCTCGCCGCCACTCAGGACATTGCACGCGCCGCCGCGTGCCGCGCCGCCGCGTGCCGCCCCGCCGGACGCTCAAGTTGAGCGTTCGTACCCTTTTTTTTTTTTTTTTTTTTTTGGGTGGGAAATTATCAAATAACTTCTCCCGCTCTGGGCGGAGCGGGAGGGCGTGTCAGACTTTTACTGACTAAAACCCACCCGTGTTCCTTCAGTTGCCTGTGTGCCAGGGCCACGGACGCTAACATGCCTATTATCACTGTTATTTGAAAATATTGTAAAAGCCAATTATTTCTAAAGAGTGGTTTCTTGCCGGCTCTTCTCCATAGAAAACGACAAATTAGAACCGTGCACCAGTTTATATGAAATAAAATATTTTGATTTTGCTTTTCTGATTTTGAGCACGAGAAATCGAACCCAGGCCGGGTTCGATTTCCGAGTCGGTCAAAATGTTATTCGGTTTTTCCATCTGAAATTTCTTAGTATTAACCCGGAGTATGGTTTAAGCCCGGTTGATGGCAATAGGCTCGCCCCTTATTATTTATTTATATGTATATACTTTATTGTATACCAGATTATACATTACAAAAAGAAAAAACTTATACACTAGAAAATAATCAATGGGCGGCCTTATCGCTTACTGCGAGAACTTCCAGGCTTGGCATGGACAGTAATTATCTGGTCATAAAATGGGGCTCTCATTGGTGCAAAATTTCATACAAATATTTGTTCCGTGCGGGAATCGAACCCACGACACGCAGCGCAGCAGTCAATCGCTTAACCACTGCGCCAACCGTGTCGTCATTCATAGTATAACTTTATTCTGCGTTTATAAGTAAGGCGGTAAAGTAACAATATGAAAATGAAGGCTATTTACAAATTTCCACTGATAAAAAACTACTATCTACGAAATAGGTACATATTAAAAAAAAAAAAGTTTTTTGCCGGGGGACCCCCGTCAGGAACGAAGTTCCTTCTGACGTTTGATTTAAGTAAACGTATTAAAAACGCGTATTACATTCACAATCCCTATTTCTCAATCTGTCTCTTTTCTCTGAGAAAGTCGCATAACGCTTTTTCCTTACGTGACGATTTCTACCAGTCAACTCAAAAAGCCTAGACAAATTGACATTATATCAGCGATATACATAGCATTTTTATCTCACAAACTAAGTCTACAAACATACTGTGAATGTGCATGCTACGAGTAGTGTCAGCTCATAACACACACACAGACTTCCAACTTGGCCATAAAGGTGAACCTAGACGCGCCGCAGGAGCCGCACGCGCCGAAGTCATCGCATTTTCTCATGACCTCGCGCAATACGCGCCCAACGCGCCGTACGCGCCGCACGCGCTGAACGCGCCGCAGGCACAGTGCTGTCGCCTGTCGGAATCGTATGCACTTCTCTAATATTTTCATCACTGTCAGAATACATGTCTGTCTCATGCTGAAATCCTTTTGGCCCCGTACAGGATTTTGTTTTCATTTTACTTTTGTTCTTTATTTTATTTCTTATTAGTGTTATTATGAGTGTTTAGTTTAAAATGTGATCTTCCTGTATGAGTCCCAATGAATACTTTTTCTTTCTTTAATACAAATGACGTCATCCGTGCCGTCCGCGCCGAACTCGCCGCACGCATCAAAAGCGCTGATGCCGTCATCCGCAAGCGCTGGTGGAATCAGTATATCTACAGCATTTTACTGAAATGCGATTCATGCAGCGCGGATAGGTGCGCGGCGTTGCATACGATTTCATATAAAGGTGTGTCCAAACACGGCGTGCAAGATACGTGGTAGCTACGCGCGGCATTCGCAAGACACAAATTTGCCGCGCGACTAGTTTAGACCTTCTGCGCGGCAGTGCTGCGCGGCATGTCCGAGACACGCCGCGCTTTTTATTTCGTATTCAAACCACAATGAAAGCGGCCGCGTGTGTGCTCCCTAGTATCCCATAATGGACTATGGGAGCCATATATTTCAATAAGACGAATTGCTGTTTCGCTATCCGTTTTACTTGATAAAATATGTCAGTCCACACACAACCACTGGCGAACCAACACTACACCGTTCGCGGCGTTCGCCATGCGCGGCAGGTAGCTCGCGGCTGCCGCGCGCGGAAGTCGTCCAATCATAGCGCGGCCAGCCGCGCGCGGCAGCCGCGCACGTTTTCCGCTTTATGTTTGGTCCCACCTTTAAGATTGATAAAATGCGATGACTGCGGCGCATCTAGGTGCGCGTTCACCTTTACCGGACGGTACCGGGAGCTCTTGCGCTTTTGGATCACAGCGTGTTTGTACACTTGCTAACCACAAGTAAAGCGCGCGTCGCCGTCGCTTTGAAAGCGATTCCCACTTGTCTAGGTCTTCTTATCGTTTTATGAAGTGCAAGTGACATTTGTAACCATACTTTATGCACAAGTAAAAAAATAAACGCCGTATCCCAGTAGTTCCATTCTCTAGTTCCATTATGGGACTACTGGGATTTTTTTCTCCCAGTAGTTCGATGGAACTGGCATACAGGGTGTAGCGTAAATAGTGGTCCGCCGTTAAGAGGTCGATACGCCGTATATTCAGCTATCACATACCACAATGTGAACTATTTATCTTAGCTCTCCGATTTTTTTTGTCTTGAAAAATTTCCATCTTGCTTTATTAATTTGGCTGTAATTTCTATACATGACACTAAAGTATTATAAACCAATAAATCGTTGAATAATAATGTCATTTCTAGAAATTACAGCTAGTAAATGAGTTGTTTAAATTGTGGTACGTGATTGTTGAATATATAGTGTATTGACCCCTAATCGTTGGACCACTATTTACGCCACAAACTGTATGCCAGTTCCATGGAAGTAGTGGGAGAAAAAAATCCCAGTAGTCCCATAATGGAACTAGAGAATAGAACTATTGCGATACGGCGAGAAAAAATACTGAACAAAGACGGATTTATGTCTGAGGCATTTTTTACCAGTCAACCTTAGGGTGATGCAGAGAAAAAACATGAAAGATGCAACATTTTGGATAGACAACTCGAAAAAATATATACTAATACGTAGATACATACATACATACTTTTATACAAAATAAATAGGGTCAGGAGAAATAACGATTGGTAGAGGAGAAAAGGAATCAGCGCTGGGATGATTCTGCCAACTTCTTACAAATATGTTCACGTGCCTTCACATTGAATGAAGAATGAACTTTAATTCATTTCATACTTCGATCCAAAATATAAATCTTAGGAGGAAACTTATTGCTAGGAAAATTCAAGGTGAAGAAAATAACTCACATTAAATTGTTTCACATTAATTTTCCTTAAAACAGAGTAATTTTCACTCAGTCGCAGATTTCGGGCCCCCATCTTCAGATTATCCTAATAATATTTCGCCATCCATTTAATTCTAAACCTTATAACCACTACGTAAAGTTGAAAATAAATCAATAAAAGTGCTAACATTCGTTAAGATGAATGAAGGTAATTTCCTTTTTCAAAAGAAGTATATCAAAGAACCTTTGGGCCGAGTGTTCCCGATTGTGGCCGATCGCGCCCGAAGCGGAATCGAAACTGTTGTTAGTCAAATACACGTTTCAACGATTATCGGTTTTATGATGTATTGGTTTACTGTACTTAAGTAGATGTCAATAATTTGTTATTTTTTAATATCTTTTGTTACACGATTCGTCAGCGAATTCTTATTTGAAACCTAATCTATCAACAAAAGAGTTAACATCACGACACGGAAAATAACAAGAATATAAATTGGTTAAAAATAGTTGATTTTGAAAGGTTCTGACAGACAAACGGATTGACAGACGGACGGACAGTAACAAAATGTAAAAAATAAATATACGTGTTGCCGTTTAGGTACGAATCCAATACGAATCTATCTATTGTAAAGCTATTCATAAACGAGCAATTTTTGCCACAATAATAGCAATTAGTGGAGCATTTTTTTTTACAGCACGTTTGGCGCAGCTGCGCTGCGTGTCGCGGATTATATTACCGTACGGAACAAATATTTTTATGACCTATAACCTATAAGTAGTTTTTCCGGGTCTGGCTCTCTGTGTATGTGAGTTTAAATATTTGCAAACGCACCCACAATACAGGAGAAATTCTTAGTGTGGGGCAAGGTTTAAAAAAATGGGATCTCCAACAAAGAATACACTTAAACAATATAAATTACAATAATAAAAAAGGTTCTTTAACGTGTCCGCTCCTTCAATTAGAAATGACCACAGCATGCACATAAAACTAGTATACACCGTGGTATTTTTAGTTATCTTACAAAGACAGCCCACTTCATGTATCCAATGACTAATAATCATTCATAAAAATAAAAACATTTATTTTTTATTTTTTATTAATTATGTATGACGCATGACATACCTAGTTTAAAACACTCTGTTACGAGTGTAGTTCGAGCCTTGTGTTACAAGGGTGCCGCGGAATGGAGCGGCGACATCTTTATCAGAGTTCATTCGCCCTAACGCAAACATGTGTTTCTTACTATTGCAACTTAAACTTAATCTAAATCCATTCTGCGGCGCCCTTGTATCACCAGGCTCGGACTACACTCGCAACAGGATGTTTTAAACTATGTCATGCGTCATAATTAATAAAAATAAAAACATAAAAAATTCAAATGACAGGAAAAAAAAAAAACATTACATGAATGATTAGTAGTCATTGGATACATGAAGTGGGCTGTCTTTGTAAGACGACTAAAATGCCACGGTGTATAAGTAGCAAAATTCTTTTTTACCATTTTTTTACCTTAAATAGTAAATCGAAACAAACCGATAATACAGGAAATCCTTCATAAAGGATATATCTGAATAAAACATTCAGTCTTCAAAGCTTTCAGGTTAGAACTCCAGAAGTCCTCAGGGATATCAGGGAACTATGTTTTGTAAATCGAGTTTTTTGATACGTTGGAATAATATCGAACATGCGATAAAGTCTTTAAATCGAGAAGAATAATTTTAGCTCAACTATGGGTATACTTTATGTGTTTTTTTACATAAATTAAAAAGCTAGCGGTACCGTAGTGTACATTTATGAATGTTTTTTTGGTATTTTATGTTATTAAATATGTGGAATGATGTGTTATTATTACATAACATAACATCACGCCTTGTTTCCCCGAAAGGTTAGGCAGAGATGTACCCATAGTAGGAACACCCACATTTCGCCAGCTATGTTTAAGTTCCATGTTATTGGGGGCGAGCCTATTGCCACCAACCGGGCATAAATCCAGACTCCGGGCTGCTACTGAGAAATTCCTGATAGAAAAACCCAATAACACTTTGCCCGATCCGGGAATTGAACCTGAGGTCCTGGGACCTCGTGCTCAGCAGTAGCGCTTGCAACCACTAGATCGCACTGGCGTTCGGTGACGATGACGCGAGTTCCATGATTTTTGTTCACCCATAAAGTATAAATATATACACAGTATACATATAGCTCATGGAAAGCGTTCGGTGACGTTCCCTCAGGGCTCTGTGATATCCCCCTTGGCTTTTACGCTTTACACCGGCGATATCCCGAAGTGTAAAAAGGCTCAGTTGGCTCTGTTCGCAGACGATACGGCCATTTACTACAGAGGGATGTGTCATAATGTCATTGCCAACACTCTCCAGACTGCAGCCGACAAGCTCGGTGCGTGGTTTAGAAAGTGGTGGATCGAAGTCAATCCTGACAAAAGCCAAGCGGTTCTCTTTATAAAACGTAAAAAAATCCCCCCAAAGCCCAAACCTGTCACCATGTTCGGCAAGCCTATCCCCTGGGAGAAGCGAGCCAAATATCTAGGTGTCACCCTCGACCATCGCCTCTCCTTTTCTGAGCATGTAAGTAAGGGGCGCTCGCGCGCCGCCTTCGCTCTCTATAGGCTTCACTCCCTTGTCAATGAAAAAAGCAAAATGTCACTCAAGTGCAAATTGCGAATTTATACCGCGTGCATCCGCCCCATCATGACCTATGCGAGTCCAGTCTTTGCTCATGCGAGACCATATATCATCCATAAGATGCAAACCATCCAAAATCGTTTCCTCCGTAGATGCACGGGAGCCCCTTGGTTCGTTCGGAACACAAATCTCCATGTAGAGCTTAGAATGCCTACAATAGCCCAATTCCTAAAACGCTCTTCCAAGCGTTTCTTGTTGACTCTGCCGCCACCCACCGCAACACTCTCGTTGTGCAGGCCGCCAACTACACCCCCTCCCGCATTAGTACGACCCGCCGTCCAAGGCACGCACTGACCGACCCAGACGACCCCACCACTCTCATCCAGGAGAGTCGTAGGGAAACCAGTACAGCTCGTAGAGTATACACAAACACACGATCCAAATTCCGACCTCTCTTTAGAGGTCCCGCGCGAAATCCACCCCGACCTACTATTATTATCGTCAATAATAATAATAGCCCTCCCCGTCCCTTGCCGCCGCTTAACGATGTGCCAGCATGTGGTTTAGCTGAGCCTGTAATCCAAACACCCCATGACAATAATCAGAACCCTGATGTTATCCAGCCACCGACGGTCCCTTGCCACCCTCCCTCCGACACTGCCCTAAGCCGAGGTTCGAACCCCACCTGGGGTTCGAACCTCTTACCCTCCACCTCTTACACCTCTTGCCCTTAGCGAGCAGTCGTCTAGTTTAAGTAGCTTTTAGTAAAAACTCCCCTGGCTGGAGGCGTAAACTTCTTTTAGGAGCTTGCGGCACCACAGGATAGCCCGGTTAAGGAGCAGGAACCCCCAGTGGTTATACCTCCGAGATACCATGCACAAAACAAAAAAAAAAAGTTCGGTTACGATGACGCGAGTTCCATGATTTTTGTTGACCCAAAAAGTGCTCAATGCGCCTAAAGAAGTTTTCACTTCAAAAATATATAAAGAAATCTTAGTTATTTATACCCTACACAAATAATATAAATAACATTGTTTCTCAAACAATAATGCCGTTTTTTTACAATAATCACGTAAACATAATGTATGTTTTGTGAGAAACCTTATAAAGTATTGAATGCTTATACAATGTGAGTATTGACCTTGAGGTCGTAGTGACCTTTGAATAGTGTGACTATATGAAATTAACATAGAAGAAGAAAGATCAGAAGGTTCAATACACAATCAGAGTCTTGCAAGGACCAATGGCCGGTGGAGTAGACGAGTCCAGGGGCCCAAGTCTGCTATTTTTATAAATTCGTCACTCCAACACGATCCCATTGTCATTTTGCTAAAAGTTCGTAATCTGCTAAATTCATAATGGTCGATCATTGGTCGGTCAATGGTCTCGTAATAAAATTGTATTACAATGGCATTTTGAACATTTATTCATGCCAGATTTTATTTATATATTTTTTTACTTATTATTTATTAGTGTTATAAGCAATCTGAAGTAGTAGGAAGTTGGAAGTTTAGTAGGAAGTTTCATTTGTCATTATGTACGTGATTACCAATTCTTTCAATGGAGTGTCAGTGGATGACCATTGGAAAACTCAAACTCAAACTCAAACTCAAAGCATTTATTTCAAATAAACCAATTACAGGTACTTTTGAATTGTCAAGCAAGGGGTCGGTCAGTCAGAAAGATGAAGCTAGTTGCCCATTCCAAAGCGTAGTAGGTTCCTATGGAGAAGAACGGACAAGAAACTCCATGGACACTCTTTTAAAATATTGTTACAAAATATGGGTTACATCATTCATGTTGAAGTTATACATGTGAGAACAATGTAGAAAGACGTGCACGTTAGAAGCGTCCGTAATAGAAACAATTCACAAAAATTAAAATAAGCCGTGGCAGCTAAGAGATGACCAGTCCCAACTGACGGCGCCCGTTCACGAACATGACGCATGGATCAGCACCATTTAGCTCAACCATTTTGAAGGGAACTTAATGATCCAACACACACGCCACCACCAGCGAGACATTTGAGTGAGCATGACATACTCTCAGCCGCCAGGGCACATTCAAGTCAATAAAAGACATATTACCCGGTAAATGGTAGCTCTATAGTACATAGTACTCACACCTGTGCTATGCAATTATATAATTCAAGGACATTGAGTTTATACAATGCAAAAATAGTTTACAATCTTCAGCAGCTCCAATAATATTTTCAAATGCTAATCAATTAGTTTATGCGCCCTTATGGAGCAGGACCAGCATTGAGCCAAGCATTTTTGTCAGCGATGTAATCCCCCAATTTATAATATGCTTGGCTGCATAGTGTGCGTTTTATACAAGTTTTAAATTTTGTTTCGTTCAATTGGAGTATGTGGGGAGGTATTTTATTGTAACATTTTAAACAGTACCCCATGAAGGATGAGTCTACTTTAGCCAGTCTGAAACCTGGTTGAACTAATTGGTAATTGAAAGTCATAATGACGCCATTATATTAGTAGATTACCAAAATTGTCAAAATCAATAATTATGAAATCAATGATAGACCATTCTGACACTATTGTATTAGCGTATATTAATAGATCAATATTTAAATTATCTTTGAAAAGGTGAAGGTTTGAGCAAAATACGCTTGATAGATTTTGCGTGATTCGCAGTTTTTTATCCGCGTTAGACATAATTTTACAAATTAATTTCAATAAGTATTATAAATATAATCTAAAATATTCACATACAAAGTTATTCAGAAAATGCTTTAATTTGACATATATTTTTTCCAAATCATTAACACCAGTCGATTTTTATTATAAAATCATTAAAAGTCGGTTATCGTCGCCTTAATCGGTCCATTAGATTCGGAGCAAATCGGCTGTGACACACGAACAGATGCAGAACCCTAAAAAAAAAAAAAAACAACTGGAAAAGCCTCTGGTCGTATCTGAGCGTAACTGTGGTCTTCTTTGATGGATGCACAAAGTAATGTTTCTGTATTATATTTTCAGTATTAATAGGCCAATGTCTGGTTTTATTACTAAGGGCATATCAATAAATTACAGACTCCCCTAGCTATGTGCAGGGTTCCAACGACAACACGCCTCTCAGTAGATTATTAAGCGATGCTAGGCGAATAAAAAGTACGTATTTTGTAAATCTAATAATTTTTTGATGAAGTTGTTGTAAACGCCACTGCTGAGCAGACATTATATACATTGGTACCTACCTATACAATTCTTATTTCAGCTCATTCATTTTTTTTTTCCTTATTAGTGGCTTTTTTGGACATGATATTTACTCAGACTTGTTACTGTAGTTGGAATGACAGTCATGTCATTTGCTTTAAATAGGTATTTACTTTAAAATATTAGAAAAAAAAAAAAAACCTATCTACAGATTATTTTCTATTTTGTGAATGTGAGAATGTTGTAGGCCTAGTAGACTGTAGATTTGTTGTCCATTTTCATTTTTGCTTAGTACCTGGTTCTTGTTGAAAGGCTTACATTAATTAATTAAAAAAAAAAAAAAAAAATTATAAGTGTACGGCCTGAGTAAAAAGGCGTGCGGCGGCGGCGGCGGCGGCGGCGCGTTTTGCGTAGCGTGCAGGCGGCGAAAGATTGTTCGCCGCGCCGCCGCCGCTCGCCGCCACTCAGGACATTGCACGCGCCGCCGCGTGCCGCGCCGCCGCGTGCCGCCCCGCCGGACGCTCAAGTTGAGCGTTCGTACCCTTTTTTTTTTTTTTTTTTTTTTGGGTGGGAAATTATCAAATAACTTCTCCCGCTCTGGGCGGAGCGGGAGGGCGTGTCAGACTTTTACTGACTAAAACCCACCCGTGTTCCTTCAGTTGCCTGTGTGCCAGGGCCACGGACGCTAACATGCCTATTATCACTGTTATTTGAAAATATTGTAAAAGCCAATTATTTCTAAAGAGTGGTTTCTTGCCGGCTCTTCTCCATAGAAAACGACAAATTAGAACCGTGCACCAGTTTATATGAAATAAAATATTTTGATTTTGCTTTTCTGATTTTGAGCACGAGAAATCGAACCCAGGCCGGGTTCGATTTCCGAGTCGGTCAAAATGTTATTCGGTTTTTCCATCTGAAATTTCTTAGTATTAACCCGGAGTATGGTTTAAGCCCGGTTGATGGCAATAGGCTCGCCCCTTATTATTTATTTATATGTATATACTTTATTGTATACCAGATTATACATTACAAAAAGAAAAAACTTATACACTAGAAAATAATCAATGGGCGGCCTTATCGCTTACTGCGAGAACTTCCAGGCTTGGCATGGACAGTAATTATCTGGTCATAAAATGGGGCTCTCATTGGTGCAATTAATAAAAAGTACAAAGTCTACTATGTATATTCTTAGATACACAGATATATGCTATATAATAGATACATAGATACATACATACTAACTATATAAGCAACGAAAATAAATGAAGACTATAGATTCTTACCCTTTGTTCGGTTAAGGACAGATTCTTGTTACGGCAGATTCTAGTTACGGCAGATTCTAGTTACGGCAGATTCTAGTTACGGCAGATTCTAGTTACGGCAGATTCTAGTTACGGCAGATTCTTTTTATGGCAGATTCGTGTTACGGCAGAAATTGGGCAGTCGCGACCAAAATCTGTAATACTTAAAAAGTCATCAGAACTTAAATGAAAGATAATCTATGTAATAAATCAACCACTATAATTTTGTGATCTTGTTCTGAGCATAAACGTCTTTGACTATAGATACGCATACTTTTATAATAAGTACAAAAGTCCAATTCATTGCTTTTTTGTTTTCATTTAGCATAGCAATTTTGGGAAATCATATACAATGTTTGTAAATATGTGAGCACCATGTTCCTATCGCATTTATTAATTTATCTGTTATTACTTCACTTTTCATTCTTTTTACCAATTGTGATAAGTAATTTTGATGATTTTTTTTATATTTTTTATTTTTTTATTCTAGGTACATAGTCTTCACCTATAAATATTAATTAATGTATACAAACTATTGTTAACATTTTAAAAGAGTAAGTATGAAGTTTCTTACCCATTCTTCTCCATACATAACTACCTTTTGGAAGGCGCAACTAGAATCAATTAACTATTCATGTAATTTTTGACGTTCAAAAGTGCATCTTCGTGCCTATTTGAAATAAATTATTTGACTTTGACTTTGACATAATCAGTCTATAATATTCCCACTGCTGGGGTGTCCCAGCAGCGCGTGGTGGATTACGGCCCACTCCCTCTCACCGAGAAGCCTGCGTAGGCCTCTCGGTGAGAGGGAGTGGGCCGTAATCCACCACGCGGGCCTAGTGCGGATAGGTAGGTAGACGTCATTTATGTCTTCGTAATTTTAGTTCTAGGATATGCCGGTTTCCTCACGATGTTATCCTTCACCGTTTTGAGAGCAGTGGGGATGAAATTCGTAGCAAGTACATAATATATAATAAAGTTACTGAGTCTGTAATTACCAAAAAAGTTAGTACTAACTCTTTATAGTTTTCTTAATGATTGTATTTTTGCCGTAAAACGAATCTGCCCTAAAAAGAATCTGCCATAACTAGATTCTGCCGTAACCAGAATCTGTCCTTAACCGAATAAAGGATTCTTACAGCTAACAACGAGAACAAAATCACAACGACAAGTAATGTTCCTTCGCGAGTCTTTCAAACAGGCAACGATTGCGCGCGTTTCATTGGATCTGGCAATGCATTCCACAAACAAATGGCCTGGACAGTAAACAAGCAATCAGTAAGTAAGTATTATGAGACTGACAAACATAACCGAGCTTAGGATAGTGGAGATTGGCACAAGAAAAAAGTGGCCCATGACCAGCAGCCTATGGGAGCAGTAGTGGCCATGTGGTAACAACCGCTACAGAGGTATGAGGAATAGGGTGTAAAGTTCACTCATACTCTATGGTAAAGGGAGAAAGGGAGGATCCTCCGACCAGACGGGTGTTGTGTCTGGTGGGCTACTGCCCGACGGTTGATGTCGGGATGTTGTATTTATGCTAGTCGCGCGGTAAACTCTGATTGTGCGATCCAGGATTTGTCACGTCAGGTGTTTGATGCGTAGTTTGCATGTGGCGTTGTAGATACTGCCACATCGCAATTACTTACGTCTTGTAGATCGTAGGTTTGAACCCTGACAGGCGTTTAACTTTTTGTGAATGATTTCGGCTTATTCCACAAATCTCCCCTGAAAATCCCCTTAGGAGGAAAAGTGGAGTCTAGAATTCACCCCTGATAATCCCGCTTAGGGAAGAAAACTAGAATTGAAAAAAAAAAAATATAACTTATTCCAAGACCGTAAAGTGATTTTTTTACATTAGGGTTCAGTTTTCCCCACTTAGGGGGATTCTCTGGGGGATTAGTGAAATAATCAGGGGTGAATTCTAGACTGGTTTTTATATATTCCACTTTTCCTCTTAAGGGGGATTTTTCAGGGGGGATTTGTGGAATAAGCCATTATTTTATCAGCAATGCTCACAAAACGGTGAAGGAAACCGACATATCCTAGAACCAAAAATTTGAAGATATGTGACATCTACCAACCCGCACTGGGCCCGCATGGTGGATTATAGCCCACTCCCTCTCATAGAGAGGAGGCCTATGTCCCAGCAGTGGTAACATTATAGGTTGATTATGTTTTGCTCAGCAGTCGGTGAAGTCTGGAAGATGAAACATAACTGGTGAAATGTGGGTGTACGTTAAATTAATTTTACAGGAAAAGTTTTTAATCAGTGCGCAAGTTTTGACAAATTAAACTTAAACGTATTTTATTATACACCTATTTCTTATTTTGATATGTCTTAGTACAAAAAAGCTATCGTTAACGAAGGATGTTTATTTTGAAAATGGTATAATGGATATTCGTCGCGCAACGCGCCGGTGGCGCGGTCAGTGAAGCGGAGCTGTCTGTGCGCTCGCCCATTGATATTATTTCGAATAGATTGTATCCATATTGTGCTGATATCAAGTAGGACCAAAAAAAAAGTATTGTACAAATAATCACTATTGGCTACATTTCTTTTTCATTTCTCCTTTCGCAGGTCTGCTGGAAGAAATTTCTTAATAAATAAGCAGTACCTTTGTACTGAAATTATAATTATGTCGTATCTCTATGTGTTGTGTGTACATAAATAATAAAATAAATAAATAATAAATAATGGAACTGTGTTTTATTAATGATACTGAATAAAAAAAAAAAAAAAAAAATGTGCTCTGGTTAAAAACTTATAAGTATGGAGACGTTATGTTAAATATATATTAACTAGTTGCTGCCCGCGGCTTCACCCGCGTGGCTTTTTCTAAAATAAACTAAGTTGCTCCTTATAACATCGACTATCTGCCAGTAAAAGTCCCGTCAAAATCGGTCCAGCTGTTTTAGAGATTAGCCGGAACAAACAGACAGACAAGTTTTATTGACGTGATAACATCTTATAAATCGATGAACGCCGGCTGCACTCACGAAAAAGCATGACTCATTGTCACATTCCGCCTGAGCTGAGTATGCAAGCGAGAGCGCGGAACAAGCGATAGAGAGGCACGATCGGCCGAAGCGTTCGGCTTGTGTTACGTTATTACGTAAAATTATCGTCTGTAAACCGACTTTACAGACAACCATTTTTTTTAAGTTTTTTTTTTTTTAGATTACAAACAGATTTTTTGTTGTTAAAATTAAGGTTAAAATTGCAGAAAAATCTGAAACCGTAACTTACATATACGAGTATAGCCAATGTTGCCAACGCAATGGCAATTCCTGAATTTCTGCGTAGCTTTTCAGAAGCTGAAATTAAAATGTGTTTTCTTCTTCATCATTATTAGCATTGTCTTTTGAAAAAGAACGTTATTGGACGATTTCTTTCTTTACTTTATAGTTACTTAGCAGTTAAAGTTATATTTATACTAGCTTTTTCCCGCGGCTCCACCCGCGTGGATGTCGGTTATCGCGTAAAAAAGTAGCCTATGTCCTTCTCCATATCCCAGGCTATATCTCTGCCAAATTTCATGACGATCGGTTCAGCGGTTTAGGCGTGAAAACGTAACATACAGACAGACAGACAGACAGTCAGATAGACAGACAGACAGAGTTACTTTCACATTTATAATATTAGTATTAGTATTATTTATATTACATAATAGCTAATAGGCTAGATTTTAATGTGAATAAAGTGTCACCAACAGTTATATAAGGAAAAAAAAATTGCACTTATAACGGGGCCCATAGACGGTCAAAATAGCTTGACAAGCACGCAAATTTTTTGTGCTTGTCAGGCAATTTTGACTGCCTCGAACGAAGCTTGATGTGCTTAACAAGCAATTTACGTGCTTGATAATGCTTGATGAAAAAATATAGTTTTGCAATGCTTGTCAAGCATGCTTGGCTTTTTAGATGCATGCTTGTCAAGCAACACATTCAATGTGCTACGGACCGTCATGGTGAGTGCACGCGACACCATCGTGTTGTTCGTTTTTTTTATATTTTTTTTCACAAAGCAATTGTGAAAGCAAGAAACGCCATGTCACATTTAGAGACATTCTATATTTTTGTATTCAGAATTTTTCTGTTTTTGTGCAAGTACAACGACTGGGTAGCTCTGTGGCGACTAAAATGAAAATGAATGCGGATGCTTGACAATAAATGTTGACCGTCTTGGGACCCCTTATTGCTGCTCAGTCCACAAACAGGTGTGGGCCATATTCTTCCCACGCATAACCTTATCGCCTTTCTTATCAATCGTAGGCGGTATATTGAAAGCCCTTTTATTATTTATTATTACAACGGTTTAATTCAATACTACACAAGTAGGTACAGTCGTCGTCACCTTAATGTCTATTGTTGTTTTAATCACGTCTAAACTTGTATGGAGTAATGACGACTTATTCCACTAATCCCCCCTGAGAAAATCGCCCTCAGTGGAAAAAACTGAACCCTAATGTAAAAAAATCACTTTCACCTGACAGGCGTTTACCTTTTTGTGAATTATTTCGGCTTATTCCACAAATCTCCCCTGAAAATCCTAATCGAAATAACTTATTCCAAAAGGGGACTCTTGGAATAAGTTATTTTTTGTTTTTTCGATTCTAGTTTTCCCCCCTTAGCGGTATTATCAGGGGTGAATTCTAGACTCCACTTTTCCTCCTAAGGGGGATTTTCAGGGGAGATTTATTTGAAAAACAAAAAATAACTTATTCCAAGAGTCCCCTCTTGGAATAAGTTATTTTTTGTTTTTTCAATTCTTGTTTTCCCCCCTTAGTGGTATTATCAGGGGTGAATTCTAGACTGTTTTCAGATTCCACTTTTCCTCCTAAGGGAGATTTTCAGGGGGGATTTGTGGAATAAGCCGTAATGATAGGCGCCGATTAATTTGACAGGCTAAAATAAAATTTATTTTCTGTCCTTTTCTTAATTAAATAGAAAGAAAAAGATGCACTGAATTTAAATTTAGATTAGTTTGTGAACAAGGGACTCGGCACCATTGCGTAATTGATTGCGTTGTGCAACACTGGCAAATGACAATAAACAAAGAAAATAAAAACGAAGCGCCTATTGCAGTGGAAATTATCTGACTTTGTAACAAACAACAAATTACAAAGAAGATAAAGCCGTGCGTTGCATCTGTGCAAGAACAGCAGTGCTATTCTGTAGAAGTCTCACCGTGACAACCTAGGTGAAGTGAGCTTGAATTAATGAGCTGTCAATAGTGTCAATCCCTAGTCTCAGATGGAATGACAGTTCACTTCAAGATCACTTCACCTAAGTTTTCACGGTGAGATTTTTACAGAATCGACGGGCTGGTCGTTGCTCAGCAAAATGCTGTGAATTCGGACGAACTTATCGTCAACAGCGATGATTTTCAGCAACTACCTGTCCAGTGACATAATGGCGTCGCCCTGTGTAATACAGTTTTCTGTGGGTAGTCTGCTCAGTGCCATAGCTTCAAAAGGTATTATGTGTCGTGGTTTAATAAAGAAAGTAATGTAAAAACTGACAAAAATTATTTTAAGCAACTCGACTGTACACAACTACCCATGATAACAAAAAGATCAAAAAACTTTATTTTAGCATTTAATACACCCACGATGTCTCGACGAACTTTAAAATTTCAGCTGAAATATTATTTTACTTAGTTGATAATTAAAACTGATTTAAATAAAATAATAGATTGCGATACGCTGAACTGAATATTTTGATAAAACATGTAACAAGCGTGCATTTTTAAAGTTATTTTTGTAATTTATAATCTAACAGTTTTTAGGGGTCCATTGATATCAATATATATATCAATTAAAAATAAAGTTTTAATATAATTGAAAACATTGACAAAGTGAAGCATGCAACTATTTCTTAATAATGAATATTATTTATATTTTTCTTGCTTACCTATGCACAATTATTAGTATAACATTACTTACTATTAATTATATTACATTATTTAAGAAAATAGATAATAATATGTACAAGTATATAAAAAAGGGAGGTAAAGAATCAAAGGGCATCAAAAAATTCTTCCGCATCGCTGTCAACAGGAAAAGTGCCCAAAAGGCTGGCAGCATTGCCACGTTGTATGGCAATGCTGATTCTTTGGGCAAGAAATAGGCCAGCCCTCTGGTCACGTGAAGAGTCGACCAACCGCTTGGAGATGTCTCGAAATACCATGTGGGCACTCGGACCCCATGGGCCTAGTGTAATGTAATTTAATGTTAATAAAAAATGACATGATTGCTATTACAACTATTTTTCTTTATTAATTACATTCTCATCATCTGCCTAGCCTTTTCAATTTTCTTTTTTCTTTTTTTATTCTGCTATGAGTTTGCTCTTGACTTTAGTCTAGGTCTGGATGACAGAGACAAAGTCTACGATGGAGTGAGCTTACCCAGAAGAAGTCTGTTCACTCTCACTTTGAATAGATTAGGGTTGTATGCGCTCGGAAACAGACGCAGGCAGAGAGTTCCACTCCTTTGCTGTGTGTTTCTAGGTTTCTTCTTGTCTTCTTCTTCTACCAAGTGCAGCTGAATACCAGTATTTTACATGGAGCGACTGCCTATCTGACCTCTACAACCTATATAGTAACTGGGTAACACGATACCCCTTCGCAAACTGGTTGGCAGACTTTCGGGCTTTAAACGACCCGTATGACCGTATGACCCGAATGATAGTTGGGACCAACGGCTTAACATGCTTTCTGAGGCATGAAGGTGTCATACAGAGACCCCTTGGTTTCGGTATGTAATTGATGGTCACCCATCCACGGACCGACCTTGGCAAGCGTTGCTTAACCTTGAAGATCGTCCCGTGTGGCTGTCATAAGCAATGTGTGTGTGTGCGACAATTTCATTCTGTTGGTCATTATTTTTTAAACTATTTTAAATGAAAACTTGACGTTTATTGAAAAACTTTAAGAAAATATTAGTAAATAATGTTAGCGAGAAAATCCCGAGGGGACTATAATTTTATATTTTCGAATAATATTATGTTTTCGAATGCGTTAACTTTAAAAAAAAATCTAATCTTTGGGTTATTTATCTTTCAAGAGGGACTGAGGCAAAACTGTTAAAATTTAAAATATGTTGGTAATGGGATTTCTAACTTTATTTAAATCAAGTTAGTTTTTGACCGAGGCTCCGAAGTCTAAACACAATACTGCCAAAAAAAGACATAAATCAAAAGTTATTAAATTTAAATTAGGCAGAGAATCAGCATTTTTCGAACCTCAAAGTTACATAAGACAGTCCCCCAAAACGCGTGCTCTTCATCACGAAACGCTGGCTTGACGATTTGGACTCATTCTGATCGATTTGCCGGAGAAGGCACAACATAAATTAAAATTGGAGAAGTATGTAGGAGACCTTTGTGGGTTAAATAATAAAAAATTAAAAAAACTTAAGTGTGACTTAAGTCTTCAAAATTATATGAGTAGGCTCATATAATATAAGGTTTGTTTATTCACACAAGAATAGTTATTTATGCAACTGTTGTATAATAAGGAGTATGAAAATACGAACGTGGGTTTATCACACGAGGCGAAGCCGAGTGTGATAATAGTATCACATCAGTGTTTTAATACCTAATTATTACAGTTGCATACAAGACTTTATCTACACCCATGACATGAATCCTCTATAAAAGGTTCTGAAACAGTTTTTGAAATACTAATATCGAACAAAAATGGCGGGATACGACGCTATGGTATAGTATAGTGAAACGCGCGTGCGTGACAATGTTCTTTTTTTGAAATTCATAAAGATACCACGAATTGAGTAGTGAGAATTGAAGGTAGGATGATGATCCCTTCCTTACTCATCAAACAGATGATTATGGAAGGGATCATCATCCTCGTAAAAGCAAAGGAGTTGCATAATGAAATTCAGTACAACATTATAACTCCCGTTTGGATGCTATTATGGTTACTATGACACTGGGTCTTTTAATATTGGCAATAAGCTGTTTCAGAAACTTTTATAGAGGATTTATAGCATGGGCGTAGATAAATATTTTAAAAGAAACATCTATAGGTGGTTCAGAAGCCATAGTTTTACGAGCTTGGGATTCGTGACAATAAAAACTGCCGATTTAATAACCAAAAATGACACTTTAATTAAACAACACTACTAACAACTCAAACACACTAATTATAAAACACAACTGCACTACTGATTACTCTAAATTCGCACTTGAAGATCGCATGTATCGTTTGAAGTTTATTTGTCGCTTGATCGCTTGTTTTTCGACTGTGTCTGGGTCGGGGTCCATACCGGGCTTATATAGTCCTCAGATAGTTCCAGGACCTTCTACTGTAGAAACATCTTATAGTCCTCAGATAGTTCCAAAACCTTCTACTGTAAAAACATCTAGAATGTTCGAGTACGTACCGGCCTTATATAGTCCTCAGATAGTTCCAGAACCTTCTACTGTAGAAACATCTAGAATATTTGAGTACATACCAGCCCAAACTGACCAGATGTCGATAGTTCTAGAAAGTTCTAGCATCGAACTTTCTAGAAGTATCTCGAGTCTACTAGTTCTGCTACTGGATACTAGATGGCGCTAGTGGTACTTTACCAGGCATTAATTGTGGCGCGCAACAATAGCATCGTTTTTGTTTTTTCGTAATTATTATAATTTTAAAACATTTACTTAACTATTCTATTAATGACCCGCCCCCCGATGCGGCGCCAGCAGTGGCGCGGGCGTGGTACCTTTTGATTATTATAAGCATAATATTATAAGTGCCAAGTTAAAAAAAAAAGACTTCTATGGCTTCTTTGCCACCTATATTTCGTAAAATATTTCGTGTATGTAATAGATAGACCTTATACGAGTATATGTATAGAACATCTACAATAGCTTTGCGTTTTCAAAATACCAGTCGTTGATTTACATAAAAACATTGTTTATCATAAACAGCAAGAAAACTATTCACGCTATAAATCTGTTAAATGCAGAGAGATCTAGTATGGATTCTCATAATGGCCTTAGGTGGAGTATAAAATGTAAATTTTGAAGCCGTTTTGGAGCCAAAACTTAAAATATTATCGTACTTAATATAATATTATAAACGCAAAACGTTGTAACATATTATGCATGCAGCTGAGATGACAATGCTAAGAGATTAAGAAGAAAGATGAGAGGAGGTATTACGCGAATGGATAGATTATGAAATGAGTATTAACTACAATACGACAATAAATGAAAACACTGGCGATACTAATACATAAAAGTATTTTGGAACTATCAAATAAATTTGATCGACCCAGACGACCCCACTACAAGCGTCTTAAGGAAACTAGTACAGTTCGCAAACATATTACACGATCGTCATTCTGACCTCGCCTCCGATGCCCCGCGCGAAATCCCCGACTAAATAGTTCTCCCCGACCCTTGCTTGTAAGCGAAGCGCCAGCACGCGCTATAGCTGAGCCTGTATCTTTAAATCCTCCTGATAATAATCATAACTCTGATTTTATCCAGCCACCGACGGTCCCTTGCCATCCTCCGACGCTGCCCTAAGCCGAGGTTCGTACCCCACAGGGGGTGCCCTTAGCGTGCAGTCGTTTAGTTTATAAGTTTTTTACGCCCTGGCTGGAGGCATTAAGTTTCGTTAGGAGCTTAAGGCATCCACAGGAAAGTCCGGTTAAAGAGTCTCAGCCCCTCGTGGTTAACTCTGAGATGCACTAGATTAAAAAAATAATAAAAAAATACAAATAAATCGTAACAACGAAATTAAAAAAGCCATTTTTTCAAGCAAAATAGTAGTGATGGGCTGACTATGAGTTTTGCCAATCTAAGACTAGCTATAGTGATTAAACTATTGGTTATATTTGATTGAACTTTCGTATGCAGATTGGGAACGGCATTACATATCATCGTCATCATTTCACCCGAAAGACGTCCACGGCTGGACATAGGTCTCCCTCAAGCACCGCCACCTCGACCGGTTCCGTGCTTCCCGCATCCAGCGGATTCCTGCGGCTTTCACAATGTCATCAGTCCACCTTGTGGGAGTCCTTCCTACGCAACGTCTTCCGGTACGCGGTCGCCACTTCAGAACCTTTTGGCCCCAACGGCCATCGGTTCTGCGAGCAATGTGCCCTGCCCATTGCCACTTAAGTTTGGCAATTCTTCCAGCTATGTCGGTTACCTTGGTTCTCCTGCAGATCTCTTCATTTTTTATTCGATCTGCGTTACATATACGCAGTTTAATTTATGTTCGTAATATCATCTCCACTTTATATAAGACGTAGTCTGAAAGTGATACCGGTGCCTGAAAAGGTATGTGTAAATAGGTTGTCATGGTATGGGCAGGTAATTTTTTTTTTACGATGTATTTGCTTTTGGCTCTAGTCTAGGTCAGAGGTGACAGAGATAAAGTCGACAATGTGACAGAGACAAAGTCGACAATGGAGTGAGTTTACCCAGAAGAAGCCTGTTCACTCCCACTTTGAATAAATTAGGTTTGTATGCGTGCCGCCGCGGTAGACGCTCTGGGCGTCGCGTCGGGAGCCGCGTGACGACTCTCGGCCACAGTAGGCGCGGGCCTGCGGGCGGTGAGTAATGGGTAGATCACCTTCCGATCAGGACCAGGCCCGTGCTGGACGGCGCGTACGTGTTCCATGCGTGCCTCAAAAAGATATCAGCAACAACGAGGGGGCCCATTAGGGCCCAAACCTGGTCAGCGGGATTGTCCGAAAGGGGTACCGCTGCCCCGGAACATAAAGGGCCAAGGAAGGAACACGGGTGGGTTTTAGTCAGTAAGAGTCTGACACTCCCTTCCGCTCGGAGGGGTCCCGCTCTGAGTGGAGATTTGATGATTTCCCATCCAAAAAAATAAAATAAAAAGGGTTGTATGCGTTCGGAAACACAGACGCGGGCAGAGAGTTCCACTCCTTTGTTGTGCGCATTATAAAATCATCGCATAATTATAATTGAGCCATGAACCTTCATCATTAATAACATTGCACTCAATCTCATTTACAAACCTAGTCAATGTACTATGAAATAGAATAGAATATATTATTATAAAAATAGATAGGGTTACAATAGTTTTTGTAAATCATCAGAAATCACCTTAGCCGGTGTATCAATTAACAAGTTTAGAACATCTGTCTCTGATGTGCTAATGCATTTTCATACTAAATCTTAGACATCATTTTCACACACACCCCTTTTCACCTTCCACCTTTGTATAATTGTGACAAAAAAAGTGAGTATTTGTATTAATATATAATACTAAATAAAATTAATTATTTTTTTTATTTAGTATTATAATACAAATACACACTTTTTTTTCACTTTTACACGTTTTATTTAAAAAAATAAGCTAGATGGAGTCGACATTTCCTATCTGACTACCCCTGAGAAGAAATGGCGAAACAAACTCAAGGGTCAAAGTCTCTTTTAAAGTCCAGACATAATCTTGGTCAGATCATGTGATGTGAGGACCATGTAGATTCGTGTCTGAATGGTCTGTTAAGGAAAGAACCACACAATTTTGAGTGGATCTGTCCAGTCAGTGCAAGCATTTGTCAGTAATCGTGTAGCTCAACTCAGGATTTAATGAGCTCAACGACTCGACGAACAATACCAAAGAAAGGACATTTGGTTAGGCCGCATAAAGTACTCAAAATACCAGGGCCTCAAGTCTGCTATTACAATAGTGTCAGAATGGTCTCGCCATTGTGAGTATTTGACAGTTTTTGTATGGCAAATCTGTCAAAAACTCACAATGAAGAGACCATTCTGACACTATTGTAATAGCAGACTTGAGGCCCAGACCATCATTAAAACTAAGTGCCAAAGAGAAAAAAAAAAAACAGAAGATAATCTGGAAGGAAACAAATTACCCACAAAGTGCTCATATTCACAATAATTAAAGTAATATATACAAATATTACTTTAATTATACCAAGTAACCCTATTGAATTATTCATGTCTTAAACTATATTGGTGATTTTAATGGTTACAATTCTATAGATAAATATTTATTACGATCGCAAATCATATTTTCTGGCTGTCGCTGAAAACCAGCGCTGGGGCTATGTCTCGCATAGGGTCGCAGCATTATGCTGAGCGATGGCCGTTTTGCGTGGATGTGACGCATATTTCCCCCCAACTTGTTCTTTTTTGTGTTTGTGTTCTTGCTTTGCGTCATGTTTAACGCAAATAAACGTTTTTTCTTTCTTTCTTTATTTTGATTAACATACGAATTGCAAGAAACTTAAGAAAATTCGGATTCGATTTTGTTAGTACAGATACAGATTAACGTACAATTATATTAAAATTCAGCGTGGAGCTGCAGCCACCTCCACAACATCGGAGAATCCTACCAATTTGCGAACACACTGAGAACACTGTTGGTGTTGCCGCGAACATGCGACATCAGGGATGCACATGATCTTTTTCTAATAATAATGACGTACTAAAACGCCACGGCAGCCGCAGCAGTACCTACTTACTCTCAGTGCATTATTATATTGAACGCATAGGTCGCTGTATGCCCGCTGAGTGAAGTCGACCAACAGGCATGCACACACTAAATTAAAGCGCGCTGTTGGATTCTGATAATAATATTGTAATAATTGACATTTAATCTAATATTATGTATTTTTTCTATTTATTGTGATTTAAATGATTTGACATTAATTTGTAAATTTAATTATAATAATATTTTAATTGTTATTTTAAAATTATATTACCTAATTGATTATGATTTGCATGCTCATGTGACGGCAGAACATGGAGAACAAAATTCTATGACAACATCTATGTATTAATATGAATGTGTGCAAAGAAATAAATGAAACCAAAAAAAAAAAAAAAAACTGATTATAATAACTTAATAATAATTTTATTCACCAAAATAAGAACACGTATTACAAAATTTAATAAAGACAATATACACGAAAACATTTCTAAAAGTTTGTTATATAAAAATTTCAGTGCTTGGCTTAGCGCCGAAAGTTTAAAATCCAATAGCACGCTTGTATTTAGGCATCCATTAAGGTGTCGCCTAGAAAAGTATCAATCTAATTACACTAACCAAAGTGTCGTCTTAACTGAAAAATAATGTAGAAAAGCCGAATCAAATTAATTGAATGCTCTCAAGAAAGCTTTTAAACTACTTCGAGATTAATGTAACTATATAGAGAAGATATTAGTTTACTAGTAAATGATGTACCTACTAACTAGTTTAGCAGAAGTTTTTTTTTTGTAATGTCGTTTTATGTACTGTTTTATCAAAATTAACCATGTTTAGAGAAAGCTTTCGAAATAACAGCAAATTTTGACTTAAAATAATTATATACCTTAGGGAGAAAGCGTCAGTCAGGGTAGCCCGCGAAATTTTAACTTGGGGAGTAAGTAATGCTGATTCTAATGATTACATTATTTGACATTATTTACCTACAAATCGAATTCCAATTCTTTATTAGTGGCTTTTGTGGACATGATATTTATTCAAATATGTTACTGTAATTGTAATTGCAATCATGTCATTAATCTTTTATATACTTAGATTATTTTCTATTTTGTGAATGTGAGAACGTTGTAGGCCTAGTAGAGTGTAGATTTGTTGGCGGTTTTCTATTTTGTTAAGTAACTGGTAATTGTTGAAAGGCCTACACTGTCCTCCCATACCTATTATCACTGTTATTTAATAATATTGTAAAGCCAATTATTTTTAAAAGAGTAACCGTTGAGTTTCTTGCCGGCTCTTCTCCATAGGAAACGACTAACTCGAACCGTGCACCTAGCTTCTGACGTTTCATAAGTGCCCATGTAGGTTTATGTGAAATAAAATATTTTGATTTTGATGATTTTGATTTTGATTACAATTTTTTAAAGCCATATTTGTTGCGGTCAAGAATCATATTTTAATCAACAGACAACCTGACATTGACCTGCAAATTGCAAAAAAACGTAAGAAAATATGAATTTCGCGGACTACCTTTGCGTATCCCCCTTAAGAAAAGCAACATTTTCAAACACATTCTTTTCCCACGTAACAGGTGCATGTCACCTGTTTGGTACCGAGCGCACAGTGGCGCCCTCATCGTTTGTTTGGCCCCTTATTTTAGAATGCAAATACTTACAGAAACTAAGCATGTTATATTGTGCTCCACAAGACTATACGTTATTTATTTATTTTATTTTTAGGAAAATTTACAGCTAAACAGGTACAGTAAGTAATAGTTTAGGCAAAATATGGCCAATTACAAGTTTCCACATGTAGTATATAAATCATATGAAACAGAAGATAGAAAATAGACTACATATATCGTCGGTTCACTGCAAGAACTCATTAAGTGATATAGTCAAAACTTTGTAATAAGCAATAAATTAGTTTTAGTTGTATTGATTGCCCTATATCATCTTCATTATGCATAAGTTAAAGAAAAATTAAACACAATGAGTTTTTGCATTACTTAAGTAAATTTGCCAAGACGAGTTCAAGGCATTATAATCATTATGATTTTTGCTATTAATGAGTTCTTGCAGTAAACCGGCGATATATACCATAAAACAGAAAAAAATATATTTACGCTCGAAGAAGCTATACATCTTTTGTTTGAAGCCTTTGGAGGTAAGTATAATAGAACCTGCTGGTGAAACAATAAAATAACCTAAAGAAGAAGAAAGAAGAAGAAGAAGATAAGATGAGATAGAAGGCACTGGACTTTTTTTTTCAATTGAGCAACACTATTATTATTATTACTAGTAGGTATCAGCTTCCCGGCAGGTTGTGTTGTACAGACGCCAGCAGGTCAAGCTACCCGAAACTGTCAAAATTTTTGCAATCAACCTTGAACCTTATGCTGTAGTGATAAAGTTGAAAATCTATTTTAAAAAATTGACAGATTGTAGTAGCTTGATGTGCTGGCGTCTGTACATACGATTCGCTCTTACCATGTACAAGTTCCGTCTGTTCACTACGTACCTACATAACAGATGGTACTCGTACATGGTAAGAGCGAGCTACCACGGGGTGTGCAATAAATGAGGTCTACGCAAGAATACAGAAGTTTTATTGTAATCCTTCAAATGGAAAATAGTGGCCACAAAGCTCTATTTAAAGGCTCTCTAAAGCTCTATTACAATAAAACATCATCATCATCATCATTTCAGCCGAAAGACGTCCACTGCTGGACATAGGCCTCCCCCAAGCACCACCACTTTGACCAGTTCTGTGCTTCCCGCATCCAGCGGATTCCAGCGGCTTTCACAAGGTCATCGGTCCACCTTGTGGGAGGCCTTCCCACGCTATGTCTTCCGGTACGCGGTCGCCACTCCAGAACCTTTCGGCCCCAACGGCCATCTGTTCTGTGAGCAATGTGCCCATTGTCACTTAAGTTTGGCAATTCTTCGAGCTATGTCGGACGTAAAGAATAGCACTACTCCATTTCCTCCCGTGGGTGTCGTAAAAGGCGACTAAGGGACTTACTAGAGAATGGGCAGCAGCGTTCTCTATGCATTTTTAACACTATACTGCGATTGCCAACCCGCCTGCCAAGCGTGGCGATTATGACAAATTCCCCCCCTTTTGGGGAGGCCTATGTCAAAGCAGTGGACGTCTTTCGGCTGAAATGATGATGATGATGTTGGTTACCTTGGTTCTTCTGCGGATTTCTTCTTTTCTGATTCGATAGCGTAGGGTAACTCCAAGCTTAGCCCTCTCCGTTGCCCTTTGGGTGACTTTTAGTCTTCTAATAAGGCCCATTGTGAGCGACCACGTTTCAGTAAAACATAACAATGTAAAACCACTGCTTGTAGCTGCGGAAGCCCGCGTTGATTGTTTCTAAGCAACAATGCGAAAGCGAAGCAGCGAGTGCGGAGGAGCGCCACTGGTTGTGCTGCAGTTCTGCCAACTTTAATTTTTAGGGGATCGTACCATAAGCTAGGAAAAATCGTATTTTGCTAAGAACTCTATAAAAAAATAGTGGGTACGCAGTGAAATGTCCATAAAACAATAGTATATGATTTAAATACATAATATTTATTATTACTTCAAATGAATATTTAACATTTAATATTTGGTATTTAGATACGAACAAAAAGTGATTTTTTTGACAGAATTTGCCAACTAAATTTGGTATATGACCAGAGTGTCTAACTTTCAATTCGTCTACAAAGCAAAATGCCTAAAATTAATGTCTACACCGCAAATTGCCTAAGGTGTAAATCGCCTAGAGATCAAAATGTATAACAAGCAAAATGCCTAAAATGCAATAATTTCTAAGTAGTCGAGATGGATAAAATAAACTCAGACTAGGGCCTCTGAACTGTAGGTTAGGTTAGGTTAGAACTGTGACCAAAAACGGTACTCCCTTTCTTCTCCTAAAATAATAGACATATTGCAAAGAAGGCATTTTGGTTCATAGTCAGAATAAGGTTTAGTTCAAATACTGTATAGACCTATTGCAAGGTAGGCATTGTGCTTCCTAGTCAATATAAGGTTTAGGCAATACTTGGCATAGACGTTTTGATTTCTAGTCAGCATGATAAAGGCTATTTGCCATACGTCATTACAGTGCCATCTATGATATTATTGTGGAATCTGGCTCTGATAATTCCTTTTGAAAGTATTATTTGAATAATAGTAATTATCATAGTCAATGAGCGCAACAGTAGACGCGGGAGCTGATGAATTTTATTATTTTGTAGCAAAATGAACGTTGTGATACTATTTTTTTATTTTGTTATGGAGATTGAAAGATTTGGAAACATCGTTTAATGTGCGTACGATTTCGAATACATGATTGTATATCGTATCAGCTCCAAAACAGTCGTATAAGGTTGGCAACACTGCTTGATTGTGCCATCGCGACTCACTGTTGTAAGTGACACGTAGCAAGCTTGTAATGTTAAATGTAATTTTATTAAGACGAACAATTTATTATAGGTACCTAATTTTATTTTTAAATGTTATAATTTGAATTGTATCTATTATTTGAATTTAAGTTATATTTCGTAAAAGGCGACTAAGGTACTTACTAGAGAATGGGCAGCACCGTTCTCTATGCATTTTTAACACCATACTGCGATCGCAAACCTGCCTGCCAAGCGTGGCGATTATGGCAAACCCCCCCAATTGGGGGAGGCTTATGTCCAGCAGTGGACATATTTCGGCTGAAATGATGATGATGAAGTTATATTTCCAGATCATTGACAAAGTATCTGTTGGCGCGCACACGCGCCCCCCCCAACCATGCAGGAGCGGGACGCGGGAGGAGAGGGGTAGCCGATTCTGCCACGGCGGCAGTTCGACCGCAGCAGCCGCTAAGAGCGGATACGTTAATTATCTATCATACGTGCGATCCTTATATTGTCGCGTCGCGGTCCATTATAATCTTTCTATATATATTATTGCATTAAACACAAGCAAGTTTTAGAAATTTCATCTTTTCGTTATCTCCGCACACTTACCCTCAAGCATTACAACGGGACGAGGACACAGCCCCAACAGTATCAAATAAACAAATTACAGCAATGAAGTTTACAAAAATAGAAGCGTTAATTAAAACTTCTAAAACATTTTTAGTATTCCAATTTTGAAATTAATCTCAAATTTCAAAATTGGAATACTAAAAATAAAACTTTTCTCTTGGTCACGAACTGTGACAAAATACGAGTTACATTTGAATGAAAGTCCACCTTGGGACCTTAGTCATTTAATTTAGAATTGATTAGATTTCAGTTTTGGATTTCGTTCATCAATTTGGAATTTAATAATAATGTCAAATTAAATTTATTTAACAGCTTCATTGGTCTAGTGGTGACAAGTGCTACTGCTAAACATAAAGATCTGGGTTCGATTCCCAGGTCGGGCAAATTGTTATTGGGTTTTTTCATCTGGAATTTCTTAATAGCAGCCCGGAATTTGGATTTGTGCCCGGTTGATGGCAATAAGCTCGCCCCCTACTACATGGGTCTTAAACATATACCGTGCGCCATCTGGCGGCGGCGCACGTAACTGGGATCCTTCTGGTTACGAAGAAATTCAAGGTCAAACTTCCAACTTTTTTGACGAAAACAAGTTTTAAATATTATAAGTATTATAACTCAATGTTTTGCATGCGTTACATTGCCCACTACGGCTGCTATGTTTTACTTTGCTAAGGTATGCCATATTATCTATACATATACATACAAATAAATAAAATTGAAGTGTATATTTGTCAAAATAACAGCTTTTTACTGAATGGATATTAAAGTGTGGCGGTATCAACAACGCCACATGCGAACTACGCATCAAAGACCTGACGTCACAAATCCTGCATCGCGCTATCAGAGTTTACCGCGCGACTAGCATATATTATACAACATCCCGACATCAACCGTTGGGCAGTTGCCCACCAGACACAACATCCGTCTGGTCGGAGGATCCTCCCTTTACTATAGAGTATGAGTGAACTTTTACACCCTGTTCCTCATACGTCTAAAAAAGTATGTACGGTAGTTATAACAAATTTTTCAATTTTTTTTTTTTTTTTAATCTGTCTGTCCGTCTGTTTGTTCCGGCTAATATCCGAAACAGCTGATGGTATGAGGAGTAACTAAGACTACTTTTTTTCTTTAAAGCTACGCGGGTGATGCCGCAGCAGCAGCTAGCTAAACCAAATTATTCAATTAAAAGAGAAAATAAGAAGATCTCCTTTCAGGAAAGGCTTCACTTACACGGATGGTTACCTACATAAAACAAAAACATTACACATTACATTACATTCGTATAAAACAAATAAATTGTGGCAATATGATAATAAATCTTGTCGAGAACACAAATAGAGCGTGGGCACAGGGCCGGATGGTACAGGGCAGGATGGTACAGGGCAGGAAAAATAATTATTTTATCAAAAAGATGCTGCGTTATTTTCTTCGGCCAAAATAATAAGGAGCTCTTCCTTAAATACTTTGGGCAAGATTCATAGATCGCACTTTCAAAAATCAAAATCATTTTTTTTATTTCACATAAACCTACATGGGCACTTATGGAACGTCAGAAGCTAGGTGCACGGTTCCAATTAGTCGTTTCCTATGGAGAAGAGCCGGCAAGAAACTCAACGGTTACTCTTTTAAAAATAATTGGCTTTACAATATTATTAAATAACAGTGATAATAGGTATGGGAGGACAGTGTAGGCCTTTCAACAATTACCAGGTACTTAACAAAATAGAAAACCGCCAACAAATCTACACTCTACTAGGCCTACAACGTTCTCACATTCACAAAATATAAAATAATCTAAGTATATAAAATATTAATGACATGATTGCAATTACAACTACAGTAACATATCTGAATAAATGTTATGTCCACAAAAGAACTACACAAATAAAGAATTGGAATTCGATTTGTAGGTAAATAATGTCAAATAATGAAAAGATTATGTCAAGGAAGTATAAAGTACTTTGACTTTGCTCCTCAGTGTTCCATGCAAACCTTATTTTTCATGGGAGTAAAAGCGAGGATAACCGACTTTTAATGATTTTATACTGAAGATCACGTCGAAACGAGTAGTGTTAATGATTTGGAAAAAAATATAATTATGTTAAATAGAGCATTTTCTTAATAACTTAATATAAGTTGTATATATTCATACACGAAATATTTTAAGGGATACAACTATAGGTGGTAAGAAGCCATGGAAATAGGATGTATATTATTTAAAAAAAATAAAAAATAAAATTACTTGATATGATGATTAATCATCAAAAGGCACCGCGCCCGCGTCGACATCATCACCGCGTCCGGGTGGGACATTCATAGAATATGTAAAGCATTTTTTCAAAATGTCTCAAGAAATTTTAAAATTATAATAATTACGTAAAAATAAAAACACTTAGATAAAAAATAAAACATTTCGTTGCTGTGACTTTTTACCACCTATAGGATGTTTCTCTTTAAATAATTCGTGTATGAATAGATACACCCAAGTCGTTGGATACACCTTATATAATAATATTATAATTTTCCTTGTGGAATTAAGTCCGCCTATGTACCACAATTGTACATGAAGTTTAAATAAAAATAAAAAATAAAATATATATTATGAACATTTTAGATTATGCTTTTATTTCATAATGAAATAAATTTGGAAAGCTATATCTAACGCGGACAAAAAATTGAGAATCACGCAAAATCTATCAAGCGTATTTTTCTGAAACCTTCACTTTTTTAAAGATATATTAATTATTGGTCTATTAGTATATGTGTTTTATTAAAATACCTTTAGCGTTATGTAATATAAATTAATAATGCGTCTTATTTGGACAGCGCTCCTGGATGGGCGAGTCCAATTACTGGCTGGACGTACGACGCGTTGCGTGAGCTCAGTCCAGAATACGCAAGCTAACCACTCAAGGTCACTGGCATATGTCTGGGCCTTAATATAAACATACATTGAGAAATTCGACCCTGTTCTGTTTGACCAAAAAATATCCATTTTTTTATCCAGTTTATAAAAGAAGATGATCAGATGGTGTATCCAATTTATTAGATAGTTTTAATTCCTAAAGAGTGAATGATATAAGTAGGTAAGTGAAATTGCAATAATTAAAAAAATGTGAAACCTAAACATGCCAAATTAGGTAAAGAATAGTGTATAGTCTCTCGCTGAAAACCAGCGCTGGGGCTCTGTCTTGCATAGGGACGCAGCATAATGCTGAGCGATAGCCGTTTTGCGTGGATGTGACGAATTTTCCCCAATAATATTCTTATTTCTTTTGTGTTTATGTTCTTTTTTTTGCGTTATGTTTACCGCAAATCAACGTATTTTCTTTCTTTTCTTTTTTTATTTCTATAATACCTATCAATGCAGATGTCTAAAACAGAATTAGTAACGCCAAACAGCCATGACGTTGAACGTGAATACTTAAATGGGTCGACCTCGATAGTCAACCTATTTTGGGATAAAGAGGGTAGCCATACGTTGAGATATTCGAGAAATGGGAAGACCATTATCGTGCATTATGTAAAGAAGTCAAAGAAAGTAAAGCTTAAATGATAGCTGCATTGCTGTAGACTCCAAAATTTATTAAGCTAAGGTGGCCTGCGAAATTCAAATATTCTTACGATTTTTCCAATTTGCAGATCATTGTCTGGGTGTATGTTGATTAAAGTATGGGTGCCGACATTTACAACGCCACATGGGAACTACGCATCAAAGACCTGACGTCACACAAATCCTGCATTGCACAAGCAAAGTTTACGCACGATCGGTATATACCTATGTATATCATATACAATATCCCGACATAAACCGTCGGGAAATTAATAATAAATTATTAAAAAAATTAATTAATATAAAATATTATATTATAAATATTATTATTATATTATCATTATTAATATTATATTTATTATATTATATTAATTAATTAATTTTTAATTCATTAATTTATTTAATTTAAGGCAACTAGAATCAATTTTATTTCCGTGTAAATTTTGACGTTCAAAAGTGCCATTTATGTGCCTATTTGAAATAAATGCTTTGGCTTTGACTTTGACTTTGAGGCTTAGCAATAACAGCCGTACGGGTCAATCGATCAGGTTCAGCTACACTTGGCTACGCTTGGCTACGCTTGCCGAGGTCAGTCCGTGGATGCGTGACCATCTATTTCATACCGAGACCCCTTTGTGCTTCGGCAAGCACGTCATTTGTTGATCTTTGACAGTCTTTACGAGTAGACTGAAGCCAGAAAGTCTGACATCCAATCTTAAGTCATAACTAATTAATTTCATAAGATTTTTATTTTTTTAAAATATTATAGAGATGAGTGATAAAATATAATAATTATTAAAAAAAAAAAAAAAAACATTCATGTTTAAAATTCATTATGCATTTTAAATGTATCAATAATTCACTAATAAGTTATTATAAATGTCAATAATTAAATAATCACCAACATTGCATTAAAATTCAAAATTCACTATAGTATTTAAAAAAAAACAAAAAAATGGCAATCATAATGGACTGCCGACAGAAGTGAAAACACACATTTCTGGAATAACTGTTCGGAAAAGCGTTCGGTGACGATGACGCGAGTTCCATGATTTTTGTTCACACAAAAAGTGCTCAACGCGCCTAAAGAACTTTTACCTTCAAAAAAACATGAAAACACAAATAATAATTCACAAATCATTTAATCGCGTGGTGATCTATGAGCTCATTGATATTGTAATAGCCCTTCCATAATAAATATGTTTTCAATTTGTTTTAAATAAGTTTGTTTGTTTGTTCCTAGCGATTCATGTGTGGCGTGACTAGGAATGATAGGCTCAAAAATGATGTGATAAGCCAACGGTGTGGTTTAAAAGAAGATGTAGTGACACAAACTGACAAAAGTATGCTTAGATGGTTTGGTCATGTTGAGAGGATGAATGAAAGGCGACTCACAAAAGGTATATCCATGATGTGAGTGGAAACGCCGGGGGGGGGGACGTTCTAGGAGAACATAATAGTGACCTAATTGGTGATATTCTTCAGAAAGGTCAGGTACGTAGCACTCGTAACCGGCGTGTATGAATGTAAACGAAGCAAAAGAAGTATGTAAGGAGCGGCTTATTCCTAATCACCCCTGAGAGAATCCCCCTCAGTGGGGAAAACTGAACCCTAATGTAAAAAAAAACACTTTCAGGGGGGTCTTGAATTTTTTTTTTCAATTCTGGTTTTCCCCCCTAAGCGGGATTATCAGGGGTGAATTCTAGACTGTTTTTTATAGATTCCACTTTTCCTAATAAGGGGGATTTTCAGGGGGGATTTGTGGAATAAGCCGTAAGGAGCGTAGCAGGTGGCGTTATATAGTTTCTGCCTAACCTCATGGGAACAAGGCGTGAGTTTATCTATGTATGTATGCAAATAAGTTTATGCTTTTGATTTTCATCAAGAACCCACCAATTCCATTCAAGGTGTATCGTGTTACCTTAACTAGGTTAAGGATGTCAGATAGACAGTCGCTCCTTGTATTAGGCATGTGTAAGTCGTCGAGCCATTTTTGAAATTCGAACTCTATTTCTACAAATTTAATGTTCTCATTTTAAAATCTGACGCTAAACCCAAGTCTATGTTTTAATTTTGTATTAAGAACTTAACCGTGCTCTGAATAAAGTCCAAATGCTATATGAAATTAATCCAGCATTGCATAATATGTAAGCGGGCATACCCTTTATACCTGGAGACTTTTGTATTTTTTTTTATTCGTTCCTGACGGAACAGGCTAAGGTCTAAGACCATCCTGCCTAGTCAACAGTTAGTATTTTTTCTTGAGTAAGGTAGATCCAGTTCAATTCATCAGTATGTTAATCCATAATATAGGTAAATCCAATAAAATTCATTAATTTTATATTTATCCTTAGGTAAGTAATTCCAAATTAATTCTTTAGTATTTATCCATAGGTAATCGAATCCAGGTAAATTCATCAGTTTCTTATTTTTCATAGATAAAGTAAATCCGTTTCAAGTCATCATTTTATTTCAATAAAATCCATGTTTTTAAGATTTTTTATGCCACAAAATCTTGTGTGACGTCCAAGACTTTTGTTTTGGTTTTAAGTTTTGTTTACCTTTTATTTTTCGAATTTTGACGTTCGAAAAGTGCTGATAGATAGATAGATAGATAGATAGATAGATAGAATACTCTTTATTATGTACACCATAAAAATTACAGATATAAATGTAGAACTGTTACATAGGGTGTCACAATGGGCGGTCTTATCGCTAAAAGCGATCTTTTACAGACAACATTTGGATGGATCAAAAAGTAGAAGGAGAGACAATACTGCAGGTATTTAGTGGTGTACCACTTACATATATACAATAAATACATATACACAAAGCATATAGATACTTATCCATATAAATATATATATATATATATATACACACACAATAATAAAGGAACTTTAAGTAATGATGATGTTTAAGGAGAGAGGAAGTGATTTTTAACCAAAATTTTAAAAGTGGACAAAGACGAAGTGACTGACGAAGTGGCTGATTCTCAGCCTATTTGAATAAATGACTTTTAAAATTTTAATGTATAACTACTGGCTGGAAGGGTTTGGACTAAAGTTAGAATGCGTTTTGTGATAGGACAGTATGTAGTATACTGCACTCTGCACTATTCAAATTGGTTGACCTTTTGTATTGTTTTGCACGTTTTGTTTAGGGTGACCACCATTTAAAGACATTCGGATATTTCCATAATAAACTTAGCCTTTCTGTTAGTATTCAGCTGCATCTGGTTAGACTGGAAGCCGACCCCAATATAGATGGGAAAATGCTAGGCAGATGATGATTTTACTTGTGGGTAAAAAAACTCATGGAAAGGCGCCTTTTGTGCGTGTTGGTTTGTCATTTCCTCAACAATCACATACTCTAGGCTTTATTTTATATTAGGGAAGGACAAAAATGCATAAAACAATACTTTGATGTCTAACCTCACTAAACTTCACACTCTGCTGAGGCTCCAAACTTTTCATACAGTTTATTTATTAATCTCTTTAACAATGAGTATTCTATAATTATACAAATTAATAAAATTAAAGTGTGTCTTTGTACTGTTAAAATAAAAGCTTTTTACTAAATGCATATGAAAGTTTATACGGTAAAAAAAAAACATTTATTTTTAATTTTTTGCCGGTCTTTTTGATCTGGCTAATCTTCGAAACGGCTGGAGCGATTTTGACGTGACATTCACTAGCAAATAGCTGATGTTATAAGGCGTAACTTAGAATAATTTTGTTTTTTAAAGCCGGGCAGCAGCTGGTTATAAATAAAACATTGATCAGGCAGGGGCAAAAGTCTTTCCATAGTTCTAGGTAACCAGGCTACTTAAGCCATCCAAACCTATAGTCCAATATCTTTGTTTCCATATCCTGCAATAGTCCTACACCAACCGGGGGTTGTCCTTGGGTACACTTGTATAGTGCGTACAGGGATGATCGTCAGTTAGTGCCTCATTTAATTAAAAACTTCTAACTGGCCTGTGCAAGTTTGCTTTGATCCCTAGTACGCCTTCCAAAGGTCAGGGACCCCAGGGTCCCGAGATATGTCAGAGTACACTATTAATTATAATTATTAGTAATAGTTTCATTCAGTCGAGTTTACTAAGTTGGGGTCTATCCGGATGCAGCTAAATACCAACAGAACGGCTAAGTTTATTAATGAAATATCCGAATGTCTTAAAATTTTGGTCACCCTAAACAAAACATCCAATCCACTGCAAAAGGTCAACCAATTTGAATAGTGCAGTATACTACATACCGTCTTATCAGAAAACGAATTTTAACTTTAGTTCAAACCCAAACTTTCGAGCCAGTTAGAGCATTTTGGATTTTATTCAGAGCACGGTAAAGTTCTTATTACAAAATTGACAACTTAGACTCGGGTTCCGGTTGGCGTCAATTTATGAAAAAAGGACTTTTTTTTTTGTAATAGAGTTCGAAATTCAATTTAAAAAAAAAAACACTATAAAGTGAAAAAATACTTTAATTTTGGAAGGCGTGTGACAGGATACCGTCAAGAATAACATCAACAAGATAAAATACATAATTATCATTGACATATATATTACTGCGTAAGGACTGGGCGGATCGCATGTTATAATGACGCCTCGAACGTGGTCCCAAAATGGTCTTCCCTATAACGAAGTGAACTAGAACGCGTTCGGCTGTATTCGGGAGCGGTCGTAAAATTTTACAAGCAAAAATGCCAAGTTGTGTCGTGAAGGGTTGCGTGAACTACGACAAAAAGCACAATAAAACAATTGATAACATTTCATATCACCGATAAGTTAAAAATATGTAATTATATCAACTTCTAACATTATTTAAAACAATTTTCTTTCTAATATGTCTCAACGTTTGGCAAAGACGACGCGAAGCCGCGTAAAAGTGCGACATAACTTTGCAGCGGCGCGCGTTTTTATCCGATGAAATGAAAAGATTTATTATTATTACTATATGATTTAATTATGTATAAAATTATTTTTATTGTTTATTAAAAGCAAATTAAAATGTGTTTTTATGTACTTACTGCTAAAAAATCTGTAAGTACAGTGAAATACGTATTTATTTTGAAGATTTCCTTCTGATTCCGTGCGAAATAAAGTTTGGAGTCGTGTCATAAGTTAAAAAAAATAAGTTTAAAAATATTGTTTTATTCGAAGGCCAATGGAAATTTTATAACACAAACAAACTGCAATAAATATAAATTTCGAAAAATAGAAGGTTTTTTTTATTTCTTTGTACCTCGAAAAATACCCGCTCTTACAAGTTTACGTCTAGGAGCAGACCACGCCGATTGACATCGTAGTTCATAGTAGTTCTAATAGATGGCGCTAGTGTTTTTGTATGGCGACCGTGTCCGGCAAATTTTCGGACGACAGTATCTTTACTATTTATATCAATGATAATTATATATTTTTTTTCTTTTAGATCCTTGTCTTGTTTTAAAAGGTTTGGTACAGTTTCTATTTAGAGCTACTATACTTGTTATTGTTTACGGCTTTCCATTTTATTTAATGTATGGGACAATATGTCATGTACTTAATATAAATTATAAGGTGAATATATACGTACCTAAAACTGATCCAGCCACCACCTGCTCCTTGCTGTCCTCCCTCCGATTCTGCCCTAAGCCGAGGTTCGTACCCCACAGGGGGTGCCCTTAGCGCGCAGTCGTTAAGTTTATAAGTATTTATGCCCTGGCTGGAGGCTTTAAGTTTTTGGGAGCTTAAGGCAACCACAGGAAAGTCCGGTTAAGGAGTGACGATCTCTAAAGGTCAATATGAGATGCCCTAGTTAAAAAAAATATATACGTACCTGAGACATGTCTAGTTCAGTTATGTTATAAACTATCGAACCTGACAGACGTTGTCCTGCCCGAACAGCGCCACCTACTGGATCTAATCCATTTTCAAACCATCCAGGGACCCAAACGTATACACAAAATTTCATCCAAATAGGTCCAGCCGTTTAGGAGGAGTTAGGGGACAAACTCACGTACAGAAGAATGATACATATCGCACCTTTAGAATGATAGAGACCTAATTTGAAATCATCAATCACATCATCAATTAATGACATCATTAATTAGGTCTCTTTATTATAGTGACCTAATTGGTGATGTTCTTCAGAAAGGTTGAAATCTTAAAATTTTAAATATAGGTCACTATAATATTATTATAGTGAACTAATTAGTGGTTTTCTTCAACTTCCAAAGAAATTAGGTCTCTATAGTTCTAAAGGTGCGATATAAACATTAATCAGAGCGGAGTCACATTCTATCATACTAAAATGCCGCAAAGAAAGTTATTCATTAAGCAACAAACTAACAACTTAAATAAAACAAATAAATTTGCACGGGTTAGCGTTGAGTACTCAGTTAGTGAATAAAAATGAAGTTTTAAAGCGAATCTCGGTTCCAACTTGTTTACTTTTTAAGTAGGTTCTAAGTTTCTTAGTGTCACAAGCGGAAAGCAAGCGGTCAAGTTTGTCTTTTAGATCTAAATTGAAAGAGATAGAATTATTTATTTATTTAAACTTCTCACACACAATAAGGTACAAAGGCGGACTTAATGCCATATGCATTCTCTACCAGTCAACCAAGAAAAATAACAACCAATTTAACACTAATTTAACTCTTCTAATAAGATTAATTCTATGCCATCGGTGTCATCAAAACCGTGAAGGCAAATATCGAGTGGAAACCGGTATTTCCTAGAACCAAACATTCGAAGATATGATTGTGACATCTATCAACCTGCATTGTTACGGTGGGACACAGGCCTACTTCCTCTCGGAGAGAGAAGAAGATAAGCTAGGAGAGGGATGACTATAGGCTGATTGATTATGCATATGTCGGAGACGAGTTGTATCCGGTACGCCAGCGCCATCTAGTCGCGTTCGATGGAGTTATTAGAGTTCGCGCCAACGAGTCTTGACTAATCGGGACGCCAGTACTGTTTAGCGGTGCATGACAGAGTCTACAACATAACGTTCGACCGGTGACAAGTGATCGCCGCACAGAGGACAAGTGAAGTTCATCGGTGGCGGTCAAGCAGTGAAGACGTCTAGAAACTGTTGCGCGTTCGGTATGGTTGTGTCGTGTACCTACATTAATTACTTTGCATACCTATGTATAGAATCAAGTTCTTCTAACTGAGCAGACAGATGTGCTGCTGGGGATTTTGTTCCACTACTTCTTCTTCTCAGCTAAAGCACTAGGAAGTGGTGAAGGACCGGGCGTTTTGGGGGACTGTCTTATGTAATTTTGATTCTCAGCTTAGATTGAGTAAATGACTTTTGAGTTTAATTCGGTTTTTCTATTGCGCAATAACCAACACTACCCACAGTACGCCCACAGTAGTTAAAATATGGCTGATGATAACCAGAGAAACCTTCCGTTCTCCGACACATATATGTCATCGACTACCTTAGCTACTTAAGGGCGTAATACCTTAGCTCTAAGGCGAAATATTTTTTTCTTACCTGTTTTGCGATTGCAGCTCGCTATTGCATAGTGATAATTTGATGTGGAAAAAATATTTTTTTTATAAGTTGCAAAACCCTCGGTACGTGATTCCGACCGCACCTTAGTACTAGAAAGCTGTAATTTGGCATGAAAATACATATTACGCCAGCAAAGTGGTAAAATATTTTTTTTAAATATTATATATATTTTTTTAGGGTACCTCCCCTACACGTAAAGTGGGGATGTTATTTTTTTTCCTCGTCTATCCCATGATGTGGAGTACAGTTGGATAGGCATTTAAAAAAATTGCGGGTTTGTCAAAACCATTTTTCACATTCAGGGATCCGTTTGCGTAATATTATACTTTGAAGTGCTAATTTTTGTTAGTGTCAAGTGTCCCTTTATTTTTTTTATTGGGTTTCGGGTGGGAAACTATCAATTAACTTTTCCCGCTCTGGGCTGGCGTGTGAGACTTTTACTGACTAAAACCCACCCGTGTTTTCAACCCCACTACTCAGTGTGCAGGATCAGGTTTGTTCGTCCAAAATGAAACGATTTGTAGTTTAACGGTGTATATTTTTTATATAGTTATTTTCGTTTAATAGATATTCGCTTGACTGTTGGCAGTTGGAAAAAGAAGAAGAAAACATTTTTAAATATTGACGGAGGATCTAATGAAAAAAGAGATCGAATATGTTGCCGCCTCCGTGGACATCAGTTATTTCAATACAGATAAAAACGCTTTATTATTTAGTTCAAAGACTTAGCTATTTCAGAAGTTAGTCCGTGGACTAACTTTGCACAGCGTTAAATTGTCGGGATTTAACATCCTTTCTGTCTTTCACGATTGTAGTACCTACTCTGTTGCTCGAATAATCCTTTTAGCAGTTCGTCAGGAATTTGAAGTTTCGGACGTGAATTATACACGCTGAAATTTATACATAGGTTGTTTTCTCGCAGCGGAATGATTTTGTCTTGCGCGCACTCAGAGCTAAACGCTCTGATAGGTTATTTAATTTACTGTTTAAAGTGCAATTCAAACCCAAATCATACTATAATAAATAAGTACATTGTAGTGTCAGAAATAAATCTACCATACCAACAAATTAACGAAATTATTGGATAAATTAGTAAACAAGAATAATACCAACGACGAATACGCGAAAACGCATGGGATGCTGTCGCCTCTGCGCCCTTGCGAGAAGGTCATGCATGCAAAGATGGCCGCGGAGAAGGTGAGAGAGCATACCTCTCATTACACCCGCACCAAAAGAGGAACCTGGCGTCGAAAGGCAAATAACGATCTCCGGCCACCATAAGGAGGAGCCTGCGGGCGGCGAAATTGGGGCTGTGTCGTCGCTCGAGCAGTCGGGCTTAGAAAAGTGGCACGCAGTGTTGCATGCGTGCCTTGATGGGAGGACGTGCGGTCGTGGTATCGGCCGCACTTGGTGATGGGGCCCGATACGCATAGTAGGCTGATACCAGTCGAGTACTAGTCGGGGGTGCGACGAATGTATGTACAACTCTCTCTCGGGCCCCCGACTCTAGGTACTGGAAGGAACAGTGTGGGTTAGGTCAGTAGGAGTCCGTCATAACCCTCCGTTCTTCCCAGACAGAGGGTATCCATGAGGATTTTTCCTAGTGGCCCTAGTGGACCGATGAGCACCCTCTACTTTTAACTAAATAAAAACAAGCAGTATTTCTTAAATTTTTAAAGAAAAAATGCTTAGTATATATCTTCAAACTTTAAATAAATATACCAAACATTCGTCTTCGTTTACAAAAATGAAATTCGTGCCTAATGATCTGAGAAAGCCGATAAACAGTATATCATTAAGGTTCCGTAACAAAATGGTAAAAAGGAAGGTGTAAAAGGTGCGACTCAGTCTGTCTGTCCGTCTATCACAGCTGGATATCTCAAGAACTACTAATGCTATCAACTTGAAATTTGGAATAGTTGTAGATGACGTTTGCCCAACTATTTTGCAAATAACAAATATCGGGGGTCTTAAAAATTCGATGTCGGGCTACTAGGGCATGTGGGATATCATAAGAAAGAGCGCTATTTGCACATTCTCAAGCATTTTTCTTTTTTTTAGGTCGCATAGTCGACTTTTAACGAAAAAAGTAAAAAAAAAAATACCGTCCCCCTTATCTCCGAAGTTTGCAAAGAAAAAAAAAACTGAAATGCATTAGAAGTATAATAATATGTAAAGATTACAGGAAAAATAAAAGGCTTATTCCACAAATCACCCCTGAAAATCCCCCTTAGGAGGAAAAGTGGAATCTATAAAAAACAGTCTAGAGTTCACCCCTGATAATCCCGCTTAGGGGGGAAAACTAGAATTGAATAGAATTGATTTTTTTTATATTAGGGTTCAGTTTTCCCCACTGAGGGGGATTCTTTGGGAGATTAGTGAAATAAGCAGGGGTGAATTCTAGACTGGTTTTTATATATTCCACTTTTCCTCCTAAGGGGTATTTTTCAGGGGGGGTTTGTGGAATAAGCCAAATAAAACGATGTCCCTAAATAGAACACTTTTTCTAATATTGCAGTTTTAGTTCAGCGCCATCTCTGGACCGATAGTGACACTAATGTTTTTTTTTTTGATGATTTTGATGGTACGGAACCCTTGGTGCGCGAGTCCGACTGGCTCTTGACCGGTTTCGTTTCATTTGGCTTTGAACGTAACCTCTGAATATAAGAAGATATCAGTACAAGATTTAAAATAAAATAAAGGTATGTACTTATGTGTGCACTATATATCAGCCTGATATTGAACCATTATAAGACAAAGGGGCGTAGTATCTACTCGCAATCGGCGCGGCAGTGCGCGTGTTCGACGTCGACCAAATGTATGAACACGGAAACGAAGCAAAATGAGTATGTAAGGAGGGGGAGTGTGTAGCAGGTGGCGTTCTGTAGTTTCTGCCCGTCCATGGAAGACACCATGTCCACCATGTCCATGGCACACGTCCTGACCCTTGCTTGAGCCAGCTCGCGCCGCTGAGCCTGTAGCTTTAAATTCGTCCCCAAATAATCTTAATAATCCGACCCAGCCTGTCGGTTACCTTGGTTCTCCTGCGGATCTCTACATTTCTGATTGGATCACGTAGGGAAACTCCAAGCATAGCCCTCTCCATTGCCCTTTGGGTGACTGTTAGCCTTCTAATAAAGCCCATTGTGAGCGACCACGTTTCAGTGCCATATGACATCACTGGCAACACGCACTGGTCAAAGACTTTCGTATTGAGACACTGCGGTATTTGGGACGAGAAGATATTGCGTAGCTTCCCGAACGCTGCCCAGTCGAGTCGGATTCAACGATTGACCTCTTTCTCGAAGTTGGACCTACCTAAATGGACAGCTCGAAGAATTGCCAAACTTAAGTGGCAATGGGCAGGGCACATTGCGCGCAGAACAGATGGCCGTTGGGGCCGAAATGTTCTGGAGTGGCGACCGCGAACCGGAAGACGTAGCGTTGGAAGGCCTCCCACAAGTTGGACCGATGACATTATGAAAGCCGCAGGAATCCGCTGGATGCGGAAGCATAGAACTGGTCGAGACGGCGATGCTTGGGAGAGGCCTATGTCCAGCAGTGGACGTCTTTCGGCTGAAATGATGATGATGATGATGTTGATCCAGCCTGTCCCTTGCTGCCCTCCACCAGCGACGCCCTAAGCCGAGGTCCGTACACCACAGCGAGTGCCTTTAGCGAATAGTCGCTTCGTTTATAAATTGTATGCCCTGGCCCTAATTTATTGAGACACCTACAGAGAAGTCCGATTAAGCAGCCGAGCACCTCCTAGGTTGACCTGCTAGAGATGCCATTTCACAAAAACTAAAAATTTCACAATATTTAAAAAATACGAGTTTTTTTATTTGGTCGGTGGAACTGGAAGACAAATAAAAACTCAACTAAAATTTTAATTTAATAATTCAATTCAAGATACATGTCATGCATAATGCGTTACCTATAAAAATCAAGATAATCTCAAAGATAATAATGAAGGAAGCAAAACCTTCAGTTTTCTTTTATGGATAAAAATAGAACGCTCTTCAGAACCTAACTCAAACTATAATATCCGGATAAATCTCTAATGACGTAATAACGGAATCTCATAACTATGGTAATATCGATTTCATTAAAGTAATACGTGATATAGCAATATAGAAAGGTTCCCATGATTTATGCCTTTAGGGAAACCAGAATGTTTTTCTTAGGAAGGTCTTGGCTGCATAATGAGGGCTCATGAATATTGTTTTGTTTTACCGAGTGAGGGCTGGTTTCAAAGGTATAATTGACTAGCTTTTGCTCGCGTAGACGTCAAAAATTATCGCACGGGAAAGTACTAGTGTGATAGAAAGTATTTTGTATCCTAACCTAGGTCATGGTCTACGTGTGTGCCACATTTCATCGAAATCCGTTCAGCCGTTAAGGCGTGAACAAGTATGTATCAGACAGCCGGACAGATGGAAATGATGGAGTTCTTTAATATTAGATTGGATTGGATATACTATATGGATATTATAGACTATAATCTTTACATTAAACATTAACAGGGAAAATGCTCAAATGTACGACTATCAAATAAGGCTATGATAGGTATACTACTACTAGCATTAGGCGCATGTGTGCGTACCACTGGCGGCTTCGTCGTGTACGAAGTGAAACCGGTTTATACCGGCTCAGTCAGTTGAATCGTTTAGGGCTGCGCGTACGTTCCACGTTTTAACGTAAAAAGTGTAAATAACTGGTTTACTGTTCTGTGTGAATGTTGAAGGAATAAAATCATATCATTTTTTAATTACTGAACTTGATTATATATTATTTGTAGTAGATATATAGGTACTTACCTCATACCTCAACATAGAAAGAAAACTAAACCTGGTGGTGCAAAGAATTTTTTGGTATTAATCGTAAATGGTTTAGTAGTTTTTTGTGAGTGGCACAGAATAGGTTCAAGAACAAAAATAACGACTATTTGAGAGCTTTTTTTTTACAAAAAAGTTCTGTAATAGTCGTTATTTTTGTCATTAATATCATATGATTGGATTAATGTTTATGATCAAATACGTGGGTAATACCTACCAAACTATTATTGATTGAATAATCAAATATAATCTATATGCTTTGTGTATGTGTATTTATTGTATATATGTAAGTGGTACACCACTGACTACCTGCAGTATTGTCTCTCCTTCTACTTTTTGATCCATCCAAAGGTTGTCTGTAAAAGATCGCTTTTAGCGATAAGACCGCCCATTGTGACACCCTATGTAACAGTTCTACATTTATATCTGTAATTTTTATGGTGTACATAATAAAGAGTATTCTATCTATCTATCTATCTATCTATTATTTTTACAAATTGAAACATGTAAGATTATTAAAGTTCTGTTTATTTAGTTCTATCCTTCTGTGCCAACCCTACCAAAATAGTTATACATTTTACAAACTCAGGAAGCTTTGTTATTGCCACGGCTCGAAACAGAATAATAATTTGATTGATCATAGCGATTGAGACGGACTTAATCTGTTGTTCTCTGAGCAAATTCACAAGAAATGCTGTTTGTATATGTTATACATAAATGTTATGTTAGTATTGATTAAGTTAGGATGGGCGCATTTGTTGCATTGTGCAATCCTATGATGGTAGATGTAAGAAGATAATGAAATAAAATAAAAAAATATATATTATGTTTCGTGCCGCGGAAAAACCCATAGCTTCTATTTATAGACTGAACCTGGCACAAGAAAAAAACAAAAAAAAATATCACCAATGAAAAATAAACTTAAAAGCAAGATTTTATGTTTATATATTTTTCTCTCTTTTACTTCTACTACTTCTTACACACGTTGTCTACATCTCTATATCTACTCTCCTATCGCTGGAAGACATTTCATTAGAAATAAGCATCAACTTTGTACGTATTTTTTTGTTCCTTTCTTCTTGTCTGTTTATATGTGTATACATAAATTGTTAAATAAATAAATATAAATAAAAACCCTTTTAAGCTCCTAAATTAATGTCATTTACTAATTTTTTAGTACCTAGCTGCCAAACGAAAAATCTATGAAGATCAATCAAGCTGCTGAATTCCTTAATAGCTGATCTATAATGTAAAAAATTCATCGTCAAAACTTAGTTGAAGTAAGTTTTTAATAGTGTTGTGGCGCTACATGCGAACTATACATCAAAGACCTGACGTCACAAAATTCTTGCAACGCGCAAATAGAGTTTACCGCACTACTGGCATATAAATTATAAAACATCCCGACTTCAACCATCACTGACCGACCCAGACGACTCCACGACTCTCCTCCAGGAGAGCAGTACGGAAACGAGTACAGTTCGAAAGAGATCACACAATACACGACCGTCATCCCGACCTCGCCGCCGAGGCCCATCGCGAAATCCCCGACTAAATAGTCCTCCCCGACCCTTGCCCGTAAGCGAAGCGCCAGCACGCGCTGTAGCTGAGCCTGTAGCTTTAAATTCCCCCGATAATAATCATAACCCTGATTTTATCCAGCCACCGTCGGTCCCTTGCCATCCTCCTTCCGACTCTGCCCTAAACCGAGGTTCGTACCCCACAGGGGGTGCCCTTAGCGCGCAGTCGTTTAGTTTAGCCTCCAGCCTGGCTGGAGGCTTTAAGTTTCGTTCGGGGCTTAAGGCAACCACAGGAAAGTCCGGTTAAAGAGTCTCAACCGCTCAAAGTTAATTCTGAGATGCCCTAGCTATGCCCATGCTACTTCAACCGTCGGACAGTTGCCCACCAGTTGCCACACGATACCCGTTTGAATGAGTAAACTTTACACCTTCTTCCTCATACTTCTATAGTGTCAATCCGTAGCAGGTGGAATGACAGCTGAACTGAATAAATAGACCGGCGGAATTAGTAACCATAAAAAAGAAGAGACTAAATTGTAGTCATCAAAAAAGATCAATTTTCCTAAAAGTTCCGTATGAACGCCGTGCAATATAAATTAGGCGAGCAGCCGAACTTGGCTCCGAGCCATACTCAATCCGTCATCAAAGTGCACAAACTCAATTCCAAGTTTTGCAACACTAACTGTTAAGGCCAAGAATGGATTCGATAAATAAAAGTGACATGGAGCGTAGTCCAGAGGCCCAAGTCTGCTATTTTTATAAATTCGTCACTCCAACACGATCCCATTGTCATTTTGCTAAAAGTTCGTAATCTGCTAAATTCATAATGGTCGATCATTGCTCGGTCAATGGTCTCGTAATAGAATTGTATTACAATGGCATTTTGAACATTTATTCATGCCAGATTTCATATATATATATTTTTACATATTATTTATTAGTGTTATATGCAATCTGAATTAGTAGGAAGTTGGAAGTTTAGTAGGAAGTTTCATTTGTCATTATGTACGATATTACCAATTATTTCAATGGAGTGTCAGTGGCTGACCATTGGAAAGTCATAATGACGCCATTATATTAGTAGATTACCAAACTTGTCAAAATCAACAATTATGAAATCAATGATAGACCATTCTGTCACTATTATAATAGCAGACTTGAGGCCCTGGTATTTTAGATGCTTGTACTCCACCAACAAATAGAAAATCACGCGGGTAATCCCCGAAGGTTAACGCAGTGGTGTACAAAATGCCTTTACACCTTTGTGTACACTTCTGCCATTTCGATATTTTGCCCGTTATGTTTTTTTATTACTGAATGGGCCAGCTCTTGACCTAGTTCTCGCCAGTCGCCTGATGGAAAGCGATGGATGAGGTCTATGATGGAACGAGCCTTCCCAAAAGATGCCTGTTCATTCTTGCTTTAAAGGCAGACTGGTTATATGCGGAAGGGAACACAGACGCTGGCAGAGAGTTCCACACTTTGGCTGTGCGCATAATAAATGTGGAGGAGAAGCGCTGAGTACGACTGGACGGGATATCAACCAAGTACGCATTGTACCCTGAAGTACGTCTGGTAGTCCGGTAATAAAAGGGCGATGATGGGATCAGGTCGTGGAGCTCCTGCGCACACTCTCCGAAGCACAGTCTGTAGAAGACCGATGGGCAAGCAATCTTACGCCGATGAGCAAGGCTGTGAAGTCTAGACACCAATGTTTCGTCGCCTATAAGTCTTTTCGCTCTGCGTTCCACCGAGTAAAGTGCAGCAAGTTGGTATTTTGCTGAGCCATCCCATAAGTGGCTGCGATACTCCAGACAGGAACTGATCTGTTTAAGTCTCATGTACTAGAGCGCAAGCCTAGCCATCAAACGGAAATCCAGACTCCGAGATGCTACTGAGAAATACCTGATGGAAAACCCAATAACACTTTGCCCGACCTGGGAATCGAACCCGGGATCTCTTGCTCAGCAGTAGTGAAAAATAGTAATAAAACTCAAAAAATCCAATTTATTTTTCTTTTACGTTTTTTTTTTAGTTGTTTTTGAAGGATTCTGGGAAAATACTAACACCATAACTATTTGTGCCAACAAGCAGCCTTGTTGTATTCCGGTTTGAAGAATAGTATGGAAAATGTTATAGGGTATTTCCATTTTTTTTGGATCGGCATAGGCTGTTCAATAATATTCGTATTGCGGGTACCACGCTATGGAATAGACGTGAAGAAAAAATATCATCCTCAGTTTACGTGCAAGGGAACTTACCCAGAAAATTTATTTTTTCAAGATTTTATTTTACCACTTGTTCGGCGTGATCATCATCATCATCATTTCAGCCGAAAGACGTCCACTGTTGGACATAGGCCTCCCCAAGCACCGCCACATCGACCGGTTCTGTGCTTCCCGCATCCAGCGGATTCCTGCGGCTTTCATAAGGTCATCGGTCCACCTTGTGGGAGGCCTTCCAACGCTACGTCTTCCGGTACACGGTCGCCACTCCAGAACCTTTCGGCCCCAACGGCCATCTGTTCTGCGAGCAATGTGCCCCACTGCCACTTAAGTTTGGCAATTCTTCGGGCTATGTCGGTTACCTTGGTTCTCCTGCGGATCTCTTCATTTCTGATTCGATCACGTAGGGAAACCCATGCTAAATTACAGCTTTCTAGTACTAAGAATCTCTGGGCTACGCTGCGGACAGACAGTCAGGCGGACATAGCGAAATTATAAGGGTTCTTTATTGACTACGGAACTCTAAAAAGACGTAAAACCTACACACAAATGAGGAAGTTTATTAAGAAGCACTTAGTTCACAGAGCCTTAATTTATGATAAATGGTATAACCATATTAGCCGAAAAGAGATCTTTACTCGACAATAGTCAAAAAAATATCTGCCAAGACCGAAATAAATGTTTCTGACGCCTTTATCTCGGTCCGTCAGACGATGAAGTTCGAAAAACTAAAAATTTATTGTTAGAGCCTTTCTTTTGTTGAAACTAAATGTTTGTGATGGGTAGGTCTCGTTTGAGTGACAGCGGTTTTTAATAGGGGAGGCCGGGGCCACAATTAACAGGAATCGGATTTTTAGTTGTAGTTTCGAAATTATTCAACATCCAGGCTTGATTTATCACTAGAGATCGGATATTCGGCTGCATATTCACCTAAAGTTGCGATGTTGGGTAATATGGAATGCGCTTTTGTATCGGTTTCTGATATATGTTTCTGGAATGTTTACTACTTTAAAATTTTGGTAAAAATCCCAATTTTAAATAAATATGCAACAAATTAGTTGGATTGCATTCCAAGAATCCCGGGTTTTTTATTAATAAATATATTTTTAGAAGTCACATACTACACACTCGACTAGTTACTCGTATGCATTCCCGTTGTTCCTGGCGACACGGGTTTTTTTTTACAATAAAATATTTTAGGAAGCCGCTTCCATACTCATAGCTCAAAATAACTTTAGGTAAATATGCATCCGAATATCCGATCTATATTTATCACAGACAAGTAGGCTTTAAAACTATCACAAACAAGTAGGCTTTACAATATAACGAGCAAAAGTTAAGCAACTGCAGTTGGAGAATTGACCGTCACGTATATCGTATATGGAAGAACATGTATTTCAACTGCAATGTAAAGTTTGTTTTTGGGATAAATTCGTTCCAACTACGGAACCCTTCATTATGCATTGAGCAACCCGCACTTCGCTGGTTTTCCCGCTTTCCTGCTTCGCCCGTGTGGATGTCGGTTATCGCGACCAAAAGCAATCATGAAATTTTGATCCCGATCCCGCAACCCATGGGAACCTATTCCAGGGATAAACCTAGCCTATGTCTTATTTCAGGCTATAACCTATCCCTGTACTGTAAATTTCAGCCAAATCCGTTCCAGACGGCTTATTTTTTTCGGACACCTTCAACAAATATCATTATATTTTAGCCAATGTATACAAACATTTTACAAATTATGTCCTAAAACCTTCCTCGAGAACCACTCTATCCATTGGTGAAAACAGCATGAAAATCAGTGCAGTTTTTGAGTTTATCGCGAACAGACAGACAGACAGACGCGACGCGCACAAAGACACCGCGTGCCGCGCAACGAGCGGTCTCTTTGTGTTGCGTCGCGTATCGCGCCTGTTTGTAGGAGCCTTAAAGCGGCGGTTTGTTGTCGCGTACTAGATTTCCAACGCTCGGGTTAGCGGCTTGAGTTGAAAATTCAACTTTTTCAACGCGCTTGGGATGTACTATGTTGGACTCTCAACGCTCGGTTCGACCGCAGGAATAAAGATACGGAACAGAGGCAAAGCTTCTAAAAAGTTAAGTCTCAGTTCAACATGTGTGTACTTATGTATGTCTTACAAAGATTTTTTTAAATATATTTTTTTATTCCAGTACCTAAATAACCATATTTACACTTTTTTATATTAAAACACTAATATGTTTTACTCATGTCAAAATGTAAACAAACACGTCGCACTACGTGTACGTACAGCCTTGAGCGATTCAACTGGCCGAGCCAGTAGAAACCGGTTTCTCTTCGTAAGCGACGAAGCTAGCAGTGCACATAATATGCGCATCATGCTTGTAGTAGTGTACCTATCATAGCGCTGTTACATGAAGCTTTGCCTCTGTCTGTACTCTGTGGTTCGACGCCGAGTGTTGAAAATCCAGAGAACAGTTCAAAACTTCGCGTTCCCATGCTTATTTGAGCTTACGTTTGTTAATTGTAGCCCCGGCCTCCCCTACTGGCGTTTTTATGACGGTATTTTTCCTTTGTCATAATTAAAGTTGAGAATATTAATATTGTTCAGTTTGTAGGCATTTTTAACAAGACTTTTCTAATTATAATTTCTTAACAACAAAAATATTTCTGATGAAATAGACGTCTTTCTTAGGATACTGTTCAGCTTATAAAAACACCTGGGATTTAGCTAGATTAAGAGGGCATCAATGGTCCTCTAGCGCTTGTATATCGCACGTGTACAACAAGTAGAGTACTGGACCCAGCACACTACCTTGAGGCACGCTAGCTTTAATAATTTTCGACTCGGAATAGGCATCCTTGTGCTTTACTCGAAACATTCTATGTGTAATGTATGATTGCAAGATATCGGCAAAATCATTGGGAAGCATTACTCTTAGTTTGTATATTAAACCCTTATGCCAAACTCTTTCAAAAGTTTGTGTTACATCTAAAAATACGGTTGAGCAGCCTTTTTTTATCTTCAAGCGTTCTCTCAATGATGTCGGTAATTCTATATACTTGGTCTTTGTGGAGTGTTTCTCTCTGAAGCCAAACTCAGGCGTCAGGGATCAGGTTTCTCTCGTTTATAGTAGGTTTTAGACGTTCTAAAAACAATTTTTCAAACAGTGGGTCTGTGTGATGATGCTTCGTGAGGTGGTTTACCCGGTGTTGCAATCATAATAAAGTAAATAAGTAAGTGCAGCCTGTAGGCTAGATATACCCAACGGTCGTACAATGCCCTTCGTGTTCAATACAACAACGCTTTCAGGATATTGGTGGGTCTGCCCCATTTTTGTAGCGCATCGGGAATGTTCGCGGACGCACATATAAATTGCTTTTACGCAACGATGCGAATGAGGTGTGCATCTCTGGTGTGCAGAGTGCGGGCCAGCACCAACAATATCCTGAAAATGATCGATAGCAGGCTCGATTGCATGTATGTCAATCACTGCAGTGCCATCTCCCATGGGATGAAATAAATTTTAATTTTAATTAAAATAAAATAATAACATAGTTCGTAAGTAAAGTATAACACAATGAGTCCTTATTAAAGACTTGATTAAAGAAATTTAGTATTGATATTATTATAATCGCTTCAGCAACTTTCTACGGCTCAGGTACATGCTTTATCACGAATGCTGCATTGACATGTCTGGTAAGTTTGACGATAGCTTTACGCGGGAGATGATTCAGGATTTCTCCCGTATTATGGTCATATACTGGGGCTAATGTTCTTGATTTCCTTTGAAACTTCTTTCGGGGTCACCAGCTTAATTCTTTGATCTTGCAGAATATTGGTAAACTGTAAGTTGTCTACAGAGCCGTCATATGGCTGAAAGGTTTTTTCTAAGTACGAGTAGTGTGCAAATCTTAGAGCTTTTTGCTCATTTCTTAAGGACCTTTTGAATGACTTTGTCGCATTCCAAAGAGAATATTGTGTTGTATGGTCGCTGGCTAACTGACGTAGGTTAGTATTGAAAGCCTCATGTTGAAAGGTTGTTTATTCCTCTTTAACCTTTTCGTAAGATTATTTAATAAAGTTTTATCTTACGGGAATCTAGTTTTCTGCCATCTTTTTCTTTGAGTACTTTTTTCAGATAATTTATCCACTTTGGGTATGTATTTTGGGTACGTATTTTCTCTTTTTTTTATTTGTGGTATATTGACAGAGTCTTATTTAGGACGATGAAATCAAAATTACACAACTTTAATCACTATGGGTCACTTTAGTTTCCATGCTTACCGCTCCCACTGAAGCCATATAGTAGCATTAAAGAATGGAACTTATCAAAAAGTTTGTAAAAACAAAAAGTTTTGCGTCGAGCGTTGAGAAATGGCGCGTAACGTGGGTCGGGACGCCTACGGAGGTGAAGCGAGAATCAAATTAGTTGTTCACGCATGAAGAATAAACTTAGATATGGTTACACACTAAGGGCGGATTTCACCAATAAATGATAAATGATTTTATTTCTGTAAGTAGGTTTTACAAACACTTTTACGCGTCAATATTTTATTTTAAAACTAGATGAGATCGGCGTTTAGATTGGTGTAGACTAGTGTCTGAAATGAGCTTATGAGGAAAGATCCACACAGATTGAGTGGACCTGTCCAGTTAGTGCACGCATTTGTCGGTAATCGTGCAGCTCAACTCAGAACTTAAGGAGCTTAACGATTCAATGAACGAACAATACAATTTTGTAAGTCACAAAATTCTTCAAACTGCCAGACCATGATTAAAAAAAAAAAAAAAAACAATGTTCCACAAGGTCTTCACATTCACAATAATTATTTATATTATTATGATTTTTCATATATACGTTTATGTTTCATTATTTCATCTTCTGTGATTTTTTTCGCTTATTATTTAAATACTACCATTTAGCTGGCAGGGGGGGGGGGGGAGATACAGGGACACCTTAACAAAAATTTGCACTTTAGAGCTTATATTACGCAAACGGATCCCTATATCGAAAAATGGTTTTTACAAACCCGTAATATTTATTGAACGGCCTATACAATGATACCCCACACCAAGGGATGAGGGCGGGAGGATGAGCTGAGAAAAAAGAATATCATCCCCACTTTACATGTAAGGGAGGTATCCTAAAAAAATATTTTAAGATTTTATTTTAACACTTTGTCGGCGTGATTAATATGTATCATCAACATCATCATTTCAGCCGAAAGACTTCCACTGCTGGACATAGGCCTCAAGCACCGCCACCTCGACCGATTCTGTGCTTCCCGCATCCAGCGGATTCCTGCGGCTTTCATAAGGTCATCGGTCCACCTTGTGGGAGGTCTTCCAACGCTAAATCTTCCGGTACGCGGTCGCCACTCCAGAACCTTTCGGCCCCAACGGCCATCTGTTCTGCGCCCAATGTGCCCTGCCCATTGCCACTTAAGTTTGGCAATTCTTCGAGCTATGTCGGTTACCTTGGTTCTCCTGCGGATGTATTCATTTCTGATTCGATCACGTAGGGAAACTCCAAGCATAGCCCTCTCTTTGAGCCTTCTAATAAGGCCCATTGTGAGCGACCACGTTTCAGTGCCATATGTCATCACTGGCAACACGCACTGGTCATAGACTTTCGTCTTGAGACACTGCGATATGTGGGACGAGAAGATATTGCGTAGCATATTATTGATTAATATGTATACCCATACCAAATTACAGCTTTCTAGTACTAACACCTATATTCTAAGACGTTTCCTAGAAACTTCCTCGACTCCACTCAACCTCATTCAAGGAAATCGGTATTCACAGTTGCAAAAAATCTCCTCCACTTGGCGTCACTCGACATTTTCCTTCGAGGTAAGGAAACAACTGTCAAACTCAAGGTACGTCACGATGTACCTTAAGGAACACTCAAGGATGATTTACGACATTATTCCCATTTTTTACTTCTACTCTTTCACCCCCGCTTGATAAACAAAGCTGATTATTATCTAATGTTTTAGGATAGAAACTATGTTGATGTTGTTACCACTTGTGTTCAATAACAGAGCTATGTCCCAGAGTAATAGAGGACTACTCATTCCGCCTTACAATCAGTTGTTAATAGTATTAAGTAAAATCTTTAAAAAAATCATGTATCTATGATTCAATGACGTATTTAATGACGTTTTACCTCGACTCAACCTTCAATTCAATTCAATTCTTTATTGCATATCACATGTGTTTTACTCGAGGATCCTCAAGATTACCTCACGACAAGACCGAGTTTTAACTAAGAATACCGATTTCGAGGATTAGTTGAGGTGATCCTTAAGGTAACCTCAGTTGAGTAGAGGTCGAGGAGTTTTCGAGTCAACTTCTATAGGTGTAAGAGTCTCTAGCTAAGCCGCGGACAGACGTACAGACAGACGGAACTGGCGAAACTATAAGAGTTCCTTGTTTACTACGGAACGCTAAAAACGTAGATTTAACACCAAATTCGTTGTTTAATAAACTTTGGAGTAAAAGAGCTGCCTTGGGTAAAAAAAAAAAAAAAATAACCGCCTCTGTGGTTTAGATTCCCAACGGGGTCAAAATTTTCTGCTCGGTTTGGTTGGTGGTAGGGCTTGTTCGAAGTCCGCCTGGCTAGCTACCACCATCTTATCTAAGTCTGTCGCCATAACAACAATATTTACAGCATTTTATGTGTTTCGGCAGTTAGAGGTAAGATAGCCAGTTTCTCTGTGGTTGAGGATTCCGGGTGAAGCTCGCTTCCATCTTCGGCTTTATCATCACTTACTATCAGTTGAGATGTAGGCCAAGAGCTTCCCCATAAAAATTATAGATATACATTTAGAAATTTAACATAATGATGACACAATGACCAAAAAGGGTAGTATTATCGCTAACAGCGATCTTTTACAGACAATCTTTGGATGGATTAAGGCTTCTACAAACAGTTGCGACACGCGACGCGACAGAAAGGCACCGCGTGTCGCGCGACGAGCGGTGTCTTTGTATCGCGTCGCGTGTCGCGCCTGTTTGTAGGAGCCTTTAAAGGCAAAAGGACACACTAAAAGTGGATTTAAAACCAAGTTAGTCTTATATAGTATTTTACAAACACGAAATATTTTAAGAGATACACATATAGGAGGTAAAGAAGCAATAGAAAAGATTTTTTTTTAAATCTGAGTAAATTATTAAAGAAAAAAAAAAATTACTTGATATGATGATTAATTATAATTATCAAAAGGCACCGCGCTCGTGTCGCCACCGTCGCCGAGTCCAAGCGGGTCATTATAGAATAAGTAAGTAAAGGTTTTTATGCAAAACGTCTCAAGCAATTTTAAAATTATAATGATTATTATGTAAAAATAAAAACACTTATATAAAAAATAAAAATAAACGCTGCTATGGATTTTTTACGACCTATAAGTATATCTCTTAAAATATTTCGTGTATGAATAGATACACCTTATATAAAGTCTTTATTTCTTAGGATGGCTCATAATAATGGATTTCTGTACGAGTGTACACTGCGCTATTCTTGCAGGAAATAAACAACACTGACCTTTTGCGATCCGTAGCTTAGGAAAGAGTAAACCGTATAACTCCTGACATTTTGGTCGTGTAAATATTGAGATAAATAACAGTAGTACCAACAGCCGTACATCCGTTAACATTAGGTAAGCAAGACAGTATTAGAAGTTTAGAATTTGTGGAAGAACGTGTGGTGTGGTTTTTGGTTGAGATACCAGAATAACTAATGCCGCGGTGAAAAGATTCCAAGAATGTTAATTACTTTGCATACCTGCTACTTACCCTATATAATCAAGTTTATCTAATTGAACAGACAGATGTGCTGCTGGGCAGTTTGTTGTTCCACTTCTTCTTCCCAGCTATAGGGAATTGGTGAAGGGCGGGCGTTTTTGGGGACTGTTTTATGTAATTTTGATGTTCAAAAAGTGCTGATTCTCAGTCTGATTTGAATAAATGATTTTTGATTTTGATTTTTATTCCAGATGTCAGTCAACAAGGTCCGGCTATCAGGACCAGAAGCCTAATGGCGTAACACACAATTATTGTTGATCGTGTATTTGCGCGACGATTGCTTTTAAATAGGACGCGGGGTTATAATGTGTTGGACTTATTGTCGCTCATGGTGGTTTTTATTTTATTTGAAAAAAATTGGCAGTCATTAGGACTGCCGACAGAAGTGAAAACTCCAAACTTTGGAATAACTGTTATTTTATACATATAGCTCATGGAAAGCGTTCGGTGACGATGACGCGAGTTCCATGATTTTTGTTCACCCAAAAAGTACACATACATACACAGTATACCTAAAGCTCATGGAAAGCGTTCGGTGACGACGACGTGAGTTCCATGATTTTTGTTCACCCAAAAAGTACACCTATATACACAGTATACATATATATAGATCATGGAAAGCGTTCGGTGACGATCGCGAACCCATAAGTTTTTCCCCTACCAAAAATCGCCTAAAGAAGTTTTCACTACAAAAAAACCCTCCATGAGCGACATGGTCCATGGTTTTCCCTGTAGTCTATGTAAAAAAATATGATAGGAAGAAATAAATTAAGTAAAAAACTATAAGTCATGTTGAGCAGTAAATGATTGTAAGCTTACAATTATAATCAGCTGATTGATATAATCGCATTTATCGCGTTCCGTTATGTTATTAGTAGTAGTAGCTTATAAACATCCACCGCGTAAGAAAATATCGAATGCTGCGTACAGACTAGAGATATTACGAATATTTGCATTCGCATTCGCTTAAGCGAATGATTCGCATCAGTTTAAACATTTGCATCGACATTCGCATTCAAATACAAATATTTTGCGAACGTGAATGTGTACAGGTTGTGTCGTGTGTCGCACGACATGAACAAGTTCAAAAGAGGCATAATATGCCTCTTTTGAACTTTGACTAATAGATATAATTACTGTTTATGTATAACACTGGTATACTGTTTCCTATTATAAGTAATAAAAATGATGACTTAAGTTGATTAAAGTTTTTTTTTTATGTTATTCCCAAACATTCGCATCCGCATTCGCATTCCGAAAATTCGCATTTACATTTGCGTTCGCAAATGTGAAAAATATGACATTCGGAACATCCCTGGTACACACTGATGAAACATACAATATAACGTGAAAGGAGCAACTATGTACCTACTCGCATCTGTGTCCAGCGCGCGCGCGAACGTAGCGTCAGTCTGCTGAGAACACGCGAAATGTCTTTTGTAAAAATTTGCATCTTGTGGATTATATAAAACTTCGTGTTCGGTACGCTTCGATTAATTGTATGGCTTTTTTTTCACTCCACGATTCGTCCGTAGCTGTGTCCCTGCTTCAGTTCGTGTTTGCGCGCTTCTCAACACAACCTGTCCACACTGGCGCACTGAGCACACTGCGCGCCCCTTTGTGTTCGTTCGAAAAACCGACAAATCACGGATAGCTCCGCACGCGACTTGCAATGCGCGTGCGCATGAAATGCACAGTTCGCGCACGCAAGGCGTCCAGACTATGAGAATTTGTTACAATGCATGATACATTGCACTGATGTGGACGGCAAATACTTTCATTTCATGTTACATTGCGTAAGTCTGTACGCAGCATAAGTACCTACCTCTTGTTAGAATGTTAACAAAAAGCAGTTGTTTCTAAAAAAAAAAAAAAATCTTTTGCTGAAATTTACAGCGTAATTTTTAAAAGTTTTGCTTTCATAAAATTCGCAATCGCAAGTAACATTTTTCTTTTCCAACTAGGTAACTACGTTTAAGATGGTTTTGCATAGGTTATTGTTTCTCGGTAAAGTTTCTTCGACAGTACGCCCGTCGACTCAGAAACGGAATCCGAAAACTTTACTTTACTATACTTCCACCGTCCAAACCTTTTTGTTTTTCCTAGAAATGATTTTCTACAAAAAACAAACGTTGCCAGTCAATCTCCGCCTTTAAGGCGCTATGATCCGCTCGAGCTGACTGAAATAGGCTCGCGAAGTTGCGATTGGTTGACACGCGTATTTGGTAAGTATTTAAACATAGTATCAAGACAAACTCAGCGCGTTGTGCTAAACAATTTTACTACCTTTTCATTTATATAAAAAATAGGAACAAAACGACTGTTTTGTAGCTATGAGATTGATTTAACATTAGAAAAAGGGGTAACTTTGGAATTTTTTTATCCAACAAAGTTTAATCTAATCGTTTTATTAGAAGCGATTGCATGCCCACTAGATCCTTAAATACATATTTTTATTTTTTTCAGAATTATATGACACTATTTTATGTTTCCCATGGATTAAAAAACTAGTAAGTGCAGTCTCTGTCCAATCATACCGCCTTAAAAAATTTGCCTACAGAAGTTTTTAGCTTTACGTAAAATGTGACAAACTTGAAGGTAAAAGTTTTGTTGATACTTTAAGTATGCACAAACAATTTTTAATAAGGTCTTGACAGGCTACTGAAATTGGACAGATGTGCGAACGGTACGGGGCGTAAAATTAACAACACAAATTCCCGTAATTAGCATACTGCAATGTTGACGTTTTTAAAATCGTTTTTTTTTTTTGCTTTGCAATGCCTTTTTTATTATTAGGAACTTTCTCCGGCGCACACACAACAACGATTTTTTGCGAGACTAATACACAGCAATGATTTCTATATATTTATTATCATTAAGGATCCTACAAAACAGGCGCGACACGCGACATGACACAAAGGCACCGCGTGTCATGCGATGAGCGGTGCCTTTGTGTCGCGTCGTGTGTCGAGCTTGATTATAGGAGCCTTTATTCTCCTGGCCATAGCCTAATTTATTTGGAGTCGGCACATGTCTTTTTCTTCCATCATCATTTCAACCGGAAGACGTCCACTGCTGTACACAAGCCTCCCCCAATGGGGGGGGGGGGGTTACCATAATCGCCACGCTTGGGTTGGGACGGCGATCGCAGTATGGTGTTAAAAATGCATAGAGAACGCTGCTGCCCATTCTCTAGTAAGTCCCTTAGTCGCCTTTTACGACACCCACGGGAGGAAATGGGGCACCACACGGTATATTCACACGACTATTAGTTGTCATTTCACATACGACTGTTACATAAACACGCCGTTAAAAGTGAACTACGGGTAATTAATTGGGATGGGTACCCGTGACGGGGACCGCCGCGTTCCCACGGAGCCCATCCGCGCATCCTCGCGCGTAGATGCGCAGCGGGTGCACATCTCGGGCGCCCGCTCAGTTTCAGGCCTAGAATATTGGAAAACACCCACACAATAAAGTGAAAAAACGAGGGACCACCGACCGTCAGGAACGAAGTTCCTTCTCACGTATAAGATTAAAAACAAACACAAAAACTTTTGGCACTAGAAACTTGAGAACATGAAACTGTAATTTTTTTTTTAAGTCTCATTTAAATTGCATACACCGTTTGACCTACCCCCAGACGCGTTTTTAGAGATTCTCAAAACTTATACTAGAAGGCTCTGTATTAAAAACGAGCATTAAAATCACAATTTCTCTCTTTGATAACAGAAAGAGGTAGAGAGAGAGAGAAAGTCGCATAAAGGGGGCATAAAGCTTTTTCCTTACGTAACGATTTCTACCGATCAATTCCTAGCACAAGCCGCGTTAAAGAACTTCATTCCAACAAATCTATTGTTAAAATGAATGGACGAAAGAGGACACTAACAGATGAGCAACATAAGTCCACAACACGCTTGGCGACGACGCTTTCAAAACTTTTCGTCAAGAACAAAGTTGTCACTTACTCTTAAATATAGCATGCAGCTGGAACCCAAGAAGTTGTGACTAAAACCGATACAATGCAGGAGCTGTGGGCGTAACACGAATGCGCAGAGAAGGTTATAAATAACATTTTTTAAATTGAAAATACTCGTTTCGCACATAACATTACTTATTTTTAAGACTTTATTCATATATGGGGTGATACTAATTGATTGTGCTTTTTTACCCTTGAAAAAGAGGGGTGTTATAAGTTTAACGTGTGTATCTGTGGATTTGTGTATCACTGTGTGTCTGCGGCATCGTAGCTCGCAAATGGCTGAACTGGATTTTTATTTATGTTTTGTTTGAAAGATCACTTAATCGAGAGTGTTCTTAGCTATGACTCAAGAAAATCAGTTCAATCGTTTGAAGATTGTTAGCTCTTTTCTAGTTGATAATTGGATGTGAGCATATTCCACAGGTCTGATCGAGTCAAAATCTGGTATTCTGTTACTTTAATGTTATTAGTACATAGTAATTTTGGACAGATGTGCAGCATCTGTTCAAAATTACTATGTTCAAATATCACCTGAAATTTCCAATATACTCAACTCTGACCAACTTACAGCAGAGGTATCGTGTTTGGGCTCATTGGAATAGTCACAATAAATAAGTTATTATATTATATTATATTATACTCCATCGAGTAGGAAAACGAAATGAAGATACATTTGTGACTAGCTTCACGGTAGGAAAAATACGTACAGCTGCGCAGATTTCGGCGAGGCACGTGTCGATCGTAGCTTGTCTTCTAGAACTATATAAAGTTTAAAAACAATAAATAAAAGTAAAATAAACAACTTTAAAACCCCCCGACACACGTCTAAAAAGTAAAAAAAAAAAAATACTGATCCTTTAAGTTTAATAAAAGTTGTAGGTAATATTTTGATCGCGACGTGTCGGGGGACGGCGCCAAACAGACGAGGCTTATGGCCCTACCTAGCAATAGTGAATGTATGTTATTGCAGAAAGGATAAGTAGTGGCTGTTAATTTCCTATTTTCATTAGCCGTTGTTTTTGTTTGTGTCGGGTTCGGGGTTTTAAAATTTTTTATTTAACTTTTTGTAATAACTAAAACTAAAATGCTATAGGAATTTTCAATTTAAAAAACCATTACTTCGATACTTTTACGTCGTGTATTCATACTAGGGCTTCTGTCTAATAAAACAAAAGTAATATCAACAGACAATCAGACATTGGGAATCTACCAATTTAATTGAAACCTTTATTCAAATACTTGAAACAGACCAAAGCTCCCGACGGAATATCCGCAGCACCGAAAACAAAGGAGAATCACCTTAAGTCCTCAAATACTACAAATCGTTGGATACATATCACGAAATCTAACTCCATTGGAGCCAAGGGTCTGCCTAACAAAAGATCCCAAAAGGTTAAAAGTGCTTGTCTTGACCCTTTAAATCTGTGATCGAATATTTAAATGGATGTCTTTTGAAAGCCGAAGACCTGATGAGGTTGTTCACCTTGGAGGATACCGGTGTACAGTTGACAAAAGAATTTGGAATGCAGGGAGAAAATATATCAGATTTTTTGTACTAACCAATGCAATATTCATCATTATTATGCGTGTATGATCTGAGAAACTGCTATCAACGCACAGCTTATGTAAATCATTGGGATAAGCTTGTACTGGACAGGTCCACTAAAATTTGTGTGGTTCTTTCCTCAAAAGACTATTTGAGACTCGGATCTATATGGTCCTCACATGATCTGACCAATATTATGTCTGGACTTTAAATTTTAAGCTTTGACCCCTGAGAGATGTACCGTCGAAACGAAAACAAGAAGAAGATTGGAAAAAAGTTGCAGTAACTGCCTGCATACCTACTTTTTTTGTCGACTGTAGATGAAATTTTTAGATATGTGTACATATAAAGCGCTGCCGAAGTTTACGGAGGGATCAGTCCCTAAAATGGTAGCGCAGTGACATAAAACTTGAAAGTACAAAAAGTATAAAGAACGTAAAAAACTTTTTTGTTGAAAGTTCTTAGAGATTTTCTTTCTTTATGATGAATTCTTTACTTGAAGAGAGGTGAAGAAGAGGGCATTATGTTTTTATTTTGTGTAGGTATAATACAGACTGAGTACGTACGTACTAAGTACTTACTTATGTATGGTCATACTGGCGAGCAATACTCAATAATTAATTTGCATTCCACAATGTGTACTTAGGTGGTAACTTAAAATTATATGTGATCATTATGAACCCTGTCGGACACAGCAAGAATAGTAGGAGAGAGCAAGCTTTGAAAAACTTAGCTTATTAGTCTTTTGAACTAAATCTAAAAATTATTTTAGTTAGTCAATAGAAATGTTAGCACTTAAATTTTGTTTAAATATTCGTTTATACTATACGAGTAGCATGTTTTGGCAAAGGATTAACAGCTACTCAGGTCGATCGATCAGGTTAAGCTACGCTTGCTGGGGTTGGTCCGTGGATGGCTGACTATCTTTACATCCCAAGACCCCTCCGGGCCTCGGAAACCACGTTAAGTCATTGGTTCCGGCTGTCATTTGTGGATATTTGACAGTCTTGACGGGTCGTCAGGAGCCCGAAAGTCTGACAACCAGTTTTACCAAGAGGCATCGTATTACCCAATAACTGGGTGTGGATGTCAGATAAGTCGTAGCTCCACGTAAAATACCAGTATTTTACGTGGAGCTACGACTTATCAGTATTCAGTAGCATTCGGTTGGAGTGGAAGCCAACCCCAACTTAGTTTGAAAATGGCTAGGCAGATCATTATGATGACTTTAATAGCAAAATACAGTAGTAGGTACAGTAGTTTGTACAATATACTCGTAATAATGTAGGTCGTGAAATCTAAACTGCATTTTCAATGAACTCGTTTCATAAATTCACAATCAAAATTCAATTTAGTTTGAAAGGATTGCTATTAATAAACTGGAAATCGTCGCCTTAGTGTAAAAACCTCGTATATGCTTTACAGGAGGAAGAATAATCTGCGCCCTGTAAAATTGTATTACCACAAGCTTCTTCAAATATGTCTTTTTTAGTGAGCAATAGGGTTGGGCAACGTTTGGAAAACTTCGTCTTCTCGTCGCCAATCCCGCAATATGCCTTTAATTGACTTGAATGTGCCCTGTCGGCTGAGAGTATGTCATGCTCACTAAGATGTCTCGCTGATGGTGGCGCGTGTGTTGGATCATTTAGCTCCCTTCAAAATGGTTGAGATGAATGGTGCTAAACACGGCACCCGCACAACGGCAACGACAACGGCGCCCGTTCACGTTGGGACTGGTCATCTTTCTCTGGTTTATTTTAATTGTCTTATTTTTTTTTTTTGTTTCTTTTTGTTGTAACTACTTTGGACGCTTTTAACGTGTACGTTTTTATTTTTTATTTTTACATCGTTCTCACATTTAGTTATAAACTCAACATTAAAGATGTAACTAATATTTTTGTAACAATTTAATTTAAAAGAGTGTCCATGGAGTTTCTTGCCCGTTCTTCTCCATAGGTACCTACTACGCTTTGGAATGGGCATGTCGCTTCATTTTTCTTACTGACCGACTCCTTAACAATTCAAAAGTGCCTGTAAATGGTTTAATTGAAATAAATTATTTGAGTTTGAGTTTGATAAATCAGAGACGATATTATCCGGAAAAGAATTGGAGCTACCGACATAGCTTGCAAAGTAAGCAAGATGAAGTGGCAGTGGGCTGGCCATGTTTGTCGAAGGACTGATGGTCAGTGCAGCAGACGAGTCCTGGAGTGGAGACCGCGTATCGGTAAGCGTAGTATGGGCAGTCCCCCAGCTAGGTGGACCAACGACCTCAAAAAGGTAGCTGGGACAGACTGGATGCGGAAGGCAGAGGACAGGGTGTTGTGGGGCAGCATGATAGAGGCTAATGTCCAGCAGTGGACTGCGATAGGCTAAGTTTAATGAGTACCTTAACAGTGCCTGGTTAGGTACAGTTTTAAGTCTAAAATCCAACGTTATCACGTTTCTCGCATAATAATATTCTTTGGAAGGTCGCGAGTATATCCGATAGGTTTGTTCCTATTGTTACTTTGGCGTTTTAGACCGCTCTAATTATTATATTTTATTTTGATACAGTCATAACATAACATCACGCCTTGACTTATATCCCTGTCGAGTTGGGCAGATGTGTACCTATAGTAGACTCATATTTACGCGCCAGTTACGTTTTTGTCCCATGGGGGTGAGCCTATTGCCATCAAATGGGCACAAATCCAGACTCCGGGCTACTATTGAGAAATTCGGATAGAAAAACTCAATATCTAACAATATACAGGGTGTTAAAAGACCCATCACAAAACCGTCATCTCCGCATTCTGTACATCAAACTAAGTAACATTGTGCAAAAATAATTGCTGGGAAACGACTTTTATTTTTGGTATGAAAATTCGCTGTTCACGTTAGTGTGCAATGTCACGCACGCAAAACTTTGTGCTTATTGGTGCAAGCAACGGTACAGAAGTCGTGGGTGTATTTAAAGTTTAGTTATAACAATCAAAAATTGTTTTTGTAAAAAACCGTCAAAAAAAGTTGGAACTTTGACCTTCAATATCTCCGTAACCAGAAGGTTCCCAGACATGGTCCAGTACAAGAAAATGATCACAATGACGGGAAAAATAAGCGACTCTCGGCTTCGTTAAGTGTCTTTTTACGCCCGTTATAATAATAACTTTGGCTGACTTTACATATCGCACTCTAATTTCCTTAACGTCACTAAACAAAATATACACATTTTCAGTACAAGCGTTTAAAGTTTTGATTATTTTGGAAAGGGTATAAATAAAAGTAGAGTAATTATGTCGGTCATATCTTTTGTTATTCTAGTGTATTAAAGCCAGTGTTTTTGGAAAAAATAGGGAATAGTTCATAGTATAGATGGCGTTACTTAGCTCAAAATTGATAATTTTTGTTTAATGACGTTAAGGAAATTAATGTGCGATATCCCCAGACAAAATAATGTAATGACGTTAAATCGCACGTATCAGGTTGTCAGATTTCATGAAATTAGTCGTTCATCAAATGTTTCCTATAGTGAATTACGCCAATAAAAAAGTAAAATTTTCAGTAAATAAGCCTTTCGCGTCTGCAGCGGCCGCCACATGCCCAAAATCAAATTCAAACATTAATGCTTTAGAGGTATGAGGAACAGGGTGTAAAGTTCACTCATACTCTATAGTAAAGGGAGGATCCTCCGACCAGACGGGTATTGTGTCTGGTGGGAAACTGCCCAACGGTTGATGTCGGGATGTTGTATATATGCTAGTCGCGCGGTAAACTCTGATAGCGCGATGCAGGATTTGTGACGTCAGGTCTTTGATACGTAGTTCGCATGTGGCGTTGTTGATACCGCCACATTACTCCCCTCCGGAGACCGGAGGTCGATAGTGGGCGGAGTCAGTGCATATGATGCTTGCCAGGGCCAGTTGTGATTCCAGTGAGTCGGAACCGGGTGCCGCATAGTTCACGGTGAGTCGGAACTGTCTGCGGTGATTCCCCAGTGAGTCGGGGTGGCGCTGCGTTTGTTGATCCAGTGAGTCGGAAGTCGTACAGCGCCGGGTTGAGGCTGACTGCTGGCGTCGACCAGGAGAGCGTTGTAGGGCTCTGCTTGTGGACCGGCCGAAAGTGCAGTGTGCTGTGCCAAGGTTGCTGATGAGGCTGAGGGTGATGACCAGGTATGCGCGTTCGCTGCATGCTGGTGGTCAGGATACCCGTTGAGCCCGTGGGTGCTGGCTGGTTGTGACTCGCCGCTCGAAAGCTTGAGGAAGTGATGGATGACGTCACGCTCAAGTAGTTGCACGAAGGCTGCGCTAATGTCCATGTTCGGGGTCACCAATTTAGAGGTATGAGGAACAGGGTGTAAAGTTCACTCATACTCTATAGTAAAGGGAGGATCCTCCGACCAGACGGATATTGTGTCTGGTGGGCAACTGCCCAACGGTTGATGTCGGGATGTTGTATATATGCTAGTCGCGCGGTAAACTCTGATAGCGCGATGCAGGATTTGTGACGTCAGGTCTTTGATACGTAGTTCGCATGTGGCGTTGTTGATACCGCCACAATGCCATAAAATTATCTGACAAATAAAGCTAATTTTATGGATATTAAAAATATTTTTCTGTGTTTTATTTCAATTTAAAGTTCTTCGCCTCTAAAATAAATACCCGATACATTTATATCGAATGCAATGTCTGGCAATCGAGTGGTCGTTAAATTTTCCGTTTATCTATTGTTGTACATGTACAGGTACACCCTCATACTTCAAGCATTATATTCAGCCTAATTGGTCAAGGTGACAGGAATATTTTACAATGAGCATACTTATGAGAATTTTGCAGGTAAGGTACTTATAGAGGTATGAGGAACAGGGTGTAAAGTGCACTCATCCTCCATAGAAAAGGGAGGGATTACCTCCGACCAGACGGTTGCTGTGTCTGGTGGGCAACTGCCCTGCGGCTGATGTCGCGTGGTAAACTCTGATTGCACGATGCAGGATTTGTGTGACGTCAGGTCTTTGATGCCTAGTTCGCATGTGGCGTTGTAGATACCGCCACATACTTGTAAAGGTGCGTACAGACTGGTGAAATGTAACACAAAACGTATTATTCTGCCTTTCATTGCATGTTCGCTGCAAGCGTGGACGCGTAGCGCGCTCTTACCGCACATTCACTACGAAACTCGCGCGCTGCTGCCCGCGCTCAATTCACGCGCGCTCCTTTGTATTCGTTAAAAACCGACAAATCACGGATCGCTCCGCGCGCGACTTTTAATGCTCGTAGAGTGCGCGTGAAATGCACATTTCGCGCCTGCAAGACGTCCAAACTATGTGAAATTGGACGTATTTAAACGAAAAGGATCCAATCCAAAACCTGATCAAAAATGAGTCGAGTGTACCAAATTGAGTCTAAATATCGATACTATAGGCGAGTAAAATAGACCCAAGCAAAAAACAAAAGTTTATCATTTTGATCAACCTCAGAACCAGCCCAAACAACTTCAAACATCAATATCTCTAAAAAAACTTTGTGTGGATTGGATCCTTTTCGTTTAACTACGTCCAATTATTGTTACAAAGTTTGTTACCTTTCATGATACATTGCAGCTATGTGTACGGCAGATACTTTCATTGCATGATACATTTCATGTTACGTTTCACCAGTCTGTACGCACCATAAGATGTAAGGCAGCACACAACATTATTATTTTTTAACAAAGGAAAGAATCTTCAGGGCGTTTAATATCTGGCTTTTTTTACATAAAATCAAGCCTGTATTCCCCGGCAGAGGTGTACTTATAGTGCACCTACATTTCGCCACTTATGTTTTAGTCCTGGGCCTTATTAGAAGGCTAAAAGTCACCCAAAGGGCAATGGAGAGGGATATGCTTGTAGTTTCCCTACGAGATCGAATTAGAATTAAAGAGATCCATAGGAGAACCAAGGTAACCGACATAGCTCGAAGAATTGCCAAACTTAAGTTGCAATGGGCAGGGCACATTGCTTGCAGAACAGATGGCCGTTGGCCGTTGGGGCCAAAAGGTGTGTCGAGTGGCGACCGCGTATCGGAAGACGTAGTGTTGGAAGGCCTCCCACTAGTTGGACCGATGACCTTGAAAAGGCCCCTAGGATTCCACTGGATGTGGGTAGCACAGAACCGGTCGAAGTGTCGGTGCTTGGGGGAGGCCTATGTCTAGCAGTGGACGTCTTTCGGCTGAAATTATGATTTATTTATTTATTTATACTTCATGTACAATAGTGGTACATAGGCGGACTTAATGCCATAAGGCATTCTCTACCAGTCAATCTTTGGATTAAATATAAAAACATAGTGATAGGGTACAAAAATAATGTCTAACATACTGATGATGATGATGAACTGGGCAGAAACGAGGTGCTACTGAGAAATTACGGATGAGAAACCCTTAAAAATAAAATATAACTCTCACTGCACAACCAAAGCCTCGACCACCTCACCAGGTGGTCGAGGCTTTTGTCAAACTGTAGTTGAAGTAAACTTGAAACCCTTTTTTTCTTTATTTGAAAAAGTATTACGAGTAGAAGGTCAAGACGAGTTGAAAAGACATCCTAATGTAACTCGACTTAAACCATTGAGTTTTTAAGCACATGGTAAATCTGCTTACTTACTTTACTTTTAGGTTTTTAAAGTTACAATGTCATAGTAACTTTAGAGCTGTAAAGAATTTGAGAACATTAGGCTAACTGTCCACGAACGCGTCATTTGACGAATGCAACTTACAAATGACGATAGGCGTATTTTGCATATTTGCTATGTCGATCTTGTATAAAACGCACACTATGCAGGTAGGCATATTATAAGTTGGGGGATTACATCGCTGATAAAAATGCTTGGCTGAATGCTGGTCCTGCTCCACAACCTCAGCTAGTTGATTAACATTTGACAATCATGTTGGAGCTGCTGAAGAGTGTAAGACTATCTTTGCATTGTATAAACTCAATCTCCTTTTTAGTATATAAATGCATAGCACAGGTGTGAGTCCTATGTACTATAGAGCTCCCATTGACCGGGTTATATGTCTTTCATTGACTTGAATGTGCCCTGGCGGTTGAGAGTATTTCATGCTCACTTAAATGTCTCGCTGATGGTGGCGTGTGTGTTGGATCATTTAGCTCCCATCAAAATGGTTAGCTGCCACGGGTTATTTTATTTTATTTTGTTTCTATTTGTTGTACCTACGCTTGACGCTTTTAACGTGTAAGTTTTTATTATTTTTATTTTTACATCGTTCTCACTTTTAGTTATAAATTCAAAATTATAGATGTAACGAAAACTTTTGTAACAATTTAATTTAAAAGAGTGTCCATGGAGTTTCTTGCCCGTTCTTCTCCATAAGTACCTACGCTTTGGAATGGGAATGTAGCTTAATTTTTCTTACTGACCGACTCCTTGACAATTCAAAAGTGCCTGTAAATGGTTTCATTGAAATAAATGATTTGAGTTTGAGTTTGAGTTTGAGTTCGACGCTGCTTCATGCAATCGTCAATCACGCTACAAAACATCTCAGTTTTCTTTCAACTAGCATCGAGAAAGCACGTCTTTTCGTTGTGAAAATGTCAAGTGATGATGATGAAGTGATTATAGCATACAACTTTATTAGAAGACGATGGAATAGGCGAAGAAAGTACTGGTAATCGAAAAGTAAAAAAAAAATTAAGTACTCGAGTCGGTCGAGTAGTGACATGCTGCCGCGCGCACCGCATGATGAACGTATGACGAGAGGCTGACGCGACGTTGCCGTTCCGTGGACACAGTTTTGATTGTTTCTACGCAAGATGCAAGCGACGTCTTGCAATCGTCAATTGACGAAAGCGTGCGTATGACGTGCGGTTTACGTGGACAATAGGCTTTATTTGAACTTTATAAGAAACTGACTTAAAACCGTCTTAACAAACTTTTAAAACTCTTTCGTCACAAAGAAAGAAAATTCGAGGGATAAATCCAGAGTAAAAATTCACTAGTAGAGATTTCATTGCAAAGTAGGTACAGTCGATCACACGTCAGTGGTAACAATTTGACCTTGACCTTGATCTGGCCTAACGTAGTACTGAGTTTCGTTATAATGAAAGGCCAGCTTATACTGACTCTGTTATACCTAGGAAAAAACACGTACAATACTACACAATTAATGTATACAATACAATTATTGTTTTGTCGTGATTTAATAATAATATATTTACATATATATCTATTTATTGTGTAATTAAGGAATAATAATAATAATTTTGTTATTTGGTGTAAATTTTATATGGGTGCATTCTTGAAATAAAAATTATTTGATTTGAATACAGGGTTTCGTAGTTCGTAGTTGGAATGAATTTATCTCAAGAACAAACTTAACATTGTAGTTGCATGTTCTCCCACACATTAGCACATTACGTTATTAGCATAATATTACGCAAACGGATACCTGAATCGAAAAATTGTTTTCACAGGCAATATATTTGAACAGCCTTTTCAACGATATCCCCACAAAATGGGATAGACGAGAAAAACAAATATCATCCGCATTTTACGTGTAAGGGAGGTGCTCTAAAAATATTTTTCAAGATTTTATTTTACCACTTTGTCGGCGTGATTAATATGTATACCTATGCCAAATTACAGCTTTCTAGAAAGTCTCTGAGCTAAGCAGCACATAGACAGACAGTCGGACATGGCGTAAATACACCGTGGCATTTTAGTCGTCTTATAAAGACAGCCCACTTCATATATCCAATGACTACTAATCATTAATGTATTTTTCTTTTTTAACATTTGTTTTTTTAAATTAATTATGACGCATGATATAGTTTAAAACACCTCGTTTCGAGTGCAGTCCGAGTCTTGTGTTACAAGGGCGCCGCGGAATGGAGCGGCGACATCTTTATCAGAGTTCATTCCCCCTAACGCAAAAATGTGTTTCTTACTATTGTAATTTAAACTTAATCTAAATCCATTCTGCGGCGCCCTTGTATCACAAGGCTCAGACTGCACTCGTAACAGGGTGTTTTAAACTATGTCATGGGTCATAATTAATCAAAATAAAAATAAAAATTAATTCAAATTTCAAAAAAAAATATTTTTTTACATGAATGATTAGTAGTCATTGGCTACATGAAGTGGGCTGTCTTTGTAAGACGACTAAAATGCCACGGTGTATACCTAGGAGGTAAAAATATAGGCGTATTTCGTGGTTCTATGGGCACACTAAATCACAATTTAATATGCTACTAACTCAAAAATCATATCGTCTAAAAGTTAGTGCTACTTATTACATATTTTTGCCTTATATTATCGTACCTCAACACATATTATTTATGACTAAAGCCAAACTCGAATGCATTAAAATAATCTTATTCTACTTTTGATCTGAACAAATTGATTCCAAAACTTATACATAAACGGGCTATACTTTCCTGGCAATGTGTGGCGGTACTTTTGGCAACTATTGTTCGGCCATTTCGAAAACATTTTACAGCTTATGGTTGAGCAATCTCACCTGCTGGGCTGGCTGGGCCTTGTATTAATAATAATAATAAACCCCACCGCCGTATCTCTACGTTGACGTCGTGGTGGGGCTTGCGCGCTCCGAACTTTAGGTCTGTGTCGGTAGAGTTTACTTTCCCGGAACATGTCTAGGCTGAGGAGTCAGACCAAGAGAGATACAGAAACCCGCAGGGAGTATGTGGCGAGCTGTTGGGCAGTTGCGACCCCACGGACCCTATCTCCTGGGAGAAGTCATGTTCCTCAACTCTGACTTACCTTTCAACGGCCGGCTGGAGTGAACACTGACAAGGAACTGAGCTCCCACCTAATTCTTTCCTTTATTGGCCGGCTCGAGTGGAGATTCGCAAGTGCAAACGTGCTCGGAGGAAGAAAGTATTCCAGTAAGTGCTTGTAGTGATCTTGACCATCTTTCGGGCTCTAGGATTGTTCTGAGAACCGTGGAATACCTCTCCACTCCTCGAGCACCTCAGGACATGTTGCCCCCTTGTCGCTACGCCACTATGTGCTAGCGACCGTTTTCGGGGGCCCATTATTGAGTGTGCAACTCACCCCCTGCCATTTTATCCGTGTATAATAAGACATTGATCAGGCAGGGGCCATAGTCCTTCCATAGTTATAGGTAACCAGTCCGTTTTAACTACCCAAACCTATAGTCCAATATCTTTGGTTCCATATCCTGCAATAGTCCTACACCAACCGGGGGTTGTCCTTGGGTGCACTTGCATAGTGCGTACAGGGATAACCGTCGGTTGGTGCCTCATTTAATTAAAAAGCGTCTAACGGGCCTCTGCGAGATGGCTTCGGCCCCTCGTACACCTTCCAAGGGACCAGATATGTAAATATATAAAAATAATAATAATAACAATTTTTATTTCAGAACATAATTCCATATGAAATTATTAGTAAGGCTTAAAGACTATGTCAGTACCTTAGAACTACCTATTAATTAATTTATCTAACATTAAAAAGAACCGTTCCAGAACTATGCACCTTATTCCAGTGCCGCACAATAGGACACTCCACCTTTTCTGTTATGGTGTTTAGAAGGCCATTGGGGCTGCCCCTCACACGACAAATCAGGGAGGCCACTCTCTTTCGCACTATTGCAATATACACCGTGGCATTTTAGTCGTCTTGCAAAGACAGCCCACTTCATGTATCTAATGACTACTAATCATTCATGTAAAAAAAGTTTTTTTTTTTTGAACATTTGAATTAAAAAAAAAAACATAATATAAAATTATGGCGCATGACATAGTTTAAAACACCCTGTTACGAGTGCAGTCCGAACCTTGTGTTACAAGGGTGCCGCGGATTGGAGCGGCGACATCTTTATCAGAGTTCATTCACCCTAACGCAAAAATGTGTTTCTTACTATTGCAACATAAACTTAATCTAAATCCATTCTGCGGCGCCCTTGTATCACAAGGCTCAAACTGCACTCGTAACTGGGTGTTTTAAACTATGTCATGCATAAATAAAAAAATACATGAATGATTAGTAGTCACTGGATACATGAAGTGGGCTGTCTTTGTAAGACGACTAAAATGCCAAGGTGTATTTGCAAGTATAGCAATATTTCCCGTTTAGACGCACCTTAAAAATTTAAATTCAGGCTCCCTGAAAGACATAAATTCAAAACTTAAAACCATTAGGAATATTGTTTGCGAACTAAAACAATAAAATTTAATGTTCGCCATATTTATAGTGGAATCTGTACAAATTATTTTAACGTCTTCTTGGTAAACGTGGGCACCAAGTTTTTGAAAAACAACCAGGAAATAAATAAATATTTTTAACATTAAAGGTTGCTGGGAAATATAATTTTACTAGCTTTTGCCCGCGGCTCTATCCGCGTGGATGTCGGTTATCGCGAAACAAGTAGCCTATGTCCTTCTCCTTAACCCAGGCTATATGTGAATATATTAATATAAAAGGACTTCTGTATTAGATAATCACTGTATATAACTTTATTATTCATAATTGCTAGACATTGCTTGTTCCTGGATGCAGAGAGAAGAGAGGGGTTACCACAGACAATTAACTAGCATTATATCTTGAACCATAGACTAACTACTAAATTAATCTATTATAGATAAATTAGGTACTAAAGTTATAGCGTAAAACGTTTTGTTGAGGATGATATTCTCATAGCATGTATAATTCTTTTTCTTTTTTTATATTCTTGTTTTATATTCTACCACATTTTAAATTAAATTATATTAATTTTCTTTAAGTATGCTGTGCTGGTACAGCGTCTTAATAATTGTTTGCTGCACCGGACGACGTCATTACGTCAACGCCGGCTGTCGCTGAACACCAGCGCTGGGGCTCTGTCTTGCATAGGGTCGCAGCATAATGCTGAGCGATAGCCGTTTTACGTGGATGTGACGCATTTTTCCCCCATAGTTTTCTTATTTATTTTGTGTTTAGATTCATTTTTTGCGTCATGTTTACTGCAAATAAACGTATTTTCTTTCTTTCTTCTTCTTTCTATTACACTATATTTCAGCCATTTCATGAAATATTTCTAGTTCAGTGGTTTAGGCGTCAAAACGTAACAGACAGACAGACAAAGATATTTTCACATTTATAATATTAGTATGGATTGTGTCGCTTGACTTAAGACGGCGGCACCCGAATTACGTAACTCTCTATCAATCATAATCTGAATGATTTTGAAGGATATTGCTAATCCATTGCTTCATTTTGTCTACTCAACAACGTAAAAATCAATATGCCTAGCCTTTTCCCAACTATGTTGGGGTTGGTTTCCAGTCCAACTACATGTAGCTGAATACCAGTATTTTACATGGAGCGACTGCCTATCTGACCTCCACAACCCAGTAACTGGGTAATATGATACCCCTTGGTAAGGCTGGTTGTCAGACTTTCGGGCTTCTGACGACCCTTAATGACTGTCAAAGATTCAAGAATGACAGCCGGGATCAACGGCTTTACGTGCTTTCCGAGGCACTGAGGAGTCTCAGCGTGTAAATAGTGTCACCCATCCACGGACCAACCCCGGCAAGCGTCCTCATGGATCGAACCGAGCGGCTGTTATTACATAGCCACAAGCTTCTGCTCAACAAAAAAATAACGCAATGAATGTCGTTGGACTGTCAAAATGAAAGCCATTGATACTGTAAGTATATTACGTAATTAGGTACCCCGCTGATTTACATTTCGATACTAGTCGTAAGAAATGGAAAAAGACGTAGAGGAAGACAGATGAAAAGGTGGGAGGATGATCTGCCAAAGGGCTGGCGAAAAACTGCTCTGGACAGGAATAATTGGAGGGAAATAGAGGAGGCCTATGTCGCAAGACAGCCTGAGCTGGTAGCCGATTAGTTTTAATGTATTACGTGTTTATGTATTAAGAAGGTCAGAGTAAAATAAAGGCTATTTTTATTTTTATATATTTTACTAGTTGCGCAAACTTAGTTATCCATTAATAGTTTCACGTGCAAATAGATTATTATTTACTCGAGAAGCTATCAATGAAAAACTAGGTTCTCGCAACTAGTTTCGTAATGTAAATCCAGCTTTATTGATATGGAAATCGTTCGGGTTTAGTCCGCATCTGTACTTTTGTGTGCTTTAAGTATTCAATAAATATATCGGTGAAGGGAAGGCGTTTTTAGGGGTTAGCTTTTGTAAATCGCTGATAAAAATGCTTGGCTGAATGCTGGTCCTGCTCCACAACCACAACTAATTGATTAACATTTGAATATAATGTTGGAGCTGCTGAAGATTGTAAGACTATATTTGCATTGTATAAACTCAATCTCCTTTGTATTTATAATTGCATAGTACTAAGGTGTGAGTACTATGTACTATAGAGCTACCATTGACCGGGTAATATGTCTTTCATTGACTTATGTGCCCTGGCGGATGAGAGTATGTCATGCTCACTCAGATGTCTCGCTGATGGTGGCGTATGTGTTGGATCGTAATTTACCATTGACATGCATGTAAAAATATACCATAATAGATTAATTATTTATTAATAATACATTTAATTGACATTATTTTCAATATGATGAAATATGACAATCCTAGCCCTTTAATATAATTTAATATTGACATGCATGTTTAAATGAATTATAATTGATTAATTATTTATTAACAATACATTTATTATTATTTACTCGAACGTGACTTCGTATTGTATAGATTCAGAGCTATTACTAAAAAACTAATATATTTGTACACCAATTTCATTGATAGGACATAGAGCTCAACTAAAATGTTTACATAAGACCTTTATTGTAATACCTATGTTCACAAATAAAGATTGATTGATTGATCATTTAGCTCCTTTCAAAATGGTTGAGCTGAATGGTGCTAATCCATGCGTCATGTTCGTGAACGGGCGCCGTCAGTTGGGACTGGTCATCTCTTAGCTGCCACGGCTTATTTTTATAATTTTTTATTTTTGAATTGTTTGTTTTTACTCTGGACGCCTTTAACGTGTACCTACGTTTTTATTTTTACATCGTTCTCACATTTCGTTATAAATTCAATATTATGATGTAACTAATAATTATTTTTGTAACAATTTAATTTAAAAGAGCGTCCATGGAGTTTCTTGCCCGTTTTTCTCTATAGGTACCTACTACGCTTTGGAATGGGCATGTAGCTTCATTTTTCTTACTGACCGACTCCTTGACAATTCAAAAGTGCCTGTAAATGGTTTAAATCAAAAAATATATTTGAGTTCGAGTTTGTAACTATGAATGTGTTTTAAAAACAAATGGTTTTGTCTACTTAAGAGACTATAATGAAATGAAATAGTTTATTCTGTTAATAGCATAACGGAATTACTTTTACACATCATATAAAGAAATAAGCGAGGAGCGAGATTGAGTCAACATTTCCTATCTTATTACCCCTGAGAAGAAATGGCGAAACAATCTCAAGGGTCAAAGTTTTTTTTAAAGTCCAGACTTAATCTTGGTCAGATAATGTGAGGACCATTAGATCCGTCTCAAATGGTCTTTTGAGGAAAGAACCACAAAAATTTGAGTGGACCTATCTGTCAGTGCAAGCATTTGTCAGTAATCGTGTAGCTCAACTCAGGATTTATAGTAATGCTGTAGACCTGATTCAAAGACCATCTTCTTTTCTTTTTGACGGTACATCTATACTGTTTGGGCCCAGTAAGTGGCCATATTTATTGCGGCATCAGAGGAGTTGTTCAGATCGTCAAGGGTGCAGGTGAACGGACAATTGGGACACTCTAGCAGATGAGACATAGTCTGTTCAGGAGCACCGCACTCGCATTGAATGTTAGGTGAATCGACTATGCCCCACTTCACCAGATTATGTTTGCAGCCACCTACTTGAGGACGCAGTCGATTCAGAGCTTTCCAAATAGGCCACTGTGGTTTGCAACCGGGAAGCAGGTGTTCTTGGGGATTTACGAAGTCTTGAGGTGGTGGATACCTCTTTTACCACAGTTTACTTTGCTTTTTGTACGGCCTATCTTTGATCGACTGAATGGACCGTAGGAAGCTCCTGCAACTTTTTAGTCTACCCTGAGTCCGAGATCTCCTGTGCTTACACACACATACACAACGTGTTTGTACATGTCGGGAAAAGGTAGGTTTCTCTCGTTATCATCAGCCATATTGGGTGGGCGTACTGTGGGTAGTGTTGGTTATTGCGCAATAGAAAAACCGAATTAAACTCAAAAGTCATTTACTCAACCTGAGATAGCACCTTAAAGTTTACATAATACAGTCCCCCAAAACGCCCTACCCTTCACCACTTCCTAATGATTTAGCTGGGAAGAAGAAGTAGTGGAACAAACTCCCCAGCAGCACATCTGTCTGTTCAGTTAGAAGAACATGATTCTATACAGTAATAGGTATGCAAAGTAATTAATGTTGGTACACGACACAACTATACCGAACGCGCAACAGTTCCTAGAAGTCTTCACTGCTTGACCGCCACCGATGAACTCCACTTGTCGAATGTGCGGCGGACACTTGCCACCGATCGAACGTTATGTTGTAGACTCTGTCATGCGCCGCTAAGTAGCGCTAGCGTCGCGATTAGTCAAGAACCGACGGCGCGAACTCCACCAACTCCCTCGAACGCCAACAGATGGCGATGGCGTACCGGATACTACTTGTCTTTGACATATACTTGATAACCACAAATATAGCGCGCGTCGCATCGTGAGAGAAAAATACTCTATGTAGCAATTCATTTATAATGATGGAAAAGGAGCTAATCGCCAAGTAACAGAAGGAACATTGCATCCAGTATCTAAATCTGTGGGGAGTGCTCTTCATATCAAACCACGTTGTAAGCGAGTTTCGAGAAGACGATACTTTCTTACTGTACATAAATGATTTTTAATACATAATTGTTTATGTGCCTACTGTCTTAAAAAATTATGTTGGTGAGGTGAGCAGTGCAAGTGGTATTTATGTGTTTTGTAGGGTCATGTTATAGAAATGTGTGGGTAAAAAGGTATAAAGATCAAAACAATAATGAGTTAAAAAAAAAACTGTTTTAAAGCCATCGTTTTGGGGTCACCGTAGTTCCAAATTTGAATTCACGACCATTTAAAAAGTTACAGACCTTTATACAATAAAAATGCAGGGTTGCTTGATTCAGGTGTTGAGGAAGTCAAGTGTATGTAATGAACCTTAAGGTAAATTTTTACTTGTACCTTGTTATTTTTCCGACTACGTATTGGCAATATTCTGAATGAAAATGACAGTTTCAAGAGGGCCGTTGTGTGGTTCGCCCGCTGTGTGGGAAATAAATTTGTTTGAAAATTGCACATCACACCTCCGAAGCGCATACGTTTCTTTTTTTTTCTTTTTTTTTCTTTTCTTTCCTTTTTTCTTTTTTTTTCTTTTCGTTTCTTTTTTCTTTCTTTCTTTTTTTTGCTGTTTCTAAAAGTTCACGAGAAGAAAACTGAATGCTTTGAGATGTCGTATCCAAAAATAGTTCTGTGGCTTAGTGCTAAAAGAGCCAAAGTACGTTTTTGAGAGAAATTAGATTTTACTGCCAAGTTATTGGAACATTGATATATTTATGTGAGGTCAAAGGGCTTAAGTGTAACTAAAAAAGAAACTATGTTAAAAAGGCCAATATGGCAGATGTGCTTTCATACTGGAACATACAAAATGCAGTGTACTTAAGCCAATAGGGAATTTAGAAAAAAACACTACGCTAGCTATACAGTCGGAACTAAAACGATCTAAGTTAACTTATGCACTTTTTATTTGAATACATACCTAATTTGGAACTAACATAAAATCAATATTTTCAAAAAATATCGAATTTAATTCATAAATCAACTTACAAATATGTATCAAATAACAGACTTTTGTTGTTCTACAATACAACATGTGAATGAATAACGATCAATGCTGGTTGATTGTTCTAATGCTTATATTTTTCTAATGTTAAGGATTAACACCAGGCCAAAGAATTAAAGATTTACTATGTTTCATACAAAGCAAGCTAAAGTGCTCTTGGCTACTTTCGGCCCGGATTTAATATTATAAAATTAAAGACTACGTTGAAGACTACGTTGAGTTTGGCAATAATTCCTTCTGCACATGTGGCTTCCCTGGTAACTCATAAACGGCATGATTATGTAAGTGTATATTAACTGCCCCTAAATAAAGATTTTTTATTTTTTACATTCTTCCTTGACATAATCAAATAATCATCTCATTGTTTGACATTATATACCTACAACTACCCACAATTCTTATTTCAACTCTTTATTGGTTGATTTTGTGGACAATGAAATTTATTCAGATTTGTTACTGTCTTCGATCAATAATATTATTGATCGAAGGTTACTGTAGTTATGATAGCAACGGACCATTATGTCATTTGGTTTAAATAGTTTTTTTTTTTAAATCTTTTTAAAGATTATATCCTATTTTATGAATGTGAGAACGTTGAAGGCCTAGTAGGCTTTAGATTTGCTGAAAATGTTCTATTTTGTTAAGTACCTGGTAATTTTTGAAAGGGGTACACCTTCCTCCCATATCTATTATTACACTGTTATTCGAAAATATTGTAAAAACCAATTATTTTTAAAAGAGTAGATAACCGTGGATTTTCTTGCCGGCCAACGACCAATTGGAACCTTGCTTCTGACGTTTTATAAGTAATAATAATAATAATTATTATTATTTATTTATTTACACTTCAAGACATCTGTGTAGCCCTGTACTAGGATTTCCTGTATCACTAAAGTAAGTACCCTGTAGGTTTTTGTGATTTGATTTCAGATAGCTACACCAATAACAGTACCATTCGCAACAACGTCTGTTTAAATATTGATTCCGCAATGTATTCTTGGGGGTGAGAGTTTATTTTTAGGAGGCTGTTTTTTAGGCAACACCCGGTCGTGCTACGTGAGCAGATTTGTGTCCGTAACCCATCGTAAAGTCAAGCTTAGTACATAATTAATTCATAAATATTCTGTTGCGAAGGAGTCGCTGCTTTTTATTTTGGAAATAAGATTACAGTCTTTATTTAGAATTTTTTTCCCGCATCCTAACCAAAGCGATCGGTCGCGCGATTACGCGATCGTCGTGCGCGAGTCTTGATTTGTGCCCAATTGATGGCAATAGGCTCGCCCCCTATTCATTATCGTCATTCATTTCAGCCGAAAGATGTCCACTGCTAGACATAGGCCTCCGGCAAGCACCGCCACTTTGACCGGTTCTGTGCTTCCCGCATCCAGCGGATTCTTGCAGCCTTCACAATGCCATCGGTCCACCTTGGAAGCCTTCCTTTACGGCATTTGGTCTTCGAATTTTTTGTTCTAGGACATTCCGGTTTCCTCACGATGCTTCCTTTCACCATTTTGAGAGCAGTGTTGATGAAATAATTTAAACAAAGTAAGCCTGTCTGGTTTCGAACCTACGACCTACAACTTGTACGTCGCTGCCGTTTCTACTGGGCCACCACTGCCCTACTGGGCCACCACTGCCCTGGTCACAAGTGATTAAGTTAATTCTAAGCAAGCGCGCATCGATAACCATCATATAACCATTTTATGTCCATAAATTCACTGTCCATGCCAAGGTTGCCTGGAAGAGATCGCAGTATGCGATAAGGCCGCCCATTGTATATTTTATAGTGTATAAGTTTTCTTTTCTTTTGTAATGTGTAATCTGATGTACAATAAAGTATATATAAATAAATAAATAAATAAATAAGATACTGGTTATAAGTGAGCCAGTCGTATACTTCTGTATACGACTTCTGTGTAGACTTCTGGCGCAATTTATGCAGTTTCATATTGGCATGGCTAAGGTATTCCTGTTAAGTATTTTTGTATAGACACTAGAAGAAGAAGAAGTCTTCTCAGTCTTCTCAACCAACATTGCTGGTTTAAATAAATTATAGTGAACAAAAAAAAAAAAAAAAATTTACCACTTCAAGACAAGAGGTTAATATTTAACAGTAATGAAAGAACATGACATACTCAGGCCGCGTCCTATTAAACTGCGATCGTCGCGCGAATACGCGAGCGTCGCGTACGAAATGTCACTTTGGTTCGGATAACTCTCACTCGTTTTTAATCGGTTCGGTTGACCGAAAAAAAAAATGTGAAATAAATATGTACGCGACGCTCGTGTATTAGCGCGACGATCGCTTTCTATTAGGACGCTAGGTTATTCATATTTTACTAGAAAATATTCACAATTTTGAACAGTAGTATCTAGTTAAATCGATAACACTAAAAAAAAACCTGTGATGTATGCTGATGAACGACCGATGGAATTGCTCTGCATAAAATCTGAATCTATCCATAAATATGTTTCATAAAATAAAAACTAGATATTTGCTACTAGCTCCTCGTATATACCCGAAGGTGCCGTTACATATGTACATACAAATTAAATTGGGAACATATTATATCTACATGTGAATATAATATTATCAAGTATATGATTGATTGGCCCCAGACTTGGGTCAACTCAAATGTAGTTAGAGGTGCCTACTCCGCTTTATTCGTCTTTATGTAAAAAAAATATTATTAAGCAGTAAATTACTGCTACTTACATACGTTTTTATGGTTGCTTTCTTTTAACCGCATTCTGTCTACCAAACTATTGAGGCAAAGTTGGGAAAAGACCCAAGCTATTCGATTCATCCGCTAGAAACTAAAATTTCAATCTTGAAATTTTTCCTTTTTCTAAACATATTTATTTCTAAGATAAGGAAAGTTTTATAAATGACACATTTTTTATGCTAAATTATGTCGGATAGGAGTGACATTGGCTGGTGACAGTCAGAGCGTCGCATCGACGGTTGCGTGGCAGCTGTCTTCTGATGACAGAAGATGATGTCAGGGGAGCCGCTGTCGTACCATGTCCACGACGAACTGCTATTTTTCGGCCTGATGATAATGAAGCTGCTACACCAAAGTCAAAGTCAGATCATTTATTTCAAAAAGGGTTTCATATAAGGTACTTTTGAACGTCAAAAATTACAAAAATTGTTAATTGATTCTATTTGCCCCTTTGTCCAGAAAAAGAAAAAATCCTTGACCAGTGCGTGTTGTATGCGTGAAACGTGGTTGCTCACAATGGGCCTTATTAGAATGCTAAAAGTCACCCAAAGGGCAATGGAGAGGGCTATGCTTGGAGTTCCCCATACGTGATCGAATCAAAAATGAAGAGATCCGCAGGAGAACCAAGGTAACCGACATAGCTCGAAGAATTTCCAAACTTAAGTGGCAATGGGCAGGGCAATATTGCTCGCAGAACAGATGGCCGTTGGGGCCGAAAGGTTCTGGAGTGGCGACCGCGTACCGGAAGATGTAGCGTGGGAAGGCCTCCCACAAGGTGGACCGATGATCTTGTGAAAGCCGCAGGAATCCGCTGGATGCGGGAAGCACAGAACCGGTCAAAGAAGCGGTGCTTGGGGGAGGCCTATGTCCAGCAGTGGATGTCTTTCGGCTGAAATGATGATGATGAGTTGCCCCTTCCAAAAGGTAGTTACGTATGGAGAATAATGGGCAAGAAACTCCATACTTACTCTTTCAAAATGTTAACAATAGTTTGTTTACATTAATTAATAATTATAGATGAAGAAGATGTACCTAGATTAAAATTACTATACCACAATAGGTAAAAAGAATGAATAGTGAAGTAATGACAGACAAATTAATAAAAAAAAAACTTCAATTACTACAATATAGGTATCAAATTGAGGGCCTTGATGAGCACATTCCAAAACTGTATAATTTATTGGCATAATGTCACTAAAATAGGTATATTTATTTATTTATTTATAAGGTAGCTTCACAGCTGACAGTAAATATAACATAATTATTATTCTAAACATTACGCCAATTACGAAGTACACAGAAAAGTAATAAAAAAAAAAATTACAGAGAGTGACATAGTCAAAAGTGTGTGCGGGTGTGTATCTGTGCGGCCTACGTGCTGTAAATGTGTGTGATGTTGTGTGTATGTCTATGTATGTATGACTAAACTGGCATTACTTATATAGTAAGCTGAGTATCTGGCGTTTGCTGAAGGATTTGGATAATCTCCTTTTTAAGCCTGTTTCGTGTGATATTAAAGGGGTCCAAAGATGGGAATTTCTCGTTATATAATGCAGGTAGACGCAAGAATGGTGACATCTTTAGATAATTAGTGGAGGCCGATGGTACAGATAGCAAAGTGGTATGTCTGGTACGTCTGAGTGGAACGCTAAAGTGAATTCTGCTGAGTAGCTGTGGACAGTCAAATTTATTGCTAAGTATGTCGTAAAATAACATCATATCATTTAACTGTCGTCGCTCTTCCAGAGTATTTAATTTGTGGTATCGACAGGAGTTCTGGTAATTTGGGATATTAACTTTACTTTTATGATTTATATCTCACTAAATAAAATAATATAAATAAAAAACCACGACCCTGCCTAAAAACTAACATCAAAGTAAAGTTTTAGTTTATTTAATTTTTTAGCTCTACCAACCTATATTCTTTTTAAAACAGTTGTCCTTGACGGACAATCTCTCAAAAAAAAAAAATCTGAAAATCCTAACTTCACAGAAATCGTGTTAAAATTATAGAATCAAGTTAATAATACTTATCCAAAAATAAGTATCATAGAATATCAAAAAGCATTTACCACGAAACCGTGAACAAAAAACCAAACCTTTCCGATTTCAAAAAGAACAAAACACAATCCCTATTCTACATTTAAGTGTATTACAAAATAAAATCCGTATTATTCCGTATCCAACACAAAATCTGTGTACGACACAAATGTGTGCTGAGCTTAAACAAAAAGCAATTTTTCTTTTTTTATTTCGCTTGAGCAATTCGTGAGTTGTACGGAATTTATATCCATTTATAGTGAAATACGATTATTGCTCTTCACGCCTCGAAACCGTATAAATGTAGATTGAGTTGAAATTCCTAATGTTTGCTGCTTTTTGTGCGAAATCAGCTGGGTAGGAATGTTTTGGCGTTTTTGTTTTGTGTATAAATGTTGTAATAATATTAGTTATTTTTTTATATGGCTTCTCTTAGTTCAAAATCAAAATATTTTATTTCACATAAACCTACATGGGCACTTATGAAACGTCAGAAGCTAGGTGCACGGTTCCAATTAGTCGTTTCCTATGGACAAGAGCCGGCAAGAAACTCTACGGTTACTCTTTTAAAATAATTGGGTTTTACAATATTTTCTAATAACAGTGTTAATACGTATGGGAGGACAGTGTAGGCCTTTCAACAATTACCAGGTACTTAACAAAATAGAAAAGTGCCAACAAATCTACAGTCTACTAAACCTACAACGTTCTCACATTCACAAAATAGAAAAGAATCTATAAAAAAGATAAAAACAGAAAATATATTATATAGGGTGTATCTATTCAAACACGAAATATTTTAAGAGATACACCTACAGGTGGTAAAGAACCCATGGAAACGATTTTTTTTAAATCTGAGAATATTATTAAAAAATTAAATGATTTAAAACTACTTGATAAGATGATTAATTATCAAAATTCACCGCGCTCGTGCCGCCACCGTTGCCGCGTCCAGGCGGGTCATTCATAGAAAAAGTAAAATTTTTGAAAATGCAACTCCTTTGCAAAATGTCTCTGGCAATTTTTTTTTTTAATTGCTTGAGACATTTTGCAAAGGAGTTGTTGATATTTTTTTATTTATGGTCGAAATAAGCTCGTCAACGAGGAAAAAAAAAACGTTTGTTGGCTCTCCTGTATAATTTTCTCATTTGAGGTTCGCCCCTTTGCGGCGTTGGCGACGATATGTCAGACTATTTTCTATCTTACGAGACAGTTTTTCTGTTAACATTAGCTGTTACAAATGTGATTATGAAGTGGCGGTAATAATTGCGATAAAGGAAGTACAAACCAACGCCATCGTTAGTGGTTGCTATTTTCATTTTGTAAAGGCAATTTGGAAAAAGTCCAAAATAATTGGAGGGTTGAAAAATAACAAGATTGTGTACACGAGTACCGTTATTACCGGCAGAACTGATACCAAAAGTAGTACTATTTATTTTTGCCAACGCTCTGAACTCTGCTGTAATAACTGCATTTCAAGATTATTTCATTAATGAATGGGTTAAAATTGTCACAAGTGCTACATTGAGTTGTTACAAAGAATCTTTTTGTACAACAAATAATGTGGAAGGCTGGCACCGACGAGTTAATAACAGATTTACTAAGAAATCATCTCTCTTGTATTTTATTTTTTTGTTAAAAAACGAAGCCTTTTTTCAAAAAAAAAAAAAAAAAAAACTATTAAGCGCTAAATATCACAATTTGACCAAAAATTTAAATAAATCTTTTATTGCAAAGGACACGAAGATTGAACGCATGATCCATGACTTAAAATACATAAAATGTATATTATTTACTACAATAGAATGTTTAAAAATGCTAGATAATGTTTTTCGTCGGTAGATTACCATTGGGTTTGCATGACTTATAATTTGACGTTTTTATTGATTTTTTTATAGAATTTACCGTGTGATGCCAGACGTAAAGAATAGCACCACACCATTTCCTCCCGTGAGTGTCGTAAAAGGCGACTAAGGGACTTACTAGAGAATAGGCAGCAGCGTTCTCTATGCATTTTTAACACCATACTGCGATCGCCAACCCGACTGCCAAGCGTGGCGATTATGGCAAATGTCCGCTCTTTTGGGGAGGCCTATGTCCAGCAGTGGACGTCTTTCTGCTGAAATGATGATGATGATAATTTGACGGTTTAGTTTTCACTAGCGTCATACTATCAATATACTTACTTTATTAATACCTGTGTCTTTTATTTTGTACACGCTGTCGAAACAAAAACCTGGCGAAACGAAAATCCGACAAAATAAAAATCTGCTGAAACGGAAACAATGAAATTTATTCACCTCACCACACAGTTAAACGTTTTTCATTTTGTTTTCTTTTCATAATGATATTCTGTTTTCTTTTAGACCATTTCGTTATTGTTCCATCAACTCAGCCTATCGCAGTCCTCTGCTGAACATAGGCCTCTCCCATGCTGCGCCATAACACCCTGTCCTCCGCCTTCCGCATCCAGTCTGTCCCAGCCACCTTTTTGAGGTCGTCGGTCCATCTAGCTGGGGGGCGTCCCACACTACGCTTGCCGATACGCGGTGTCCACTCCAGGAATCGTCTGCGCCACCGGCCATCGGTCCTTCGACAAACATGGCCAGCCCACTGCCACTTCAGCCTGCTTACTCTGCTTATTGTTGAAACGTCCTGATTTAGTATAATATGGTTTTGTTTGTTAAGGAGACCTAAGACACAGGCACATACACCTAGTTTAGGAGTCAAAGTATTATAATTATTGTGACCTAGCTATAAGCCTTTTATTCTTTGATAATGTAATGTGATGGTTTTTGGTGAAGTAAAGAATTTATTTATTTTTTATTTTATTTATGTGCAATCAATCTGACTAGTCTTTTTCCACCTATCTTGGTGCTTCCAGTTTAACCAGATGCAGCTGAATACCAGTATTTTACATGGAATGACTACCTATCTGACCTCCACAACCCAGTTACTGGGAAACACGATACCCCTTGGTAAGACTGGTTGTCAGACTATCGGGCTTCTGACAACCCGTAACAACTATCAAAGATCTACAAATGACAGTCGGGACCAACGACTTAACGTGCTTTCTGAGGCACGGAGAGGTCTTGGTATGTAAAGATGGTCACCCATCCATAGACCAACCCCCCCTAACCCCTAGTAGGTGAAGTTGTAAGATAATTGGTGGCGTTTTCAGAAGATAGTTTGCGACGTTGTCAGATAGTTGGTGACGTTGTCAGAAGATAGTTTGGGACGTTGTCGGATAGTTGCTGACGTTGTCAGAAGATAGTTGGCGACGTTGTCAGATAGTTGGTGACATCGTCAGAAGATATTTGGCGACACTGTCAAACAGTTGATGACGTTCTCAGATATTTGTGACGATGACAGATTGTTGGCGATGTTTTCCGATAGTTGATGACGTCGTCAGATAGTTGGCGACGTTGTCAGAAGATAGTTATAAACGTTGTCAGGTAGCTGGTGACGTAGCCAGAAGACCGTTGCTGACGTTGTAAGAAGATACAATATACACAAAATTCGTCGTCATCAGTTATAAAACTAGATATGCAATGCCTTCATTTCTCCAGAATTAAAAGTGTGTAGATTTTTTATACTAGAGGGTGTTCTGTTGTAAACTTGTGCTCCTTCACAAGTAAGCAGTTTTTTGCTACAGTTAGTTCTAGTTTTGTCTAAAACTAACAAGCTAGCTCGCCGTGTGCTACGTTGACTGACTTGTTTATTACATTGGGTGAGTGTTATGTTTGTGTGAATTTTTCTCTTGGTATGAATTTTTCTGATGATAATACAGACATGTATAAATTGTAAATTGTTTGATATTCATAATTTTTGTATCTCTTTAAGTATATTTTTTGCTTAAATATGGATAGTTGCGTGCATAAACCCTTTATCTAGACAACCTCTTGTGATTTCGCTAGAGGCCCTAGCCGGAACGCGCGCCGAAGATGTAATTTTCAAACGATTATAGAATCAAAAATACAACTACCCAGCTAGCATTTTAGTTTAATTTTGACGATAAGCAATTGTGCTTATCGTCAAAATTAAACTAAAATGACAATGATGTGAATGAAATTTTAAGACTTTATTCGTAACTTATTGAAGTTACGAATAAAGTCTTAAAATTAAGAAAATACGTATTATATAACTTTTGATTTAACGTTACATCGTCGGACTAACTATCAGAATTCATATCTCTTTTAACGCCATCTTACGGAGTATTTTGAATCACATCAGTTTTTTAATGCTCCTGCAAAATTTGCTCAAATGTACTTACCAATTCTGATAATTAGACCGACGATATACTCCGCACATCGTGCTAGACCTGAGGGTCCATCTATTCGTCAGTATAACTTGCAGACTATCCGTAATAAAAACTGAACATTTTATTCAAAGTAATTCTTATGATATTCCGTTCTCATTTAGCTTTCCTCGCCGCATTTTAAAGTACTCTTTAGACTAACAAGCCGAGCTCTCATTAGGTACATCATTAGCTTCTTTACTAATTCGTGTTTTTACATAGAAGTCTGTCTGGATATAGAATGTTGACTTGTAAATTCCAGAAAATAAAACATTATATATATTATCAGCCCATAATATTATGGCATGGTATCAAACACGGGTCGTCAGAAGCCCAAAAGTCTGACAGCCAGTCTTACCAAGGGGTATCGTGTTATCCAGTTACTGGGTTGTGGAGGTCAGATAGGCAGTCGCTCCATGTAAAATACTGGTATTCAGCTGCATACGGTTAGACTGGATGCTGACCCCAACATAGTTGGGAAAAGGCTAGGCAGATTGATAATATTATGGCATGGTATGACGCAAAGTTAGAAAATGTTCATTAGTGCCATCTTGAATTTTGATTTTGACACCATAATCGTTGTCAGCGCCCTCCAAAATCATGAAAATGACATCCATGATGAAAAATTTGCTAATTTTCATTGGCGCCTGCTTGACATTTGATTTTGACCTCAGTTTTGATGACACTCATGTCGAAAAAAAAAAAAGAAAAAGAAACTAAATAAAAGTTACCATAAACAGACTACGACAATAACCAGTAAAGCCTAATTATAACGTCGTCTTCTAGGAAGTATTCCCTGAGACTGCATACCTCACGATTGTGCAGTGTCTTAGGATTTAAGAAACCTCGACTTCCGCACATCCGCGGCAAATACAGTCTGATGACCGTGGGTAATGTATCAGGGCCTCAAGTCTGCTATTACAATAGTATCAGAATGGTCTCTTCATTGTGAGTTTTTGACAGATTTGCCATACAAACACTGTCAAATACTCACAATGGCGAGACCATTCTGATACTATTGTAATAGCAGACTTGAGGCCCTGATTTGCAGTCAGCAGTGGGCGGATCCTCCTATCCAGGGCATCAAGTTCAAACTTGACGCCAAGAAGAAATGGACTCAAGTCCATTTGAGTATGCCGAAAGAGTACATCAAAACCGGCATGACACAAGCGTTAAAGGCTGGCCTAATTTCACCTGACAAAAGACTATATACTTAATTTTTAGCGCTTTTTTCATGTCAGCATATATACAAGGGATGAAAGGGATCTATTTAGGCACGAGATGGTTTAGGGTACGAGCGTAGCAAGAGTGCCAATAGTTCGAGTGCCTAAATAGGTTCTTTCACCCGAGGTAAACACTATAGAATAAAATAGAATTTGTTTTATTGGAGTAACCAAGACTCAACAAGAATATTAGTAAAACTTACGGCTATGTTAGTAATTACAGACACTAAACAAAAACAAGGAAAACAATACGATTAACAATCAATAACGTTAGATCACCGTTGTGACATCCCATGAGAGACGGCACAACAGTGACCCACGTACGAATAAATACAGTCCAGGCGACTCGCAACCAAGCTTAAGACACTGTTAACATCCCTGACGCACTACAGAAACGGGGCAGCCCCACCAGTATCCTAAACGCATATATATATATATGTATATATATATATATATATATATATATATATATATATATATATATATATATCATATATATGTCATGCACGCGGAGAGCGCTGTACGATCTTTGCGTATATCTAGCCCTCAGGCTGCACGTGCGAAAAGCACTACAGTAGGCTCGAAAGAGCGTGATTTTAACAAGAAGTGAGCAGTGTTTATGCCTAACGTTTCCGACTTATCCAAATATTTTGTAAGTTTAGATTGAGGAGAGGGATCTTATGTGTATGGAATCTGAGAGTTGGGTTCCCACGGATTCCACAATCCCCTGTCACTTTACATGTACGACGGCACATTTGTTCCCGCCAAATTCCATCCTGATGGCGCTACTGAAAGTTTTAGTTATCTTCAGTAGCTGCATTTGTTGCAAATTGTTGGGAGCAAATTTAGACTTTTCGTATTTTTTTTTTTCATTTTTTGAGAATTTTACCATAGTAATGTATATTTTTTTTACACCATTAGAAAGTAGAGATTTCAACGAATAAAAAACCAACCGACTTTTTAAAAAAAGCTGATTTTTTGACGTGAGAATTTTCGCTTGAAAATTAGGGTCCTTTTTCCATCTTAAGACAAAATAAGGTGAAAAAATTAATATTTTAAATTAAAAAAATTAAAATACAGGGTGGTTGGGACATACGAGTATAAAGGTAAGTTTTAACCAAAATTCGTGAAATAAAAAAATGTATTGTAAAAAATAAAAAACCAAAAACTTGGTTATTTGAATTTTTCACATAAATTTTGAGGTTATGTGAAAAAAGTGTAAATACAAAAGTTGCAGATCTGTTTATTACCTTCAACTTTGCCATTTAACTTTTTTCCATAGGACTTGTAGTTTTGGCGGAAATCGAGATAAACCGTTTTTTACCCTTAAAAACTCACCCCCATCCACTTCACGACCTCAGATCACGCGTAAATTATTTTTACTTTCTTTTTTGTTATATTCTCTTCCATATCCAATGGGTTTTATCCTACTATATTTTTTTTTGGTTTCAAAAATTATCGACCCTGGTCTAATAAAATACTTTAATATTATCATTAGTGCACCTCATTAAAATAAAAACAATAGAAGACAGCTTAATCTATTCTTCTCCAGCGCTCAGACAGCCAAATCAGTTCATTTAATATTAAAATTTCCATCGGAATTCACTTAAAAATTCTAATGAAATAAAATGAGGTTAACACAGAAAAGTGTTTAATTTATGATTTCAGAATATGACAGTTTTTAGTACTTCGCCTGATTTAGTTCGGTGGGTTATTATCAATCGCGTTATTAACGGTGTGAGCAGACATCTAGAGCGCTTTGTCGCCCGAAAAATAGTCCGGATTTTGTAGGTTTTAAAATATGGAGCCTGGATTTTTAAACTGTTCTGTAAATTCTGTTTTGTTAACCTTGGGCACTTTGTCTACTGGCGTGATTTTTTCTGTCACATCAGTACTGAGAGAGAGAATTTTCATGGGAAAAACCAAATAACATCGACCAACCTGGGGATCAGCACAGAAGTATCGCGTTTGAGATATTTATATGCATTCATTTATATTTTACTAGCTGACCCGACAGACTTTGTTCTTTCAAAAGCTATAGTATAAACTCCACTACTCTTCCCTACCCTACACTACCCTACCTACCTACCTACCTACCTACCTAAAACTTAAAAAAAAAAATGATAGTAGCCGATTCTCGGACCTACTGAATATGCATATAAAATTTCATAAAAATCGGTCAAGCCGTTTCAGAGGAGTATGGTAACTAACATTGTGACACGAGAATGTTATATATAAGATTTTTTAATGCATTGATATGTATTCTCCAAAGGGTTCGGCAGAGGTATACCTTTTTAGTACATCCACATTTCGCTAGTTATGTTTAAGTTCCATATAATAGGGGCGAGCCTGTTGCCATAAACCAGGTACAAATCCAGGCTCCGGGTCACTACTGAGAAATTCCAGATGGAAAACGAAATACTACTTTTCCCGACCTGGGAATCGGACCCAGAACCTCACGCTTAGCAACAGCGTTTACGACCACTAGACCAACGAGGCAATCCTTACCCTCATTATTATAAACCAGCTTTCATTATTAATGTTACCATTATTATTTCTAAAGCATCACTTGACGGACATAAGGGGCCTATTATATTTCGACCGTTATTTTTGCGTTAAATGGCCAACTTTGGCGTTCTTATTCTGAGAAACAGAAAAACATCGACAAAAAAAAAAAAAAAAAATTAAGCAAATTTTCTGTTATTAGCATAGATTATTGCGGTCTCCATTTTCCCAATTTTTTCTTATCTATTTATATAAAGCCAAAATTGCGAAGCATGTTTTCCATTAACTTAAACACTTTTTCGAGCTCGTGGATTGAACTATTGTACATAAGCAAACGAAATGAAATAATTATAACATCTCTTAAATTGTGATTTAGTTCAAAGTGGCCTCAGAATTTTGAAATATGTATGGAATATCTATTAAAAAAAATCCAGTTCAAAACCATAAAACTACGAAAAACGCTCAGAATGAGCTGTAAATTTCTTTAAACTTCATTAACTTAAAATGTATACCAGAATAACTGTTACTTCATAAGAAATTAAATTGGATATACCAAGAATATTAAGAAAAATTAAAAACTTAAAATAAATGTAATTACAACTGCCAAATTTCTACATAATGCGATGCGTCGGCTAGCGAACACCATTTTGTGCCATTTTGTGATAGGCCTTTTACGTTGTTTCAAAACATTTAATTCTCTTAGTCAAACTTTTTCATTTAAACAAAACTTTTAGAGCATTAAAAATTAGATATACTTAAACGAAACTTTGTACTTGCAAAGCATCTTTGTTTTTCGCCACGACTTTTATGCAAAAAATATGAATCTTTAAAGGCGAAAGCGCTACCTACTTACCTACTACGCTAACATACGCCCAGGGGCCCAAGTCTCCTGCCAGGGTTGCGGGTTTGTTAGAAAGGGATACCGCGGCCCTGGTACACAGGCAACTGAAGGAGCACGGGTGGGTTTTAGTCATTAAAAGTCTGACACGCCCTAAGAAGTTACTTGATAATTTCCCACCCCAAAAAAAAAAAAGGGGGCCCAAGTCTGCTATTTTTATAAATTCGTCACTCCAACACGATCCCATTGTCATTTTGCTAAAAGTTCGTAATCTGCTAAATTCATAATGGTCGATCATAGGTCAGTCAATGGTCTCGTAATAGAATTGTATTACAATGGCATTTTGAACATTTATTCATGCCAGATTTCATTTATATATATTTTTACATATTATTTATTAGTGTTAGAAGCAATCTGAAGTAGTAGGAAGTTGGAAATTTAGTAGGAAGTTTCATTTGTCATTATGTACGAGATTAGGTACCAATTCTTTCAATGGAGTATCAGTGGCTGACCATTGGAAAGTCATAATGACGCCATTATATTAGTAGATTACCAAACTTGTCAAAATCAACAATTATGAAATCAATGATAGACCATTCTGACACTATTGTAATAGCAGACTTGAGGCCCTGACAATGAGCAAAAAATGATGAAATGATGAAATGAGCTACAAATCGCAAAACTCGTAAGAGAATTTGAATTTCGCGGGCTACCTTAGCGCTTCCCCCATAAACACCAGCATTTATTTATTTATTTGTTTATTTGGACCAATAAACAGCTAAAATATGTGTTAGAACAAAGAAAAGATAATACAAAATATCCAATATCCGCATAATACGAGTATACAAAAGAAAATATGATAATGAGTGCCATTAGATAGGTATTAAATAATTAATTACATCATGCAAAATAGAAATTCCAATTGATTGATTGCTTGGCAACATAGTAAGAATTAACACTAAAAACAATAAATAATAAAATCTAGACTAGCTTACGTTCCTAATAACATTATTGGGTCATAATATTTTTTACGTCACACCTGGCCATAATGTGAGTTTTACACTCACATTATGGCTAGGTGAAGACGTAAAATTGTGTACTCACCACGGGCAGTAAAAAAGAAAGCCCTCTATCGCATATTTACAACTCTCATCTGTGGCTCGGGTCAAAAATACCTGCGATTTCGGGCTTTCTTTCTTTTACAGCCCTTGGTAACTAATGTACCTACTATTATAACATTACATTTAAATTTGGATTTTGAGCACACAAAAATATCAATACCAACAAAATTATGATTGTAAGATTCAATTATTCGGCGGATAGGGCAGCGTAAATAGAAGATTGTGAAGTGCCAATACGCGGCGCGAGTAGGTATTTTCAAAAATACTATCAGCTGTTTCATATCGCTTGCTTTGCCTTCCTCCGGGCGAGAGGTAGAGAGTTGCAAGTCTTGGAGGCAATTCCTTTTTGAAATATTGTTTCGGGCGATAACGTTTTCACCCCCCCCAAACCTTTACAAAATGAGACAGTTTTGGTCTCATTTGTATCGAATGTGACCAAAATTGTGCACACTTAATCTAGGTTTTTCTTTTTTAGTAATTCAGTTCAGTTTAATTAAAATTAAAACTTAAAAAAATACGCTCAAGGAAGTTTTTAAGTTAAAAAGATATTTAGATGCTAATAATTTATATCGTACGCAATATTTCTTTATAATAAAAACTTACGGTCCTAGTTTCTCATTATATCTACAACATTTCCAAAAATTATGAAAACCAGACAATGTTTACAGGGGGAAAAACGTTATCGCTTTTTGTATGAAAATTTACAGCTTCACAATTCTCAGAAGAGACAGAGCCATTGTTTTGCACCATCTCATTCAAGACTCATTATGTCATCAATTACAGGTTTTGTTTCCGGGTAACGATAAGAAATACCGCTCACTTCCCATGGGGGTAGAGATTAATGTAAGGGATGTGCAGAAATCGGGGCATAATGTGAGGGCAGTGTTCACCTGTGAAGTAGCTTAATAATGACTTTGTTATACGAAGTTGTTTTAGGGATGAATATGATAGTCGTAACTAGGAATTGCAATCCCGCAGCTCATTCAATCCCGCGGGATTGATATGCGGTATTACTCAATCCCGCGCGGGATCACGCAGGATCCCGCATATTTTCAAATTGAAACTACAGATTTTTGTGTAATTGAGTGTCATTCTGAATTTCGACACTTAATTATTTCGACACGGTCTTAATTTCGAAACACAATAGTTCTAAGTAATTAGTAATCTGTTTTCTTAGATTCATCTTTAAATGTTTGGCATAGTTTAATAGTTTTAATTTTAACCCTTACTCCTAACAACAGTTTTATATTTTTAATTCAGTCTTATTCATATAATGACTTGAATTATTATATCAACCTATGGTGATAACTTTTGAAAATACGCTCTTAAGAAGCTACATTTTTAATTTGCGGGATCCGCGGATCCGCACTTTGAAGGTGTGGGATCCAGCAGATTAATAAAAGCAGCGGGATCCCGCGGGAATGCGTGATCCCGTTTTGCGGGATTGCAATCCCTAGTCGTAACAGCGTCAGATTTTAGTGCAGACAGATTTGAAAATAATTCATAGGTTAATTCCATTGGTGTACAAAAAAGGAAGATTACGTACTTGCTCCTAGACGTGGACCGCATAAATTATGCCGACCGGCACAATTGACCGTCGTCACAAACTAACTGGTTTTTGTGTACCACATGTGTAGTACGTTAAGTAAAATTACCGTAATCGTCTAAGGGCGGGTTGTTTCACGTCCACTTATCAGTCAGTCACACAGTCTTCTTACCGTTGTTGCCAACAGGTTGGACGGGCCCTTCATGCAGCTCTGGCAGGCCTTACATGCACCCGTATATCGGGCTTGGGCAGATAAAAGTTTTTTTTTATTTTTTTTTTATGTCTTATTATTTTTGGTTACAATTTACACAGTTTTTAAATTTTTATTTTATCATATTTTGACATTTTATTTTACAATTCTGACATTTTTACAATTTTAATTATAATTTATAATGAAAAGAGAATTGAAATTTTATTAATCACAGTTTAATTTTGGGTTTTTATTTGTTTTCGGCCTCTGGTGTGGGACGCAACCTGTGTCGACACCCTTGCGCCATCTTATGTTTCAAGTACGGCTGGCTGTGCTGGCGCTGCTGCTGCGACTGCTGAGACCCTCAAGCGGCGCAAATACTGTAACCTTATGGGTAACTACAGTTTTGAGCCGTTTGGGGTCGAAACGCTCGGGTCATGGGGCCCGAGTGCACGTCTCCTTTTTAAGGAAATTTCTCGCCGACTGGTCGACACTTCACGTGACCAGAGGGCAGGCTCTTTCTTTGGCCAAAGAATTAGCATTGCCATTCAACGTGGCAATGCTGCCAGTCTTCTGGGCACGTTTCCGAGTGACAGCGATGCGGACGAGTACTTCGACGCCTATTAAGTGTCCTTTTTGTTTTTCTTTGTATTTTTTTGTTGTTTTTTTTTTTTGTTTTTGTTTTTATATATATAGTTTGTTAGTCTTTTAGTTCTAGTGTATATAGCCTGTGATATCTATAGTTTTCAATAATATAATTTATAATTTTAATTTTAATGTATGTGTGTGTCTATGGACTGTGAATGTTTGATTTAAATAAATTATTATTATTATTATTAACGCATGCGTATACGTCATAATCGTTTGAAGCGGTAACTATCGTCAAACCAAAAATAGCGTTGTTTCACAAAATTATGCCCTTAACGTTCGTTAAAAAATAACGATTACAGTAACCGGTGTCATACCCACTGGTTAACGTCATTTTATTCATTTACATTTGAACTTTGACGATCGGTTTTTATGCATTGAAACAACGCTTTGTATTTAATGAACGTTAAACATCATAAATGTAATCGTTATTATTTGACGTACGTATGTTACGTTAACAAACCGTTTGAAACAACCGGCCCTTTATAAGCAGCAACAATGCCTTGCTGTATTTTCAAAATATGCTCAAATAATTCACAAACCAAAAACAAGTGAAATCACGGAATTACTTTCTAATCGCAAGTACATCAAAATTTATAATTCTCCTGAATAATATTGCTTTCTAGGTCGCCATTTGTTTCTGAGTTGTTATGGGTACGTAACAGTGACATTTATTGCTATCTCGATCCCGCTACAAGCCCCGTCATATCTCTCTATTTCGTTTGTTGATGCATGACGCACGACATCGGTAAATGTAGTTGTGTGGGTATGTTTACATGTAATTGTTTCTAGTCCAATAATGTTTACGTGACATTAGAGCGGTGCCTTGTCTTTCTTTTTTATACATCAATGGTTAATTAATTAAAATCCGTACCAGTAGAAATTAGCAAAGCTCAACTCAGGAATGAATTCTTTTCAAATCGATCATCATCTCTCTCTCTCTTCGAATCATATCTTAGTTAAAATAACTGCAGCAAGCAAAATTAACTTACAAAGTCATTATACAACTAACAACGCAAATTTGATAAAATATGGAACAATTTAATAATGATTTCAACATTTTATTAATAATCAGATTCAGAGCAGTCCTTAATCTCAGCTTACCACTGTTATTATGAGTTTATCAATTTTAACTTTTTTTAAATTTATTTTATACCAATGTTTTCAATTTATTTTTTATTTATTTTATGAACATTTTTTAATCCTATTTTCATTTATATTAATTTTCATCTCTGTGTACTTGCCGATGTTAATATTTTTTTATGAATTTACTTAATGTTATGAATTTTTAATTTAATTTATCAATTTTTTTCAACTATAACCAAAAAGAAAAAACTATTATTTCCAATTATTTAAATATTTTTTAAACAATTCTTATCAATTTTATTATGTCAAAGATTATTCAATTTTGCTTTTACCAATTTTTCAATCAGAATTTCATAAATAATTTTTATATTATTTTTATATTTGCGCTTATTACTAAGTAAGTTAGCTTATTTATATGATTCATTGTTTTATGCATGTGGTGTTTACATAAAAGTAATTGATGCACTGTTATTTTAGTTTAAAATGTATTATGTTTAAATTAATTATTATTTTATTATATATCAGAATTATCATTATATTATCTATTCATTATTTTAAACAAAGCAAACTTAATATTTAAAAAAAACCTAGCAAACGAATAGAATTAACTAGCAATTTTTTAGCTAATCACTTGGCACCGAGAAAATGCAATACTAAGGTGGAGAGACGTCCGTCGCCGTCGGATGACGATAAACAAATAATATAATTATGTTCCTCGCCATTCGCAGTTGCTGCTAACTGTCCCCACTCTTGATGCAGCTTTCTTGATCGCGCCTCTCTTCCCTCCAACTTTTTTAAGACAACTACAAACAGGCGCGACACGCAACGCGACACAAAAGCACCGAGTGTCGCGCGACGAGCGGTGCTTATGATCCGCGTTGCGTGTCGTGCCTGTCTGTAGGAGCCTTCATTCTTCTAACAATTTATCATTTACGTGTAATGGTGGTTTATTCTGCTCGATTTGATCAAAGAGCACATAATAAGTACGACAAAATTTTGCAACTGATTGTTTCTGGGTCTGTAATTTTGTGCAGCTAAGATATACGATTATGTATCCTACATAGTACGTACCAAACATAGTAGTAACGAGGAAATACTAAATGACATAATAATAATAAAATTGTAAGTAGTTACTTTAATCACTTTAGTAGTAAATGAGTATTTCCTTGGCATCATCCAAAGTCTGCCTCATCTTATTTGAGGTATTTTATATTTATCTAGTTTGTACAGTGGCTAGTACATCAAGCTACACGAACCTATCAAATTTCACCAAACGATTTTAAACTTTAAAATGTTGATTATTAAGCTCAAAATTGAACGTGAAAATTTGACAGTTTGTGGTAACTTGATGTGCTGGCTACCGTACGTAGGTAATAACTACAATAAAGAACAGTGTGGTGTGTTCCCGCTATCCCCACACCGCCCGTGTCCCCATTAAAGGTTACTGCACACAGTCTGCGTGGCGTGGCGGGGTGCGGCGTGGCGGGGCGGCCTCGCTGCGCTGGCGCGGCGGCATCGTTCACACTGCGGGCGCGATCACGTCCGCCGCGTCCTTTCACGCCGACCGTGTCGTGACGCGATTCATTCATCAAAAAGATGTTGAGCGATTCAGACGTGGAAACGCTCTTGCTCTTATTTGCGCTAGCTAAGAAAAAACAATGTAAACGGAAATGGGTGCATGGAATACCGCCCCGCTGCTTCTGACTTGTATTCCCGCGCGGCTCGGCGGCGGCGTGGCGCGGCGGTTACCATTGCGTCGAGTGGGACTGCTCTGTGTGGCGTCGTCCGTAATATCTAGTACATTACAACTGCTCAGCGTCGCGTCGCTGTCGCGTCCCGTCGCGCCGCGCCCGCTGTGTGCAGAGACCTTAATGGTATGCATATTTTATTTCACATAAAATGGCGAAAAAAAAAAAGACTCCATTTTCTTTTAAGTACCTACTGATTTTTCTATTATTATTTCCAAAATCAGTACTTAAAAGAAAATGGAACCTTTAGTTTCGCCATTTTATTTGAATTACCATTAATGGGGACACGGGCGGTGGGGACAGCGGGAATACACCAATGTTGTGAGTTCTCTAATCACAATGTTTTCATAATATATTGTCGGTTTACTGCAAGAAATCATCTAGTAAAGTTTGAACTTGTATTGACAAGTTTTATATAATGCAAAACCTCATTGTCTTTACTATTTTTCATTAACATAATCATAATGAAGATTATAATAGGGAAATCAATACAACTGAAACTAATAATCTGATTTAAAGGTATGAGGAACAGGGTGTAAAGTTCACTCACACTCTATAGTAAAGGGAGGATCCTCCGACCAGACGGGTATTGTGTCTGGCGGGCAACTGCCCAACGGCTGATGTCCAGATGTTGTATATATGCTAGTCGCGCGGTAAACTCTGATAGCGCGATGCAGGATTTGTGACGTCAGGTCTTTTTGATGCGTAGTTCGCATGTGGCGTTGTTGATACCTCCACAAGTATGTCAACTTAATGAATTCTTGGAGTAAACCGACGATATGTACTCATCATTTTTCTTGCATACTTTTGTAGGCATTCATTTTATTTCATTTTTTAAACCCATCACATTCACACTCACACTCATCACTTACACACTTACATTCATCACATACACACACACATACATTTGATTACCTTTTAGTCCTAAGTTAATTAATTATACACTGAAACCGGTGCATTTGTTAACCTATCTTTATTGAATCATATTACCTGTCGAAAGAGACTGGATCCTGCGACACAGGGTATCCTAGTGTGGGATCCAGTGTCATACCTAAATATTGTAACACTAGTTTAGAAATCAATAAAACTTTTGTTATTATTATTTGGCACTAACACATGCCTTATTGCCTTAGTCTTTAATTTCTCCATATTATTTACAATAACTCAATAACACCAAAATTCAGGTAATTATTCATACTTACCTGAATTTTGGTGTATATAAAACTGGAGTAAGAAACGACCATAATTCAAGAAGACACAAAAATGCCACTAAATCAAATAGAACTATTTGGGCTCTTTCATCAATGGTCACATAACCTTAGATAACTAATTATATCTCCGCCCATATAATGTCTTAGTACAGAACGACACCTTGAAAAAGATTATTATATATACGTACTATTCAATACTTGACACAATGCTCTCAGCACTGAGTTACAGAATAATGTGAGTCAGAGAAATGAGATGAACAGAGTAATGAGGAAGACAAAGAGTAATGAAAGGCGGTTTGATCTGGCTAAGTCGGCAAAAGCTTTTTTTCCGCGCGTAATATATCAAATCAGGCGTTTTCGGTGCTGTCCCGTCTCGGGGAATTGTCATTTGGGAACATCTAATTACAAGTATTTTATTTTTTTCAGGTTTTTATTCCTTAAAAGAAAAATTACGTACTAGTCATCATTATTTTCTCAGTCAAAAGACGTTCATTGCTAAAATAAGCTTGTCCCTAGTTTAGGCTTGTAGAAAAAATATCGATGTATCGATATATCGATATTTTTTGTTGGATATCTAGTATTTGAATATAATTATCGTGATTAAATATCAAGTATCGAAAATGTATCAAATACGATAGGAATACACAAAAATAAAAATATAAATTGTAAGGTCTCCAGCGCATCGGGTTACCACAGACGGTCGAGTTTTCTCATTCGATTTTGAACTTAACCACCAGGATTTTAAGGTTTGAAATCGTTTGGAGAGATTTGACGGTTTTGTGTGGCCTTATGTGCTGGCCACCGTACCAACCTGCCTACCTACTTGTTAATTAATTTATAATTAATATTTAGTGCCACCGAGTTGCCGTGTCTGGCCATACCGCTGTTAAACCCGCGATGGTTTGTGTGGTATGTTTAAACCTCAACAAATGTTTGTAAAAGATTTTTTGATTAATAATTTTTTTTAATTTTTTTTTTTATTAGCAACCCTGTTGTCAGCACCGATTAAAATCACTGGAATTCAGAACCGTAAAAAAGTAGACTTATTTTTATCAATGTTTTATTAATTTATGATTGTACATCAGAGATTATTTTCAAAGTATGTATGGTATTTATATGAATAAAATACAAAAACAATAGAATTTCATAAAGTACAAATATTTTTTTGAGAATTTCACCGATAAATCGATATATGTAAGTATTGATGTTTTTTCAGATATAACGATTTAAAATATCGATACGATATAATATTGATACCTTCGGCATTTCACGCATCCATAATCTAGCATCACCACAACGATAGGGTGTATAAGGCCCCACGAGGTGGACTAAAGACATATGAATAGTTATTTATGCAACTGTTGTATAATAAGGGGTATTAAAATACGAATGTGGGTTTATCACACGAGGCGAAGCCGAGTGTGATAATAGTATCACATGAGTGTTTTAATACCTAATTATTACAGTTGCATACAAGTCTTAATCTACACCCATGACATGAATCCTCTATAAAAGGTTCTGAAACAGTTTTTGCAATACTAATATCGAACAAAAATGGCGGGATACGACGCTATGGCGTATTATAGTGAAACGCGCGTGCGTGACAATGTTCTTTTTTTTTAATTCATAAAGATACCACGAATTGAGTAGTGAGAATGGATGGGAGGATGATGATCCCTTCCTTACTCATCAAACAGATGAGTGAGGAAGGGATCATCATTCTCGTAAAAGCAAAGGAGTTGCATAATGAAATTCAGTACAACATTATAACTCCCGTTTGGATGCTATTATGGTTACTATGACACTGGGTATTTTAATGTTGGCAATAAGCTAACTGTTTCAGAAACTTATAGAGGATTTATAGCATGGGCGTAGATAAAGATACAAATATGTGTCCGGAAACATTTTGCACACAAAGTATTTCACCGGTTTTCTCCGTTCAAAACAAATTCACAAATCAGCCGCTACCATAGATCAAACAAAATTTTAATATTCTTTTTATAAGAGTGACATGATCACTACCAGAGGCCCTAGTGTGAGTTTATTTTAACCATCTCGATTTTATGCATCGAGCACGTTCGGCGGCGGCGTTCCGATTGGCCTACGATTGGCACTTCACCAATCGGAGTGCTGAACGCGCTCGATGCGTAAATTCGAGATGGTTAAAATAAACTCACACTAGGGCCTCTGAATGTTATCAGTAATCAAACTCAAACTTAAAGCATTTATTTCAATTAAACCAATTACAGGCATCACTTTTGAATTAGTATCGGTGCCTGCCAGGGTTGCGGGTTTGTCTGAAAGGGATACCGCGGCCCTGGCACTCAGGCAACTGAAGGAACACGGGTGGGTTTTAGTCAGTAAGTAATAGTCTGAGACGTCCCTGAGCCCTCCCGCTCCGCCCAGAGCGGGAGAAGTTATTTGATAATATCCCACCAAAAAAAAAAAGGCACTTTTGAATTGTCAAGGGGTCGGTCTCTCGGTCGGGGTTGCCTTTGGAATGGGCAACTAGCTGATAGTTGCCCATTCCAAAGCGTAGTAGGTTTCTATGGAGAAGAACGGGCAAGAAACTCTACGGACACTCTTTTAAAACAAAATATTGGTTACATCACTCATGTTAAAATTATACATGTGAGAACAAACGGTCAAAAACATCAATATAGCACTTAGTATTTGGTGTAGGTATCATGTCATGATTTAGCTCGTTTAGCTAGCTAATGGCACCGTGTTCATTTAGATAATTAGTACCTACGTTGCATGTTGTTACGTCATCGTTTATCATTAGCTTGTTAGTTTAGGAGCATGTTTGTATTGTCATTCTGTGTGTAGTGTTTTGTTTTGTTACCAGTACGGTATGTTGTTGAATTATTAGGTAAAGTAGAATCACAAATACGCTAAAAGTTATGAAAGGTGTTCATGTCCAATTATATATTACTAGCTTTTGCCCGCGGCTCTGTCCGTGTGGATTTCGGTTATTCCGTAAAAAAGTAGCCTATGTCCTTCTCCATATCCTAGGCTATATCTCTGCCAAACATGACGATCGGTTCGGCGGTTTAGGCGTGCAAATTTGACAGACAGAGTTACTTTCACATTTATAATATTAATATGGATTTATTATTATTTTGTCTATACAAATAAATAAAATAGAAGTCTAAGATTAAAGTTATAATTCTTAATTATCGAAATAAAAAGTCACATTGATACACATTTAAACCATACGAACTCATTCTACAGAAGTTAAACAGTTGTTATAAACGCTCCACGCTAAACAATGAACTTAAAAAAAAAAAAACTTCCCAACCTTGACTAACAAGCACATCATATCCTCGCATACTGATCCATCAAAGTTATGAAGATTTTTTCAAGAGGATACTCGAGAAGGGATCGATTGAAGCCCAAGGGCAGTTGACAGGCTATTAACTTGCGCGATACTTGGAAATTCCTCTTGAAAACTGACCAGACGATCACCCACTCAAGGGTAAGAACACCGATTAACGTATCGAGTATCAGTTTTGGGGTTTCGCGAATGAAAGGGATAGGTATTCGCTTTCTCTACATATTATAATTAAAGTCGCTCTTAGGGTCTGTCTGTGTGACCGCGTTATTCTTCTAAACTACGCAACGGATGTTGATTTGGTTTTCACTATACATAATTTATTCATTCTATACATTTTTTATTACGGACGCTCCTAATGTGCACGTCTTTCTACATTGTTCTCACAATCATGTATAACTTCAACATGAATGATGTAACCCACTTTTTGTAACAATATTTTGTTTTAAAAGAGTGTCCGTGGAGTTTCTTGCCCGTTCTTCTCCATAGGAACCTACTACGCTTTGGAATGGGCAACTAGCTTCATCTTACTAACCGACCGACCCCTTGACAATTCAAAAGTGCCTGTAATTAGTTTATTTCACATAAATGCTTTGAGTTTAAGTTTGATTCCCGAATGTGCATATGTATCTTCTATATATAACTAGCTGACCCGACAGACTTCGTTCTGTCAAAAGCTATAGTATAAACTCCACTACTCTACCCTACCCTACCCTACCTACCCTACCTACCTATCTACCTACCTACCTACCTACCTACCTACCCTACCTACCTACCTACCTACCTACCTACCTACCTACCTACCTACCTATCTACCTACCTAACTACCTACCCTACCCTACCCTACCCTACCCTACCCTACCTACCTACCCTACCCTACGCTACCCTACCCTACCTACCTACCTACCCTACCCTACCCTACCTACCTACCCTACCCTACCCTACCCTACCTACCTACCTACCTACCCTACCCTACCCTACCCTACCCTACCTACCCTACCCTACTCTACCATACCCTAAAAAAAAAAAACGTAAAAACCATCCTTGGACTTCAACGAACATTAAAAAAGAAGAATTGGTTAAATCGGTTCGTGCGTTCTGAAGTTATAGCGTCAGGGAGGAAAACCCGACTTATTTTTATATAGTAGATATACGAGTATAAAAAACAAAATATCTATCTACCTATGTTCTTTAAAGACTTTAAAACTACTGAACGGATTATGAAAATTCTTGTTGCATTTGATAGTCCAATTCTCGAGGAAGGTTATAGGATATTTAATATCACGCTACGAATACCCTTAGGAGCAGGACAAAAAGAAAAAAATAACACGGTTTCTGAAGTTTATTAGCGTCGGGTATCCGCTAGTACATTTTTTGATTTGATTTAGTAATTTATTTATTTTATCATAAATAAAACAGACGTTCAGATCTTATTCTAAAAATATTAAACATTATGATTGGGTGTTTTATACTATCATCATCATCTACCTCGTCTACCTTGTGGGAGGCCTTCCAACGCTACGTCTTCCGGTAGGCGGTCGCCACTTCAGAACCTTTCGGCTCTGCGAGCAATGTTCGCTGCCCACGGCCACTTAAATTTGGCAATTCTTCGTTCTATGTCGGTTACCTTTTCGCTCTGCAGTTCAGTTCTGTTGGGAAAATACTAGGCAGATAAATAATAAATGAACGAGTTAGAACCACGCCGTTCAAAGAAAATACAATAAAATATACGCGAGCAGACTTAACATTCCTTCGCTTAATAAAACTCAGTGGGCTTGCCAGTACGTTATTACTCATATTGCCTCACCCTGTATTAGCATAGGGTGCTCTTAGAAACAACTGACGGTTTGTTTTATTAGTCTTCGTATAACTCAGTATACTCGCTGAAAATCACGAGCGTGCGTCATGTGTAGAGATCAGATAATCGGATGCATATTTACCTAAAGTTAATTATTAGCTATGAAAGTATAGAAGCAGCTTCTTAAAATATATTTTTTGTAAGAAAATATCCCGTGATGCCAGAAATTCCGGCAATGCATAACTAGTCGGGTGTATGGTATGGAAGTGACTTCTGATATATTATTCATTAAAAAAAAAAAAAAAAAAAACCCGTGATTCTTGGATTGCATAACTATTCAGATGTATGTTTATTTAAAATTATTTTAACCCCCTATGCAAATATCTGTATGTAGGGTGTAAGAGTAGGGGTGGTGTGTGCTAGTTAAAATAAAAAATACAACACCGGAACCGCGGGATTTATCCGATACAAATTCCAATTCGCGGAATTTATAATTTTTAGGATATTAATTTTATTTTCTGTGATTAACATAAATTTAACTCACACACTGACTTATATGTTTATTTTTTTGTTTTTTTTTTGGAAAATCATATACAATGTTTGTAAATATATGAGCAATGTACCTATCGCATTTATTAATTTTTCTGTCATTACTTCACTTTTCATTCTTTTTACCAATTGTGGTAAGTAATTTTTATTTTTATTCTAGGTACATCGTCTTCACCCATAATTATTAATTAATGTATACAAACTATTGTTAACATTTTAAAAGAGTAAGTATGGAGTTTCTTGCCCATTCTTCTCCATACATAACTACATTTTGGAAGGCGCAACTAGAATCAATTAACTATTCATGTAATTTTTGACGGTCAAAAGTGCATCTTCATGCCTATTTGAAATAAATGATTTGACTTTGACTTTGACTTTGACAAAAGCGCTTTCCATAATAGAAAACATCTCAACTTTAGATGAATATGCATCCGAATATCCGATCTCTAGTCATGTGACTTATGTCATTGACATAATATGTTTTAAATTGCAATGTTGAGGGGCGACCGTGAAATGTAACAGCTAACCCTAGTGTTGTATTAGGTTTCCTGTTAGGTGACTTACGAGTTTATTTGGTGTATTTGGTGTAAGAATGAGAGTAGTAGCCCCTCTTTTAGGGTTCCGTACCTCAAAAGCAAAAAACAGAACCCTTATAGGATAATTTTATATTTAACTTTAATTAACACAGTTAAAAACAAGTTACAATAATTAAAGGCAGAGACAAACACATAGAAAAGAAAATATAAAATTATAAAACCCTGGTATAAACAATACTTTATAATACTTTCATGAATCCCTCTCCCTACTTCTGACATATAAAATCGTCCATTCGGTCGTAAGCAGATCGTTTGTTGGAAAATAATCCAAAAAAGATAATTAATTACGGCCAGAGCGTGAGGTACTGGGGACTTAGTACGCGCAACGGTGCGACATGGAGGCACAGCGAACGAGTTCCTACCCGAGACAAACGTAAAATTCCAATTCTGAACGAAAACCGATTCGTCGTAAAAGGACGAATCATACAATGTACCTACGACAGATACATAATATCGTAAAAAATATTTGCTCTAGTATCATTGACCAGGGAGCCCCAGCGATCACGTGACTGTGTTTCCTCTTAACACGCCGTGGGGGAAATGCGAGTCGAAATTTCAACCCATAACAGACGGTAACTCACAGGAACTCTAACACAAATTTAAATATTAATGTTACAAAAGCAGACGTACATTTATTTTACGGTATAATAACTGTCAAAAATACGAAACTCATTCGTTGGTACTCGTTCATTTATCAAAATTTCCTTCAGATAATATTTCATCATTGAAGCTGAAATGTAGGCCAAGAGTTTTCTGTCATACCTATTCTAGGTATTTATTTAATTTTCTTTAGTTTTACACATTATTTATGTGTGCTGTCTCTCATGTGTGTTTACGCAAGCAAGTACAAGAGGTTTTGGCTAAGATATTTCGTCTGTGTTTCCGAACGCAAACAAGCCTAATGAATTCAAAGTGAGAGTGAACAGGCTTCTTCTGGGTAAGCTCACTCCATCGTCGACTTTATCTCTGTCACCTCTGATCTAGACCAGAGTCAAGAGCAACCCCATCGTAAAATAAAAAATTGGTTGTCTGTAAAGTTGGTTTACGGACGATAGTTTAACGTGACAACGTCATAACAAAAAAATGATGCAGCGCAAGCGTACAATGAGCGTAACGGGACAATGAGCGTAACGAGACAATGAGCGTAATGGGACAATGAGTCATCCTTTTTCGTGCATGCAGCCGGCGTTCATCGATTTATTAGACGTTGTCACGTCGCTACGCTTGGCAGGCGGGTTGGCGATCGCAGTATGGTGGTTAAAAGTGCATAGAGAATGCTGCAGCCCATTCTCCAGTAAGTCCCTTAGTCGCCTTTTACGTCACCCACGGGAGGAAATGGGTTGGTGCTATCCTTTACGTCCGGCACCACACGGCACAGATACAGATACTTCATTGCTTTGAGACTTTTGCCAGACACATAATTTAACGATGTAAATGCCTACATTCCCCAAAGGGTGACGCAGACGTGTACCTATAGATAATGACCTATGGCACTGAAAGGTGGTCGCTCACAATGGGCCTTATTAGAAGGATAAAAGTCATCCAAAGGGCAATGGAGAGGGCTATGCTAGAGGGCTATGAAGGTTTTCCTACGTGATCGAATCAGAAAAGAAGAAATCCGCAGGAGAACCAAGGTAACCGACATAGCCCGAAGAATTGCCAAACTTAAGTGGCAGTGGGGTACATTGCTCGCAGAACAGTTGGCGGATGGGGCCGAAAGGTTCTGGAGTGGCGACCGCGTACCGGAAGACGTAGCCTTGGCAGGCCTCCCACAAGATGGACCGATGACCTTGTGAAGGCCGCAGGAATCCGCTGGATGCGGGAAGCACAGAACCGGTTGAAGTGGCGGTACTTTGGGGAGGTCTATTACCAGCAGTGGACGTCTAGTATAGACCGAGAAAAACTGTTCCACTGTAGTAACAGTATATACTATTACGGGGAACAGAGTGAATCAGTTCCGTTTGATCAACCATAATAAGTACCGATACATACAATGATATTATATAAATAAAGATGTAGCAATAGATATGGCAATAGCGCGCACAGACAAATTCAGACAATTGTTGCAATTTGATTTAGTCGGCTAATAGCAGCGAACGAAACGAAGCGTGTCCGTGGCGTGACAATAAATATATTTCTAAAATGCCAAGTTGTGTGCTAAGAAAGTGTATATACTATGGTTCCAAGATGAATAAGAAAGAAGGAATTTCATAACATAATTTGTAATAAGAGTTGTAATAAAATGCAGAGATATCTGAACGACGCTTGGTAAGCACGTAGCATATCTTTCGTTTATACCATTGGATACATAACAAACAAAAAAAAAAAAACCTACTTTTACTGCTTATTTGTAACTTATATGAGTTGTGCAAGGTTATTATATTTATTTGGCAAATAAACATCATTTAAAAAAAAAATTACTTCCAAAATTACCTAATACCTATTAGGTACATTATCGAAATTGATCATTATTGTGCCACGATTCATGATGCGCAATACTTGCCTCGTCAATAGTTTTTAAACCATAATACCTATTGAAACCCCACTTTCAAAATAAATTGGGCAACAATAATTACATCTTAAAATACAATACTGAATTCAGTCCGTTGTCTACCTAACAAAGCTTTCAGCTATTGTCGTATAAAAGCTCAGACAAAGTAACTATTTTGGTCTAGATTTAAAATTCACTGAAGTATTGATTGTCTGTGGCTCAGTCTAGATCTAGGCTGAATCATTCAGTGAGTAGAAAAACGGCTGGCTGGTCAGTTGGTATGTATGTTTATTTATTTATTTTTAATTTTTGCATGGTAGTTAAGCGAGTGATAGATTACTAAACTACCATGCTTTCTTTGTATGAACATTGGGATTTCAATGAAAAGTAACATTATTTTTCTATTTGTTTTGGTTATTTGATTTCTTGCCTACCTGATGGTATTTCAACGCTTATGGACATCTGCAACAACTAACTTAACACGGACAGGTCCAGTCAAATATGTATGGTTCTTTCCTCAAAATACCATTTCAGACTCTAATATACACGGCCTCACATGATCTAACCAAGATCATGTCTGGACTTTAAAAGAGACTGTGACCTCTGAGTTTGTTTTGTTCTTCTCGCAGTAGTCAGATTGGAAGCCGATCTCATCTAAATAGTTTTAAAATATGATTGACGTTTAAAAGCGTTTGTGCAAACCTATTTATAGAACTGACAGATGACTGAGTAATTATGTATCCTGACTACAGAGTTAGGATACGTAATTAATATACAGAGTGGCGATTAGGTTATTATATTAATTATGTATCTTGACTCTGTAGTCAAGATACATAATTAATATACAGAGTGGCGAGTGAGTGAGGTAAGGACAGCCTTAGCCAGTTTATTTGCAGTCGGTGCATCACATATTTTTCTACCACGCATCTCTAATCTCCATTGGCCCTCATCTCAGTGTTCGCATTCTTCCTACCTATCCAACCCACAACCTATGAACCTAAACCAAAGATTTACGTCTACTAAGCTGCGCGAAAGAAAGACTTTGAGAAAGAAGTCGACAGGAGGATCCGGTTGGGCTGGGCAGCGTTTGGAAAACTCCGTCAAGTCTTTTCGTCGCCTATACCGCAATGTTTGAAGACTAAGGTCTTCAACCAGTGCGTCCTGCCCGTTATGACATACGGTGCCGAAACGTCGACACTGACAGTCGAACTGGTTCACAAATTTAAAGTCGCTCAGCGCGCTATGGAGCGGGCTATGCTCGGAGTTTCTTTGGAAGGATAAAATCAGGAATGAAATTATCCGGAAGAGAACCGGAGTTACCGTCATAGCTTGCAGAGTAAGCAAGCTGAAGTGGCAGTGGGCTGGCCATATTTGTCGAAGGACTGATGGCCGATGGAGCAGACGAGTCCTGGAGTGGAGACCGCGTATCGGCAAGCGTAGTGTGGGACGCCCTCCAGCTAGATGGACCGACGACCTCAAAAAGGTGGCTGGGATAGACTGGATGCGGAAGGCGGAGGACAGGGTGATGTGGCGCAGCATGGGAGAGGCCTATGTTCAGCAATGGTTAGGGACAGGTAGGGATGGTAGGGACCTTGACCGTACTTTCGGGATCGTCCCAATAGCCGTGGAATACCGTTCCACTCCACACACCTCAGGGCATGTTGTCTCCTTGTAGGTACGACACTATGTGCTAGCGACGGTTTTCGGGGGCCCATTATTGAGTGTGCATGTCACCCCTTGACAGTTTATCTGTGTATTGCATATAAAACATTGGTCAGGCAGGGGCCATAGTCTTTTCATAGTTCTAGGTAACCAGTCCACTTTAGCCACCCAAACCCATAATCCAATATCTTTGTTTTCATATATCCTGCAATAGTCCTGCACAAACCGGGGGCTGTCCTTGCATTGTGAACACAGAGATAATAGTCGGTTGTTAAATTATGGTTAAATTTAATGACCGAAAGTGACCCCGAAGTGACTGTCCCATACAGGCACACTGGGTGGAAATAGTCACGGGGAAATTATAGTTGTTTTTGTATTAGGTACCTACTAACATAGATCTTAAGAAAGTTGTTATTAACACATAAGTATTATTTATTTATTGCTATGGCACTTCAACGACCTATTCACTAAAACATACACAAATAAAGATCACATACAGTTTTAGGTATTGTAAATACGTCACTTACAGAAGTGCACAGCACTAGCATAGGACTTGAAGGTTAAAGGAAGTGTAAGATACCGTTAGTTGAATTAAAAAAAAAAATGAATTTAAAATAAAGCGAAAATCTTCACAAATTCATACAAAGTACAGAAATATTTAACAAAATAATCAAAAATATAACAAAGAAAAAACGCCGAAAAAGAAGGAGATTATAGTGGGTACAAATATTATTATTAATTATTTGTTTATTTATATATTTATAGGCGGCTCATGTCATACAGAGGTCTTCAGACTCCAAGCTGTCCGAAATCAATGTTTATTATTAGTATTATTAATACAAAATTAAGATTAATTAAAATAATAATGGCGTTTCCATGACAATCAAATCGAGTCACTGCGTCATTGTATGTCAGAGGTGTCAAAACGAAACAGAAACACGCAGAAACATGACTATCTTTTGACGGGGCAGAGCGAATCTACGATTTAAATCTATGGCCTAAACATAATGACGTCACAAAACAAAATGCAACGTCAACATCGGAAAGAAGTCATTTGTCAGAATTTTCTTACGTCTGAACATGGGAAATGATTTGAGAAAATATTCTTGAACAATAGAAGTTTCTTGAATGCACGTTAATATTAGTGTTTTTAAATAAACTGCGTACATCCTGCTGTAGTCGACTGTGAAACAATTAATAGTAAAATAACAGAACATAATATCACGCCCGTAATCCCCGAAGGGTTATGCAGAGCTGTACCTATAGATAGTACCCACATTTCGCCAGTTATATTTAAGGCCCCTCACCCACCGCGACTTTTTGTAGCGATGTTGTCGCGCGTTTACGAAACGCGCGACAGTATCGCTACTAACGCGCTAGGCGCATTTGCAACGCACTACAGAAGCGATGCCAACGCTCTACTAACGCGCTACAATATCGCGACTGTATCGATGCAAACGCGCGACCATGTCGAACGACATCTGGGAGAAAACGGAAGGAGGGCGCTAGGCGCATTTGCAACGCACTACAGAAGCGATGCCAACGCGCTACTAACGCGCTACAATATCGCGACTATATCAATGCAAACGCGCGACCATGTCGAACGACCTCGGGGAGAAAACGGAGGGAGGGTGGCGTGTGAGTGGAGAACTGAGCATCAGTGCAAATGTAGAATTTTTGTGCCGTTACTGAATCGCGTTTGCATCGCGACTGAGTATCGTGGTGTGGGCGAGGGCAGACAGCTAGCGGCCGCATCTCGGCTGTATCGATGCGAACGCGCGACAGCATCGCTACTGCATCGCTACAAAAAGTCGCCGTGGGCGAAGGGCCTAAGTTCCATGTAATCCAATACAATAAAATTTTCAGGATGATGTTGGGATTTCCTCGTTTCTGCAGTGCCTTCGAGATGTTCGCGCAGGCTCGTACGGACGATTTCATGCCGTCATTCGGAAAAAAAGTCGCATCCTGAAAACTGTAGCTGAAGATGTGCGTGCTCCTGTGTTGAGCCATTTCGTTCGTCTGGTAATCTTTTAGGCAGGAATCTACCTTCCCTATTGGTTATCGTGATGGGGCGGGGTGTCTCAGCACAGGGGCATTTGTATATAGAATTAGATGATAGTGTTGTCCTTTGTAATTGTATTTAAGAACTAACAATAGTTTCTAAGTTTTTCTATACTAACCTTTGGATCTAGTCCCAAAATAAAAAAATTGAATTTGAATTTTGAATTGAATATGGGGGAGAATGTGGGGGGGGGGGTCCTAGAGACTGGGCAGCAGCGTTCTCTATTCATTTTTAACACCATACTGCGGTCGCCAATCCGCCTGCCAAGCGTGGCGATTATGGCAAACCCCCTAATTTGGGGACGCCTATGTCCAGCAGTGGACGTCTTTCGGCTGAAATGATGATGAATAGTGGCGAACGTGCACAAATCCAGACACCGGGCTGCTATTGAGAAATTCCAGATGGAAAATACCAATACCACTTTGCCCGGCCTAGGAATCGAACTCAGGACCTCATGCTCCGCAGTAGGGCTTGCAATGACTAGGCCAACGAGGCAATAGTGATGAAATAACTAACTAGTTAATCTGAGGGAAATTGCCAAAAGATAGTCAGATATACAACATTATTTTTAGTATATGCAAAACCTGAATATAGTTTGTTCAGAATAAGGAACTGAATCGATTCCAATAGTTTTTACACTATGTTATATTTTTTCCCAAAAATATTTAAAAAAGGTTACAAGTTGGACACCGAGCGACACTAAGTACTTGACCATTACGAAAAAGTCCTAAGCCTGCAAGTGTGATGGAAAATGTTATCACCAGTTAATTACAATACAATCGTCGTACGGTTAGATACCTACTGCCAAATTAATATTATTATTAATGAACGCAAGGCGCGGGCGGCGCGGGTGCGCCGCGTGGTGAGCATGTTTTTGTACGGACAACCAGGTAACATAACAAGCTTATAACTTTGTTATTTTTCATGATACAGTTTTGAAATTTTGTACATAAATTCTTTACATAAAAATACTAGACACGTGTTTCGGGTTTCGCATAAACTAAAACTAATGTTGTATATGTATATTAAATTCAAATTCACATTCAAAATTAGTATGAACTCGGCCAGAAGGTGTTTAAGCATCGAATTTTTCAAGTAGCGATAGGTTATATTATTTGTTTTTGTTTTTATTATTTTCTGTTAATGCAGTCACATCAATTGCAAACCAAATATTTATATTTATTCTTATTTTAATTTAGGTGAATTGTTTTATGTTTTTGTGCTCACACCATAAATTATTACCTATTCAATGTCTATACGTGAGGATTTGTAATTGGCTCTCTGGTGACTATGGTTCCCTTTTTTGTTTGTTTTTATTAGCTGTAAGTCCTCCATGTACTAAATAAATAAATAAAACAAATAAATAAATAAAAATTTGCCCCACACTAGGATTTTTTTTTTGTATTGAGGGTGCCTTAACATACATTTAAACTCACATACACAAACAGCCAGACCCGAAACCACTACTTGTAAGTCATACAAATATTTTTTCCGTGCGGGAATCAAACCTGCGCCTCGCAGCGCAGCAGTCAATCGCTTAACTACTGCACCAACCGTGCCGTCAAACTATTGAGTACTAACTACGTCAGAAATTTTCATCCCGTAATTATTTTAACTGGCGTTATTAACATCAATATAATAAAACCACAGTCAATTAAGTTTTATCAAGCACCGAGCCACAGATTCAGTATAATTATTGATAAATTGGTCGCATACAAATATGATAGCAATAAAACATTAATTATTAACCAATTCTAACAAATATAAGCATTAATGCGAAAGTAAGTTTGTTTATTTTTTACCTTTTCACGCCTCAAACACTGAACTGATCATCCTAAAATTTTGCATATACGTTGTCAGGTGTACAGAAACGGACATAGGGTACCTTTCATCCCGAAAAAAAGTACTGTTCCCGAGGAAAACAACAATAACGTTCTTATTATAATAGATGGCGCCACGTGTCTTTCGTGCAACGGCCAAATAACAAGCAGAGTACAACCCGAATTGATTGTCAAATTCTAAATTAACGTGAGTGAAGCCGCGGGCAAAAGCTAGTATTATAATAATTAGGCAATGAAAACTAAATTAGTTGGGCGGGCCGTTCATGCAGCCTGGCAGGCCTCACATGCACCCAAATGCCTAGCTTGGGGCAAGAAAAAATTTATAATAATTAACATATTTTTTTTTTTAATATTATTATTTTGTTTACAATTTAAATAGTTATTTTTTATATTTTGAAATATTATAACATTTTACGATTTGGATACTTTATATTTGACATTTTATTTTACGATTCTGACATTTCGTTCACTGAATACAAAAGGGCCACAAATCAAAAAATTCTGAAAATAATTTTAAAGTGAACGATTTTATAAAAATTTTGTCAATTTTTTTTTTAAATTTCTCTCACAACTCTCTCACACTCACAATTTTATTTTGGGTTTTATATGTTTAAAATATGTAGTATAATAATATAATTTATAATTTTAATTTTAATGTATGAGTGTGTGTCTATGGACTATAAATATCTAAAAAAGTAAGTAAGGTAAGCTCACTCCATCGTCGACTTTGTCTCTGTCACCTTTGACTTAGACTAGAGTCAAGCCCATCGTAAAAAAAAAAAAAAAAAATTATCTTATATATAAAATTCTCGTGTCACAATGTTCGTTCCCGTACTCCTCCGAAACGGCTTGACCGATTCTCATGAAATTTTGTGAGCATATTGAGTAGGTCTGAGAATCGCCCAACATCTATTTTTCATACCCCTTAGTGATAAGGGTTGTCCACCCTTAACATTTTTTTGACAGGACGAAGTCTGTCGGGTCAACTAGTTTTAAATAAATATTAAGAGCAATCGCGTTGATGTATTCGTAGCAGGCTACGAAATCGTAGCTTCTGTAGCAACGTGCTACGGCGTAGCAACTGCGTAGTCGCGCTTATGTTAGCCTACGCGGTTTGTGGTTTCAAACCAGAAATTCATTCTTAGTTTGTAACTTTGGAGAAATATTCCTAAAGGCGCTATGATCTTAGTGCTCGAGCCGACTGCAGTAGGCTCGCGAAGTCGCGTCCGTAGCTCCTTAAATCCTGAGTTGAGCTATTTACTGACAAATGCTTGCACTGACTGGACAGGTCCATTCAAAATTGTGTGGTTCTTTCCTGAAAAGACCATTTCAGACACGAATCTACATGGTCCTCACATGATCTGACCAAGATTATGTCTGGACTTTATAAAAGAGACTTTGACCCCTGAGTTTGTTTCGCCATTTCTTCTCAGGGGTAGTCAGATACGAAATGTCGACTCCGTCTAGCTTATATTTTTTTTCTATGACGTGTAAAAGTGATTCCGATATCCTATTTACAGAATAAACGATTTCATTTCATTTCATTTCATACACCATACTACGTTAGGTACAGAAATTTTGTAAATTTATTTTGTATAGGCTCCAGCATGAGATTGTATTTAGCTTCATGTGGAGACCGTGTGATTGCGTTACATTCGAGCTGACTTCTTACAAATGCATTGTACAAAGAAATTAGCGCAGTATTTAGTTGTTAATATAGGTAAATAACATGTGTATTACAACTTTTATCAAAGTCAAAGTCAAATCATTTATTTCAAATAGGCACATAAAAGGCACTTTTGAACGTCAAAATTTACAAAAATAATTAATTAATTCTAGTTGCCCCTTCCAAAAGGTATTTATACGTAACGGGGAAGAATGCGCAAGAAACTTCATACTTAGTCTTTTAAAATGTTAACAATATTTGTATACATTAATTATTAAATATATGTGAAGACGATGCACTTACCTAGAATAAAATTACTATAAAAAAATTCAAAACAAAAGTGGAGCAATGACAGACAAATTAATTATGCGTTAGATACATGGTGCTCACATATTTACAAACATTGTAAAAGCAGATGATTTCCCTAAAATTTTAACATTTAATAACCTATGTCAGTTTGTGAGTATATTAATCACAGGAAATAAAATGAATGTCATAAAAAATATAAATTATACAATTAAATTAGCAACCAGTTTGATTTTGTCTAGACTCTAAATAAATGGTCCTATGGAGCAGGACCAGCATGTTTCCAAGTATTCTTATCTTGGATATAATCCTCTAATTTGTAATATGCTAGTTTACAAAGTATGCTATTAATATAAGTTTTAAATTTTCTTTCATTTAATTGTAATATATCAGAAGGTATTTTATTGTAACATTTAATACAGTATAAAAGATGTCCGTACTTTAGATAATCTGAAAAATGGTTGATCTATTTTATTTTTATTTCAAGTATTAAAATTATGTCTATCACTGATTCCAACAATATCCAACAAAGGATCCACAAACTATTAAATTACTTAGTACTAAATACCCCTTGTTCACAGGATTGTGACCACGACTTACGTTAAATATACAGATTGACTTGGGAAGAACACGACAGCCAATTATACATTACATAATAAGTTAAGAGTCTACGTTAATACTTATTACTTGGATCAGTAATATAATAGTACATTGTGATACAGTTGTGGGAAATAGTAAAAACAAATCAAAAATTAAATATGTTTATTTTAACATACATACATACATAGGTGAATAGAAAATAAAATTATCGTAAGTCAAAATCGCACAAAATATAAAATTTTACACCGGAGCTTAATTAAAAAAAAAAATTACACCTTATTCGCAATAGAATTTAATATCAGGTGCTTTGAGCCATCTTTTGAGGTCATAATGATAAATATTATTTATTTACACAGGTTGTACGTGGTTTCATAGCTTATAGTTTTATAGAATTTCGTTTCACATAATTTTTTTCTCATATTTTCGTTTCATAGAATAATCAATACGCAGAATACATACTTTAAAGATTTTTAAATCATTGATTTTTGTTTCACATAAAGTTTAATGTTAAAATAGTCATATCATACTCGTAGAATAACAAATCAAATATTCTTTATCCTTATATTGTTTATTTAATATAAAAGTTATTACCAAGATTAACATTTTATCCATTATAATTTTTCAACAGCATTTTTTTTTATTTTTTCATTTTGCAGCATGCACCATGCAGCGTGCAAGCAAGCATGTAGCATGCAAGCGAGCATGCAACAAGCAGCAGGCATGGTTTCTGTCACGGCTCCGGCGCTGCGGGGCTCCGGCGGTCCCACGCGAGCTTATCGTCGCAGATGGTATTCACGCTCCAACCAAACCACCTGCTCCTCAGCTCGCGGGCCACCTCACCCCTCCGCGCCTACGCGGATTTAAATTACACTCTAGGGGTAGGGCAAGACTACGTGGAGTCGGTTTTGCAGCGATTCGTTTCTGTCACTAACATATACCGAACAAACAATATTCGTTAAAAAATAATTTTACTGTGTGATAAGTTTGTTAAACAAAAAAATGTGATTAAAAATTCATTGAATTGTGTGTCTGTGAAATATTTTTAATTCAAGTCTTTGAAACAATAATATTCGAACTAAAAATACAAGGACCAAATATTATATGAAACATTTTCTAGGAAACGAAATTCTATGAAATTTCTGTCTGCGAAATAAGGGGACACCATTTACACTATAACATAAAATTCAGAAAAGTTAATTTTAAGTAAGCATTAGTAACTCAATTCTTGAAAAATTCGTATAGTAACGGTTTGTCTTTAAATGTGCGATACATCCTTCTCGAGATTTTGGGGGCAAAACTTCATCTTGCACAGTTTTCGCCTCAGATAAAATATCGGGTGGAGTTAATTCCATTTCGTCACTTGTACTTGAACTCATATTAACAAACATAAAAAAAAGAAAAAAAAACTATTTATCACACAAAAATTAAATAAAAAATCAGTAAATGGCGCGTTTTTGCAACTGGACATATTTTTGTTTACATCGAAAACGCCTATAAAGCCTATTCGATTTTTGACAAATGTTGATGTGAAAATAATTTATTTAAAACTGGTAATTAAATATATTAAACAACCATTTAAAATACTTGAGAATTCAATGCTAAGACGTACGGACTCATTAATTTTTCCTCGTATAAAATCTATCCCATTTTATTTCTATGTATGAAAACTCCTTGCTACTAAACTTTTTAAATGAACTTATAAATTTAAAACTAAACTGCAAAACAAAATGATCGAGCTCGTAAACAAAAGTCACGACCGCGTAACAGAAAGATGTCTATGCGAAAGATTTGATTTTCGAATCGTAATTATAGCCTCTGAAAATACGCCATGTTTAACAACTGTATTGAACAATTTATTCTCCTTATAAAAACGGATACACGTAACTCCACAAACTTCACAAAACTCAAAGAAAACACTCGCTATCAATTGTTTAACTTTCAAGACACATGCACCTAATCAACAAATAAATAATAACATAATGTGCCCGACTGTACGTGCTCACATCTGTTAGACTTTGAGTACAATCGTCAGAAAAAGTTTGTTCACGTATTTATGTTAAACATAGAAACTTACGCAAAGTATTTTGTATGTATATTTCGGGGAGCGAATGGAATGGCAGGAGGTGTCAAAAATAAGATAAAATACGACTGTTGCGTGTAAAGTCACATTTACACATTCGCGAGTGACGAGGGGAATGGCGAGTCGAGGCACGACTCGAATCATTATCATCTGCCTAGCCATTTCCCAACTATGTTCGAGTCAGCTTCCAGTCTAATTGGGTACAGCTGAATACTAGTAAATGACATGGAGTGACTGCCTATTTGACCTCCACAACCCAATTACTGGGTAAACCCCATCGCGAGCTAATTAACGTGACATAGCTAAACTAAAGTGGCAGTGGGCAGGGCACATTGCTCGTAGAACAGGTGGCCGATGGGGCCGAAAGATTCACTGGAGTGGCGACCGCGTACCAAATGACGTAGCGTTAGAAGGCTTCCAAGGTGGACCGAGGACCTTGTGAACGCTGCAGGAATCCGCTGAATGCGGGAAGCACAGAACCGATCGAAGTGGCGGTGCTTGCGGGAGGCCTATGTCTAGCAGTGGATGTCTTTCGGCTGAAATGATGACGATGATGAATAGGGGGCTAACCTATTGCCATCAATTGGACACAAATCAAGACTCGCGCACGACGATCGCGTATTCGCGCAACCGATCGCTTTGGTTAGGATGCGAGGGATTTGAAACCGTTTCAAATCTCAATCAAATAAAAGTAGTAGCTGTGATCATTGTGCTTGATAGGCTCAGATGCACACAAATTAATTAGTCAATCTAAACAAAATCTTGATTGTGGCAACTACTTTTTTTTTTCAATGCTTTTGAAAGACTGGTTGTCAAACTTTCAGGCTACTGACGACCCGTAATGACTGTCAAAGACCTACGAATAACAGTCGGGACGGCTCTTAGCTGCCACGGGTTATTTTATTTTATTTTGTTTCAATTTTTTGTACCTACTCTGGACGCTTTTAACGTGTAAGTTTTTATTATTTTTATAAATTCAACATTATAGATGTAACGAATACTTTTGTAACAATTTAATTTAAAAGAGTGTCCATGGAGTTTCTTGCCTGTTCTTCTCCATAGGTACCTACTACGCTTTGGAATGGGCATGTAGCTTCATTTTTCGTACTGACCGACTCCTTGACAATTCAAAAGTGCCTGTAAATGGTTTAATTGAAATAAATGATTTGAGTTTGAGTTTAACGTGCTTTCCTTGGCACGGAGGGGTCTTGGTATGTAAAGAAGGTCACCCATCCACGGACCAACCGCGGCAAGTATGGCGGCTGTAATTACTTAGCCACAAAGCCCTCAACTTGGCCTTAGCCTCGAGCACGGATATGTAAACGATGGTTCGTCATTCGCCTCGGGTTTCGCGTCGCCGTTCGGGACGCTCGCATCGGGAGCGCTTTTATGGACGCGAGTCAAAGAGAAAAGAGTGGCGAGATGAACTAGTATTTATATTTCGCTTTCTAGTTCATTTCTTAGCAAATGACCTATCAAGCAACATAACAAAATGGACTTGACCAACAATAAAGTTATTTTTTTATTTTACGATGGGTTTGCTCTTGACTCTAGTCTAGGTCAGAGGTGACAGAGACAAAGTCAACGATGGAGTGAGCTTACCCAGAAGAAGCCTGTTCACTCTAACTTTGAATAAATTAGGGTTGTATGCGTTCGGAAACACAGACGCAGGCAGAGAGTTCCACTCCATTGCTGTGCGCATTATAAAAGACGTTTGAAAACGCTTAGTGCGAGTTGGTGGAATATCAACTAGGTAGGGGTGGTAACTTGCAGTGCGTCTAGATGTCCGATGGTAGAAGTTACGATATTATTGGAGCTTTACCAAAGTCAACCAGACATTTGGAATCCAAACATGCTCATCATAAGGCTTGGTAGTCCAAGCATTGTATTTCAACTGATATCAGAAGTAATGGGAGTACTAGCGAACGATTTAAAAATGAAGAAAAACTATTTGATAGCTACTTTCCATACACATCGAAGGAAGAAGCTGGCATCAATAAAATCCGGTGCAGTAGAGGACGACATTTACCAACCAATATGGTTTGCATAGGGCTATGCTTGGAGTTTCCCTACGGGATCGAATCAGAAATGAAGAGATCCGCAGGAGAACCAAGGTAACCCACATAGCTCGAAAAATTGCCGAACTTAAGTGGCAATGGGCAGGGCACATTGCGCGCAGAACAGATGGCCGTTGGGGCCGAAAGGTTCTGGAGTGGCGACCGCGTACCGGAAGACGTAGCGTTGGAAGGCCACCCACAAGGTGGACCGATGATCTTATGAAAGCCGCAGGAATCCGCTGGATGCGGAAAGAACAGAACCGGTCGAAGTGGCGGTGCTTGGGGGAAGCCTATGTCCAACAGTGGACGTCTTTCGTCTGAAATGATGATGAATGATGATGGTTTGTATACAGTTTAAATGCAAATGCAATGCAAAAGCCGCTAGAATGACTACGTCGTCCACTTTGTTAAGCTGAAGTAGAAATGAATAGACGCGAATGTGCAAAGGGTTTCTAATGTAGCCTAAAGGCTCCTACAAGCTGGCGCGACACGTGACGCGACACAAAGGTAACGCGTGGCGAGCGATGAGTGGTGACTTTGTGTCGCGTCGCGAGTCGGGCCTGTTTGTAGAAGCCTTTACAAATATCTCGCCAAACAATTCGTCGAATGGCGAGGCGAATCACGAGCGCATACATATGTGTAAATGCGGTATAATGCTAATGTTTTATTACCAGAGTTAGGAATAAGTAGAGTTTCTTTAACTAAACTTTGAGGAAGGAAGTAACATAGAGTGGATTGCCCCTTTTAACAGAAATAACCAGATAACTTTTCAAGAATTTATTTTCCTATAATATGTAAAACAAAGTTTTAATAGTTTTAGTACGGAATCCTAAAAAATTGTTGCATATGATTCTTCAAATCAATAATAATTTGTAACTATAAGCAAAATCCGAAAGATCCTTAAGACCAACATACACACAAATATTTCATTTACACAAAAGACTTATAGATAATACAATAATATAATACCCGTAATCAAGACGACCTAGAAGTACCAAGAGTGAGAACCCTGTGCGGCAGGAAAACTATACAGTATGAGGGGGTTCGACTATACAATAAATTACCCAAAAAAAAGACGTGTGGCACTCGGGGACTGCCGCGGTAAAGCTATTGCATAGCATTTTGTATCAACTTATGCAATTATAATTATTTATTTATTTTATTTATGCAGTATTTCTTTTTCTTTGATATTATTTTTTTTTTTTTTTCGTTACGGAATTTCTGGATTCGGTCCCCGCGCTCAAGGCCCGCGATAGAAGCTATGCAATAGCTTAAAAACAAAATAAATAAGTGCTGAACGTCGTAAAAGTGTATAACTACGTAAACAAAGTCAAATACTATTCAAATATAAGCATAATAACAACTTTAAAATAGACGAAAGTGTTGAAACTAAAGTAATTTTAAATAAAAAAAGGTGACAAACTGTTTTGACAGCGAAAAAATTCCATGTACATGAGTCATTTCCAACCGTCTAGTCAAGTTTAAAAATTGTTCAACTGGAATGGTATCAACTATTTGGCAAGCTTTAATTAAGTCATTGTAGCCTTGCGGTGCAACAGGGGAACTGAATGTACTAGTAATCGACTGGTCGTGAGTTCAAACCCCACTATCAACAATCACTTTTTGTGAAGATCATAATTTTATAAACTAATATTTATAAGAATAATATACGCAGTACACAGAAAAAAGAACTGCCAGAAATTATTAGATCACTAGAGGGTACTGGTGTAGTAAAACCGTCGGAGTGGGGAGCGTGAGGTTTTTTCGTTACAGAATTTCTGGATTCGGTCACCGCGCTCAAGGCCCGCGATAGAAGCTATGCAATAGCTTAAAAGTCAGAGAGTGTACAAGCATACCAACATTTAAAAAAGGCCTAAGGAATTATATATTACATATACAAGTTTAGCTTTTTTATATTGGACACATATAAGTTTGGGTTGAACTGTTTTGTATTTTATTTAGATTTTGGAACATGGGTACTTGCTATCACTACATATACATATTATAAAACAAAGTCCTCCGCCGCGTCTGTCTGTCTGTCTGTCTGTCTGTTCGCGATAAACTCAAAAACTACTGCACCGATTCTCATGCTGTTTTCACCATTGGATAGCTTGGTTCTCGAGAAAGGTTTTAGTATATAATTTATTAAGTTTTTGTATGCATTTTTGTATGAATTAACGATATTTGTTGGAGGTGTCGGAAAAAAATAAGCCGTCTGGGAGCTTTCAACGAAAACGCTGTCTAAACCCCTTGAGATATAAAAAAATAATGTATGGTGGAATTGTGTATCTTATAAAGGTCTTCAAAAAAGTCCGCGATGGCATATGTCTATCTCTTAAGGATAACATACTACGAGTATATCCATTTTATTGTCTTTTTGTAAGAATTTGTTTGCCGAATTTTACTCTTGGAAATACGATTACGATAACAATACGCTTTAATATCAGTAGCTATTAGCCAAATTATGTTCGTAGATAAATAAGCTAGCTACTTATGTATTTCAAACAGTATACAAGAATATTTATAATAAAAACATTACTAAACACGGCGGCCTTATGATCAAAATTTGTGCATTCCAAAACTTTCGTTACTTTTTCACTGACATATTTATCACTTTTCAATAAACTAACACTCAATACAAAATCTACACTTATTTCTCAGTAATTCTGTATAAGATTCTTCTAAGATTAAACCGTTTTCTCATTGAATCCATTACTTTACGCACGTATAACCTTAATGAATGTTTACATTAAGCACCGCGCCACACCGCCACGCGACCAAAGAGTACAGACGTATTTTGTTTTCTTTTTTTTTTTCGTTCGTTTAGTGGTGTTCCCGCTAAAATATCAACCGGTCGAGTATTAGTCAATTAATCCAATTCTACAGCCAGATCGTGTTGCAAGTACAAAATAAATGTCAAATATTTCGTCCAGTTGCGAACGTGACCCTGAGAAAAGTTATGCACCAATGGTGTTCATTATATATTTCGAGCGTTTTATCACTTATCAGCACAAACGGTGTATCATGCGACATTCCGGAGGATTTCATTTTGTTTTCACATTGTTGGTACTTACGTGAATTATTTTAAAATTATTATTTGTGTCGCACTTTTATTTCGTGTTGTAATTTGGTAGGTACAATTGATTGCTTTAAGAATTTGAGTGAAATTTCGTATTTTGATTTTGTGTTTGTTATCTTTAGGTAAAGACACATTCACGTTCAGAACATAAGTACTTTTATTATATTAAATCATTTGTTTCGGTTTCTATTCACATAGTGAATCACATTAAAATTAATATTAAGTTAGAATTTTGAGATATAGCCTGGGATATGGAGAAGGACATAGGGTACTTTTTATGCGATAACCGACATCCGCGCGGGCGAAGCCGCGGGCAAAAGCTAGTATTTTATAAATGGAACTATGGTGTTCTGTTTCTTAGATGGCTGGAACGGCGTAATATAAACTACAACTTATTATTAATTTAGTTAAGTTTATCTTTAAGTGAACTATAATTTGTTCTTTGAGAAATAAATGTCTTTAAACCGAAAATCCAATAAATAATTCATGGTTTTTAAATCCCAGGATTTAAACGTCATTTTAATTATTCCGGGATTTTAAAGGTTTTGTCCACTCTATACAGGGTGTTAGGTTAAACGAGGGAGATATTTTAAGGGATTGTAGTACTCATTAACATTAAGAAGTTACTATGGGACAAATTCACAAAGTGCAATAGGTACCAACGCGATCAAAATGTAGGGAACTGCTGACCGCGTGGTGGATTATGCCCACTCCCTATCATAGAGAGGAGGCCTGTATCCCAGCAGTGGGAACATTCTAAACTGATTTTATACACTTATATGATTTTGTTGATGACACTATTCTGACTCTATTCGTTCCGTGTGGTGCCAGACGTGAAGAATAGCACTACCCCATTTCCTCACTTGGGTGTCGTAAAAGGCGACTGAGGGACTTACTAGAGAATGGGCAGCAGCGTTCTCTATGCGTTTTAACACAATACTGCGATCCCCAACCCGCGTGCCAAGCGTGGCGATTGTAGCAAATCCCCCCTTTTGGAGGAGGCCTATATCCAGCAGTGGACGTCTTTCGGCTGAAATGATGATGATGATGATGACTATTCTGTAGTACATTTTAATTTTTAAGTTCTAATTTGGATTGTTAATTGCTTTGAATAATGGATTAATTAATTGTTAATAATTGGTGTTTATATGTATAATATCCTACCTTTTTGTATTTGTACGTCGTTAACATAAAATAACTAATGGTCTGTGATAATTATAACTCAACTAGCTGTACCCCGCGGCTTCGCTTGTGTAGCCTTTTCTAAAATAAAAGTAGCCTAAGTTACTCTTTATAACTTCAGCTATCTGCCAGTGTCAAGTCCTGTCAAAATCGGTTCAGCCGTTTCCGGAATTTATTAACCGGAACAAACAGACGGATAGACTGACTGACAGATTTTTTTAAATGTGTTTTAATTACCGTGTATACATTTAGTAAAAAGCTGTTTTTTTACATAACAAACAGACACTTCAATTTTATTTATTTTATAGATATAACATTTTGCATACCGTGTGTGTGTATGGAACTTATGAGATAAGATTATTTATTTTTCCAGAACACGGGTTGTCAAACCAAAAAAAAAGCGTGGTTTTCACAAAATTATGCCCTTGACGTTGGTTAAAAAATAACGATTACAGTAACCCACCGGTTAACGTCATTTTATTATTTTACATTTGAACTTTGACGATCGGTTTTTTATGCAGTGAAACAGCGCTTTGTATTTAACGAACGTTAAGCATCATATGTAATCGTTATTATTTGACGTACGTATGTTACGTTAACCAACCGTTTGAAACAACCGGTCTTAAAATTCTACTTTGTCAAGCACTTAGCTCAAAAAAGACAAAACTGTCTCATAGTGAAGGCAAAACTTATAAGAAAATCTCACCCCGTTTTAAAAGACTTACTTCTCAAACTGAAAACGATTCAAGGCTTGTTTTTTTAGTACTTAGCTGTACGCTGGCATTCTCTTTATTAACAGCACTTTCACTCGTTTTTCTCTAAGTATGCGCTCAAAGGAAATCGTAGAAAAAGTACATAAAAAAACCATAAAATCGTATTTAATGAAATTACGATTTTATAGTTTTTATCTACTTTTTAGGGTTCCCTAACTCAAAAGGAAAAAACTAAACCCTTAGTCTGTCCATCTGTCTCAGAAAGTTTGCTCCGACTCTACGAACACGAATACGATTTTATGGTTTTTTATGTACTTTTTCTACGATTTCCTTTGAGCGCTACATACTTAGAGAAAAACGAGTGAAAGTTTTTTTAAGATTATTTTTTAATTCCATAAAAAATAAAATAAAATATTCATATTTTTTTTTATATTTAGACCGTAGATAAAATTAAGCATAGATTCCCTCATTTCGATATGTGCACATTATAAAGACTCACACTGTATACAACATCCCGACTTCAACCATCGGGCTTTTGCCCACCAGACACAACACCCGTCTGGTCGGAGGATCCTTCCTTTTTTATGGAGGATGAGTGAACTTAACACCCTGTTCCTATTAAAGAAGAACAACAAACATTAAATTAAACTCATTGAGATTGCCTTAAAAAGGCTTATAATCAAACTTAACGAAATAATAACAAACGACACGTGTATATAACCGGCCGTAAATATTGCACATGTCTCCTCCTCGACCCTTGCTCGTAAGCGAAGCGCCAGCCCGCGCTATAGCTGAGCCAGTAGCTTTAAATCTCCCAGATAATAATCATAACCCTGATTTTATCCAGCCACCGTCGGTCACTTGCCATCCTCCCTCTGACTCTGCCCTAGCCGAGGTTCGTACCCCACAGGGGGTGCCCTTAGCGCGCAGTCGTTTAGTTTATAAGTTTTTACGCCCTGGCTGGAGGCATTAAGTTTCGTTAGGAGCTTAAGGCAACCACAGGAAAGCCCGGTTAAACAGTCTCAACCTCTCAAGGTTAACTCTGAGATGACACAGCAAAAAAAAAAAATTGCGCTTGTATTTTTAGAAAATGTTCGGTTTTTTAGGGCGTCCGTCGTCTTTGTCACTGGTAATTGTGTCTTTCTAATGCTCGATGTGGCATATTAATTGTTTCATGTGCTTTTTACACCCGACGGATGACGGACGCCCTAAGAAGCCGAAATCCATGTGCAATATTTACGGCCGGTTTTTTACGTATATATTTCCATAAAGTATATACTTTATGGAATGTAAGGAACCATTTTACCACTTTCAAGAAGAACAATATATCGACACTTTCCGCTACAAAGGGCGTAACTCCAAATCCCATACTTTTGGGAATGAGCGAAAACGAAAGAAAATAATACTTTCTTTTAAGAAAGTATTATTTTCTTTCGTTTTGCTTAAATTTTATAAGTAGGTATAAAAATAGAGTTATTTATAATTCTTTTGTTTTTATACTTATAAAATTTAATTCTGGGAAGGACATCGATTTGGAGTTAGAGCGAAAGCGTCGATATATGAAACTCATTAAGCGTGCCTTAAAAGGCTTATACATCAAACAATAACGAACAACACGTGTATATAACTTCCTGTCTTTTCAACGTAAATCCCGTCCGTGTCAGTCAAAAAACAATTTTGTTTTAAATTATTTTCTCTCACGTGACAACCCTCGTACAAACGCAAAACTTTTCTAATCCCTGTTTGGTATCTCTTCGATGTTCCTAACTACGCCGAATGCTTGTGACACATCAATTTTCTTATAAATAATACCTTATATTTTCGTATGCGTGGGCGTTTATTTTTGAAGCCCTAGATGGTAGTCTGACATTATGTTGATGGATCACGTGAATTACGATCTTCTACGAATCGCGTGTGGAAGGAACCAGTTGGTTTAAGCTAGGAATGTCGAAATTTTATAGTAATTAGGTTGTGGATGTCAGATAATATTGTTATATACTCAAAACTCAAACTCAAACTCAAACCATTTATTTCAATTAAACCATTTACAGGCACTTTTGAATTGTCAAGGCGTCGGTCAGTAAGAAAAATGAAGCTACATGCAGCTACATGCCCATTCCAAAGCGTAGGTACCTATGGAGAAGAACGGGCAGGAAACTCCATGGACACTCTCTTAAATTAAATTGTTACAAAAGTATTAGTTACATCTATAAGTAATTATAACTAAATTAATGTGAGAACGATGTAAAAATAAAAAAAATAAAAAACTTACATGTTAAGCGTTCAGAGTAGGTACAACAAATAGAAACAAAATAAAATCATTAAAATAACCCTTGGCAGCTAGGGCTGTACTTTGTACATACCTGTTGAGTATAGTCATTTTATTGTAGGTCAGGAGTCACCAAATGGCTTACCGCGGTCCGCATTTCGATCGCCAACCGATTTAGTGGGGACTTGAAGTAAACAGTATTTATAACTAAAACTTAATCTCCACCAGTACAGCTAGAAAACACAAAATACGACCGTCATTCCGACCTCGCCGCCGAGGTCCCTCGTGGAATTCCCGACTTAACAGTCCCGCCCCTCGACTCTTGCACGACGAAGTGCCAGCCCGCGCCGTAGCCGAACCTATAGTAATTCCCCTTATAATAATAATAACCCTGATCTGATCCAGCCACCGCCTGTCCCTTGTTGTTCTCCCCCCGACGCTGCCCTCAGCCGAGGTTCGTACCCCACAGGGGGTGCCCTTAGCTTGCAGTCGTTTAGTTTATGAGTTTTATGCCCTGGCTGGAGGCTTTAAGTTTTTACGAGCTTAAGGCAGCCACAGGAAAGTCCGGTTAAGGAGTCACTACCTCTCAAGGTCAACACCGAGATGCTCTAGTATAAAAAAAATTGAATAAAAAAAAACCGGCCAAGTGCGTGTCGGACCACGCATAATGTAGGGTTCCGTAGTTGGGATGAATTTATCCCAAGAACAAACTTAACACTGTAGTTGGAATACATGTTCTGCCATACATTCCAACAGCAAATGTAAGTGTGTACGCACAATATTGAGAGATGTACTATGTTATTTTAAGACCATAGACTTCTTATTAGTTTTTCTGTAATCTTTAAGTAAAGAACTGTTTTATGTATTTTTATTTTTTTTTTCAAAATTTTAGGCTCAGTAGGTTCGGAGATAAGGGGGAAAAGTGAAAATTTTCATATATTTTCTTAAATAACTATAAAGCTATTTATTTTACCAAACAACAAGTCCTTTCATGTAATTTTCTTATTTGACCCCTAAAAGTACCCAATATTCAAAATTCATTTATTTACGTTACACGACCGTGTTTGGGTCACAAAAGTTCATATATGTACCAAATTTCAACTTAGTCGGTCCAGTAGATTCGGAGCAAATTGGCTGTGACAGACGGACAGACAGACAGACGCACGAGTGATCATACATATATGGGTTCCGTTTTTTCCTTTTGAGGTACGGAACTCTGAAATTTTTTAGTAGGGATCCCCTAATGAAAAAAATTGGTGATACCTGTTCTAGTCTTCACATACAATTATAATAAATGTATAAAAAATATTGTAAAACATTTTACAAAAAAGTAACTTTGGAGTTTCTTGCCCATTCTTCTCCATACGAAACTACCTTTTGGAAGGGGCGCCGTGGTGCCTAGAATCAATTCTGTTTTCTTGTAATATTTGACGTTCAAAAGTGCCTTATAAACGACCTAATTGAAATGAATTATTTGACTTTGACTTTGGTTGTAGTATTCTTGTTAGTAGATGCTGAATATAAACTCCTGGTGTAAACATTTGCCAGTCAACTCATTCAGTCTCACTCAGTCAGTGAAATTCATTCCAGTTGCTCCACGTATAATAACTTCTGCTTTGACTGAAAGCCACACCATCATAGTTGGAAAAATTCGTGTTCTAGCGCATTGGCTGAAACGGTTGTGTTTTGTGCTCGGTTTCATAAATTCGGTGTCCGCACGAAACAAATAATTTTGTGTTTTTACGTATTTGTTTTAGCGTAGTGTATGACACCTCCCAGCTAAATGGACCAACGACCTTAAGGATAAGATATATGCCAGTGACCTTGAGTGGTTAGCTTGCGTGTTCTGTACTAAGTTCATGCAACGCGTTGTACGTTCAGCCAGTAATAGGATTCGCCCATCCAGGAGCGCTGTCCTTAATAAGACGCATTATTAATTTATTATACACTAGCTTTTGTACGGGGTTCCGCCCACGTGGATGTCGGTTATCACGTAAAAAAGTAGCCTATATCCTTCTCCATATCTCAGACTATATCTCTGCCAAATTTTATGACGATCGGTTCAGCGGTTTATGCGTGAAAACGTAACATACAGACAGACAGAGTTACTTTCACATTTCTAATATTAGTATGGATAAAACAAAAGGTATTTTAAAATCTATAATTAAATTATCCTTAAAAAGGTGAAGGATTTTGCGTGATTCTCAGTTTTTTATCCGCGTTAGACATAACTTTGCAAATTAATTTCACTATGTAATATAAGCATAATCTAAAATATTCACATTAATTTATTAAGAAAATGTTCTAATTTAACAGATTTTTTTACAAATCATTATCACTATTCGTTTAGACGTAATCTTCAATATAAATCATTATAAGTCGGTTATCGGCGCCTTAAAATGGTGCCTAGGAGAGACTGGATGCGGAAAGTGGAGTAGAGAGTGTAGTGACGCAGTTTGAGAGAGGCCTATGTCCAGCAGTGAACTTAGGCGGCGTTAATTGAGGTATTTGTTTTTGTGTACAGACTCAATCAGTCTTGTGTGGAGAAATATTTTACACTATTCCACTGAACAAGAAATACACATTCCCGAAGTCCCCTCGAACATCTTATACAAAAAAAAAGTTCGTGAGCATATTCGCAAGAAGCTGCCAGGTAATGTTTTCCCATTGTGTGTCTTATTTGTTTTAGTATACATATTTATGTGTATTTATTTGTGCTTATATTTATATATAATAAGATTTATATATTGAATTTATAGTTTGTAATAGGTTTATGTATATTTAAATGAATATTTATTCCTCAATTTTCGCTATTGCACCTACTACTGTATGTCTCTGCATCACCCAAGGGTTGACTGGTAGAAAATGCCTATGGCATTAAGTCCGCCTCTGTACATGTTTTGTGCTTAAAGTATTAAATAAATAAATAAATAAATACACACCTACATAGATATGATTGACAGGATATGACGGAAGTATCCTGGTGTAGATATTAAATGGAATTGTATCCCTTTTCAACGTCGGGAACAGCCATCCAATCTGTTATAGTGGCATGATTATTATGGGGTTTATATGGTAGCTTGGTCGTGTTTCTCTTAACATAGCAGGAATTAAGTACCTTTGTAAGAGAAATGATTGACAGGATACAATTAATATGTACAGACGCCAGCAGGTCAAGCTACCCGAAACTGTCAAATTTTCGCAATCAACCTTGAACCCTATATTGTTGTGATAAAGTTGAAAATCTAATAAAGAAATTTGACAGATTGTAGTAGCTTAATGTGTCTGTAAAAAAAATTACATGGGAAGAAGTTGAAATTGGCTCCGTAACAGTGTTTATTGTTTCCTTGTATTTCGATACGTAACCACCTTGCATGAAGGCTTTGTTCCATTACCTCTAGAGGGATAAAATCTTTTATGTAACAGTGGCGCCCAACGTGGGGCCACCTTTTAAATGATTATCACCATGAAGAATATCTTCATGGTGATAATCATTTAAAAGGTGGTATCATTTATAATGATGCTAGAACATACATTCAGACAAACAGAAAAAAATCTAAAAACTTTCTTTTCAAGCAATAAAAGTTTAACAATTTAGTCCATTGCTTGATGTCACGACCAGGAACCAAAGACAATTTGCATTGTTACACTGTGTTGCGTCACTGGCAACAATGTCAACAAACAAACGATCAAAACAAAAACAATATGCCGATTACAAAGTGGAAAATAACTACTTTTGTAACAAACAAACAACAATAACAACAAATACATAAGTTTTTTTGGTATTGCCCCATGCATTTATAATAAAGTACCTCAATCAACTCAGCCTATCAGTCCACTGCTGAACATAGGCCTCTCCCATGCTGCGCCACAACACCCTGTCCTCCGCCATCGTCATCCAGTCTATCCCAGCCACCTTTTTGAGGTCGTCGGTCTATCTAGCTGGGGGGCGTCCCACACTACGCTTGCCGATACGCGGTCTCCACTCCAGGACTCGTCTGCTCCACCGGCCATCGGTCCTTCGAAAAATATGGCCAGCTCACTGCCACTTCAGCTTGCTTACTCTGCAAGCTATGTTGGTAACTCCGGTTCTCTTCCGGATAATTTCATTCCTGATTTTATCCTTCAAAGAAACTCCGAGCATAGCCCGCTCCATAGCGCGCTGAGCGACTTTAAATTTGTGGAACAGTCCGACTGTCAGTGTCGACATAAAGTACCTAATATGATTAAAATTATGACTGTATTCAAATTTAAAAGGGCACTTAATGAAATATTAATTGAAAAAAGGTATTATACAATTGACGACTTTCTCACAGACTGATTGACATTCTATTATTCCATTTGACATTTTTTATTACTGTAACTTTTTTCACATTTGACATTTTTTTTTTATTACTGTCAAGTTGTTAACTTTTGATATTTTGTATTATTATGACATTTTTAATGTATTACTATTTGTATTATTTAATTTTCCTAATTGGTATTTAAAATTTGAGTAAATTAAATAATAATATGATTTGCATGCCCATGTGACGGTAGAACATGTGTGAGGATCTCGTGGCTCAGTAATAACAGCCGCACGGGTCGATTCATCAGGTTAAGCTACGCTTGCCGGAGTTGGTCCGTGGATGGGTGACCATCTTTAAATACCGAGACTCCTCCGTGCCTCGGAAAGCACGTAAAGCCGTTGGTCCCGGCTGTCATTCGTGGATCTTTGACAGTCGTTACGGGTCGTCAGAAGCCCGAAAGTCTGACAACCAGTCAAGGGGTATCGTGTTACCCAGTTACTGGGTTGTGGTGGTCAGATAGGTAGTAGCTCCATGTAAAATACTGGTATTCAGCTGCATCCGGTAAGACTGGAAGCCAACCCCAACATAGTTGGGAAAAGGCTAGGCAGATTGTGACGGTAGACCATGGAGGACTAATTACCCATGTTTGCAACCAATAAATGATTTGATTTGATTTGAATAACAAGAACAATTTAGTTGTACGTCGCATCTGTGCAAAAACAGGCTCAGCAAAATGCTGTGACTTCGGACGAACCTACCATCAAAGCATTGATTTTCAGCAACTACATTTCAATATGACGTAATCACGTCCCCCTGTGTGATATAATAAATCGGGTAAGTAAAATTTTTGGGTGAGTGCGTATCGGAATTTTTCTGCAAATGTATATTGGTCGATTATTACTCGGTAATTTGTAAAGCCTACTTATCTGTGATAGTTGTCCTTTTAATGTCGTTATATATAATACTGCTGTGAAATTTTTCACATATACAAATACAACCATTTAGCTGGCAGGGGGGGCACTTGTTGCTTGACTCTAACAAAAAATATCACTGAATCGAAAAATCGTTTTCACAAGCCCGCAATATTTTTGAACAGCCTATCCAACGATACCCCAAACCATGGGAAACGCGAGAAAAAAAAATATCATTCTCACTACGTGTAGGGGGAGGTACACTAAAAAAATATAATTCAAAATGTTATTTTGCTACTTTGTCGGCATGATTGATATGTATACCCAGGCCAAATTACAGCTTTCTGGTACTAAGAATCTCTAAATTAAGCCGCGGACAGACGGACATACGGACAGACAGACAGACGGACATGGTGAAACGATATGAGCTCTTTGTTTACAACGGAACCCTAAGAACGATAAAACGAAAACATACACCACACACCCCTACTCTAACATACATATACTTGCATGTCTGCTGTCTCTCATCACTGACCGACCCAGACGGCCCCACTATTCTCCTCCAGGAGAGTCGTGGGGAAACTAGTACAGTTCGCAAAATAAGAGCACACAATACACGATCGTCATTCCGACCTCGCCGCCGAGGCCCCGCGCGAAATCCCCGACTAACGAATAGTCCTCCCCGACCCTTGACTGTAAGTGAAGCGCCAGCACGCGTTTTAGCTGAGCAGCATGTAATCCAAGCTCCCCACGATAATAATCAAAACACTGATTTTATCCAGCCACCGTCGGTCCCTTGCCACCCTCCCTCCGACTCAGCTGCCCTAAGCCGAGGTTCGTACCCCACAGGGGGTGCCCTTAGCGAGCAGCAGTCGTTTAGTTTATAGTTTTTACGCCCTGGCTGGAGGCATTAAGTTTCGTTAGGAGCTTAATGCAGCCACAGGAAAGTCCGGTTAAAGAGTCGGAACCTTAGTGGTTACACTCTGAGATGCCCAAGATAAAAAATAAAAATAAAAATTGTCAAGCACTTAGCTCAAAAAAGACAAAACTGTCTATCATACCGTGTGAATTAAAAAAAATGTCTATCATACCATTTGTGTTACTTGGGATTCGTTTTTGTTATTATTTTATTTATTTATTTTTAAACTTATTTTTCTTTTTTGTACATCATTGACACTGTCTTCACTAGTTTTTGGTTGTGAATATTAATAGAATCCATCTGGCTGAACCCTATCTTTTAAGATACAGGCTACTCCTAGTTTAGAGGATAGAGTCTACTATTGCATAATAATGTAAAATTTCAAACGATGTATACAGAGCACTGTATACATCGTTTGAAATTTTACATGTAATTTGAAATGTTATGTTTTTTTGAGAAATAAATATTTATTATTATATTTTTTTTTTTTTTTATATATTTACATATCTCGGGACCCTGGGGTCCCGGGCTTTTGGAAGGCGTACGAGGGGCCGAAGCCAACTCGCAGAGGTCCGTTAGTCGCTTTTTAATTAAATGAGGCACCAACCGACGATTATCCCTGTACGCAATATGCAAGTGCACCCAAGGACAACCCCCGGTTGGTATAGGACTATTGTAGGATATGGAAACAAACATATTGGACTATGGGTTTGGGTGGTTAAAATGGACTGGTTACCTAAAACTATGGAAGGACTATGGCCCCTGCCTGATCAATGTTTCATTGTACACGGATAAAATGGCAGGGGGTGACTTGCACACTCATTAATGGGCCCCCGGAAACGGTCGCTAGCACATAGTGACGTAGCGACAAGGGGGCAACATATCCTGAGGTGCTTGAGGAGTGGAGAGGTATTCCACGGCTCTCAGAACAATCCCAGAGCCCGGAAGATGGTCAAGATCCCTACAAGCACTTACTGGAATACTTCCTTCCTCCGAGCACGTTTGCTCTTGCGAATCTCCACTCAAGCCGGCCACTAAAGGCAAGAACGAGGTGGGAGCTCAGTTCCTCGTCAGTGTTCACTCCAGCCGGCCAATAAAGGCAAGCCAGAGATGAGGAACATGACTTCTCCCGGGAGATAGGGTCCGTGGGGTCGCAACTGCCCAACAGCTCGCCACATGCTGCCCTGCGGGTTTCTGTATCTCTCTTGGTCTGGCTCCTCACCCTAGACATGTTCCGGCAAAGTAAACTCTACCGGCACAGACCTAGAGTTCGGAGCGCGCAAGCCCCACCACGACGTCAACGTAGAGATACGGCGGTGGGGTTATTATTATTATTATTATTATTTTAAAATGTTTACATATCTCGGGACCCTGGGGTCCCGGACCTTTGGAAGGCGTACGAGGGGCCGAAGCCAACTCGCAGAGGCCCGTTAGACGCTTTTTAATTAAATGAGGCACCAACCGACGATTATCCCTGTACGCACTACGCAAGTGCACCCAAGGACAACCCCCGGTTGGTGTAGGACTATTGCAAGATATGGAAACAAAGATATTGGACTATGAGTTTGGGTGGTTAAAATGGACTGGTTACCTAAAACTATGGAAGGACTATGTCCCCTGCCTGATCAATGTTTTTTTACACACGGATAAAATGGCAGGGGGTGACTTGCACACTCAATAATGGGCCCCCGTAAACGGTCGCTAGCACATAGTGACGTAGCGACAAGGGGGCAACATGTCCTGAGGTGCTCGAGGAGTGGAGAGGTATTCCACGGCTCTCAGAACAATCCCAGAGCCCGGAAGATGGTCAAGATCCCTACAAGCACTTACTGGAATACTTCCTTCCTCCGAGCACGTTTGCTCTTGCGAATCTCCACTCAAGCCGGCCAATAAAGGCAAGAATGAGGTGGGAGCTCAGTTCCTCGTCAGTGTTCACTCCAGCCGGCCAATAAAGGCAAGCCAGAGATGAGGAACATGACTTCTCCCGGGAGATAGGGTCCGTGGGGTCGCAACTGCCCAACAGCTCGCCACATGCTGCCCTGCGGGTTTCTGTATCTCTCTTGGTCTGGCTCCTCACCCTAGACCTGTTCCGGGAAAGTAAACTCTACCGGCACAGACCTAGAGTTCGGAGCACGCAAGCCCCACCACGACGTCAACGTAGAGATACGACGGTGGGGTTATTATTATTATTATTATAAATGGTTTTCTAAACTCATGCTTCAAGTACTTAATACACTAGCAGCGGTCGTTGACTCCAAAAAATAAATTAAATCATCATTTTTTGTTTATTTTATCTTGTGTATCGGTCCCATCACGTCTGCGGAGTTTCGCTAGCTAATTTAATTTGACCCGGTGGTTAGTCTGTGGTGGGTGATAAAACACGCCATTTGTAAAATATGTCTGATGACTGTTGATAAAAAGATACGAAATGTTTTAAGTAATAATTAGTTTTTTTAATTAGTTTTTTAAGTAGTTTTTTGTATACGGTATCATTTCCCTGACAAAGATACTTCCTGCTATACAACGTGTTTTTTTTTTTTCATATCGCATAACTCTAGGGTTATATTCTATGAGTAAAAATAATACAAAAAGTCCTAGATGATGTGGTCCAAATATGAATAGTTTCGAAGATAATTTTCATCAATCATATTAATTTAGGTCAAAAATTGCCACCCGTATGACGAATTGTTACCTTTGGGACGTTGCCAAACTGATGAAACTGTGACCCTCGATGTATGTAGGTATTTAAGTTTCATTGATAAATACGAGTAATTCATCTTCATTCAAACCAATCATTAATATTTAAAGCTAAGAAAATTCACGTAAGGGTTTACATTAATAATCGTGACTTTGTCGAATAATTATTTAAAAAAAATATATATTATATATATATAAAAAAATTATTCATACGCCAGTTGATTCTTTGATATAGTCTCATTCCTACCCTAGAGTTCTGCCTAGCCTTTTCCCAACTATGTTGGGGTCGGCTTCCAGTCTAACCGGATGCAGCTGAATACCAGTATTTTACATGGAGCGACTGCCTATCTGACCTCCACAACCCAGTAACTGGGTAACACGATACCCCTTGGTAAGACTGGTTGTCAGACTTTTTGGGCTTCTGACGACCCTTAACGACTGTCAAAGATCCACGAATGACAGCCGGGACCAACGGCTTAACGTGCTTTCCGAGGCACGGAGGAGTCTCGGTATGTAAAGATGGTCACCCATCCACTGACCAACCCCGGCAAGCCTAGCTTAACCTGACGGATCGACCCGTGCGGCTGTTATTACTTAGCCACGAGCTCCTCCATTCCTACCCTAGAGTTATGGGATATAAAAAAAAAACACCTTGTATAAAGAAAAACATGACCATGCCACCATAAAAACCCTGTAATAAAAATACCAAACATTAAGCAACAACTAAGTCATAAAGTAAAAAGTAAAATAATAAGTAAAGTAAGTAAGTAGTCATTGAGTTATTAACATTAACTTAATTTGAAGCTGAAGCCACGCGGCTATTAATTTATTCAACTAAAACAAACAACTAAAGGCGAATTTCAATAATGAAACTGAACGTGATCAGCACATCTGAACCGCGTTCAAGAGCAATCACTGTCATCATGGTGTGGGATATTGATACTGACAGCTTTTGAACACAGTTTAGATGTGCTGATTGCGTTCAGTATGAATGGTGTAATTCGCCCTTAAGGCGGCGATAACTTCTCGCCCTTAAACACTGAGAATCTTCTTTTATGCCATCTACCATAAAATTTTATGCTTTTCTTTCCAAGCGTACTTGCACTTACATAATATTAATCTCCCTCACACAGGCACACCCACTTTTCACGCACGCACACGCACAATCGCGCATACACTCACACACACCTACCCACCACCCTCACACACATATATGAATGGTGTAATTCGCCCTTAAGGCGGCGATAACTTCTCGCCCTTAAACACTGAGAATCTTCTTTTATGCCATCTACCATAAAATTTTATGCTTTTCTTTCCAAGCGTACTTGCACTTACATAATATTAATCTCCCTCACACAGGCACACCCACTTTTCACGCACGCACACGCACAATCGCGCATACACTCACACACACCTACCCACCACCCTCACACACATATACACACTCACCCCACACTCACACAAAATTGTAAATGAGAATATATATATATATTTTTTTTGTTATATTTAAGGTTTTTTTTTTACTTTTTTTTTTTCATTTTATTTATTTAAGTAAACATATTACAAATATTGGCTTGTGACTTTCCTGCGGAGGAACACTGATCTCTAAGATACAGGGTCACCCCTAGTTTGGAGATCAGGGTTTCAATGTTTTTTGTATAGCATAGTCTCCTAGTTATAAATATAACATTGTTTTAGCTTTGTTTTTAGTACTTAGGCTTTTCTTCATTAAACATTTTTTTTTTTTAATTATAACTTACTTTTAATGATTTTAAACTGAAAATCACGTCTAAACGAGTAGTGTTAATGTTTTGGAAAAAATATATGTTCAATTAGAGCATTTTCTTATACCTCAATATTTGAATATTTTAGATAATGTTTATATTACACAGTGAAAATAATTTGTAAAGTTACATCTAATGCGGATAAAAAACTGAGAACCACGCAAAATCTATCAAGCGTATTTTTCTGACACCTTCACATTTTCAAAGATAATTTAATTATTGATTTTTTAGTATACGTGTTTTATTATAATACCTTTTGTTTTATGTATAATAAATTAATGATGCGTCTTATTTGGGACAGCGCTCCTGGATGGACGAGTCCCATTACTGGCTGGGCGTACGACGCTTTGTGTGAGCTCAATACAGAACACGCAAGCTAACCACTTAAGGTCACTGGCATATATCTGTGTCTTAATAACATGATTTTAATAGGAAACGAGTATGTTTGCTCTTCATTATCATCATCATCATCATCATTTTAGCCGAAAGACGTCCACTGCTGGACAAAGGCCTCCGCCAAGCACCGCCACCTCGACCGGTTTTGTGCTTCCTGCATCCAGCGGATTCCTGCGGCTTTCATAAGGTCATCGGTCCACCTTGTGGGAGGCCTTCCAACGCTACGTCTTCCGGTACGCGGTCGCCACTCCAGAACCTTTCGGCCCCAACGGCCATCTGTTCCGCGCGCAATGTGCCCTGCCCATTGCCACTTAAGTTTGGCAATTCTTCGAGCTATGTCGGTTACCTTGGTAATTTCCTGTGGATCTCTTTATTTTATTTCTCTTCATTATGCGGTTTATCTTTGTGATAAGTCCTTTGTGTTGACAAGCATGTCTATAATAATCTACATGTATACTGCTAATTAAGCAACAAACGATGTAATCATTGATTTAAGTATGATAAACCTTGAAAAAACGACAAACGTTATTCTCATAGCACGGCTAGAGGTAGGGTCGAGTGGGCGCAGACCCAAGGAAACCTGTCTAATATTTGTAAATACAAATCATCTTCTTAACGGCAGTGAATACATTTTAAATAGACATCATTTCCCGGGTATTTTCATCACTTTTTACCATTATATTTATGGTTCTATATGAAATAGTTATCATAGAATGCGAGTGAAACCACGAGCAATAGCTAGTAGAGAATACAATTTTATTATACTTGGAAAATGCTCGGAATTGTGATGAAAACTACTTTTTGCATGCAAAATGGAAGAATGTAGCTGGAACCAAACATTATCTTGTAGATAATCTCACCTCTGTGACATACCCATGTAACCCCCCCTAAACTTTTTTATTTCTCATACTTGGAAAGTACGCTTGAAGTTACCTGGTCGGAGGGTTGGAATAAGGGTTTGATGACGTGATTCTTACTGAAGTTATGATGAGGTTATTTTTCGCACTTGACCGCCGTTGTTCGCCCTTACTCGCTTCTTGTTAATCGCCGGCGGTAGGACAGGGTCCTACGCTTTGAAACTACGTAAGTAGAAGCCATTTATAACAATAATAATTGTTACGCTTGGCAAAGTGATATTGGTCAAAGTTAATAGTTACTGGTTCACAAAGAAGGTGCTGAAAGCGCACTGTATTGAACCCTTTGTTACCAATTGTATTTACGAGAACTACTCAGCAAGAAATTTTTATTTTTCTATTTTCCTTTATTGGCCAACAAACAATAGGGATGTTGACCTAAAAAAAAATATTTTGTCCGTCATGTAGATTATTAAAAAATATTTATTCTTTTTTTTTACGTAATCAAAACATTACGGCAATACATTGAGTTCAAATGTGGCATGACGTCACTTCTTAGTAGATTTTATACATAGCTGTGACGGAACGAGCCCGCACTCCCCAAGTTTAATGTGTTTTATCTAAGTCATTTTTTATTAATTTAAGATAAAGCAAAAAATACGTGTCTAATTCTCTGTCAAAATTGCCTCGCCCCCTTTTACATTGGACTTAAACATAACTGGCAAAATCTGGGTGCTCTACAGGTACGCCTCTGCCGTAGACTTCTGGGATAACAGGCGTAATGTTATGATGTTTATTTTATTTGCGAAAACACAAAACAATTTATTTGTCTAGAATGTTCTCATCAAAATTCAATAGTTGAGAGTCTGGGTTTTGGAGATTACAATAGCAAGAAAACCAATACCGAGTTGTTAGCTAAAATTAATCACTTTTGAATAAATTAGAGACACAATCACAAGAGTAACTGTCCCTTGGAAAGGATTAATGAGCATTAGAATAAGAATTGTAGTTTAAGATCTTATTTTAGTTAACTAGAACATTTACAATAGATTACTAATCTTGATTGATTTTGCTCGAAAAATAGTTGGTTTAGGTTTGAATGTAATATTGGTGGAATACTAATTGACTTTAGAGATAAAGCATTTCTCCGGAGTATTCCCACTGTCCCTATTGCACCTCCGACTAGGAAACGACTAGATATCAATGATTGTTTCGCTCAAGAAACGAACAAAAGATTGTAGGTCCCGATAAGTACAAAAGATACATAATATTACTCGTATTAGTTACTCGCCTAGTGTGGACTGATTCGCCTAACAATGGGTCTCGCGATAATCCAAATTAAGACCACACTGAAAAAAAAAAGTTGTTGCCATACTCAAGTTTTATTTAGATTGACTAAGTAACTTGTTTGCATCTGAGCCTATCAAGCACAATGATCACAGCTACTACTTTTATTTGATTGAGATTTGAAACGGGATCTTGATTGGAGTTATCACAAAACCTATTTGCAGCAATCAAGTCAAAACATAGTTGCTCCAACCAAGATTATTAGATTAAAGTTTCAATGATCTTTATTGAAGCAATCAAAATGCTTGATTGACACAACTAACTTACTTTGTTACAGTTAACATTTTTTTAACTTGTCACTTTTTTAGCTCTTCTACAATGGTGTCATGTTAAGGGTAATCGAGAAACTTGTTGAGCGTTCAGTCATTTGAACTAGTATTGCTACAATCATGTCGTGATGATCAACTTTTACTAAGATTTTGATTAATCTAAACAAGATATCGTCAATCAAGCTAAAAAGTCACTTGATTGTCACTTGAGTCACAATATCTTAGCAAAACATGAAACCGTCGACCAGTTTCAGTATCTGGACTCTGTAATTACCAACAAGGAAAGCAGCGAACTAGAAATTCGAAGACAAATTGGCATGGCTAAAATGGCGATGACTCCACTTAACAAAATATGTAGTGGCAAAATGTCACCAGTTAGACGAAGAAACACCAGGGCCTCAAGTCTGCTATTATAATAGTGTCAGAATGGTCTCGCCATTGTGAGTATTTGACAGTGTTTGTATGGCAAATCTGTCAAAAACTCACAATGAAGAGACCATTCTGACACTATTGTAATAGCAGACTTGAGGCCCTGGTCCGCACACTTGTCTAGTCCATTTTTCTTTATGGGGCAGAGACTTGGACGATCAAAGCTACCGACAGGCAAAGGATTGACGTCTTCGAAATGTGGTTCTGGCGTCGCCTATTATGGATACCATGGACAGGCCACCGCATAAATGTCTCGATCCTTGAACAACTCAGAGAAATCACGTATTTTTTTTTTTTCAAACTGCTTGGAACGTGTCTTGCGATACTTCGACCACATTGCTGGCATAGGTATCAATAACATGGAACGTCAAATGGTAACAGGAAAGATAGAGGGCAAAACACTTATAGAGGCCGAAGCCCAAAACGGTGGTCAGATCACATATCTGAGCTACTAGCATGTACCGATCAGCGCCACACTCCACCAAGCCAAAACACTACCAAGTTACTGTGTTTCTAATTATATGATCACCACTGTATATACATACGAGTAATATGTATGGGAAAAAATGTTTAAGTTGCAGTCGGATAAAGTTAATATTATTTTTAAGATACTCTTATTTAAACTAGTGACCCGCCCCTGGTTCGCACGGATTTTTGGAGTTGAAAAAACATCGTAATTTTTTTACATGTAAGTTTAACATGAATGAATTGTGCACATAAACTTTTCGGAAAAAAATCTCAAAATGATGGTAAAAACAACAACACAACACATAGATAGAAGAACAACGTGGTCACACAGACACGAAAATTGTGTTTAATTTATAATATTGACGGTCCTTAAGAAAGCACTTACCGGTCCACAAGCACCACTTTAAAAAAAAAAATTATACCATGACTGAGAAGTAATATTGAAAAAAAACGTCTCAAATTAAGACACGAAGCAACAACATTCGATCTAAACAAAAACGGCCACATTCCTCTAGATCGTATTTTGTTGCTCCGTGACAAAAGAAAAAAAAAAAATATATAATAATATTATGCTTTGAATTTGAGTTTGACCGGAACAACTGATTATCCCCAACAACCAAATTAAACAATAACCTCATCATAACTTCAATAAGAATCACGTCGTCAAAACCTTACATAAACAAAACATGTACATAATTGTGTATGTATACAAAATGTCAAACACGTGGGTTCGTTGACACGTGCGAACATTGATCTTAGGGTCCTATAGGGTAGAACTTTGACCCCCACGTGATTGTAATTCAAGGGGGATTATTTTGTTTTAGCCTAATCTGTGTAATATGGAGATGATTGATGAAATATTAGATGAGTATACAATAACATGTTTTTCGCAGTTGCCCTTAACAATACAAATGCGCTCAGCCATTAGGAGATACATTTTAAAAGATTTTAATATTTTTATATAAAATATCATACACAGTAATAATTGCAAAAAATAATTTAAGAATCCTCGGAGTGATGTTTTATTTAATATTCTGATCGTATTAACAGGTTCACGCGATGTACTTATAGAAAAAAAGAAAGAAAAAAAACCGGCCAACTGCATGTTGGACATACAATGAAGGGTTCCGTAGTTGGGATGAATTTATTACAAGAACAAACTTAACATTGTAGTTGAAAAACATGTTCTCACATACGTTTCAACTGTAAATATTATTTTGGTCGACTATTACTAACTTGTGTAAGTAGGCTTTACTTAGCTGTGATAGTTTTCCTTTTAACTTCGCCCGCGTGGATGTCGGAAAATATCCCACGGGAACGAACTACCGGGATTAAAATTACCCTATGTTTTAATCCACTTTAACAATGTCTTCTCTAGATATTATTACTCATTGGATCTCTTAGTAAAGTTATTGTTCTCGGAATTACTAAGGTGTCTTTGGCGATGACAAAAGTTGGGTTGAGGGATGATGAGATAGGAAGGCGTTTTAACCGGCTAGGGGATGATTTTACAAAAAAGCCAAAAGTCTTTTAATACCAATTTTATAGGTTAGCTTTTTAATTTAAGGGTTTCCTGCACAAATTTCATTTTTCATACCCAATTTTTTTTTTTTTTTCGAAGTGGCAGTTGCCGGACCAATATGTTTTTCCACGTGAATGTCAATATTATACGTAAAATAAAAGCCTCAAAAAAAAAAAACCACAGAATATCACGATGTGCAACCGCATAATGTAAAAATTTATTACATTTCTAGAAATGGGTCTAGAAATGGGTCCAGAATAGTTATTTGTTATACAAGAGTGCAAAATTGCTTTTTAACCGCGTGCTCAATTTTGATGATCGAGCAAGCGAAGGATTCTGATTAAAAAATTAGAATCCTGAGCGTTAGCGAGGAAATCAAAAGAGCACGAGGTGAAAAATCTTTGCACTCGAGTGCAACATGTAACTTTTCATCCCACCTCAGCGAGGAAATGACTAAATGCAACAAAAAAAAAAAAACATTTTTAATCACAAGATACTTTTATTTCAGTTTAGGTATTAACTACTACATTATGATACTCGTAGGTAAGTATTACAGAATAATTTTTGAATGATAACATTATAATACTTAGGTATAATTAAGAAAAATTTAAAGGAACGTTGCTACAGTTACTTAAGTTGAGTGTAATATTTTTGTTAGGTAGGTACTGTAATGTTGGTGTCAGTAATTTGTGTACTGTTTTTCGGTAAACTATCTGTCATACTTAATAGTTGTACCGATTCATCGGATTCCCTTGGCGTAAATGTTGGCGAGAGAGGGCGATGGGCTCATTTTTGATGTAGAAGGGCCAGTCCAAAGATCTGACTGAGACTCTTTCAGTGTAATGGCTCCTACGATGTCTTTACATATTTTAGACTTATTTTGGATCGAATCCTCTATGTATCCCTCTACAACCGCATTGGACGTCAGGCCTCCATGGCGCTTAAGGGACAGGAGATCAGCTCCTGAATCGGCCAAAAGTGTGGCTGACAATGACCCGTGTACAACAGGGGTTCTGGAAGTTCAAGAAATGTTGCTATTTCTCGTGGGATACTGACAATTTTATTTGCACCCATAGGCTGTCTAACACACTTTCCGTTGCGATATTGTAGAAAAAATCGATTGAATGGAGTGTTAGGCGGGCGTAAGGCTTGATATTTCTCAACAAATGTTACGTATTCCTTGCGAATGACGAAGTTGCGGTTTCTTTTTGTCTTTGTATTGGGTAAATTAATTAATCATCTGAATGTTTCTCAATGTTTTTGACATTAAGTTGTGTTAGTTCATTAGTTCGACATGCTCCGTTTACACCAATAATAAGAACAACCTGTAACGTAAAGAGTATTGTATTAGATAAATTAATAAAATTGCTAAGCATGGATAATTATGCCTATCAACATCTACTAAGTACGTATTCGTTTTTTTTTTTTTTTTTTAATGGCAACTCAGAGTGTAACCACGAGGGGCTCGGACTCCTTAACCGGACTATCCTGTGGTGCCTTAAGCTCCTAACGGATTTTAAGGCCTCCGGCCAGGGCATACTTATAAGCTAAATTCTAAATTCCGTCTGCTCGCTAAGGGCACCCCCTGTGGGGTACGGACCTCGGCTTAGGGCAGAGTCGGAGGCGGGAGGGTGGCAAGGGACCGTCGGAGGCTGGATAAAATCAGTGTTTTGATTATTATCATGGGGAGTTTGGACTAAATGCTGCTCAGCTAAAGCGCGTGCTGGCGCTTCACTTACAGTCAAGGGTCGGGGAGGACTATTCGTTAGTCGGGGATTTCACGCGGGGCCTCGGCGGCGAGGTCGGAATTACGATCGTGTAGTGTGTACTCTTTTGCGAACTGTACTAGTAGACCTATGACTCTCCTGGAGGAGAGTGATGGGGTCGTCTGGGTCGGTCAGTGTAGTATTAGATTATGTTAAGTAGTCGATTAATATACATAAGTATATACTGAATGTGCAACTGGCTTACTTTTGCCGACAAATATACGGAATCAGGTGCTTCGTTAAGAAACTTTTCAATTTCAGATGCTGTGAAAACCTCCGATTTTTTTGGTTTAAAACATGAGGGTTTTTTAAAAATGCCACTAATTTAGGATAGGTGTCGTTATGTATGTCTTTTTTCATCTTTATTGTTGCTTTTAGCATTGAATACGTACTCCATAGAGTGCTTGATTTCTTGGTCTCGGACACTCGGATAATTCAATAAAATATGTCAGCAAAACGTTTTCTGAGAAAGTTTTGGCTCCTTTAGCTAGTCGCCACGTGTTAAACATATCGTACTGTTTCAAATACTTCTCGCGTGATTGTTGAGGGAGAAAGCTCATTTGCGCATTATTAACAGTTTCAGTCAATTCTGTTGGCGTCAAATAAACTTCCTCGTCGGTAGAATCACTCATTTTAGGTTTTTCACTTGTTTTCAAGTTTCTTGTTTTTAACCTAAGGTTGAAATTATGACGTGAAAAGAAAATGGCGCGCTCAAAGCAAATTAAAAATATAACTACACCAAGAAGTTCGGAGTCTGAGTTTATACCAAATTAAAAAAAGGTTGTATGATAAATTCGGCACCAAATATATTAGATTTAATGATGTTTTGAATTCACAAATTTAGTGCACACGATGTTCTAAATTCAATTTACTTTATCCTCTAGGGGATAAAAACGGCTTTTGCACTGAGATATCGAAGAGCAATAATACTCTTTCCGAGATGGGAGGATGAAAATGTATTTTTTACATTATGCTTACAATATTTTTATACTAATATATGTACCCCACGTACAATTTTAAAATGGTTTGTAGGTACAATTGGTTCGATTATTGAATGTGATTTTATTGTGCGTCCGATTTTATTTTATGTACGTGCTCTTTGCACCTATACCAGTTTTGAACGGCAACTAACTTGCCCGTATCGTGCAACAATTGAATGTATTGTTTAGACGATGCCAGGCAATTGTTGCTTCAATTGTATGGTATTCCACAGGCAATAAAAAGCACCGTGTAAATACGGTATTGTTATCACATTCTCGCGAATACGGCGGGAATAAAAATGGGTAGTGTGTGTGTGTCAGTTCTGATGCATGACTGGAGTTTACTCCTTAAGTACGATTGTCTTTGAATATGCAATAGGCAAAGAGGGCATCTCTTATTACATACATACTTCGTTTTATTTATTTCATCCACTCCATTTTCATTTATTTGTTTGGGGTCAGTCGTGACTAATTGTGTGATTTTCTTGATGCGCCTTATTAAGGGTTAACCTGATTTCGCTTCGCTCGCTCATTGCTTGATTAAGCGCGCCCTGTTCAGTCGTGGCGTCATTGAGCTTCCCTCGCTCGCGCGCTCGGCACGAAACTTTTTGCGCTTTTCTTGACATAGAGCTGGCTTGGGGTATCGTGAGAGCGTTCGCTTCGCTCGCTCGGCTCGTTAAAAGTATTCTCATTTTTAACCTAACCGGCCTTACCGAAGAATGTATAATAGAGCTGTAATAATCCCTAGCTAATTGTTGCTAGTTTTCCAGCCGATCTGAGGCGATTTTTTAAAAGTTTTATTTTGGATTTTGTAAAAAACAACTTACGGTTTCCGATATTGCCGTAGGTAGCATTGTCGCTCGACACTGGACTATGTAGGCTCATTACATTTCTTATGAAATAACTTTTCACCGTATGTGATATTTTTAGTTCTGAGCAGATTTACACTGAGAGACAACATCTTAAACTTTTTTTGCTACTAGCTGTAGATTTTCTTTCGGTCTTTGATACTGCTGGAGCTATTGTACTCGGCACTAGATTTTTGAGACTCATTGCATTCCTTATGATGCAAGTTCACTTAGATTGAGATTTTATAAATTTTTTGCACGATTTACGGCCGATATGAGATATCTGAAATTATTTTGCTATTGACAACTCAAATGCTTTTCTAACCCTATTTTTACTCTAAGCTCTGGTAGTGCTTTGTCAATTCTTAACAAAGACATCAGAATTAACGTTCAAGCTAAACATGTTTTTGCGCTGTACAAATCGGATTTCATCAGTGAAAAAAAAAAAACTTAAAAAAAAAACAACCGACTTCCAAAAAAAAACACGTAAAAGTGAAAAATAACTTTAGTTTCGGAAGTCGGTGGCATAAAACGAAAATACAGAACCAAGGACACCGACTTCCGAAATTAAAGTTATTTTTCACTTTTACGTGTTTTTTTTGGAAGTCGGTTGTTTTTTTTTTTAAGTTTTTTTTTTCACTTTTTAGTTATAGCCTACAACAATTCGATTACCACAACTTGCTACACCGCACAAACAACAGCGCCACAAGATATACGAAGTCGATTAAATACGTATTATCGAAGCTAACTCAAAAACTACCCAAGCAAAGTTAATAAAAGTCGGTTAATAACCATTTATAGCCCGAGTGCATCTCATGACAACTGCAATAAGCTCAAACATGGCTAGGATACATTGTTTAATTACGGAGATCTGTTACCCTATCTTTCGACTTCATCATCAGATTAGTTTGATGGTACCATTTAGATTAGAACCATTTATTAAAATTTACTTTGTCATAGTCGCTTATCTATCTTAATCGAGATATCTTATCGCCACCCGTGAAATACTTATCATTCAAGAGTTCCGGTGGCCATCTGTGGTCTTCTTCATCAGTTTCACTTCACTAAATGATACTTTCTGAATGCTAATCCTTGATTTGTTGATGAAAAACAAAAATCGCGCTATATGGATGCCTGTAAAATTTGAGGAGTTTCCTCAATTCCTCATGGATCCTATCATCAGAACTGGATATTGATAAAAATGTGACCAATCTTGAAGTAAGTCCTTCCAAACAAAAAAAAAACAATTTCCAAATCGGTTCATAAACGACGGAGTTCTGAGGTAACAAACATAAAAAAATATACAACCGAATTGAGAACCTAAAAACCAATTGGTAACCACTGAAAATCAGCGCTGTGCTGTGGGTCCCTCATAGCACAGCATCATGCTGACTGGAAGCCTTCTTGTCACAGTCATGACGTGCAGCTGCCGACTATTTTGTTTTGTGCTCGTGATTGGAATGTAGATCTATTTAGTTTTTTTTTTTTTTCTGTATACCACCTACTCAAGTTAATTATCTTTTTTGTATGCACGTGTTTCTGTGACAAATAAACCTATTTTTCTTTCTTTCTTTCTTTCTTTTCTTTCTCCTTTTTGGGAAGTCGGTTAAAAAGTTTTTGACTTATCAGTACAACGCGGCATCGATGCAGCTACAGTTTGGTTTTATTGATTCTAATAAAATTCACACACTTAACTTTCCTAAGTGGTTTCAAAATAAATTATTAAGCGTAACTCGTAAAAATACGTATTTTGACAGTAGGTACACACGGCCACAAATCAAGCTATAAATTTCCAGTATACGCTGACCTTTCATTGTACGGAAATCCTATACAATGCGAGATCAGCCAAAACTGGAAATGTATAGCTTGATTTGTGGCCGTGTGTACCAACTTAATAAATCCGTTGAGGTCACAGAATCATTGATCAGTGTCAAATTAGGGAACGCCCTAAGTATGAGTGAGTACCGCTCATTGGAAAAGGGCCAGTCATGACCGTGGTCGGTAATAAGGGTACATTAGTTTAATAAGCTCCTTATGTTCTGAGTTGAGCTGCACGATTACTGACAAATGCGTGCACTGAATGGACAGGTCCACTCAATCTGTGTGGTTCTTTCTTCAAAAGACCATTTCAGACACCAATCTACATGGTCTTCACATGATTTGACCAAGATTATGTCTGGACTTTAAAAGAGACTGTGACCTCTGGGTTTGTTTCGGTCTTTCTTCTCAGAGTAGTCAGATACGAAATGCCGACCTCATCTAGTTTTAAAATATGATCGACGTGTAAAAGTGTTTGTAAAAACCTACTTACAGAAATAAAATCATTTATCATTTAAGTACGACAGGAAATGTAGACGTAACGACGGAATGATTTATTTTTATGATGATTGGTTTTGGCATAAAAATAAAAATTACTAAAAGATAGTAAGATTTTAGCAGAACCTTCAGAAGTGGGTACCTTAGTCCCACCTTAGTACCTTATTACTGCTAGGCCTGGGGGCCTCATTTATTACACTTTTAATTCATAACGAAAAAAACTGTGTATTACTTAGGCCCCTCGCACCCGGCGACTTTTTGTAGCGATGCAGTAGCGATGTTGTCGCGCATTCGCATCGATATAGCCGCGATGCGGCCGCTAGCTGTTTGCCCTCGCCCACACCACAACTATCAGTGGCGATACAAACGCGATACTGTCGCGCTTCTGTCGCGATGCAAACGCGATTCAGTAACGCCAAAAAATGCCACAGTTGCACTGATGCTCGGTTCTCCACTCACGCGCCACCCCCCCTCCGTTCTCTCCCCGATGTCGTCCGACACGGTCGCGCGTTTGCATAGATACAGTAGCGATACTGTAGCGCATTAGTAGCGCGTTGGCGTCGCTTCTGTAGTGCGTTGCATATGCAACTAACGCGCGTTAGTAGCGATGCTGTCGCGCGTTACAAAAAGTCGCCGTGGGCGAGGGGCCTTTTCTGTATAATAAAAAACCGCCCCAGTGCGTGTCAGACCACGCAAAATGAAGAGTTCCGTAGTTAGAATGAATTTATCCTAAGAAAAAAAATTGTTTTGTTGAAAAACATGTTCTCCCATGCATTTGAACTGCAAAAATATTAGTTGGTCGACTATTACTCGTTATCTTGTAAAGCCTACTTAGCTGTGATAGTTTTTCTTTTAATTTCGTTATATATACCTACTTTGATTGATTGACCTCTGCCGTGATTTTTTTTCATAAATCCAATACAAAACATTTAGCTTGCAGGGGGGGCGACATTTAACTCTAGTAAAAATTTGTACTTTAAATCTTAATATTACGCAAACGGATGCCTGAATAGAAAAAAGGGGTTGACAGATCCATAATATTGTTAAATGCCCTATCTGGATAGGGCATTTAACAATATTAATGACCTATCGCTGGCAATAGGTCATTTAAAAATATTGCCGTGTGTATAGTGCCGTGTGGTACCAGACGTAAAGAATAGCACCACCCCATCTCCTCCCGTGGGTGTCGTAAAAGGCGAATAAACGACTTACTAGAAAATGGGCAGCAGCGTTCTCTACGTATTTTTAACACAATTCTGCGATCGTCAACCCGCCTGCCAAGCGTGGCGATTATGGTAACCCCCCACTCCCCACTTTGGGGGAGGCCTTGTCCAGCAGTGGACGTCTTTCGGTTGAAATGATGATGATGATCCAGCGATACCCCACACCATGGAACAGACGACAAAAAAAAAATGTCATCCCCACTTTACATCCTTGCACGTAAAGCGGGGATGCTATTTTTATAGAAAAGAAAGATTTAAGACAATAAAAAAACAAGATTTTAATTCAACACTTTGTGGGCGTGATTAATATGTTTACCCATGCCAAATTACAGCTTACCAGTACTAAGAGATCTAAGCCGCGGACAGACAGACGGACATAGCAAAACTATAAAGGTTCCTTGTTGACTACGGAACCCTAAAATAAGATTATTTCAGGTAAAGCACATTGTATTATTTTATTTATTTATTTATTTATTTATTTAGGTAACCAATACATATAGTATTCTATATTACAAAGTATGTATAATTACAGATTGTATGGCAAATAATACATAGGTTTCCCTGTTTAACTAGGATAAGTAATAAAACATGCGAACGGACTACTGAGATATTTAAATTCAATAGCTTAAATTTTTAGGTGTATTACAAATAGTTAAGTTTAAATTTTAAAGAGAAAAAAAAAAGGTTGATTATTAAGAAAAATAAAATTTTGAATATTAAGAGCTTGGTAGTCCGTCAATTGCCTTCGTTATTATATTGAATTTCTTATTTTCTCTAAATCATCAAATCAAAATATTTTATTTCACATAAACCTACATGGGCACTTATGAAACGTCAGAAGCTAGGTGCACGGTCCCAATTAGTCGTTTCCTATGGAGAAGAGCCGGCAAGAAACTCCACGGTTACTCTTTTAAAAATAATTGGCTTTACAATATTATTAAATAACAGTGATAATAGGTATGGGAGGACAGTGTAGGCCTTTCACCAATTACCAGGTACTTAACAAAATAGAAAAGTGCCAACAAATCTACACTCTACTAGGCCTACAACGTTCTCACATTCACAAAATACAAAATAATCTAAGTATATCAAATATTAATGACATGATTGCAATTACAACTACAGTAACATATCTGAATAAATATCATGTCCACAAAAGCCACTAATAAAGAATTGGAATTCGATTTGTAGGTAAATAATGTCAAATAATGAAAAGATTATGTCAAGGAAGTACGAAAAAAAAAAAAAAAACTGAATAAACATCGTTATTTGGGAGCAGTTAATAGACATTGAGCTACTAGCTTTTGCCCGCGGCTCCGCCCGCGTGGATGTCGGTTATCGCGTAAAAAAGTAGCCTATGCCCTTCTCCATATCCCAGGCTATATCTCTGCCAAATTTCATGATGATCGGTTCAGCTGTTTAGACGTGAAAACGTAACATACAGACAGACAGACAGAGTTAATATTAGTATTAGTATGGATCTACACACAGTAAAATACATAGAGATACGACATAATTACAATACCTTATATTATATTTTTTATCATTTTAAATATTGCCCTGTCTTAGATCAAATACTTATAATATTAAAAGGGGTCACCGTTACAATATGAAAAAAATTGCACGCTGTACTTGTAAGTAATAATAATAATCATTATTATTATTTATTTTATTCAGACAGTTACAGTCCATAGATATACATACATTTAAATTAAAATTATAAATGATTATTTTAATTGTAAGTAAATGCGACAACAATAAAATCCTTTTTATATCCTTTTACAACGTCAGAGGATTAAGAGCCTAATTAATATAAATGAGAGAATCCCAATTGCCTTGTTTACTTAACAACAAGAACATAACACCTTTCTCTTGTACAGAAACTTGAGTAAACAGGTAAACAGATTAAAGACAACCTTAATTGATAGGAAAGTTCATGGAAGTGTCAAACTGAATTATACTTACACTTAGAGGAGTAAGGTTTAGTTTTGGTTGTGTTGTTTTGTGTTCGAAAGTTTGTATGCTGTTCAAAGTTTACAAAGGTACTACGATGGATAACATTGCCCTTTGAGAGAAGAATGATACTTCTTGCTTATGTATTGGGTCCCGGGAAATCAGAAGTCCGGAAGTCTGATCATCTATACTAATATTATAAAGCTGAAGAGTTTGTTTGTTTGAACGCGCTAATCTCAGGAACTACTACGGTGGCCAGCACATCAAGTTACCACAAACTGTCAAATTTTCTCGTTCGATTTTGAACTTAATCATCAAAATTTTAAAGCTTAAAATCGTTTGGAGAAATTTTCCCGTTTCGTGTAGCTTGTTATGCTGGCCACTGTACCTATTCATTGGAAACACGTCACCGGAACGCGAATAAATCAAAAAGGTCTCAAGGGCAACATACTTATAATTTTTTCACGTGTTTAATCACTACCGTTTCTAAATAAACTGGCATTAAAATTACATTTCCTAGAGGTTAACTTGAAGAACCTCGCCTTAAATGGTGTAATTGGCTTCGACCGTTCTATTTAAAATAAATAAATAAGGGTACCTTGTTGACTACGGAACCCTAAACAGGTGCTAAGGTCAGGTTGCAGTCGCACTCTCTACAATACTGATTCAGACATTCGTGGTAAAGAAATTCGACCCCAAACAGCCAAAACGAAGCTAGAGGCTAGATGATGATAAATATACCATCTCCAGTGTTTGTTCGGAATTTATTAACATTTTCTTTTATTACATTCTAAGGATCCGTTCACATTGTTTCCTGACTGATTGTTTTATTTTAAAGCTGAGCTGGCAGTATCTTGAACTAGATAGTGATGACAGAAAATAATAATACATAATGAAACCCTCGTTAGCAAGTCACCAGATTCTCAACTCACCGGATTCTCAATTAACCAGATTCGTAACTCTACGGATAATGTACGATCAAACACATAAATTATTAAACAATAATTTTATATTAAATTAATTGTATCATATTAAATCATAACTTCAAAGAAAGTTGATGAAATTTTCCATAAAACGTTCTTTTATTTCAAAATTTTGACCTCTAATAGTTTAGGAGAAATTGGAATTTTAAAAGTGTGGTACTACTAAGTTTTGAAGGCACACATGTTAAGGCGTACATCAAGAATTCCGTGTTTTTAATTTTTGTTTTTGGTGAATAAATCGGTACAGTATCTACCTATTCTGTTATTTTTTGTGACTTTGTTTTTCATTGTACATTTGGTGAGTTGCGAAACTGGTGAATTGCGAATCTGATCAGTTGAGATTCTGGTGAGTTGAGAATCTGGTGACTTGCTAACGAGGTTAATGAAACATCATCATTCGAAATCACAAGCCTTGACTATTGTTGCTGGGTTGGCTTCCAGTCTTACCAGATGCAGCTGAATACCAGGATGTTACATGGAGCGACTATCTGTTTGACTTCTACGACTCAGTTACTGGGTAGCACGATACCACGCGGTAAGTCTGATTCATGCGTCATGTTCGTGAACTGGCGCCGTCATTTGGGACTGGTCATCTCCTAGCTGCCACGGTTTGTTTTTTTTTTTTTGTTTCTCTTTGCTGTACCTTCTCTGGACTTTTTAAGTCGTTCTCACATATAGTCCTAAATTAAATATTAACGATATAACTAATATTTTCGTAAAAATATTATTTAAAAAAATATCTGTAGAAAGTACTGTTCGGCGCTATGGTGACCTAACACACCTTAAACGTATTGATAAGTAATGGTATGTATGTGGTAAAAGTTAAAGTCTCAAATTATAAGGGAAATAACTATATTGATAACTTTAACACTTAGTTACAAGAAATGGTAAACTATCTACCTAACTTATTAGTAAAATGTATGGTAAAATGGTAATGGTTTTGAGTAAGTGGTGTCTCTAATGAGATCTGAACGCGAACTGACCCACTTTTTGGTGAACGAGCGAATGTGCATACTTGCGTTCGAACCAATTATGCATTTTCGCTGAGTGTTCGATTAAAACTCGAACAGTATCCATGGAGTTTCTGGCCTGTTCTTCTCCATAGGTACCTACTACGCTTTGGAATAGGCAACTGGCTTCATATTTCTGACTGACCGACTCCTTGACAGTACAAAAGTGCCTATAAACGGTCTAATTGAAATAAATGCTTCGATTTTGAGTTTGAGATTGTTAGAACTTCGGTTTTTTGACTACCCGTAACGACTGTCATAGATGCATGCTTCGAACGGGACAACTATCTGACGTCACGAATTTGTAAAGTAACTCTATCTGTCTGTTACGTTTTCACGCCTAAATCGCTGAACCGATCGTCATTAAATTTGGCAGATATATAGTCTGAGATATAGAGAAGGACATAGGCTACTTTTTTACGTGATAACTGACACCCACGCGGGCGGAGCCGCGGGCAAAAGTTAGTACCCAATCTTTACAAATAACTTTCTTCCTCCGTGGGTGTATGTTTACGTCTCCAATTACAAGTTCTCCTAAGACTTCTTTCATATAAATACTAATTTTAGACCTTCTACGTTCAGTTGAGTTATTCCCAAAGTTTTTGAAAGCGTGGGCTATCCATTGAGATAATTGAATGACCTACAGTCCCGAGAATTGGGGCAAACAAGATATTTACGTAATTTGAGGAAAAAACAGCTTCAAAAACAGTTAATCTAGTTTTATGCTCAAAATAGGGCCACCAAAGGTGTGTACTGAAATTCAAATACATTTATTGTATGTCACAGGTGGTGAGACACTTATTTTAACCGACTTTCCAAAAAGGAGGAGGTTCTCAATTCGGTTGTATTTTTTTTTGTTGTTTTTTTAATTTTTGTTACCTTAGTACTCCGTCGTTTATGAACTGATTTGGAAAATATTTTTTTATTTGAAAGGATATACTTCCAGATTGGTCTCATTATTTTTAAAATCCAATTCTTATGATGGGATCTACGAGAAATTGAGGGAACTCCTCAAATTTTATAGGCAAACATATAGCGATTATTGTATTTTCTTTCATCAACAACTCAAGCATTTGCATTCAGAAAGTATCATTTAATGAAGTGGAACTGATGAAGAAGACCACAAATGGCCACCGGAACTCCTCAATTATTAGTATTTCACGGGTGGCGATAATATATTTCGATTAAGATAGTTAAGCGACTATGAAGCAAATTTAAATAAATAATTCTGATGAAAATGGTGCCATCGAACTGATCTGAAGATGAAACCGGAAGGTATGCACCGGAAATCCGTAATAAAACAATGTATCCTAGCCGTGTTTGGGCTTATCGGAATTTCAATTGTCATGAGATGCACTCGGGCTATAAATGGTTATTAACCGATTTTTATTAACTTTGCTTGGGTAGTTTTTGAGTTAGCTTCGATAATACGTATTTAATCCACTTCCTAGTGTTAATTGTCGAATTGTTGTGGGATATATAATAAAAAACGGAAAAACAAAATACAATTTTTTTGTTAAAAAGTTTTATATAATCTTATACTAATAAGAAAACTTTAGCTTTAAAATTTGTTTTTTTTGTTTTTGCATTTGTTAGCCCAATTCTTGAGGAAGGTTATACAGCGTGTTACGGAAAGGGTATATACATATCAAAGGCACGGATTCTTTTGGTAATAACAAACTACATGGCAATATTTTTTTAATACCTTCACCTATATTAATAAAAAGTTAAGAAAAAATTAACTAAAAATCAAATTTTTCCAATTGAATTCTACACATCACTAGACCAAGTCAGCTGATCGGTGTCAATAAATTACACACAAAGAAACAACTCCGTAAAAGATTTGTTTCTCCTGGTACTATTTGCGAAATGGGTTAGTTTTATTCCACAAAATATCAAACACGTGAACTTCTGTGGCAGGCTTAGAATAATAACTAAGCAGGTGTGTGTACTAGGCGCACAGAAACAGATAATGGATAATGACCCTCGTAGTGCGGTGACACGTTTGTTATTATTTACATTTAATAAACTACCGAAATAAGAAATATTAAGCATTTTCAAAGTTATTGCTTTTGAGCTGAAATTTTGTACAGAGATTCTGAACCAGATACACTATTCACCCCGTTTGTATGGATATACCCTTTCCGTAACACGCTTTATACAGGGTTATTGGTAAAATACTAACAACCTTGCAGGACTGTATTACTTATTCTTAATGTACACCGTAATTGTTCCTATTGTTAAGAATAAAACTGGTGATTCTGCTGATATTACTAATTATAGACCCATCTTGTTAGCAACAATCATAAGGTGCAGGACAGTTTGCCGGCGCCACTGTTAGATAGATTTATAGTAGGTGGTCTTAATTTTACTTTACACTAGCTGTTGCCCGCTGCTTCGCCCGCGTGGATGTCAATACTTCCCTAGTTGAATCGGATTTTGTCCAGAATTTCATGGGTTTTTAAATTCCTACATACAATCTTTGACAGCCCGCAATCCCCCTTGGAGGGGTAGTTTATAAAACTAATAATGCACAATGTTATTACTTAGGCAAGTATTTGTACCAAGTTTCAAGGTAATCAATCAAATGAATAAAAATTTTCATAAAAACTTTCATCCCTTATTTTATTCCCTTAGGAGTGGAATTTCCAAAAAATCCTTTCTTAGTGCACCCCTAGAACTCATAAGGAACCGTGCCAAATTTGGAATCTCTAGACCCAGCGGTTTGGGCTGTGCGTTGACATGTCAGTCAGTCACTCAGTCAGTTTCTTTTATTATATATATATTTAGATATATAAGAAGATTAAAGAAGACTAGCTACTGCCCGCGGCTTCCCCTGCGTTGCTTTTTCTACAATCAATTTACTTTAAGTCCTAATAATCTCAGTTATATTCTACCAGTGAAGAAAGTCAAAATCAGCATAGCCATTTCGTTATGTATAAATGTATAGACTGGTGCATAAGTCTGCGTCCCTTTTCAAGGAACTAAATGGTTTTCCCAGAGTATTTACATAATAGCTGTATAATCTGTTTCTATAGATTGAAATATGGCATTCAATCGCCAGTATCAATTATCCAAATGTTCCATAAAACAATTTCTGCGGGCGTCTGAAATTTTCGAGCATAAATTATTCAATTCGATTATGCAAATTTTGAATTGGCGACTACTGCAAAATGGTTATAACTTATATGGCTCTGCTTAAATTGAGTGTGGTTATTAGTTGCCGGATACATGATTCTTCAAATCAATAATTTATGACTATAAATTAAGTCCGTGGTCTGTAGATTCGTGGTTTTTAAATCCCGGGATTTAACCGTCATTATAATTATTCCGGGATTTTAGAGGAGGTATTATCCACTCTATGTTACTTCCTCCCTCGAGAGGAGCTGGTGGCTAAGTAATAACAGCCGCACGGCTCGATCCGTCAGGTTAAGCTACGCTTGCCGGGGTTGGTCCGTGGATGGGTGACCATCTTTACATACCGAGACTCCTCCGTGCCTCGGAAAGCACGTTAAGCCGTTGGTCCCGGCTGTCATTCGTGGATCTTTGACAGTCGTTACGGGTCGTCAGAAGCCCAAAAGTCTGACAGCCAGTCTTACCAAGGGGTATCGTGTTACCCACTTACTGGGTTGTGGAGGTCAGATAGGCAGTCGCTCCATGTAAAATTCTGGTATTCAGCTGCATCCGGTTAGACTGGAAGCCGACCCCAACATAGTTGGGAAAAGGCTAGGCAGATTGATTGTTACTTCCTTCCTCGAAGTTTAGGTAAATTAACTCTACCTATTCCAATCTCTGCTTATAACAGTTAATGTATTAAATAAACTTTTAAAATTGTCGGATGGTCGCCTGTCGCCTGTCGGTTTTCAAAGCCAAAGTCAAATCATTTATTTCAAATAGGCACAAGGCACTTTTGAACGTCAAAAATTACAAAAAAAAAAAAAAAAAAAAAACTAGTTGCACCTTTCAAAACGTAGTTACGTATGGAGAAGAATGGGCAAGAAACTCCATACTTACTCTTTTATTAAATAGATCCCCGATGAACCGACGTATTTAGGAGTATAGCTAGCTATCTTGAAACAGCATTCATTATCATCATTTCAACCGAAAGAGGTCCACTTCTGGACATAGACTTCCCCCAAGCACCGCCACTTCGACCGGTTCTGTGCTTCCCGTATCCAACGGATTCCTGCGGCCTTCACAAGGTCATCGGTCCATCTTGTGGGAGGTCATCTTGTGTCCACTTTGAACAGCATTAGACGAATATACGATACTTTGTATCGCTCCAGCCCGACCGGCTCTGCATTTTGTAGACCTGTTGTTAATTCATCATCATCTGCCTTGCCTTGTCTTTGGCTTCCAGTCTATTAACTGCTCCCAAATAACGATGTTTGTTTTTTTTTTTACATACTTCCTTGACATAATCTTTTCATTATTTGACATTATTTACCTACAAATCGAATTCCAATTCTTTATTAGTGGCTTTTTTGGACATAATATTTATTCAGATTTGTTACTGTTAGTTGTAATTGCAATCATGTATATATATATATATATATATACCTATCTCTTTTACATAGATTATTTTCTATTTTGTGAATGTGAGAATGTTGTAGGCCTAGTAGAATGTAGATTTGTTGGCAATTTTCTATTTTGTTAAGTACCTGGTAATTGTTGAAAGGCCTTCACTGTCCTCCTATACCTATTAACAATGTTATTTGATAATATTGTACAGCCAATTATTTTTAAAAGAGTAACCGTGGAGTTTCTTGCCGGCTCTTCTCCATAGGAAACGACTAATTGGGACCGTGCACCTATATAGCTTCTGACGTTTCATAAGTGCCCATGTAGGTTTATGTGAAATAAAATATATTATTTTGTTTATTTTTTTTTTTTGAGTCCAACCGTTTTTCTGTGTCCCGTAATGTTAATTACTTTGCATACCTACTATTGTATAGAATCAAGTTTTTTCTAACTGAACAGATAGCTGTGCTGCTGGGGAGTTTTTTTCTTCCCAGCAAAAGCATTAGGAATTCGTGAAGGGTGGGCATTATGGGGGACTGTCTTATGTAATTTTGAAGTTCGAAAAGCGCTAATTCTCAACCCAATTTGAATTAATGACTTGATTTTGATATTTGATAGCCACACAGCTAGGTTTTCCGGTTAGTGTTTAGTGCTAGGTTAATTTGGCTTTGCTAGTCATTAGAAAGCTCACGTAAAGAAAGAAAATTAGGCTAGATCGCTGTCACTGGGTACGATGAAGAGGACTATACTTCTAACGCACTAAGCGTTTTCAAACGTCCTTTATAATGCGCACAGCAAAGGAGTGGAACTCTCTGACTGCATCTATGTTTCCGAACGCATACAAGCCTAATCTATTCAAAGTGAGAGTGAACAGGCTTCTTCTGGGTAAGCTCACTCCATCGTAGACTTTGTCTCTGTAACCCAGACCTAGACTGGAGTAAAGAGCAAACCCATAGAAAAAAAAAAAAAAAATGGTTACGGGACGCTGTGAGCGTTGACAAAAGAGCGGCCTACACTGCCCTCCGTCTCACCGTGCATATACCTAAGGCGCGGTACAGCGTTTTCGGTTAAACTATAGATATATGTACATACATACACCCCTTACCAGAGCTATTCGTACCATCATCGATCTTCAGACTCAGATTGATGTGTTTATATGTTGTTTTAGTGAATTCGCAAGGGTACTACTATTTATATTGTGCTATAAGCAAAATAATAATAAATTTTAATTTATATATAATAATTCATATAATAATATTTTTTGTACTATGTGTTTGTTAGTTATTATGTAATTCTATGTTTTTGTGTTTTTAATTTTAATTTTTTAATTTTAATAATGTAGTTGGTTTTTAATTATTTTTTTCTCTAATTTGGTTGTAAGTATATAGTTTATTTGTAAGTTCTTAGCTGTCGCATTAGGGTAAACCCTGTAATGATAGTTAAGTTGTTATAAATAAATAAATAAATACATACAATCATTACATACTGCTACAAGAATTTTTGATTTTGATTTTGAACGAGATGTAGCTGTATATGGATCGACTACCTATCTGACCTCCTCAGCCTAGCTACTGTGAAACACGACACCGTGGTTGGAATAACCACCGACGGCCGCTATGGCTCACGCACAATGGCCCGTCTGAAGGACTAAGTGCGGAAACCAACCCCTCTAACATAGAAAAAGCACACGACACCGTTTAGTCTCGTTAGAAAATTATACTATTCATATTACTTTTACTGCCTCGTTAGTCTTCTGGTCGCTAGTTCTATTCCTGAGCATGAGGTCCTGGGTTCGATTCACAGGTTGGGCAAAGAGTTATTGGGTTTTTCCATTAGAAGTTTCTCAGTACCAGCCCGAAATCTGGATTTGTGCCTGGTTGATGGCAATTTCTGTCGTGTGGTGCCGGACGTAAAGAAGCATCGCCCTATTTCTTCCCCTGGGTTTCGTAAAAGGCGACTAAGGGAGTTACTAGAGAATGGGCAGCAGCGTTTTCTATGCATTTTTAACAGCATACTGCGATCGCCAACCCGCCTGCCAAGCGTGGCGACTATCATATGGTACACCACCCCTTTGAGCCAAAAGACGTCCACTGCTGAATATAGGCCTATATTCAGCAGTGGACGTCTTTCGGCTGAAATAATGATGGGAATAGGCTCGCCTCCTATTACATGGGACTTAAACATATCTGGCAAAATATGGGAGTACTATTAGGTACACGTCTGCATAATCCCTCGGGGACTTCTAGGCATGTTGTTTAGGTTGTATTACTTTTACTTTCCGCCACACTCAAGTAGTTTACCTTGATAAGATTCTGATTACAGCTACACCAAAATCAAATACCGGAATACGGAAAAATCTAAAGTCGATTTCCGCAAAGGAAATGAGTCCTACGAAACAGATGAGGATCAAAACCCTTGACGTAAGCAGTATCTTTGTAGCTCAGATGTTTTTGTATCAAGCCCACTGCAGAACATCGGTTAGAGGACCCTTTTCGACTCAGCTGTCAGTCACTCCGGGATGCTATTTTTTTCTACTCTTTTTTTGGTGTGGGACAAGTGGATTTTGAGGAGCGGAGGAGTCCAAACAAGTATGTTTTCATGCTTGAGAATCCTCTTACTACTTTTAAATTAATTATTACTTTTGCCTCTCAAATTGTTGTCAGAGAAATTTAAGGGGATACTTTCCTGTCACTTTTTTAAGTTGCGAATGCTTATCAAAGGTCTTATGTGTATTTATCGCGTTCTGAGTCAGCCGGCGTGGCTGACTTATCTTTTCGTCCAGCTAATGTTTATTTTTAACCATTGCTTGTTATAATTTTTTACTGCTCGTGAAGTCACAAAAGATTGATTGTTACAAGATGATTTTGACAAACATTTATAAAGAACTAGCTGCAAGCTACTCGCTGCGCTGCGCTGCGCTTGCTGCTGCGTTGCAATGCCTTTTTCATTTTTGTTAAAACCCTTCTCCTGCGCGTACACAACAATTTACCAAAGCTTTATCACAATCGATCGAGCCATTTTCGAATTTTTGCGAGGCTAATGACCGGCAATTTATTTTTATTTATAATTAGCTGACCCGACAGACTTCGTTCTGTCATAAGCTATAGTATAAATTCCACTACTCTACCCTACCCTACCCTAGCTTACCCTACGCTACCTACCCTAACTACCCTACCTACCTACCCTACCCTACACAACCCTACCCTACCCTACCTACCTACCTAAAACCTTAAAAATTTAATTGTTAAAAACCTATTCTCAGACCTACTAAATGTACCTACATATAAAATTTCATCAAAATCGGTTAAGCCGTTTCGGAGAAGTATGGGATTTAGGATTGGGAGGAGTATTAGATATATGATAAATGATTTTATTTCTGTAAGTAGGTTTTTACAAACACTTTTACACGTCAATCATATTTTAAAACTAGATGAGGTCGGCATTTCGTATCTGACTCTGAGAAGAGAGACCGAAACAAACTCAGAGGTCACAGTCTCTTTTAAAGTCCAGACATAATCTTGGTCAAATCATGTGAAGACCATGTAGATTGGTGTCTGAAATGGTCTTTTGAAGAAAGAACCACACAGATTGAGTGGACCTGTCTATTCAGGGCACGCATTTGTCAGTAATCGTGCAGCTCAACTCAGAACATAAGGAGCTCAACGATTCGACGAACAATACCAAAGAAAGGACATTTGGGCAGGCCGCATAAATTACTCAAACTGCGATAGCATGATGAGAATATAGATTTGATATAGATTTGTATCATACAATTATTTTTTCACATTCGAAATTCTTTCATTAGATTCGGAAATTTTGGACCACAAGCCAAATCCCGTTGTTATATTGGGCCGGCTATCAATATCAGGTACTGTAGTTGATCGATTTGGGCTATTACACGTAGGCTATGACAAAAGCGATAAATTATATTCTGTCAGAGCGGAGGCGTTAAAAAAAGGGAACATATTTTATGATGATTTAGAAGTTAATTTTAGGTCCACAGCTGTGGTTGTTATTTTAAGCACGTTTCAAAGTGCTTTTAGCTGGACTAGGTACTGATGACAAAAAATTTAAGTATGAGTCGAGCTAAATCTACTGTTTTATTTGAGTTAAAATTAAAATATTTATTTAGTGCTACAAAATCCGGTGAACTTAAATAAAAACAAAAAAAAAAAAGATTTTTCGGCCGTTTCTTTAGGTTTTCCTAATTTTATTTTTTCTTAAACAACTGCAGTATTAAGGCGAACAAAACAAAATCTATGTATTCAAATCCGACCGTTTTTTTTTTGGTTTAACCATTTTCGAGATTTTGCGAGACTACATTTTTATATACAGGGTTTATTGGTCAACCTCGCAGGACCGTACTCGTATTACTAAAATCATTAATAACAACTTTTTTCTATAACTTTTTACAATACATAATACATTCATCAAAAACAAACCTTCAAGATTTCGTTGTTCTGTCTAACACATTTCAATTCTGTATTTTGATGTTCCTTCTCTACGCCTCCCGTGTACTAGACACGGCCGTTTGTTTCACTACACGTATAGTTCGTAACATTTAGAGCGTTGAATTTAAATATATATATTTTTTTAATGAAAAGCTGATAAAATAAAATCTGATAAATTATTAAAAGTCATAGAACAATAGTAGATTGTACATCAAGTGCATAAAACGTAACGCAAAAGTGAAAAATGGGTTTTATGGACTAGTTGTACACTCTACTCACTTCGATTGCGAGGAAATGAAACAGCAACATGTAAAATAATAAATGGACGAAATAAAAAATATAAGTTTATTTCTTGAAGTTTTATTGTGTACTTCGTCTGTTGGTATCCTTGCCTTGTTCTTAGAATACTAACGAAACGAATTAAAATAAAGAGATTATTCTATGAAGTTGAAGTTGTTCGTGTGGCTGTTGGATCGATTGCCTTGGTCTTTGACGAAGATTTTACTTTTTTGCTCTAGCTAGATCATAAAAAGAGACTTTCTGTCGCCTACGCACGACATATAGACAAACTTTTAGAGCATGAGAAGTGAAAAAGTTGTTTATGTTGTTAATAGGTAATATACTCGTAGTCCTGAGAGGTTGTTAGTGTTTTACCAATAACCCTGTATATAGATAGATTATGTAGATTTAAGAGTCATGACATTGACTGTGTAGTCGACCTCGCAAGTGCATTACCACCCTAAGATTGAATTAAATTTGTATGGCATAAAACGACAAGGACTATTTGTCTCTGTAACAGTTTGATAGTTTCAATCTCAGTGAAGTTTTAATTTAGAGGGCTAAAAAGGATCTTTTGGCACCTAAATGGCTTGGGCAGAGCACCGCCGTGTCCTCACGGAGGCAATTGGCGGCAGCGATCTCTCGCGTCCGGCCCTGGTCCAGGCCATGGTCCGGAGCGAGAGTGCATGGGAGGCAGTCACCTCCTTCTGCGAACCAGTAATGCTTGCGAAGGAGGCAGAACGCATGAGGAAGCGGCAGTCTGTGCGCCCTCATGCCCCTAGTCGCTGCAGAAGACGCCCTGGGCGTCGGGAATCGGTAGGCGATTCTCGGCCACCGTAGGCGCGGGCTTGCGGACGGCGAGCTATGGGCAGCTCGCCGTCCGATAAGGACCAGGCCTGGGTCGACGGCGCGTTGTGTTCCACGCGTGCCTCAAAGAGATGTCAGCACGCACTGTCGGGGTCCGCTAGGACCGGTGCCTGCCAGGGTTGCGGGTTTGTCTGAAAGGGATACCGTGGCCCAGGCACTCAGGCAACTGAAAGAACACGGGTGGGTTTTAGTCAGTAAAATTTTGACACGCCCTCCTGCTCCGCTCAGAGCGGGAGAAGTTATTTGATAATTTCCCACCCAAAAAAAAAAGGGAGGCCGTTGATAATAGACATTTGTGAAATTGACACAGAAATCGTGTAGACAAAACAAGATGGCGGCTTTGGTTCCAATTGTGGCCACGCACCAAAAGAACCTTGTAGCGTTCTACTTGAAATTCTTGTCGAAAAAGGTAAAGCATTAACAAGGTCAAATGTATCTAAGTAAGGTGCTTAAATTCTCACACAAAATAAAGTCTCCGCTGCCTTCAAGGCCCCAAGCCTGTGACGTCAGCATCCCTGCGCGTACAAGATTCCATATTATTGTTTATACTACCGTAGATCTTCTCAAAGGTGACAAATTGCTTCGTCGGCTTTACTGATAGCTTGTTGCCCTTGTGATTTTATATTATTTAGGTATTTATTGAGCAAGGCATTTATTGAGCAAGGCACACCGACTACATATTTACAAGGATAGTGACAGTAGGTAATCACGAGTCTTCAATACTGTGTAAATATGAACATCACTTATAGGCACAACATTTTTATAAAAAGATGATCAACTATTTAATTTTTTTTTTTAATTTCGGTAATGGCAATAAAAATTTGATTCATAATAAATTATCAAAATAATATTAGATAACTAGCTGACCCGACAGACTTCGTTCTGTAAAAAGCTATATAGTATAAACGCCTCTACTCTACCCTACCCTACCCTAGTTTATCCGTGATCATGGTGCTTGCGACAGCGCCGAAATATCGGGAACTCATCTATACTCTATATACTAATACTAATAATATATAAAGCTGAAGAGTTTGTTTGTTTGTTTGAACGCGCTAATCTCAGGAACTGCTGGTTGGAATTGAAAAATTCTTTTTGTGTTGGATAGTACATTTATTGAGAAATATTATAGGCTATATAACATTACGCTACAACCAAAAGGAGCGGAGCATAAATGAAAAATGTTGCAAAAACGGGAAAAATTATTCCTTTTTGAGAGCTTCCGTTGCGTGCGCTGCATAAACGGTTTAAGTTACGCAAATATTGTATTATGGAATTCTTCCTCTTTACTAGTTCTAAAAAAAATCCGCAACAGCATATGTCTATCTTTTAAGATTGACTCACTATAACCTTTTTTTATGGTAATCAAATTTGTTCGAAATTAATGCATTATTTGCGAAGGAGTTTTATCAACAAAATATTAATCCTTATCCAAATAAATATGTTATTAATCAAGTATTTAAATGTAAACAAAATTGTCCTTGACATCACTTGATTTCAATCAACATCTTAGGCGATATCATAATTTTAAAATAACTCCGTAACAAAATAAGTAGAAAATTCATTACTTAAACCACTTCCTCTCTTAGGTGACGCAGACGAAGTTGCGCGGGTCAGCTATATTATAAAGCTGAAGAGTTTGTTTGTTTGTTTGAAAGCGCTAATCTCAGAACCTAGATACTGGTTCGAATTGAAAAATTATTTTAGTGTTAGATAGCCCATTTATCGAGGAAGGCTATTTATAACATCACGTTCTGTGTGGCGTTCATCGTAGTTCTGTGTGGTGCCGGACGTAAACAATAGCTCCATCCCATTTCCTACCGTGGGCTATAATAACATCACGCTATGATCTTTAGGAGCCAAGCGAAAAGAACAAAAGTCTGAAAGAACGCTAAGCGACGGGATGCGACGCGATGGGTGGGCCGAAATTTCACGCGGACAAAGTCGCGGGCAGAAGCTAGTAACAAATAATAAACATGGTAAATATCCCGTTTGTGTTAATAATAATAACATATGTATAAGTCTCTGTAATGGGGGGCGAGCCTATTGCCATCAACCGGGCACTAATCCAGACTCCGGGCTGCTATTGGAATATTCTAGATGTAATTGTACTGTATTATGCTATAAAAACCGGCCAAGTGGGAGTTACGTACAATGTACATTACGCACAATGAAGGGTTCCGTAGTTGGGACAAATTTTACCCAAGAACAAAATTAACATTGTACCTAGTTGAAAAACATGTTCTCCCATACATTCCTGCAAATCTAAGTTGGTTGACTATTACTCGTTAGCTTGTAAAGCCTACTTTTCTGTTATTTTAGCTGTCAGCTGGGGGGCGGGACACTTGACTCTAAAAAATTTTTTTTTTGTAATGAATGAAATTTATTATGGAAATGGATCTCTGCATCGAAAAATGGTTTTCACAAACCCGCAATATTTTTGAACGGCCTATCCAAAGTCAAAGTCAAAAGTTAAATCATTTATTTCAAACTAGCTTTTGCCCAAGGCTCCGCCCGCGTAGATGTCGGTTATCGCGTAAAAAAAGTAGCCTATGTCCGTCTCCATATCCAGGGCTATATCTCTGCCAAATTTCATGACGATCGGTTTAGCGGTTTAGGCGTGAAAACGTAATATACAGACAGACAGACAGACAGACAGACAGTCAGATAGAGTTACTTTCACATTTATAATATTAGTTTAGTATGGATAAAAACATAAAAGGCACTTTTGAACGTCAATAATCACAAAAATAATTAATTGATTCTAGTTGCCCCTTCCGTAAGGTTATTTAACCTACCCCAAAAAAAAAAGCAAGTTAAAGCTTTCTAGTACTAACAGTCTCTGAGCTAAGCCACTGTCAGACCGAGGGACAAGGCGAAACTAAAAACCCAATAACACATTGGTGTTACGTGAACTATTATTATCTTTCCACGGGTACATTCAACCTCACATCATGTTTCAAACACGGCTGGCTGTGCTGGCGCTGCTGCTGCGGCTGCTGAGACCTTCAAGCGGCGCAAATACCGCAAATACAGTAACCTTATGGGTAACTACAGTTTTGACCCGTTTGGGGTCGAAACGCCATGGGGCCCGAGTGCACGTCTCCTTTTTAAAGAAATTTCTCGCCGACTGGTCGACACTTCACGTGACCAGAGGGCTGGCTCGTTCTTTGGCCAAAGAATTAGCATTGCCATTCAATGTGGCAATGCTGCCAGTATTCTGGGCACGTTTCCGAGTGACAGCGATGCGGACGAGTACTTCGACGCCTATTAAATGTCCTTTTGTTTTTCTTTGTATTTTTTTTTGTTTTTGTTTTTATATATATAGTTTGTTAGTCTTTTAATTTAGTACCTAGTGTAAATAGTTAGTTAAAAATTGAAATAAAATGTACTTTAGGTGAGTTATTTAAATCCATACTAATATTATAAATGTGGAAGTAACTCTGTCTGTCTGTCTATCTGTCTGTCTGTCTATCTGTATGTTACGTTTTCATGCCTAAACCGCTGAACCAATCGTCATGAAATTTGGCAGAGACATAGCCTGGGATATGGAGAAGGACATAGGCTACTTTTTTACGCGATAACCGACATCTGCGCGGGCGGAGCCGCGGGTAAAAGCTAGTAAGAAATAAACTAGTAGTACCTCACATCATCGGTAAAAATTTGAAATTGATAGCGTCTTAATGACGTAGCGGGTTTCGTTACTACTGATGTACTGTTGACTGTACCACCATACGAAGTTAGAACTTAATCTTTCCACAAGCAATTTCCCATCGACTTTACGTCTATAATCTTAGTGTAAGAGTCTGCAAATGGTTTCAGCAGCGCAAGTGCCTTATAAAATTAAGCGCTGTAATAACTGTAGGGCATTAAGATAAGGGTTATATTTGTGACTCTTTGGGAGTTGGGCCATTTTACCCGCACACAATGGCCCATATTTTACTGTGTAACCTGAGCGCCATCGTCTGCCTAGACTTTTCCCAAATACTATGTTGGGGTCGGCTTCTAATCTTAGGTAGATTAGAAGCCGACCCCAACATAGTACCTATCTGACCTCCACAACCCAATTACTGGGCAACACTATATTTCTTAGTAAGACTGCGGGGTAATTTCTATCTATCTATCTATCTAAGTAATTGCGTTACACACAGTGACAATGGGGCCGATTTCCTTGTTCACAAACTAAACTAAATTCAAGTTCAGTGCATCTTTTTCGTTCTATTTCATTAAGAAAAGGACAGAAGATAAATTTTAGTTTAATCCTGTCAAATTAATCAGCTTTTGTCACTACTCCATACAAGTTTAGACATGATTAAAAACTTGCCGACTAAAATAACGTCAACTAACGTCAAGCGCTGATTAATTTGACAGGACTAAACTAAAATTTATCTTCTGTCCTTTTCTTAATGAAATAGAAAGAAAAAGATGCACTGAACTTAAATTTAGCTTAGTTTGTGAACAAGGGAATCGGCACAGCTTTTCATTTTGATAGTTTAACAACATCCATTGCTTTATACAATTAATACACAGGATCATTCGTAAACCACTTACAACCTTTCAGGACTATATACTAACACTAGCTGACCCGACAGACTTCGTTCTGTCAAAAGCTATTTGACTGTGGCAGTTTGTATACGCGCAAAGGAAACTACCTACCTACCCTACCCTACCTTACCCTATCCTACCCTACCCTACCTACCTATCTACCCTACCCTACCCTACCTACCTACCCTACCCTACCCTACCCTACCCTACCCACCTACCTACCCTACCCTACCCTACCCTACCAACCCTACCTACCCTACCCTACCCTACCCTACCAACCCTACCTACCCTACCGTACCTAACTAAAACCTTCATTTTTTTTTTTTTTTTGATAAAGTCTATTCTCAGACCTACCAAATGATGACTGACACGTTATGTCAAACGCCATAAAGTTGCATTAGAAGATAGAGTTACCTACTTATTATTACAATAAAAATTTAAATATGGTCGTTTTCTTACAATTTTTTTTTTTTAACTTTCTTAAATTTTTCTTACATAAGAACCTTCTCCTGGCAATAACAAACACAACAAAAAAATAATTAGCGAAATCGGTCCAGCCGTTCACGCGTGATGCCGTGACCAAGGGAAATAGGGATTCATTTTTATATATATAGATATATATAAATATGTATATATTACTAACATCATAAACAACAACGGTTACTGGAACATTGCGGGCTCTGTACCGATTGAAAAATATATTACCATCGAGCATGAAGAAATGCTTGTGCATTCCTCATTTTTCCCTATCATCGATTATGGTGATGTGTGCTACTGTGACCTGAATGCAGATCTCAACGACAAACTTGACCATCTTCTCAATAACTGCATTCGATTCGTTTTCAATCTGCGTAAATATGATCATGTCTCTGCGCATCGGTCGCTTCTAAAGTGGTTGCCCATACGCCAGCGCAGAGAGCAAAGGGCGCTGACCACCTTGTTTTCATTTCTTGACTCTCCATCTTCCCCTCGTTATCTAGCCCCCCACTTTCAGTACATTTGCGCCAACCACAATAGAAATCTACGTTCATCTCACAATCGTCTTCTTCAATGTCCCACTCACCGCACAAACTACATTCACTCTTCCTCCTTCATACAATATATCTCTCTGAGGAATGTGCTCCCCAAGGAAATCAATTAAACTAAAAGTTCGCGAGTACATTCGCAAGAAGCTGGCAGTATCATCACAACGGAAATGTTTTCCCATTGTTTGTCTTATTCGTTTTAGTATACATTCGAGTATTTATGTGTATTTATTTGTAATTAATAAGATATATTGCTTAAAATATTAAATAAATAAATAAATAAACAACTGTTGTTCTATGACTTTGAATAATTCATCAGATATTAATTTATCAGAATTTCATACAAAAATAACATGTTTTTCAACTGCAAATGTAAGTTGGTCGACTATTACTCGGTAAGTAGTAAAGCCTACTTAGCTGTGACAGTTTTCCTTTTCATTTCGTTATACAGGATAATTTTTTAACCAGGGCGCAAATTTGTTTTGGTGGTTCAGTATCAATAATAGAATACATTTCCGATATTTGTTCAATACTTATTTTTGGGTCCACTTGAAATCAGCAAAATATGGATACAATCTATTATTAATAATATCAATGGGCGAGCGCACAGTTGATAGGTACCTACTACTGCGTTCCGCTTCACTGACCGTGCCTCCGGCGCGTTACGCGACGAGAATCCATTATACCAGTTTCAAAATAAACATCGTTCGTTAACGATAACTTAATTTTTTTTGTACTAAGACATGTCAAAATAAGAAATAGGTGTATAATAAAACACGTTTAAGTGAAAATTGTCATGCGCACTGATTAAAAACTTTCCTGTATATACTACTGCCATGATTTTTTTTACATATCCAAATACAACCATTTAGCTGGCAGGGGGGGGGGGGACACACACTTCACTCTAGTATAAATTAGCATTGTAATCCTTAATATTTCGCAAAAGGATCCCTGAATCGAAAAATAGTTTTTACAAATCTGCAATATTTTTGAATGGCCTATCTAGCAGTACCCTAAATAATGGGATAGACGAGAAAAAAAAAATATCATCCCCACTTTTGATTTTCTTTTCTGTGTAAGTTGTTTGAAAATGTATGAAATTACTAACTTCAGCTCGCGACTTCGTCCACGTTATTACTTGTTCCCCCGACCAACCCCGTCGCATCGCATCGCCTGCCCGCGCTATTACTTCGTTTCACTTAGCGTTCTTTCTGACTTTTAATTTTTTCTCGGCTCCTAAGGGTCCCAGTGTGATGTTAAATAATTCATAGTCTTTCTCAAGAATTAGGCTATCATATGCAAAAAGATTTTTTTAAATCCGACTGGTAGTTACAGAGATTAGCGCATTCAAACAAACAAAATGAACAATCAAATAAAAAAACAAAATCTTCAGCTTTATTAGGATTAGTAAGTATAGATGTATATTATTAACGAAACAGACAATGATTTTTTTTTTAAATTATATCTATAATAAATTTCATATTGCCCATTATCTAAATCCTAATAAAATCCCAAGCTAAACCCTTTCACATCGCGTATACACCAAAAAATTTGTAATAACACGCGGCCAAAGGGACGGTCAGTATCCTCCCTATAAAGATTGCGCTTATTTTAATAACAACAGGTTCACGTTGACAACGTAACAATAGCGGAATGAAAAGTGGCATCTGTCTCACCGCTGGCGATTAACGAGAAGCGAATTGAGCTAGTAACTAAAAACGAGTAGACGAGCAACGAGTAGCGAGTGCGCGTCGGCGACGAGCGATTATTCGCTAATATGCGTATGTAGTACCAAGCGTGAGTCTCTCAGCGAGCTTTGCTGAGAGCGTACTGTTTTTGATAGTTCGGGTTGCTGCGACAAACGAGTACTCGCCGATGGATGGTGTGAACTGACAGCGACTGTTTTTGACAGTTATAATGGCAATCATGTCATTAGGTTTAAATAGGTTTTTATTTTTGTTATCTTATTTATCATATACTTAGATTATTTTCTATTTAGTAAATGTGAGAACGCTGTAGGCCTTGTAGACTGCAGATTAGTTGAACATTTTCTATTTTGTCAAGTACCTGGTACTTGTTGATAGGCCTACACTGTCCTTCCATAACAATTAATACTGTTATTTGGAAATATTATAAAAGCTAATTATTTTTAAAAGAGTAGCTCTTCTCCATAGGAAATTACCAAATTGGAACCGCCCACCTAGGTTCTGACATTTCATAATATATGCCCATGTAGATTTATATGAAATAAAATATTTGATTTATTTTATTTCTTTTACTTACACGGGACCTCCAATCTTTTGTACGTTTCTTCGCTTCCTCGTTAACGGTGGGACAGGTTCCTTATGCTCGGCTATGTCCGGCTAACAGGCTCTGGCCAATCGGAACCCGAAAGAGCCCTACATTTTCCTGGATTAGTTACATTTGATACAAACAGAGATTTCTTTTGGCTAGATAGCTGTCTGTTGGCAGGTAAAGTAAGGTGAGGTTGAAGAGGGTTATTTCTAAATATTTTTTACAAAAATAAAAGGGGTTTATAGTGTTGTTACATTTGTGGCGGCATCTACAACGCCACATGCGAACTACACATCAAAGACGTGACGTCACAAATCCTGCATCGCGCAATCAGAGTTTACCGCGCGGCTAGCATATACAGGGTGGAATTGTGTAATGCCACCTGAAGGGAAAGTACTCCTAATACTGTAGATAGAAAATTTTACTCAAAGAAAACATTCCTTTATTTTTGAATAGAAAGATAAAATGATAGGAAATTAAATGATAGGAAAACCATGAAATCTGAACTTATAAATTCAATGAGTCAATCATTGAATTCATAAGTTCAGATTTCATGGTTTTCCTATAATTTAATGTATCAAGTTTGTTAGAGAGATTTCATCCTTATAATTGATCCTAACGATCAATGCAATAAAAGTACAGGGTGTAATTTTTACAGAGTTTAGTCGGTTCGGTTCCCGGGTATGGCAAGCGAATTTTCGAAAATCTATGAATGCAGTTTTTTTTCTATTCAAAAATAAAGGAATCTTTTCTTTGAGTAAAATTTTCTACTCCACGAGATAGTTGAGGAAGGCTACTAAATATTTAAAAACTAGCTTTTGCCCGCGGCTCCGTCCGCGTAGATATCGGTTATCGCTTAAAAATGTAGCCTATTCCTTCTCCATATCCTAGGCTATATTTCTGCCAAATCTCATGACGATCAGTTCTATAGACACAAACACAGCTAAATTATCTAAGTCCGCCCTCGAGGCTCAGTGTGGTAGCACCATAGGTACATCTACGTCTCTGCCCAACTCTTCGGGAATCACAGGCATGTCGTTATGTGATGATATAGTTTATCTATGTGTACCTTTAGCTATTTTCACTCTGGACTCCAGTTGAACGAAACAAAATTTAAAACTTGTATAAAACGCACACTATGCAGCCAGGCATATTATAAGTTGGGGGATTACAACGCTGACAAAAATGCTTGGCTCAATGCTGGTCCTGCTCCATAAGGGCGCATAAACTAAATAGTTAGCATTTGAAAATATTATTGGAGCTGCTGAAGATTGTAAGACTATCTTTGCATTGTATAAACTCAATATCCTTGAATTATATAATTGCATAGCACAGGTGTGAATACTATGTACTATAGAGCTACGTACCATTTACCGGGTAATATGTCTTTTATTGACTTGAATGTGCCCTGGCGGCTGAGAGTATGTCATGCTCACTCAAATGTCTCGCTGGTGGTGGCGTGTGTGTTGGATCATTAAGTTCCCTTCAAAATGGTTGAGCTAAATGGTGCTGATCCATGCGTCATGTTCGTGAACGGGCGCCGTCAGTTGGGACTGGTCATCTCTTAGCTGCCGAGGCTTATTTTAATTTTTGAATAGTTTCTATTACGGACGCTTCTAACGTGCACGTCTTTCTACATTGTTCTCACATGTATAACTTCAACATAAATGATGTAACCCATATTTTGTAACAATATTTTGTTTTAAAAGAGTGTCCGTGGAGTTTCTTGTCCGTTCTTCTCCATAGGAACCTACTACGCTTTGAAATGGGCAACTAGCTTCATCTTTCTGACTGACCGACCCCTTGACAATTCAAAAGTACCTGTATTTGGTATATTTGAAATAAATGCTTTGAGTTTGAGTTTTGAGTTTGACTGTTAACAATCATTTTCAGGATGCGGTTCCGAGTGTTACGCCTGTAAAGAACTCGTCTTGGTTTGAACCTACGACCTACAACTCGTAAGAAACCCGCGATGGTTTGTGTGGTATGTTTAAACCTCAACAAATGTATGTAAAAAGATTTTTTGATTAATAAAACAAAAAAAAAAAAAAAAAAAAAGTCGCGGCCGGTTAACACTGGGCAACACCTGCCCTCACATTAAACTTAATAACTATGATAGTAAACATGAAGGATAGACCAATAACGGACGATCAGCCAATCATACCCTACAATAACACTCAGGTAACTGTTCAGCTTTTTTTTTAGGATGCGAAATCATCAAATGTCATCCCGCTCTGAGTGGAGCGGAAGGGAGTGTCAGACTCTTACTGACTAAAACCCACCCGTGTCTTCCTTGGCCCTTTATGTTCTGGGGCAGCGGTACCCCTTTCGGACAATCCCGCTGACCCGGCAGGCTTGGGCCCTGATGGGCCCGCTCGTCGTTGCTGACATCTCTTTGAGGCGCGCGTGGAACATGTACGCGCCGTCCGGCAACTGTTCACCTAGCTTCTGAAGTTTCATAAGTGCCTATGTAGGTTTATGTGAAATAAAATATTTTGATTTGATTTGATTGATTTGATTTTTTCGTGTTGCCCCAGACCCTATGCAGCAGAAACGCGGCACGCTTATGTCATCTGACAGCTCCGAAGCAATCACTGGACGTATCAGCAAACATTCCGAAATGCAGCTTGCCCAGAGACTGCACGAGTAAAATATCTACCAATATAACTTTCAGTGTTCACGTTTGTGTGAAATTATCCATTCATTGATGTTCACGTTTGTGTGATTCATTGTGAAAAAGATCAAACCCTTTATCATTGAGTTTTGAAGGCTATTCCTCTGTCTTTTACATACCAAGACTAAATGGCACCGGTTTCTCGGAGTGATACAAATCCTTTGTTCCTTTAACAGGACTTAAAAATCATACGGTAAATATGCAACGTAAGGAGTCATGGTCCACCGGTTTGTTCGTTAAAGGAGGACATTATCCAACGAACTTCCATTTTCTTTCATCTAGATCATAATAGGTTTTACCCGTTGAATCCAAGGTAAAATCCTTTTTTATTTTATTTTATACTAGCTTTTGCCCGAGGCTTCTCCCGCGTCGTTGTCCCACAGAAATGTACTACCGGGTTCAAAAGTATCTTATATGTGTTTAATACAAGTTATAAACTGTGTGTCAAATTTCATCCGGACCCGTTCAGCCTTTTTGTGTAATTGAGTAAAAAACATCCAAACATACAAACTTTCGCCTTTATAATATTAGTGAGATAGAACTGGCTGTTGTCCGCGACGTGTATTTTGTATGTGGTTTTTTCTAAAATAATTTTTTTCCTAAGTTACTCCATATTATAATATCTGCTATCTGCAAAGAAAATTTTGTCAAAATCGGTCTAGCCGTTTTGGAGAGTAGCTGGAACAAACAGACTGGCAGACAGACCGACAGACAGACAGACAATTTTTTTTTTGACGTTACAACGTGTTGTAAATCGATGAACCGGCCGGCTGCATGCACGAAAAAGGATGACTCATTGTCCCGTTACGCTCATTGTCCCGTTACGCTCATTGTACTCTTGCGCCGCATCAATGTTTTGTTATGACGTTCTCACGTTAAACTATCGTCCGTAAACCAACTTTTCAGACAACCAATTTTTTTTTTTTTGTTATAAGAACCGTTTATTTTTAACCGTTTATTACTTTCATATGAATTTTGTAGAAAACGACACCAATGTAACATTACAAACAGACACCATTTCCTCCCATGGGTGTCGTAAAAGGCGACTAAGGGACTTACTAGAGAATGGGCAGCAGCGTTCTCTATGCATTTTTAACTCCATACTGCGATCGCCAACCCGCCTGCCAAGCGTGGCGATTATGGCCCCCAATTAGGGGAGGCTTATGTCCAGCAGTGGACGTCTTTCGGCTGAAATGATGATGATGATGATGAAACAGACACTTTAGTTTTATTTATTTGTGTAGATAAAGTATAGTATAGTTATATATAGTATAGTATAAGAGTATTATAAGTACGGATACTTACCTATTTTCTCGTATAAAAAGTATACTCACTGTAAAATCTTTTCTTTAATAAGGACGCTAATAAGACTTTAGCGTCTATAAAGCTAAAATTACAAGATTTTTCTGCCTCTCAAGATCTTGTTCGATCGTTTGAAGTTTGAAAAGCCGACGGTGATTAAAAATTTGCTGGTATAAAAAATAATTTAGGACATAATCGGCTACTTTAAGAAATGATAGCATCGAATAAAATTGGCCAAGTGCGAGTCGGATTTGTACAGTAAGGGTTTCGTACCACCATAACCGTTACAGTTTTAGTTTATTTCTCTAGCCGCCTCAGCCATCATAGCCAGGGAAGTTAAGAACCACTCGATCCGCATACTCTCAGACAGCTTGTCTGTCCTGCAAGCGCTTAGTAGTCACACAGATGACTCTGGGCTAATATACGAGTGCCACCAGCGCCTCAACCAGGTGGGTAGCTTCAACAACATAACCATTCAATGGATCAAAGGACACAGCGGTTCGCTAGGCAACGATGCAGCCGATGAGCTTGCCAGAAGGGGGTCGAGGGCCCTGAACCCTTCGTACCACTCTCCTTCGGGTACTTACGCACTCTGGTAAGGAAACGCACCAGGGACCAACATCACAAACTATGGTCGGACCAAGGTGAGTGCAGGCAGGCTAAGGAAGCTCTCCCCACAATTGATGGCCGCCTCACGAAACAGATTCTCCGACTAACGAAACAACAGCTGCGTACAGTTACAGCAGCTATAATTGGCCATGGGTCATTTAATAAACACCTCTTTGTCATAGGAGTCACAGACAGTCCACTGTGCATAGCCTGCATGGAGGACGACGAGACAGCAGCTCATGTGCTGCTAAACTGCCCGGTGGTCGCCATACAGGGCCAAGTACTTCGGTAACCCAGGTACCCTACGTGAGATTGTCCGTAACACCAAGGCGTTGCTCGCTTTCTTTGAGGATCTGGGATGGATCGAATAATCGAATTCCCATCCGTACGCAAAATACGCGCATTGTCGTGGAGTTGCGGACACCAGCCCGTATTACCTAACCGTTACAGTTATATACACAGCGAGTATCAATTTGTGGTCACATTTAAGGGCGTGGTGCAGATCATCAAACTGAACCACTTTCTCTATGCCAATAATAAATAATCACGAGAAATAATCAGCTGTCCCGTATATTCCATAATGACCCCTTAAAGGTCATAGCACACAAACATATCAACTCGGAAACGGATCGTAACCGTATCCACTCAAGTATATTCACGTATGTAGTATTCACTTAGTATTCTTTGCATGAAACTCCCTAATGAAAAGCACACTAATCGGAATCGTAACGTAAACGATTCGCCTCGGGACAAGCTCGAACGCGAACCGCGGTGTGTCACGTGGTCAACCAGCGGTCCCCGTGCTTACGGCTCGTCATCCCTGCGCATACGCCTCTCCGTCGCCGCGCTTTCGTCTCTTCGTCCACCTTGTCCCTCTCACCCCTCCCGCGTTCGGATTCAAACTGATCTGGTGCCAGCCAGGTTAACCAGCAGCGGTCAGCGAGGCGTCAGCGCGGCGTCGCCTAGTTGTTGCCAAGTCGACGTATAGGAGCGACTGGTCCGCTTTGGTTACGTGCTTACGTTAGGTTGACGCCTGTTTGACGGCGAGGCGAAAGACGATACGGTGACGATCCCTTTCCGAGTTGATATGTGTGCTACGACCTTAAGAGGATGCCTATGAATTCAATTTCACCCCGTATATGTGTGTATGTCTGTGATACAATGTAAAATTAGCACAGGCACCAACGATAGGTACACTTTTTCCTATAAAATTCATATTTTTTCTTGATTTCTTTTTGAGATCTTTCTTTTTTACTGAATTAAAAATGTATTTTTATTTTAAGCACCTTAAGAGCACTGTCACCGCGCCACTCCCTTAAAAACATATTATCTCGTGAGTGAGAAGGAATTATAAAAAACGACTCAATGAACTATAGCGGTAAGTGTGTCTAGAATTTTCTCATACCTTTTATAAAGTTTCATATTGAGACACGAAGCAACAAAATACGATGTAGAGGAATGTGGCCGTTTTTATTTAGATCGAATTTTGTTGCTTCGTGTCTCAATATGAAACTTTAAAAATGGTATTAGTAAATTCTAGACACACTTACCGATATAGTTGATTGAGCCGTTTTTCATAATTCCTTCTCAGTTACGAGATAACATGTTTTTAAAGGAGTCGCGCTATAGTGGACCGGTGACAACCCTTTTAAGCTTAATATTTTTTACTTCTAACTTATTATGTCCAACATTTGGATTAAAAATTACAGTTCAAAAAGGTGACATGCGCCCGCTATGACTGAGAGGAATTTGTTTGAAAGTTGCTGCTACGGTGTATTCCCGCTGTCCACATCGCTCGTGTCCCTATTAATGATAATTCACATAAAAACACGAAAAAAAAAGAAATGTTCCATTTTACTCTTGTACTGATTATTTAATGATTATTTCTAAAATCAGTACTTAAAAGAAAATGGAACTTTTTTTTTTTTTCGTCTTATTATGTGATTACCATTATTAGGGACACGAGCAATGGGGACAGCGGGAATACACCGTAGCAATTATGTTAAGCAACTTTTAAACAAATCCCTCTCAGACATAGCGGGCATATGTCACCTTTTCGAACTGTTACAATAAAATTGCTGGTAAAATAATAAGTTACAAGTAAAAAATATTATGCCAAGGTGCTTAACATAATAATACATTTAATTCAGAAAAACACATTGAAGGATAACAAGAAGAAATCCAGAAAAAAAAAAGAAAGTTACAGAAAAAAGTGTATCGTTGGTGCCTGTGCTAATGTTACATTGTATCACAGACATACACACTCACACATATATAACATAATAGCTTTTGCCCGCGGCTCCGCCCGCGTAGATGTCGGTTATCGCGTAAAAAAGTAGCCTATGTCGTTCTCACAATTCAGAAACAGTACTTAACTAGTTTATTTTCTTTAAGTTGGTACCTTCTGCCAAGCAGCGATCGTGTATTCTCGCTGTCCCCATCACCCATGTTTCTATTCCTTGACTGAAAATTATGTACAGTCAAGGAATAAATATCCAAACTAATATTATAAATGTGAAAGTAAGTCTGTCTGTCTGTATGTTACGTTTCCACGCCTAAACCGCTGAACCGATCGTCATGAAATTTGGCAGAGATGAAAAAGGACATACTACTTTTTTACGCGATAACCAACATCCACGTGCGCGGAGCCGCGAGCAAAAGCTAGTATGTTATATATGTGTGTATGTCTATCAAACAATGTTACATTAGCACAGGCACCAACGATACACTTTTTTCTGTAATGACTATTTAATTTTTCTTGATTTCTTTTTGTGATCCTTCAATGTGTTTTTCTGAATTAAAAATGTATTATTATGTTAAGCACCTTAGCTTAATATTTTTTACTTGTACCTGATTATTTTACCAACATTTTGATTGTAACAGTTCGAACAGGTGACATGCGCCCGCTTTGTCTGAGAGGAATTTGTTTGAAAGTTGCTTAACATAACTGCTACAGTGAATTCCCGCTGTCCCCATCGCTCATGTCCCCATTAATGGTAATTCACATAAAATGGCGAAAAAAAGGTTCCATTTTACTTTTGTACTGATTTTTTAATGATTATTTCTAAAATCACTACTTAATAGAAAATGGTACCTTTTTTTCGTTTTTTTATGTGAATTACCATTAATGGGGACACGGTCACTTTTGCGGGTGAATTAGAAAATTGTTAAAAAAAAAAAGTTTTGCAAACTGAAAGAAATGAAAAATGAAAGGGCTCATTATAAGGATTACAGTTTTTTTTTTTAATAAACACTTATAAAGTTGTTTTTAAGAAAATAGATGACAATTGACCACCTCTTGCCTCCGAAACAAGTGAGCCTAAAATTTTGAAAAAAAAAAAAATATATATTTTGTTCAAATTATTTTTTTTTTTTACTTATTAAATACACACAGACATTATTTATTCTCTACATACCCCTTAATATAACAGAACTGTTTAACATACATATGCATAATACATAACATTCATAAACAAATAAAATAAAAGCCTTTTACGAGTAAGGTTTCTTCAAGAGCTATTAGTAAACTGTTGAAATGCCAAAGTGGGTAGGTACCTACTCGTACTTAAGAGGGGACTAAACAAATGATGTAAATTGAGTAGGTACCTATTTATTTGTCTTAGGCGAAAAAAAAAAATGGCTTGTTCAGATTATTAAGGGGTGGCCTAAATAAATATTATTTTGTCAATTATTCAAAGTTTAAGGCACCGTCCCACCGCCGCGACGAGGAAGCAACTAACTAGCAACGGTTTGCTCGCTCAAGAAACGTAATCATCGGATCCTGTGTGAGATACGTATATTAATAGTTGATCGCTGAAAGTTGACCACGTTTCAGTGCCATATGTCATCACTGGCAACACGCACTGGTCAAAGACTTACATCTTGAGACACTGCGGTATGTGGGACGAGAAGATATTGCGTAGCTTCCCGAACACTGCCCAGCCGAGTCGGATTCGACGATTGACCTCACAGAACCGGTCGAGGTGGCGGTGCTTGGGGTAGGCCTATGTCCAGCAGTGGACGTCTTTCGGCTGAATTGATGACTCATGCGGTATCGCCGAACACTCGCTGTTCGTTGCTCGCCAACTCGTTTTTAGTTACTATCTCTACTCGCTTCTCAATAATCGCCGGCGGTTGGACAGGTACCTAAAACAAACTAACTTTGTTTTTTTTAAAATGTGTTTTGGTCTAATTTTCTTTAGAACGTTGCAAGCATCTTGAAGTATTTTATAAATAAACTGGTGGTTTCCTGCAACTTTCTTTAATATACTTCACCCTTGCTGCTTTGAGTAACTGAGAATCTTATCTTGGTGCAAATATATCTACCTACACAATCATTATTCCGAAATTAATAGTCTTTGAAATGCTGTTTGGAACTTAACTGGAACTGTTTCTAATGTTGAATGAACATACATAATTAAACATCACACCTGGGCCTCAAGTCTGCTATTACAATAGTGTCAGAATGGTCTCTTCATTGTGAGTTTTTGACAGATTTGCCATACAAACACTGTCAAATACTCACAATGGCGCGACCATTCTGACACTATTGTAATAGCAGACTTGAGGTCCTGTATGCCCACCTCCTGGACTTTCACTGGCCAAAAAAGCCATGCGGGCAGCAGCTGGTTATTAAATAATTTGGAAAATAAAGATTTTTAATCCGAAGGGCGCTTTGAATACCAGCAGCGGCTGTTTAGGTTGTTTCATATTTGATGTTAACAGCTTCGCGCGGCTTCGCCCGCGTGGCTTCAGTTACTCCTTATATCGTCAGCTATCTGCCAATGAAAATTGCGACAAAATCGGTCCAGCCGTTTTGGAGATCAGCCGGAACAAACAGACACCGGTATATACTTTCATAATGCATTTAGTAAAAAACTGTTATTTTTAAATTACAAAAAGACACGTCAATTTTATTTATTTGTATTAGGTTATCTAAAATTTGAGTACAAAAATTGATCACTTGAGTAAGTTTTTTAATAATAATTTGGTGTCTAAGTTAAATCTTGAATAAACGTTTTTCCTTTTCAGATTAGTTTACTTGCTTAAAGGAAATTACCTCGGCAGTAAACAACATTTTCTTCAAACATCATTTTGCTCTAAGTCATTATTTTTGATTAGACTCTAATATTTTATAAGCGAAATTATAAAATGAAAATGATAATAGGATTTAGGTTATTCTACCTATTTTCGTGACGTACAAAGTCAATGGTTTGATATTTTAAGGCTTTTTTCGACGTGAACGACGTCGAAGTGGGTGATTATGGGTTTTTGGGTGAAGAAGTCATGACTACAGATCGGATAATCTGATGCATATTTACCTAAAGTTGAGGTGTTGGCTATTATGGAATGCATTTTTGTATCGAAAAAATCCCGCGATTCCGGGATACACTCCATAAGTAGATGATGAACATCTTCAACCGTTCCGCATGTTTCACAATTGAGAGAATTCACTTTATTCATCAAATAACCAAACTTCCGGGATGGGTAATGACCAGAGCGTAATCTGTGAAGCAAAACAATATGATACCTACTCATTTCCTTGATAGCAAACCACAGTATTCGAGGAGGCTGATATTGTATGATTTTGTACCAGATACCCTTTCCTCTACTTCGCTCATCAAAGTACTCTTTAAACTTATCATAACAAACTGTTTGTTTTATTAAGACAAACTTAGAAACGTCAATGTTTTGCATTCACGTTTCTAAGTTTGTCTTAATAAAACGATTAAAATAATTACTATATTTTAATACGTATCAAATGCGCGAGGTAAGCACTCGCGACTTCGCGAACCTACACTTCAGTCGGCTCGAGCGCTGATCATAGCGCCTTACGCTACGGACACGAAGTAAGCGGGCGCGGGGCTGCAGCCGCGGCGACGCGGGGAGCGGCGAGTTTCAATGCTTATATTTATAATTATGGAACTGGCCTCGTGGGCGACGGCGTACGAGAGATGCGCACCAGTCTAGCGATGCCCGCGCGTATGCATTGACGAAGTGTTTCCTTGCACGGTTGTAAGAATTCACATCTTCTTTTGCCCACAGTAAAGCCTCGTACAGACTCGCGCGATATCGCGGACGCGACAGGCAGCGACAAAGAAATTGTGCTACTAGTGTCGCGATATCGCACTAGTCTTTACGAGCCTTAAATCTAACGTTACGAAGAAATTTGTATTAAAAAAAAAATTGTCGTCGCTGTTTAGACATTTCGTTCGCGAACATAGACACTAATTTCTCATAACACATAACTATGCCGCTCTAGCGCCGCGTGATCTGCCCGCTGGCTTCGTGACCGGGTCTGCGTTGCCACGCCGCTCCCCGCGCCGCTGCCGCTCCTGCCCCGCAATCGCTGACTTCGAGACCGAGGCCTTAAAGAAAACTGGGTTAAAGAAGCATACGTAGGTCGCATTTACAATTCGTCTACCCAAAAGATTCTTAAGCACAACGGCGTGTTGGCATGATGATTCAGCATTTGTTGTCAATCACCTACGACTTCTACTTACTCAGGTTTTATGTATGATTGAATCAATTACACATATCTATACTAATATTATAAAAAGAGATAGTGAATTTTGTGAGTTTGTTTATATGTGGAGGGTAATCTCCGTAACCGCAGCTCCAATTAAAAAAAACCTTATACCATTTGAAAGGTACATTATTCCTGATGAAAATAGGCTATAAATGATGTATTAAAAAACTGCGATCAGCGAGTCGCTAGTAAGAAAATAAAATATCAAAAATATTATAGTGTGACCTACAATATTTTTGATATTTTATTTTCTTACTTTTACCAATATTTTCTTCATTTTGGAAATTGAACCCTCAATTTTAGGTTGGTAGCTTAGTCATCTCAGGTCAGGTGAAGCCAGACGATCGTAACTCTTGAGTTTCTTTCTTCGTTCAAGATAAGTTCAGTTTATGATACTTTTTTATTGCTGTCATCTTCACTGTACTTTGATAGGTCTAAACTTCACATAACTTCTATTCCAAGGCCTACTTACCTACTTCCATAGTACGTTGGTACAGGTACACGAGGTAACCGCCTCTGTTGTCTAGTGGTAAAACCACTTGAGACCCAGAGGACCCGGGTTCAATTTCCAACGGGGGAAAAATGTTCTGCTCGGTTTAATTGGTGGCAGGGGCTTGTTCTAAGTCCGCCTGGCTAGCTATCATTATCTTATCTAAGTCTGTCGCCATAACAACAATGTTCACAACATTTGTTGTGTTTCGGCAGTTAAAGGTAAGGAAGCCATTTTCTCTGTGGTTGAGGATTCCGGGTGAACCTCGCTTTCACCTTTGGCCTTATCATTACTTATCATCAGGTTTTATGAAGGCCAAGAGCAACCCTGTTGAGGACTAAAAAAATGGCACGCGCTTCGGTTGTTCTAAAGCCAACGCACACCGGCGGACAGCAGCAGATAGCACCGGGAAGAATTTGCCGAGGAGCATCCCGCGGTATGCCACGGGAGAATTGTGAAGTGTTTGCACAACCTCACCCGCGCGATCGTAAGCTGGCATACGGCCAGCTTACGATCGCGCGGGTGAGGTTGTGGACTCCGGCACCTACTGTCGCATGCCTTCGCATCCCGCAGTGGCTTCCTCCAGCGCGCTCTTCAATACCGCAGAGAGAAATCCCCTATGATGATCTGTGGTCGGCCTCTGAGCTTTGAAATACCTATTACTTCTATTGCTACTACTATACTACGAGTACTAGTACTACTTCTACTACTACTATTATTACTATTGCTTGTTACCATTAGATACGTACTAATTTACGTTGTAAATTTAAAATACTCTACCCTCCCTGCCGCTGAAGTGCGCTGGCCTTTAGTGTTTCCGAATTTGCATGAACGTCGCAACACAGAGACAATTGAGTCATATAGATGCAAAGAAAGCAATATCCAGTTATACCAAAATGGCGGTAAACAATATTTTTGGTTTCAAAGCAGTACAGTTACTATTGGATATTGCTGTTTTTGCTGCAAACTTATAATTTCAACGGTTATTTTTGAGGAGATGTAGCTGTTTTTGCTACAATATTATTAAGTCAAACAATGAAGCTGATTTGACATTGACAGACTGCGTTCAAAGCTGCTATCATTGAAAAATAGGATGTTGCTGCCTTTGCACCTATATGACTCAATTTTCTAAGTTTTTTACTACCACGCTCTGTAGTAGTGCACCGATTATTTCCATTTTGTATCAAGTTTTCTCTCTGTCGGGTTTCCTAATCCGGTTTCAGATCGTCATTACCACTCAAAAGTTTTGAAAAGTCCTTTGGAATTACACAGAGTTGGTAATTTATAATTTTGTAAACATAGTTACACAAAATAGGCAAGTACCTAGGTACTACCATGGTAGTAACAGCTCTATATTAGATCTCAACATCATGCGTTCGTATTTCTGAAGATAGACGATGATTCCCGATACGCATATTTTTCTTTGAAAAGCAGTATTAAAGTTAGTAATTTTTGCTACCTACATCTTATTTATTTTTGGATAAGAAATGAATAAGCAGTATTTTCATTAAAATTCTTTATTTTTGAGAAGTTTTATCACAAAATTCGTAGTTCTAAACGACTACTTACGTATACATTATTTATATTAATTGCCTATAATTTTACCGATACCGCTGTACCGCGCCTTAGAAATACGCGGCGAGGCAGGGGGCAAGACGTCGCTCTATGAGTGTTGGCGAATGAGCGGCCTGCACTGCCCTCCCCCCTCGCCGTGCACATACAGTGGTATCGGTCAAACTATAATACAAAATATCTTACAATCTAACTCTAATTACAATGACTAGGATGATTTATGGCGTTCCGTTTTCTGCAATATAAAAAGTCGAAGGACACCTAGTTGGTTCCTTTCACTGTATGCCTATAGTTTGACCGATACCGGTGCACCGCGCCTTAGGAATGCGCGGTGAGGCGGGGGCGGGACGACATGAGCATCGACGTATGAGCGGCCTGCACTGCCCTCCTGCCTCGCCGCGCACATTCGTAAGGTGCGGTACACCACTATCGGTCAAACTATAATACAAAGTATCTTACAATCTAAGTCTAATTTCAATGACTATGATAATTCGTGGCGTTATGTTTTCTGCAACATAAAAAGCCGGTTGAAATGAAGTTCCTTTCACTATTTATTACAATAAAATTAAATAGTATAGTTTAATAGAGTAACTAAATGACATAAAAAAAAATATTCGATTTCCTTTTTCCATCTCTCGTTCGCCAATTATGCAAAGTATGTCGTGCGATAAGAGACTTCGTTCCAAAACAATATTCATTAACAAAACTTCTAATTTTAAAGATAAAATCATAATTTTCAAGAATCAGATTTCGCCTTTTGTCGCGTCAAATAGTTAAGTACGGAATTTCCGTAATTTTGCAAATTCTACAAAGCTTAATGGGGCATTGTTAAGCTTAATCAGCATTGTTTGAACAAACATCATTTAAATATTTTAATTTGGCTTATTTTCTCTCAGTTTTTAGACCCTAATTACTTCCAAAATCCTCGGATTTTGAAGGGAATTCGTAATCCATTTCTGCACATGTTTGAATTAGTGGTCTACTCGACAACGTTGGCAACGCAATGAATGTTGCCAAATTGTTAAAATGAAAGACATTGGAATTGTTAGTGTATTCGCAGTTAATCCACTGGTCAAGTCCTGTTGCACAAAAATGTTTGAACAAAATTGCGATTGCTGATTACTTTAGACAAAACGAACATAAAAATCCCAAAAAAAATCACACTTAGTTTTTTTTTTTTCATGAACATATTAGAGTGACAACATCTTTGTTACTTTAATCCAATCACGAAAATTATTTAAAAAAAAACGGCCAAGTGCGAGTCGGACCACCCACAATAAAGGGCTCCGTAGTTGGGATGAATTTATCCCAAGAAAAAACTTAACATTGTAGTTGAGAAACGTGTTCTCCTACACAGAATGCATGGGAGAACATGTTATTCAACTGCAAATGTAAGTTGGTCGACTGTTACTCGGTAACTTGTAACTTGTACTTAGCAGTGATAGTTTTCCTTTAAACTTCTTTATATACTTAGCTGTGAATTTTTTCACATTTTTTTTAGCTGGTCGGGAGGGGACATGTGACTGCTTAATGTTACGCAAAGGGATCCCTGAATCTAAAAATGGTTTCAACAAACCCGCAATGTTTTTGTACGGCCTAACAACGATATTCCCCAAATCATGGGAAAGAAGAAAAAAAAAAATTGTTTGACTTTATTTTACCACTATATCGGCGTGATTAATATGTATACCCATGCCAAATTATTACTTTTTAGTACTAAGAGTCTCTGAACTAAGACGCGGACAACGGACAGACTGACAGTTAGACAGATAGACGGACATGGCGAAACTATAAGGGTTCTTTGTTGACTACGGAACCCTAAAAATTACCCCTTTTCGTCACTCTGAACGAAAAACTCCACAGGGATTAATTAACCGTTTACGTTAATTAAAGTTTCACACATCAAAGGCTTGTGTTGTTATTCCCTTAATTTGTTTCGCTGCTTCATTCAATAAAATTAGAATACTGTTGAGTATTTTGAATTTTGGATATTGGATTCATTAATACGTTTTTGCTTTCAAGATTACTTTAATATCATTATTAGTTACCTAACAACAATGGGTTGAATATGGACAAAGAAAAGAAGACCAATGTATTGAAATCCGTGTTCAACCCCCAGTAGTTTGGAGTGTTGTGTTTGAGTGTCGGATGTAGACGATTATTTTATCAGCACCCAAATCTATATAACATATTTTCAATCACCATCTGAATGATTTTGAAGGATATTTGGTAATCAATTGCTTCATATGTTCGAAAAATTTGCCTGCTCAATAAAGTAAATTGCGCAATAAATGTTGTTGACCTGTAATTTTTTTTTTAAATCAACTTTGCTTTGTTGGAAAATTTTGGCACTAAAGAAGATTTACTTATAATAGACATTTGGGGAGCAGTGAAATCTACCGGAGCTCGCGATTCCTTCGTCATAAATCATATCACAATAGATATCTGAGGTCATCGGAAAACTTGAGGCTAGAGATGCCAATGCGTTCCACTAGCTTTTATGACAAGTCTTTTACAGTTCAAGCAGTACGGTTATGGAATGCCTTGCCCGTCTCGATAAGGCGTGCTCAATCTTTGTCCACTTTTGAAATTCCGGTTAAAAATCACTTTATCTCTCCTTAAACATCATCATTACTTAAAAGTTCCTTGCTCTTGTATCATGTTTATTATTATATGTACATATTATCCCTAAGCTTTATGTATGTATATATGCATATGTATATGTATTCTACTTTTTGATCCATCCAAAGGTTGTCTGTAAAAGATCGCTTTTAGCGATAAGACCGCCCATTGTGACACCCTATGTAACAGTTCTACATTTATATCTGTAATTTTTATGGTAGTATTCTATCTATCTATGCCAAGGAAATTCTTCAAATTATTTTTGTGGGTACGTAGGAGTCTAATATCCCTTCATTTTCCCCAGACGAAGTGTTTGGACTCTTTCTAACAAAAACCACGTGGTGATCGTGCCTAAGGCTTTTCAAACGATAAAATACTTTAACCTCCATTTGAGCTTCGCCGCAGTCGGGTAAAAAAGGACTACTAAAGTGTTTGTACAAACTATTGTTGTAATAGTAAGTGATGACAACTATAACTAAAATGGTTATTAAATTTCTCTCATTTTTTTCTCAATTATAGGTAGCTTTAAACATTAAATGCATACTAATAACTTCCGTTCATTAACAGGTACTACGTATGCAAACATTTAAGACACAAAAACGACCTCGAACAATAATAATTAATATCGCCTCTAAGCCATCAATTTCTTCATAGTTCTTTTACAAATGAAAAAAGAATCGTAAATAAAAAATCCGTTATTTCTGCAAATCATTTATATGTCAAGTTAAATTAATGTTCTTGATCCGTTTTAGTAATAAGAGCGTAAAACTATAGATTAATTTCAGGGACCTTTTAGGCCATCGCCTGAAATCATTTTTCTGAGTAATAAATTACACGCCCAAATGAATGTGATTTTATACTTATTCGGAATTTCTAGATTTCACAATTCATCGGTAAAATGAGTTTGCAATGGAATTTTGAAACGATATTCATACCATTTTAAATTCCGGAAAGAATGCAGGTATCTGGCATGGCAACCATATGGCATAGGTACATACTTTTTTTTTTTAATAATTTGTACTGGAACAAAAAGCAATAACATCTTTAGGCTTTAGGCAATAACTTTTAAAAGAACACACACACTTTGACATAACTCATGTCAAATAAGTACTAGACCGATCCTACGTACAACATCGGTTAATAAATACCTAGATAAGATTGGATCATGGCTGAAAAAGTGGAGAATCAAGGCTAGTGTTGCTAAGTCAGTCCATATTGCCTTCGCCCTAAGAAGAGGGGACTGCCCACAAGTGAAACTCAGTGAAGACGTTCTGCCACAGAAAAGCACTGCCAAATACCTAGGTATGTCATTGACAGAAGACTTACCTGGCGTGAACATATGAAGACCAAAAGAGATCATTCAAACATAAAACTACGAGATATTCACTGGCTCATGGGAAGACAGTCATCACTGAGCTAAGAAAACAAACTCCTTATCTACAAGTCTATCCTTAAATCTGTATGGACGTATGATATAGAGCTCTAGGGATCGGCAAGCCACTCAAATATTCAGATTATACAGCGCTTCCAAAATAAATCACTAAAAACAATAAGTAGTGCACCCTGGTTCACTAAAAACTCTGAAGTACATGAGTACCTACAAATCCCAAGGTCGCCTGAGTAAGCTAAAACACAATAAAATAAACAGCAGGACAATAAAATGAACAACACATTTCCCAGAGAACTACAACTTTCTTTTTTTCGGGAAATTGTTTAATATTTCTGAAAAGTTAATCTTAATTTTTTGCATATACCATTTACAACAATATTATTTATTGCTTTCCTGCTATAAGGCCCTCTATGTATTGTTTCAAAAGCTAATTAAGTGTTTCCTAACGCTAATGGCAGTTTCGTGGAAATACAAGGGTTATTTAGTAAAATTCGCTTGTTCAACAATTTATATGGCGGTCATTTGGTGAGTTGAATTATTCAGCTTAAGTGCCTGGTATTAATATTGTACTAAATCTTCGTGTTTTAGTATTCGTTGTTAACCTACAGCTTGGGAAATGTGTACTCAATTAATTGTTGTCACACCTCTGTTGTTTGTTGTTTTTCTCACGCCTTTTTCCCAAGGGAGAAAGCAGAAGCGACAGAATGCCACCTGCTACAAAATTCTCACATACTCGTTTTACCTCGTTTACATTCATACATCTGGTCATACATTAACGCCGGTTGCGAGTACTACGCATCTGACCTGTCTGAAGAACATTACCAATAATGTCACTATAATATGTCCTCTTAGGGCGTCCCCTCCCGGCGTTTCCACACATATTTGCCTTGTAAATAGGTTAGGAGCCTTTTGTTAGTTGCTTTTCATTCATCCTCTCAACATGACCAAACCATTTAAACGTACTCTTTTAAAATGTAAGAAAATACTCAGAATTTTGTGTTTCTCTATTTCATTCTGTTTGATATTAAAACATAATTTCATTATGTTTTTGCTGTTACTACTTATATTTCAATTTAAAACATATTTCAGTGTAAAAAGTCAAAATTTTAATTCTACGTCCTATGCACAAAAAATTTCAACGAGACAACATTAAGAGGCCGTGCACGAAATCGACTGATTTTGATCAATTTTGTTCATTGGTTGTGAGAAAGGGAAAAATAATTTAAACAAAATTATTTGAGATTTAAAAAGTCGTGTTCTTTGTTTTGCATGTGGCTGAAAGGGATTTTTCAAATAAATTAAGTATTCACGGTAAATCACTAATATTTGCAACAAGTTTTCCGAAAAATGACGCGAGACTGACATTTGATCATCATTCTACAAGAAACTACTTTTGATTTTGAACATTAAAAAATATCATTAACATCATTATATGCTCTTCTTGCATGTGGCGGAACCACTTTTTTCAACTTCCATACAAAATATAGCAGAAAAATAATATTGAAAAAACCTTTTTTTTTGTTTTAAACCCCGTCAGTAATATATTTTTTCCTATTATTTGGCAAATCATATCAAGAAATTTGAAAATCACAAATTAGTCTTCAGCTATTCTTGAAATATAATCAAAATTTTATTTAATGATTATACAATATCTTCATTAAGTAAATCCATTACGAAATAAACTATATTTTGGAGAGCACAAAAAAGATGAAACTATTAAAAGCTGCTGTGACTGACACGAATGGTTTAGCACCATGAAAATTAATTTATTTTAGCGAGAAGCTGCTGGTTTAATACGGGAAATATTGTATAATGTCACTGAAGTCCCGTACGAAATATTATATTTCGTAAATATTCGTATTAAATAATGTAGTTACAGTGAAAAAAAAAAAATCTTAAACTCAATGGTCTTGATAATAATGACATTTATTGAGGGGTTGTAGTAATCGGTGTTATTTCCTTCTACATTTATAAGAAGAGACCTGTGCTGTAAAGTATAACCTTTTCAGCCCATTAAATGCCCAATTAATATTCTTAGCACTCGTACAAGTTTCGTAAAAGCCGTCTTCATTAATGATTAATGACTTGGCCGCTTCTCATTAATGTAAGCAACTTTTTCAACAAAATGTCAAGTTTTGTAATTTCAATAATGATCTTAATGAATATTGTCTCAAGTTATTAAATAAGGAATGTCTTTGGATAGCATTCTTAATAATAACATTTCAATGAATAATGCTTTATTAAATTGTTTCTTACTTCTACCAAAAATTTAATTCTGACGTTTAAAGAAAACAATTCCTAGTTACATTGAACAAATACCTTATTCAATCTTAACTGAAGCAATGTGCACAATGTTTTATGTTCTCATTCCAATGCCGTCTCCTAAAACACTTTTCACCGTATTCAGTAAAGATAACAAGTCTACACCTATATTGCTGAACAAACTATTTTGTAAGCAAATTCATGTCATTTGTCTTCTAAATGTTTTCCAGTAACAACGGAAATGGGCTCCGAAATAAACCCATTTGTTTTCAAGGCATTCTAGGTCTTGAGTTAATCGAAGCTTTTTATCAGCTCAATGTTTTACACAATATATCATTATAATAGTAAATGTAAATATCTAACCTAATGCCAATACAGAAGATGAACAGAAACGGAACACTGTAAAGTTCTAAGTATGAATGTAATCTTAAACCTATGAGATCCATGTATGTAAATGACTTAGTTTATTTAGATGACATTATTATTGTTGTACAAAACATTTTCTATTTACAGAACATTACGTGTTACATTAATTTTGTTATATTTCATTCCATTTACAATTTATTATGGTATTATTTTAATTTAGAACTTTTGGGTAATATCAACAAATAAGCCTTAACTTCATAAAGTGACTGTAACAGCGAATTCTAGTGCAATCAAAATACTAAGAGTACTTTTTCAATTATGTATAAATATGTGATTTATTTTATCTTTGACATTTTCTATTTTGGACTCAAACATAAACCTAAAAGTAGTGCAGATAAATATTTAGGAATTGTAATGGTCATTCAACACTATTACGATACACAATTAATTACAAATATAATGAATGAATTCAATCACATTTAGATTATCGTGTGAGCCAAGTTTGAGCTTACAATTTGCTATATTGGCAATACATTATATGATTTTAAAAAAACCTGTATAACTATATATAATATTATACAAGTTAAACTTTTTCTTTTTCATCCATAATGATAACAAATTGTCATCATATTTCCAAAGCATAATTTTGATACATAAGAGTCCTCAATCAATATTCCTTAGTGAACACCTAAAAAGGTTTTTCTTGTTTTCTTGTTAAATCGACTGTGGTTTGAGGTTCATATAATAATACAGTCAACCGGAGTGGAAGGAATATTTATAATATTTTTTTTGTAGGTACTGTCAGATTTATCAAAGTATACATCTGTTTGTAATAATTTTGTTGCATTTTGGGCTTGTATGTCACGTTAGAAAGATTAATACTGATTGATCAATTTAACTTTTAAAATATTTTTGTAAAAAACACTAAATGTTTTCTCCCTTATGTCATTACAATTTTTTTTTAATGGAGTTTTATCTCCACTCGTGATTACGGCTAACCAAATCAGGTTCAAACTGATTTAATCCAACCATAGCCTCAAAGGATTTACGAAGGAAACATTAAAACGGTTACCTAAACCACCAAAACTCACTGAACAAAATACCAACAGCTTCAAAATCTTTTTACGATGCTCAAACAATTTTGCCAATATCTAACATTGTGTAGGAGCTTAAATAACCAACGGTAGTATAAAACCTCATATCACAGTGAACTAAGTACCATTTTATTACTCGCATTCAAAATGGCGGTATCCAAACTGAGTAAGTACCAATACCTAATGAACCAGGAAATAGTAAAAAATCCAACCATAAAAATGAAACAAGAGCAATCATAGAATGTCTTTTACAATGAATTCATAAAACTAAGATCCGACGAAGCAGCTCTGAAGGAATCAAATAATGTTTGCGATTATTTACGAATCCGTATAAGCAAGTTATACCGATAAAATCTCACAGCAAATGAATTTGAAGCTTATCCTGTTTCAGTAAGATCCGGCAACGTCTCGTCTGTTCACCAGACGCGAAAGAAACTTGTCAGTCTATCTCGGATCTTTTTATACCAGTTGCAGATTCCCGTTTATTTGCCGTAATGTAACTACGTCAGTACCTATTATGAGTTGAAAAATAACTAACATTCTTAACGTTTATTTTTCTTACACTTTTTTATCGTGAGCCGCCAGAACGCCACTCTAAAATCAGGGGAATAAAAAGCATATATAAAGGGGTTTATTGCTGAATTGAACCACCCTAACCACGTTAGTATGTACATTAGAACTGGATTCACGTAATTACTTGGTATGAAAGGGGTGAGTAGGTAGTAAAGGAAAAATGGAAGCCAGCAGGCAACGAAACCACCGACAACGAGACTTAAAGTCTGTGCGGTTTTTGTCTCTCTCCGTAAAGAAGATACACGATTATTTTCTACATGTTCCTTCATGGAATGAGTTCGTCTTGTGGTATTTTTATATTTAAAGTTAGCTTTGAATGTGACATCGTTGTTGTAGAATCTTGATTCTTTTTCCTTACATCTATATTTCTTTTTCTTTTCTTGTCTGAAGCAGCAGGGGCATTTGTGGTCTTGTGAAGAACAGTCACTCGGTTGTGTGGAGTTTTTTGAAGTCTGTTTGGAAGCCGATTGTCGTAACGACATCTTGTCTGATCCGGATTCTGATTCGGTGCGAATGCAGGAGAGTTTTCCTTTCTGAAACAAGGGGATTTGGTTAGAGTAGGGTCTGCACATTGGAAGTTTGTTTTTCTTTCATCTTTTTTTAGGGTTCCGTAGTCAACAAGGAACCCTCAAAGTTTCGCTATGTCCGTCCGTCCATCCGTCTGTCCGTCTTTCCGTCCCCAGCTTAGCTGAGAGACTATTAGTACTATCATCATCATTTCAGCCGAAAGACGTGCACTGCTGGACATAAGCCTCCCCCAATTGGGGGGGTTTGCCATAATCGCCGCGCTTGGCAGGCGGGTTGGCGATCGCAGTATGGTGTTAAAAACGCATAGAGAACGCTGCTGCCTATTCTCTAGTAAGTCCCTTAGTCGCCTTTTCTGACACCCACGGGAGGAAATAGGATGGTGCTATTCTTTACGTCCGGCATCACACGGTACTTAGTACTATAAAGCTATAATTTGGCATGGATGTACATATTAATTACGCCAACAAAGTGGTAAAATAAAATCATGAAATAAATAGTTATTTAGGGTACATCCTGTAATGTAAAGTGATGTTTTTTTTTTTTTCGCCTGCCCTAGGAAAAACAAAAACAATTTTTTTCCCTCAATTTTTAAAAGACCCATCCAGCAATACCCCATGGTATTGCTGGATGGGTCTTTTAAAAATTGCGGGTTAATGTAAACAACTTTATGATTAAGGGATCCGTTTCTGAAATATTAGGCTTTAAAATGCCAATTTTTGTTAGAGTCAAGTGTGTCAGCTAAACGGTTAGTTTTGCATTGGTGAAAAATTCACGATAGTAGTATATATAACAAAATTAATAGGAACACTATTACAGCTCAGTAGGCTTAGTAGGCTTTTCAAGTTTACGAGTAATATTCGACCAACTTAAATTTGCAGTTGAAAAACATGTTCCCCCATACAATCTGTATAGGAAAGCATGTTTTCAACTACAATGTTAAGTTTGTTCTTGGGATAAATTCATTCCAACTACGGAACCCTTCATTGTGCGTAGTCTGACACGCACTTGGCCGGATATTTTCTGTCTGTTCGTGAAATCATAAACTGGTTCTCAAACCAACCAGATTTTGCCGATTGATTCATTTTAGACTAAGTATTATTTTTTATTAGACAGATAAAAGACATCTGACTATTGAAAAATCAGTCCTTAATTTAGTAATGAACTCTCAATAATATGAAATCTAGATAAAAATATTTCCAATAGTCCACTAGCGCCACTCCTTTAAAAAATATTATCTCGTGACTGAGAAGGAATTATGAAAAACGGTTCAGTGAAGAACCTCTAAGTGTGTCTAGAATTTTCTAATTCATTTTATAAAGCTTCATATTGAGACACGAAGCAACAAAATACCTACGATATAGAGCAGTGTTTTTCAACGTGTGGGTCGCGGACCCCCTAGGGGGTCACCAAGCCTCTTTAAGGGGGTCGCCTTTACTTTAAAATTTAAAGCTTATAAATAGTCACAGTAGTTCAAAATGTTACATTTGATAACATATTTTTTTTTTTAAATAATTAATGGCTTAGGTTAACACAAATCAACAAAAATACCTAGTAGTCACATGAATTATTAATGTGAAGTTGAACATACGTACCCATTCACATTATTGTGATGGTTGCGCGTTTCACGGTAAGCAATTTTTTTTACAAATACGATTACTTCGTTCTCTACATTTCGGCGATTTCTCTGTTTGCCTTTTAATTGAACTACGAGTATCAATGAAAACGTTATCTCGCACAAGTAGGAGGTTCAAAATGGAATCAAACACTTCGAAGCTTCTGTGGTTAATTGTGGGTATTCTGTTTTTCTGCTTAACCAAAAAGTAATCAAAGAGACAGACTTGAATTCCAAGTTAGAAACAGCGGAGGGTAGGGGGTCGCGAAATATTTTTCCATACTAAGGGGGCCACACTATGAAAAAGGTTGAAAAACACTGATATAGAGGAATGTGGCTGCTTTTCTTTAGATCGAATTTGTTGCTTCGTGTCTCAATATGAAACGTTATAAAATTCTAGACACACTTACCGAGGTTCGTTAATGAGCCGATTTTATTTTTTTTAAACGTTGCCCCACACTAGGAATTTCTCCTGTATCGTGGGTGCGTTTACAAACATTTAAACTCACATACACAAACAGCCAGACCCGGAACAACTACTTAGACGTAGATCATACAAATATTTGTTCCGTGCGGGAATCGCAGCGCAGTAGTCAATCGCTTAAGGGCCTATACTACCTCAAATGACTTAGCATGATCCTCCGTTATGTCGAAAATACTGAAGCATTAATTTTGAAATAAATATATGGTCAAGTTGAGGATTAATGTTAGGTACTATGTTAGCCGAAAACACGATTCCATATTTTTTTCTCGATAGAAAAAAAATCCAGTTACCTCCAAACCGAACAATAAACCGCTGGTATTCAAAAAATACTTCAAATTAGATAATGAAACTTTGCATATTAACTGAACTAACTATAAAGCAGGTCTTATGTTATTTACTTTTTTTTATGACCATTATTTTCACCGTAAAACGAAATTACCTAAACTATCAGCGCCTTGGAGCCTTTTCCCTGCCGCTCTGTCTCGCTTACTCGCGTGACCGGTAGCAATAGTGTGCGAGCGAAATACAGAGTGAGGTAGCGCTGAGGTTGTATAGACTCTTAACCACTGCGCCAACCGTGCCGTCCTAATTCCTTCTCAGTCACGAGATAATATTTTTTTAAAGGAGTGGCTCTAGTGGACCGTTGGACGCCCTCTTAATTGAACAAAACATTATACCGTCCATCTGTTGCAGTCATTATAGACTGATTAACACGTTGACTGCCATGACGGACACTATGTGTCCGACAGCATACTTTCCCCCGGAGCCGCACCAATAAATCGAGAATTGTCTAAAAATTGCGATAGTAAAAACATAAAAAAAAAAAATATGACGCATGACATAGTTTAAAACACCCTATTACGAGTGCAGTCCGAGCCTTGTGTTACAAGGGCGCCGCGGAATGGAGCGGCGACATCTTTATCAGAGTTCATTCACCCTAACGCAAAAATGTGTTTCTTACTATTGCAACTTAAACTTAATCTAAATCCATTCTGCGGCGCCCTTGTATCACAAGGCTCGGACTACACTCGTAACAAGGTGTTTTAAACTATGTCATGCGAAATAATTAATTTAAAAAAATAAAAAAAAACAAATGTTCAAAAAAATATTTTTTTTACATGAATTATTAGTAGTCATTGGATACATGAAGTGGGCTGTCTTTGTAAGACGACCAAATTGCCACGGTGTATAATAATCTACCCGCACCAATAAAGAAAGAAGCGAAACTTAACTTATTTACTAAAAAACTTCGACAATTTTTGCTAAATAAAAGCTACTACTCGGTAAACTAATATCTAAGTGATAGACTTATAAAGTCATAACTTAAGTACTCGAGACTTGAATTATTATTACATCTCGCAATAGATACATACGTTTTTATATTTTATAGTAAAGCTTATCTCAGAAAATACCTATATCGTTATTATATTAAAGTAGTACTGATAAGTAATGTTATTTAAATTAAATTAACAAACGCTCTCCTAACTCACTTATTTTGCTGTGCCTGACCGGGTCCATAAAGATCTAATTATAAGTTTACCACCTAAGAATAATTACATGTGGAATGCAATAAAAGTATTGAGTATTGAGTATTAATTAATAATAGGTAGAAGTTTTTTCTATTTGCCAAAAAGTATACCAAAAGAAAGTAGCGGATCAAAAACAACTGTGGAATGCATAAAGAACAACTTGGCTGAACAAAGTTTATTTCCTAGAAATCTCAGCTATACTCTACATTAATTGAACTCAGTTGGACTTGGATCAAGAATGTTTTAATAAAGATTTAGATCTTGTTTGTTTTGCGAGCCTTTGTCCCAGTTCCAATATATAGGGCGAGTTATTCCGTCTGCTTTGGGACGAAAACTGAATATGAGAATAAGAGATAAACGATTTCGTGTATTAAGTACCTATGAGACCTATTTGGTAAACAGCCCCATTATACACATTTCATATTTATTTTGTTTTAGTTTTGTTATTTTGTTTTGTCGTCAAAAGTCTAAAAGTCTGACAGCCAGTCTTACCAAGGGGTATTGTGTTACCCAGTTACTGGGTGGTGGAGGTCAGATAAGCAGTCGCTCCATGTACCTACAATACTGGTATTTAGCTGCATCCGGTTAGACTGGAAGCCGACCCAAACATAGTTGGGAAAAGGCTAGGCAGATTGATTTTGTTTTAGAAAAAAACAAGCTGATTCAGGAAGCTTTTCCTTTTAATATATTATAATGTTCCTTCAAAACTATCAAAAGGTCAAATGTTAGAGCGTAACGCAACCGGTGGCGTGCGTGCTTTTGCGCGTAAACGTACCAAAAAGTATGTATGAGGTTCTGCCTTTCTCTCCCATGGGAAGAAAAGGTGAGTTTATGTATGTATACGTGTGTACTATCACTCAGTGTAATAATAAAAATAGTTTCGTGAAAAAAGGTTCGATTCCTGTAATTTATGTAAGTAGTAATAAGATAGGTGGGTAAATTTATAATAATATTGTTTATTATAATTTATGCAAAGTTTTTGTCTGACAAATGTTCATTCTTTGCTAAATCTGTTGTTTACTTGGGGCATGTTGTATAATGGGGGTCATGGAGTTCTAAAATACAGGCCTAGGCTTAGTTTAGACTCCAGATCTCCCACATATTACAAAATTGTATCTAAATATCTGTCAACTTAATATGTATAACTAGTATTAAAAGCACACTTTGTAAACTAGCATATTACAAATTAGAGGAATATATCCAAGATAAGAATGCTTCGAAACACGCTGGTCCTGCTCCATAGGACAATTTATTAAGAGTCTAGACAAAATCAAATTGGTTGCTAATTTTATTGTATAATTAATAATTTTTATGACATTATTTTTTTTGTGATTAATATACTATATATAATAATTTAATGTTAAAATTTTAGGAAAATCATCTTCTTTTACAATGTTTGTAAATATGTGAGCACCATGTATCTAACGCATAATTAATTTGTCTGTCATTGCTTCACTTTTCATTCTTTTTACCTATTGTGGTATAGTAATTTTATTCTAGGTAAGTGCATCGACTTCACATATAATTATTAATTAATGTATACAAAATATTGTTAACATTTTAAAAGAGTAAGTATGGAGTTTCTTGCCCATTCTTCTCCATACGTAGCTACCTTTTGGAAGGGGCAAATAGAATCAATTAATTATAGTTGTAAATTTTGACGTTCAAAAGTGCCTTTTATGTGCCTATTTGAAATAAATGATTTGACTTTGAAAAAAAAAATTATCATCCCCACTTTACATGCAGGGGAGGTACCCTAAATAATAGTTAAAAAAAAAAGTATTTTACCACTTTTTCGGCGTCATTAACGTGTATATTCATGCCAAATTACAACTTTCTACTTCCAATAGTTTTTGAGCTAAACCGCGGACAGACAGACAGATGACAGACAGATTAAAAAACATTAGTTCCACTATCGGTCAAAAGATGGCTCTGACCTAAAACTGAAATATTAGAAAAAGTGTGCCATTTAGAGACATCACTTTATTTCTGCTGAAATTTTTACATAAATTTCTATCACATAGAATAATATCAGATTTTTCTCTATGCATACTTCGGAGATAAGGGGGGGAACGGTGTTTTTTTTTATATGTAGTCAAAAGTCGAAACTATGCGGCCTAAAAAAAGATAAATGGTTGAGAATGTGCAAATAGCTCTCGTTCATATTTTACCCCACATGCCCTATTACCCCCACTTCGAATTTTTAAGAAACCCGTTCAGTCCACGTTAAAAAAAAAAAAACTTTATTGCATAATAGTTGGGCAAGCGTCATCTAAAATTATTCCAAATTTCAAGTTGATAGCATTAGTAGTTCTTGAGATATCCAGCTTTGACATAAAAACGGACACACTGAGTCCTCACCCTAAGGGTTCATTTTTACCATTTTGGTACGGAACCCTAAAAAACGAACTAGGATACTTTTTCAAGAAACTATGCATTAACTTACTCCAACATCGAGCTCATTTCTTAATGTAATGTTTCGCTTTACGCCCTTAATTCCCGTCTCACAAAACTCACTTTGCAGATAAAATGGAAGCTAAGCTTAATTTATTAGCTGCTAAAGCCTCGAGAATGTTGGTAATTTATTAGGAATTATCTTTTTCAAAGCATTCATAGTAGCTTTTCCTCTTTTAACTCAATCTCCTTTCGTATAAGAAAGAAATTTACTCACCAAGAATGTCTTTTTAAAGGTTGTTTTCAGTTTTATTTGAAGAAATACTGCTTCCTTTTCCACGCTTTAATTATAAATTGCGATAGTTTAAAAAAAGGTTTTATATTATTATTATTTTGGTTCAAACTCAAACTCAAACTCAAAGCATTTATTTCAAATAAACCAAATACAGGTACTTTTGAATTGTCAACGGGTCGGTCAGTCAGAAAGATGAAGCTAGTTGCCCATTCCAAAGCGTAGTAGGTTCCTATGGAGAAGAACGGACAAGAAACTCCACGGACGCTCTTTTAAAACAAAATATTGTTACAAAATATGGGTTACATCATTCATGTTGAAGTTATACATGTGAGAGCAATGTAGAAGAACGTGCACGTTAGAAGCGTCCGTAATAAAAACAATTCAAAAATTAAAATAAGCCTTGGCAGCTAAGAGATGACCAGTCCCAACTGACGGCGCCCGTTCACGAACATGACGCATGGATCAGCACCACTTAGCTCAACCATTATGAAGTGAACTTAATGATCCAACACACACGCCACCACCAGCGAGACATTTGAGTGTGCATGACATACTCTCAGCCGCCAGGGCACATTCAAGTCAATAAAAGACATATTACCCGGTAAATGGTAGCTCTATAGTACATAGTACTCACACCTGTGCTATGCAATTATATAATTCAAGGACATTGAGTTTATACAATGCAAAGATAGTCTTACAATCTTCAGCAGCTCCAATAATATTTCATTTTCACTGGTTCATTTAAGGGTTCCGTAGACAACAAGGAATCCTTATAGTTTCGCCATGTCCGTCTGTCTGTCTGACCGCGGCTTAGTTCAGAGAGTCTTAGTACTAGAAAACTGTAATTTGGTATCTGTATACATATTAATCACGCCAACAAAGTGGTAAAATAATTCAAGCAAAAAAAAATTGGATACCTCCCTTGCACGTTAAGTGGGGATGATAATTTTTTTCTCCTCTATCTTATGGTGTGGGGTATTGTTAGATAGACCGTTCAAATCCCGTAGGGCTGTAGGATCTGTAAAAACCATTTTTCGATTCAGGGATCCGTTTTCATAATGCAAATTTTTGTTTAAGTCAGGTGTCCCTCCTGCCAGCAAAATATTTATTTATGTATATGTAAAAAAAAAACACGGCAGTAGTACACTATAATATAACGAAGGAAAACTATCATAGGTAAGTGGACTTCACAAGTTAGCGAATAATAGTCGACCAAATGACATTTAAAGTGGAAAACCATGTTCTTCCATACATTCCGTATGGAAGAACATGTTATTCAACTACAATAATAATAATAATCTTTAATAATAATAATCTTTATTACACAAGAAAGTGGTTACAAAATAGTGTGAAGTCCCTGACTCCTGTACTAGGTGATATACCTACCTGTGTTACAAGAGCCAGTGCCCTCTCCCAGTGGGAGATATTACAGAATCTTATGCAAAAAGATTAACAAAAAGAATGTGGTCACAACAAAAAAGTAAAATAAACTAAAAACGGTTAAAAGAAGCCTGTATTGAGTTTGCGAGTGTTTGTGTGCATGTTTGTGTCTCAGTGTGAGCGTAAGTGTGTGTGGGTGTGTGTCTCTGTATGTGCGGGTGTGTGTGTGTGTATGTGTGGGTGTGTTTGTTTGTGGGTGAGTGTATATGTGTGTGTGTCAATGATTGATCAGGAGGGGTTTTAATGTTACGAAACAGATATGATGATTTTCTCTGTTTCGTCATAGTTGAGCGACAGTAGCCCTGGCAAAAGTGTCTGTTGTTAACAATGTTAAGTTTGTTCTTGGGATAAATTCATACAAACTACGGAACCCTTCATTGTGCGCGGTCCGACACGCGCTTGGCCGTTTTTTATGTATAACGTTAATGTATGCTGCTTTTTTTTTTTTTTTCACTTCACAATTAGAAGCCAAATACGCACTTGGCCGGTTTTTTTTTTTGTACTAAGACATATCAAAATAAGAAATAGGTGTATAATAAAATACATTTAAGTTTAATTCGTCAAAATTTGTGCACTGATTAAAAACTTTTTTCCTGTATAGGTAGGTATACTTTCTAATGAACCGCCATTGAATAAACATATTATATTTTACTTGAGCGTTCGCTATGTTATTCTAGAGGTTTTGTATAACCGACTTCATTAAAAATAATATACTGCTGCGAACTCTTGACTATTGAGCGAGCATAAGCTTTCTTTTTTTTTTTTAAAGTTAAAAGTTATATTTTGGAACAACAACAAATTGACATAATTACAATAGAAACGGTGATAGCTACAAAAGTTAAGAACTGTGTCGCAGCTATCAACGCCCGTCTAAACATAAGAAACACATTGTTCCAGACTTAACTGTGACATGGGTACAATTTAGCTAGCTTTGGAATAAGGTGAAAATTCAAAATGCAAAAAGAAATAAAGAAACAAAAGCCATGCAAACTTTGTATCTTGGTAGGTGTGGTGCAGAGTGGAGTGGGAGTGTGAGTGTGGGTGTTAAGTTACGTTTTAACTACTAGTTAAGTTTTAAGTTTCCACAATTTTTTCAGTTGCATCATATGATAGAGATTTCAACCAGTCGTGTCAGAGCTATGAGTGAAGTGCAGTGTTTTCGTGACAAAAAAAATCCTGGTCCCAGGCGCCGCGTGGCTGCCTCCATCAGAATCCAATATGGTGGTTACCAGATCAGTCTCCTCTATCTTACCCTTCCTTTACGACGAATGCTCATCTTCAAACGCGAACCACGTAAATAGTTTGTGGCGGCATCTACAACGCCACATGCGAACTACGCATCAAAGACCTGACGTCACAAATCCTGCATCGCGCAATCAGAGTTTACCACGCGACTAGCATATATAAAATATCCCGACATCATCAGTCGGGCGGTTGCCCACCAGACACGACACCCGCCTTGTCGGAGGATCCTCCCTTTTCTATAGAGTATGAGTGAACTTTACACCCTGTTCCTCATACCTCTATACTGATGATTCCAACGTGATACCTTGCAAGAGTAATAGGTCATTTCACCGCCCCCATATAAATATGCCGATTCCAATACACATCGAAGGGTCGCTTCTCGAAGCTGTGAAGGAATATGTCTACACTGAAAAAAATATTTAGTCTAACTACTTCGGCTATTTCAGGAATAATCAAAGTTTGACAAGACTATATAAAAGTTAACTTGATTTAATAAAAGTGATACACAACAGCCAGCACAGGTTTTGGTTACATGTTGCATAAAGTTATGTGGTCACTTTTTTGTGTTACATGTTGGCGAAAGTTTGGTTATGTATAAGTAAACATTTTTTTTAGTGTACCTAGGGCAAGTCATCCAGCTCGGTAAACGCAACTTTGAGAAAGAAGTCGACAGGAGGATCCGGTTGGGCTGGGCAGCGTTTGGAAAACTCCGTCAAGTCTTTTCGTCGCCTATACCGCAATGTTTGAAGACTAAAGTCTTCAACCAGTGCGTCCTGCCCGTTATGACATACGGTGCCGAAACGTGGACACTGACAGTCGAACTGGTCCACAAATTTAAAGTCGCTCAGCGTGCTATGGAGCGAGCTATACTCGGAGTTTCTTTGAAGGATAAAATCAGGAATGAAATTATCCGGAAGAGAACCGGAGTTACCGACATAGCTTGCAGAGTAAGCAAGCTGAAGTGGCAGTGGGCTGGCTATGTTTATCGAAGGACCGATGGCCGGTGGAACAGACGAGTCCTAGAGTGGAGACAGCGTATCGGCAAGCGTAATGTGGGACGCCCCCCAGCTAGATGGACCGACGACCTCAAAAAGGTGGCCGCGACAGACTGGATGCGGAAGGCGGAGGACAGGGTGTTGTGGCGCAGCATGGGAGAGACCTATGTTCAGCAGTGGACTGCGATAGGCTGAGTTGATTGATATAAATAGAACACTGATTACATAATCACCACAATGGATTAGGAATATACTTCAAAATCATGTAGATTATTATTGATAGTTTTACGCTACTAGAGTGCAGGCTACTTCTGATAAATTCCTCATTTGATCATTTATCTTCTAATTCATATTTTTAACTTCACTACTCTCCAATTTCCACTCATCCATCACAGTCACACAGCCATGTTATTATTTAGGTATTTATAATGTCTGCTGCTTTCACAACTATAAGGTTTTGCTAACACCGAAAAAGAAATACTCTTTTCTATCTGAATGAGCATTGAAAAGGCTAAGAATAGCTTTGAGAGGCATTTCCTTTTTTCCCTATTCGGAATTCGATTGTAAGGTTCTGACATGCTTGTACGAGTATCTATATATTGGTATGTCTAGATATTGAAGACGGTAAGGTGTTATTTACATCTGTTGTAGGAGATATTGTAAGGAAATCTAAAGACGTTAAAAATATTGAACGGTATGACATAAAATGGGCACACAATTTACATGATATCAATTCTTCAATAGAAGAGGTACAAGTAAAAAATTACATTGTAGTTCAAAAACGTGTCCCCTCATACATCATTCCAACTGCAAATGTAAGTTTGTACGCATAATATTGAGTGATGTACACACGGCCACAAATCAAGTTATACATTTCTAGTTTAGGCTGATCTCGCATTGTGTAGGATTTCCGTACAATGAGAGGTCAGCTTATACTGGAAATTATAGGTTGATTTGTGGCCGTGTGTACCATGTTATTTATTTATTTACTCCTCATATAGTTTTTCCCGTAATCTATAACTATAGAACTATTCTCAGTATATTATTTTTTTTTTTAATTTTAGATTTTCGGAGATAAGGTATTTCTACTTCTAATTTTCATTTTCATATACATATTTTCTTTAATAACGTTAAAACGAATTATTTAAAATTATTGAAAAAAAAAAAAAAAACAATTGAAATCCTCATAGTCCTTTCATTTTATTTTATATACGGTACAGTTTGTGAAACAATTTTTTTTTCTTCTAATTTTTCCCCCAAAAGAGAACCCCCATATTCAAAATTCATTTAATTACGTTACACGTTCGTATTTGGGCCACAGAAATTCATGGGTACCTTGCTACTTAATCGGTCTAGTAGATTTGGAGTAAATCGGCTGTAACAGACACACAAGTGAACCATAAGGGCTCCGTTTTTTTCTTTTTGAGGTATGAAACCCTTAAAATACAATTATAATGAAAACAATAAACGGAATTATGTTAACTCAAAGAGAACCCAGAACTAGGCAAAGTCACTGTAGTTAGTAATGATAATAAAGTAGAATAAATAATGTAAACATTATTTTAAAGCTAAATTAGCCTTTCCAAATTTCCAAGTACTCGTAGTAAATTGCTCGAGGCATTACGCAACATCAACCTCGAAAGGGCTAAATAATAACAACAACATCACAAACATACATACCACAACAGACGTTGTTTATCGGCCTCAGGGATGAAAACAACTCATTTCCTACTAAGGCACGATTATAAACTTCCCCTGTTTATCTTTCATAACGACCATCAAAGGATCGTTTGCACTTATATAACATAACATGACATCATGACCGTAATCCCGAAGGGATAGGCAAAGGTATACCATCGCGGGCACAAAAATCTAAACACTTTGAAAATAATATCCCGTGCATACGATGACCACATCTGTTTGCCACCCCATTTTGCGACAACCAACAACAAAAAAAAAAACTTTTGTGTAAATAAATTTCTCAGGCTCTGTTACAATGATCACAGATATCTGATCACATCGGCCGGTTCTTTTACGGTTTCTTTTTTATTTTCATATACAAAAACTAGGGGTCAGCAAAAATCTGATGCTGCGATGCTATCGGTTGATGAGCATAGGTAAGCGTTACTATAGTGGCCGAGCATTGCAAGTAAGAAGAGTCCTTACGGTGATCCGATGTCCGCGGTGGTACCTATAATCCAACCACATTTCACCAGTTATATCTAAGTCCCATATAATAGGGAAGTTAAATGACTTCTAGTCGAAGTACAGGCACAGAGTAATGAAACGGAACGGAGACAAAGCTTCTAAAGAGCGTGCAAAATTGATACCTGTTTTGGTAGGGTTGGCACAAGTGGATAAAACTAAAAAACAGAACGTAAATCAGCTTACGTATTTCAAATCATAAACAGCAGTCACCTGGCATGAATTGTGAAAATAGTTCTCCTATAGTCGCTATTTTTGTTCTTGAACGCACCGTTTACGAGTTAGGTAGGTACTTATTCTAAGCCACTTACTGCAAAACCACTAAATCATTTACGATCAATACTAAAACTTTTTTGCACCACCGGTTTGAGTTTTCTTTCGATGTTGAAGTATGAGGTACTATCGCGGGCACGAAAATCTAACCACCTTGAAAACAATAAACTGTGCATACGATGACTACATCTGTTTACCGCCCCATTTTGTGACAGTCAATAAAATTATATAAACTTTTGTGTAAATAAATTTCTCAATCTCTGTTCCAATGATCACAGAATGATGTCTGACCACCTCGGCTGGTTTTTTGCGGTCTTTTTTTTTTCATTTACAAAAACAAGAAGCTCAGCAAAAATCTGATACTGCGATGCTATTGGTTGGTGAGCATAGGTACATTACTATAGTGGCCGAGCGCTGCAAGCAAGAATATTCCTTACGGTAGTTAGATGTACCTGCCTGTGATAGTACCTATTAGTACACCCTAATTTCGCAAGTTAGGTTTAAGTCCCATGTAATAGGGAAGTCAAATGACTTCTAGTCGAAGTACCTACATCTTTTTGAGGCTGACTGTACCGACGAGGAATTCGGAAAAAGAAGCTTCTTACAGGCTTTCATTGAACAACAGTAAATTGAATGTAGACTTTGACAAAATAATGGGTTCTAGAAAGCTTTAGCGAAATTGAATCCTATTCTATTTTATACCGGATTAAGTATCTTATTTAGGTAAGTCTTGTCTATTTATTTCGTTCCGGGTAAATCAAAAAAACACTTATTGAAAAAGCGTAAGTACTTGGAAAATTTATCAAAGTAAAAATCATAATGATAATCTATGATTATTATTATAAATAATATAATAATAATAATGTACCTTTATTTACATTATTGTGGTCTTAAGATTAGTCAATGGTATTATAGAGGTATGAGGAACAGGGTGTAAAGTTCACTCATCCTCTATTGAAAAGGGAGGATCCACCGACCAGACGGATGTTGTGTCTGGTGGGCAACTGCCTGACGGTTGATGTCGGGATGTTGTATATATGCTATTCGCGCGGTAAACTCTGATTGCGCGATGCAGGATTTGTGACGTCAGGTCTTTGATGCGTAGTTCCCGCCACAGTATCATCACATTCTGCCAATCGTGGCGTGCAAATGTTAGGTACTAATTAAAATTACAATTTGAGGTCAGTTAAAAATAATATCGTAATCACACAACTGAAGAACACACGGTAGAACTGTCTCGAAAATCTCATCATCATTATTATTCTCTTGGCCATATCCCGATATATTCAATCAAAAGCCTTTTATTTTCTGAATTCTATTTGGTCCGATATCAATATCTACAAAGTGTTTCTTAAATGGTGTTGAACCTGAAAAGGGGTTATTGTACGCATCATTATGAACCACATTTACTGTCTCGATAGATTGGTGTAACGTAATATGATTTTTATTTAAAAACAAGTGTGGTATAATCTGTTACAATCAATATATATAATGGACATGACCAGTTCCTGTTGTTAGTTTTTTCACTAAGATAAAAAAATAGCTATTTTGATTTAATGTATATTTTTTATTTTATTTTTTATCTTCTACACTTACACACGTTGTCTACATCTCTATATCTACTTTCCTATCGCAGGTATGCTGGAAGAGATTTCATTAGAAATAAGCATCACCTTTGTACGTATTTTTCTGTTCCTTTCTTCTTTTCCGTTTATATGTGTGTACATAAATTGTTAAATAAATAAATAAATAAAGATCAAAATCATGTTTATATTATTCCGACTAAAGCCCAGGTTAAAATATCTGAAAATAAAGTATGTTAATTGCTTCTGCTTTCCTCATATAACTAGTGCATAAAAAAATTCTAACACAATAGGTAATGATATTGTAATTGTAATAATTTATTTCTCTGTATTTTATTTTATTTATTTCTCTGTATTTTTCAATTAATTTTTATAATTAATGATACTTTATCATTAATTGAATAATCATTAATTGAACCACTTTTCTGTCCAACACCTTATATATTACAACTTGTATAGCCTAAATGGTACACTTACATTGTCGCTGATATCGCATAGACCTGTTTTTCGCATTATATTGTCACTATAATGTGTCTCTATACTGCTTAAAAGTACCAAAACACCATTACCTCAAGACACGTACCACTTTCATTTTAAAAAGTCACTGTCACGTAAGTCTGGCAACGTTGCATGATGTTGACTTATAGCACAATGTAGCGGGATATCGTACTTTTCCGACTACTTGGGACTTATTGAATACGTGGCTCATAGCCCAAACCCTCGGGGATCAAAGGCGTAGTAAGGGTCTGTGTGTATGGGAGCAAACTGCGTCGTAAAACATCAGCTAAAGAAAATTAGACGGCGCACTGCAGAAAAGCAAGTTCTCTCAACTTCTTTTTTGAAGTGAAAACTTCTTTAGGCGCGTTGAGTACTTTTTGGGTGAACAAAAATCATCGACACCGAACGCTTGGTTTGTAAAGAAGTGTTAATGACCAATTTCAACTTTAATCCTTGATCATAAACACTCAAATCTGCATAGCCTTTTCCCAACTATGTTGGGGTCGGCTTCCAGTCTAACCGGATGCAGCTGAATACCAGTATTTTAAATGGAGCGACTGCCTATCTGACCTCCACAACCCAGTAACTGGGTAACACGATACCCCTTGGTAAGATTGGTTGTCAGATTTTTTGGGCTTCTGACGACCCGTAACGACGGTCAAAGATCCACGAATGACAGCCGGGATAAACGGCTTATCGTGCTTTCCGAGGCACGGAGGAGTCTCGGTATGTAAAGATAGTCACCCATCCACGGACCAACTCCGGCAAGCGTAGCTTAACCTGACGGATCGACCCGTGCGGCTGTTATTACTTGGCCACGAGCTCGTCATAAACACTTCTTTATTAACCAAAAATAATTCGAAATTAATAATCTAATAGTCCGACGATACAATTAGCAATTTACTTAATTTTCACTTCTATCGACAGTCCCCAAAGACAGCTGCGTTTTATTCTTTATTTTCTTGATGAATTTGTTAGAAAAATGGATGGATTGTGTGAGAAATGATATGAAAGAGAAGGGAGGGAATGATAGCGTGACGGTTGACAGGGGAGAATGGAAAGAGAAAACGTGTTGCGCCTACCACAAGTAACGTGGATCAAGGGCAGGAAGACGATAATGAACTAGTCAGAAAAAGATTGCTGTAAATTCTAGAACGATACTCAATGATACTTTATAAATAGATCAAGCATGAACATCGACTTAAAATAAAAGAAGGGAAGAAAAAGCGTTTATTGTGACTCGCACAGGACGATACTACTAACTAAACTAAACACAACGACAAAAGTATACAAAATAAAATTGTATACAAAGAAAAAAATAAAACAGATGGTCCTTTACGAGGCCAAGAGGCTCCTCTATCTCAGCATGATGCTGCGACATTAAATAAGGTTAGTCTGTTAGAGTCTCGAGTGTGAAATCCAATTGGTATTTTAATCTATCTGATTTGTTATTAGTACATTATAATACAAGTGTGCTATGTTGGTCATTACACCTCCAGTATGTCATGTCTGTATGGTAATACCGCCTCAAGTATAATGATCAATGCACATGCGTTTCATACGACGTTTTTCAACACACTTGCGAGGAAAAACCGACTTGTATTGTAATTAACTTTTATGGAAAATGGCGCGCTGGTTTTGTTTTTTCCGCGCGCCGCGCTGGTGATGTGCACGCAGGTGTAAATAAAGACACTGGCAAAACCGCTAAACAGTCTACATAAAAAATATAATAAACACAAAATAATGTTTTGAATACGCAAATTAAGGTTAATATGTAGTGAACAATATTTATGGTGCATTAATTCAAACACGAATTATATTAAGAGAAACGATAAAAAAGCAATAGCCGAAGAAAACAAATTTTTTATTAAATTTTTACTTATTTATTATAATTTTAAAATTGCTTGAGACATTTTTCAAAAAACCTTTACTTACTTATTCTACGTATGACCCACCCGGACGCGGCCACGGTGGCGGTGCGAGCGCGGTGCCTTTTGATAATTAATCATCATATCAAGTAATTTTAAGTTATTTAATTTTTTAAATAATTTACTCAGATAAAAAAAAAAATCGTTTCCATGGATTTTTTACCACCTTTTTTTTGGTGTATGTATCTCTTAAAATATTTCGTGTATGAATAGATACACCTTATATAATTTGATGGAATGATGATAATTCTGATGATTGATTTATCATACCTAAAAAAGTTTATCTGTATAATCATTGTTTTTAGAAAAAAAAAAAAAAAACTCTTCGCGGAGAGTGAAAAAAATGTAAAGTAAAAAATACTAGTGTGGTAATGCAAAGTTTAAAACACGAGTCTATACTTTCTCTCAATTCCGAAAGATCTAGGACCAGAAATCAACCAGGTATTATAAACTCACTTCAAACACTTAGCAATGCCTTCAAAAACCCGTCAAAAGGATTGAAATTGCCAATCTAAAAACAGTAGCCAGCCAGAAAGTGTAAAGTTCGCAACTATCCATACCAAAACCGTTTCGCGGATGATCGCATCTTTTTTTACGATAGGTCGAAATATCGGTTGGAGAATCAATCTAGTCCTCATGCGTGCTTGCGTCTCTGTCCTCACATCATTGGGATAGCGTAACACAGACTATGTTACATTATCCAAAAACTACCTTTGACAGGTAATTTAAAAGTGGCAATATATTGCAGGAAATGATGCCACGTTCATTCAGGTCACTGCATTGGCAATATTGGTGCCATATTGCTTCTTCTCTTTTTGGTCATGCAGTATGTACAGTCCTAAAATAAGATTCACCTAAATAGTGGAACCTTACAAGCCAAGTTAACTAAATACACACATCAAAAAAAGTTTGCGATCACTTTGAAAAATCGAAATATTTTTTGTTAGGTACGGTAGATTATAATTACGATTCGGTTCGCCTGACTTAAACCCAATAGAGCACGCGTGGGATGCTCTTAAGCGAGCTGTTTGGAACCGTCAGCCACGTCCCCAGACAGTGCGAGAGCTCAGGGAAGCCGCTATTCAAGAATGGGACAGGTTACCCCAAGAAATGCTGGATAACTTTATTCTCAGCATGCCCAGGAGGATCACCGCATGTGTTTGAACCAGGGGAGGAGTTATATTATATTGAATTAAACTTTTGATTAATAAATTGTTATTTAAGTTTGGTTAAACAGTCTTTTTCTTTCTATCAAATTTCTGTTAAAATTACGTTATGATTAATTACTATTTTTTTTTTTAATAATAAATAGTTTTATTTTTAATTTCAAACACCTGTTTCTATTTAAAGAAAACACACAAAAAAGAATTTTTCTTGATAAAGTTCAATTTAAAAAATTATATCAGCTTATGCTATACCCAAAGTCTCAAATACAGATAATTTATGTAAACAAAGGGGATAACATATCAAAAAAATATCTTCGCTATGGTAATTCACATAAAATGGCGAAAAAAAGGTTCTATTTTCTTTTAAGTACTGAATTTAAGAAATAATAATTATAAAATAATCATACCGTAATTATTTTTATAAATTTTCGGTTTTAAACAAAGTTATTAAAAAAAGGAGATTTTATGGTATAAAATATTTTATGATACTGGTAACAATGCAGGAGATCCAAACATTTTCACATTTCTTATATCTTTAACAACACTAATATTACAACTCTCATTCATAGATTCATATTGTATGTAGCATATCTAGCCACATTTTGGATGAAAACGGCTGTAAACTGTTTCGAGTGGAAATCGATTTTGGGAGGCCTACGTCTAGCAGCGGACTTAAATGGGCTGATTATGACGATCATTGGCCGTGTCTCCGGCACACTATATAAAACATTGTTTGGCAACAGTATTTTGTTTGCATAGTTCTTATAATTAATTCACTTTAATTTCATAGATGATTATTTACAAAAAATAATAATGATAAAATGTTTTGTACCACTGTCCTGTCATTTTGACAGTGGCATTTCTTGACATTACTTTGTTTACATAAATCACAAACTGTTTTGATGTGTTTACATTTAACGAAAACGATTAAATACATTGGTCTGTTTCTGGCATTCGTTTGAAAATGACGGAGACAGTACGATGTTTTGACTGCTGCGCTGCGTGTCGCGGGTTCGATTCCCGCACGGAACAAATATTTGTATGACCTACAAGTAGTTGTTCCGGGTCTGGCTGTTTGTGTATGTTAGTTTAAATGTTTGTACACGCACCCACGATACAGGAGAAATTCCTAGTGTGGGGCAACGTTTAAAAAAAAAAAAAGTTGTTTCTGTGACCTATCGCCATTTCATCCACCCTAAGTTGATCCGGTGCGTTACGTCTCTCTAATATTATATATATATATATGTTTAGCTTTAAACGCGTTTAGTTGGAGAAATCTCACCCCCTAACAATGAATAAATGCATTGCTAGGCGGTGAGATTTCTCTGCAGCTGACCGTACATGTGGTACATAAATCGTTTCAATTTTATACTTTCAAATACCAACCTTATTACACTTAGTACTGCTAGCCAGCTGCTGATGTCTTCTCGCCACGACACATGATATCCTCGCATACACATACACCATCACAGCCATGGGCAGGAAGAAGGATCCCATGGCGGAAAACACCACGTACCCTGGATTCTGGTTGTAGCGGCAGTTGCCATTCTGGTTGTGGTCTGGTTCGTACCTGGGGAAGAGGTTATAGATTTAATAAATTGTCATATGGATGGATAAATACCGATAATAAAGAGGGCTGCCATCGACAAGCTTTGAAAAGGAATGACTATAGCGGCCGAGCGCTGTAAGCAGGAATAGTCCTTACGGTAGTAAGATGTACGTGCCCGTAATAGTACATGGGAAAATTAAGGCTTGTTAACACGTACCACAACGACACAACCACACCACAACCCTTGGTTGGACGCTAATTATATGAAAATTAATAGTTAAGTTCACACGGACCACAATTTGCCGTCATTATCGACCGCGTGTGTGATACCGACCACATCGCAGCCACGTCGTAACCACAATGCAACCACCAGCGTCACCGTGAACTAGCGGCTGACACATTTTGTAGATACCACAACGCAACCGCAAGAAGCCGCAGCGACACTATTCACACGTCACCACAGCTTGACCACATTTTGTCGCTGCGATGTGGTGTGGTTATGGTACGAGGTGAATGGGCCCTAATCAAGCATCGACTCAAAAACATGAAAAATTCAGAACCTACTGTTTTTTAGTGTCTGGATTTCGAAAAATGTATTATAACATTTTATTAGACACTACAGAATTCAAAATTTACAACTTAAATTGTTTGGGAGATTTTTCCAAACACATCAGTTATCAATATGATCACTATATTCAATGACATGTATTTAATCGAACCTCAAATAATTTCTTAAAAATATTATGGATCACTCTAATATAATGATTGCGCCTCTTTTTGTGAATCTCGAATAATTTTCTTGTCCTAAAAATCCTAAATAAAATTTTTTTTGCGACAAAATTGGATGTTTTCTTTTTGATTTTTTTTATCCTAACCTAACCCGTTTGGTCGGCTACCCTAGCTTAGTTACTGCGACCAATTCAGCTCACGCATCGTTGGTCCCAGTTCTAACCTTTTTTTTTCGTGGAGAAATTCGCAAGCATACTACACTACCACGGGGAGGCAGTGCAGTTATGTGGGACTCCAACCCACTAAAACTCCACGGTGTCCTCCTCTGCCGCTTGTGGCGGGAACACGGGAACTTGAAGTCATCCGCGAACCCGCCGCGGCCGTCCGTCACCGGACCCTCCTCTGAGGAGTAACCCCCATCACCGGCGCACTAGAACACACTGCGCGTCGTGACCGCCCCAGGGACCAAACCAGCACAGGGGCGCCAGATGACCCCGTGTCTAGGCGCCATTGGTCCCCCTGCGACGGTCAGATCAGTGACCCCGCCGCCTACCACTTTTCAGCCGCAGAGGATACGGAGAGCGGCCAACGTAATACCGACACTCCTCTTCCTCCGCCCCGCGCCGCGCCACGCGTTTTTGGTTCTAACCTAGCTTAAACCGTGTGAACCGGGTAACCCTAGCTTATTTATTGCGAGCAACTGCAAGAAAACGCAACGAAGTTAAAAAGAGGCTCATTTATTTAAAAAAGTGTGCATCAATAGAAGCCCAAAAAGTTTTTAGAGGTACATTAATTTTAAAAAGCGTTCTTCATTATAAGGTCAGAAAGTTTTTAGAGGATCAGTGTAATATTTTCAATCTTCAATGATAGAATATTAATTACCAACTATTACTCGTACTTCCAATTCAAATAGTACACTTTGTTTAACTTGACCTATATTCTCTCGACTTTCATTAACTCCGTCCTATTTTCTCTCATTATATCTCCTTTAATTTCTAACGTGACGATATCATCGTGGACGTTCACGGCATCACGATAATGCAGGGAAGTAAAATGTATAGAAATATATGGTGACGTGTGCGGAAATGAGGGTACGTCTCATATCATATAAAGTTATTTGGTATATTTTTATAACAATAACGTTCACAAGATATAATACGGGTAAACATGAGATTTATGGACAAGATATATTACCTCGAACTGAAACTAGAATGTCACAACGCACTAGAACGAGCAACGGTGCCCAACCGCAACACAGTGACATTACAATGGATAAAGGGACACAGCGGATCTCTGGGTAACGACGCAGCTGACGAACTGGCTAGAAGGGCATCCAGTATGTCGGCATGTGGACCCGAGCCTATCATACCCATCCCCTTCAACCAATCACGCAAGTGGCTACAGGATTTCACCCACACACAAGCGGAGAACTGGTGGACCTCTACACCGGGTAGCAGGCAGTCCAGAGAGGCCATGCCATCCTTGGATGGTTATAAACAGACTAGGAGACGTGATTGGCTTCTGGAAGGAGGTGGGCTGGTTGGAATAACCACCGACGGCCGTCATGGCCCACGCACAATGGTCCATCTTAAGGACTAAGTGCGGAAACCAAACCCTCTAACATAGAACATAGAACATGAGATATACCAACTGTTGATATAATTTCTTCACTTAAAACATTTATATATCTACTCTAAAACTTATTTCATGTAACTTTATTGGATATAACTTTTATTTCATCGATAATCATTAGGTCTATCGTTTAACCCGCCACTTGTGATGTGATTTTATGGACAATGGACGATAAAAACCGTCACGTTAAAAATTATAAAAGCGCACACTTTAGCTTTACACATAAACACAGCAACTACTACAAGGATTAAAAGCTTACTCACTACTAAGATTGATAGGAACATTATTGGTCGTGTAAGACCCCTACACGCATGACTAGTTACCCCTTCATCCGTGTAACGATTAAGGTAAGAAAATTGCGTGATATCCCACTTAGTAGGGACCTGTTTGCTTTTCACACCTTTCCTGGTAGATATCTTAATTTATCTTTCAAGGAACAATTTTCCCTTAAAATGGACAAAAAGAATTAACGGATGATTTAACTTTACACTTAATTAATTAATTATGGATAAATTGGGGCTGAACTGGTTATCTCCCAATTAAGGTACTCTCCAGGCAGAGCCAGCTTATAAACAGAATTCGATCGTATGATTTGTCTCATTGGCCTTCTTCAATGTTTTTATCTTTTTCGCAATCATAGTAAAGTCAGAGAAAATAAATTATTATGCAAGTCATTACCAACTTATACTGTCCGTATATTAAAATCACCTTGATCGCCTTTGACAATTGTATGAAATGCCTATAACACAGCAAATTAAGGTAGGGTGTCAATTTGCTAAACAATTAAATTCCTTGACTGTAACTACTAATTCGGATTGGCTCTGACACGCTGGAATTTTTATGTTTGTAGTTGAGTCCTTATTACCAAGACTCCACATTTATTTGTGAACTTTGAATTTCGTTTCAACTTAATACTTTTCTCTGACGCCATTAAAATTTTAACTTCTACAGTTCTTATTATAACCGACTATTTACGTCCTAACCTCGCATATTCTATATCCTATTACAATAGTGCTATTTTAAAACCCCGAGTTTCCTTTGAGATCATCATCATTATCCCTATTTATTTGGGGTCGGCGCAACATGTCTCTTTCTTTCATACTTATCTATGAGTCGTCATCTCTTTAATCACCCCTTTTCCAGCCATATCATGTTTCACTCAGTCCATCCATTGTTTCTTTCCCCTTCTACCATCGGACATCTAGACGCACTGCAAGTTACCACCCTATTTGATATTCCACCAGCTCGCTCTAAGCGTTTTCAAACGTCTTTTATAATGCGCACAGCAAAAGAGTGGAACTCTCTGCCTGCGTCTGTGTTTCCGGACGCTTACAACCCTAATCTTTTCAAAGTGAGAGTGAACAGGCTTCTTCTGGGTAACCTCACTCCATCGTTGACCTTGTCACCTCTGACCTAGACTAGAGTCCAGAGCAAACCCATCGTAAAATAAAAATAAAAAAGAATTTCCTTTAACTCCTTCTTCCATCCCTTAATCCCAGTTCTATCTGGGGTCGGATCTTCTTGTACAACGGCGCCAGGATGCTCTGTCCTGGGTTGTATTTGGAGTAAGGTTCTGCGCTTTCATCTCCCTCTTGACACTGGACCACCATGTAGCGGAGTATCTTCCACTTCCCAGGCGTTTCATAGGGATATTTAAGACTGTTTTTGCTGAGAAACTATCATCCCTTCTCATTACGTGGCCGTACCATCGAAGCCTGCTTTCTTTTAGTTTGTCCGTTATTAGGTCCACTCTGAAAGATCCTTTCACGTGCTCATTGTGTATTCTATCTAGACGTGTTACACCGCCCGCCCAGCGTAGCATTTTCATTCCAGCTGTGTGCAATTGCTGTTCGTGCTTTTTTGCTATTTTCCAGCACTCCGAAACATACAATTTCCTTTAACATCATAAAATAAATTATCTTCTACAGTTCTCACTGCAAGTTTCAGTTTCTACATTTACTTACGAACTTCCTGTTTCTTGTATTCTATTACTACAGTTCTGTTATTACCATTCTTGTTCATTTGTTTGTGTACAGCAACGGTGCCAAGTGGAATAAGGTCGCTGCTTTAGAATCTATACGCGGAAATATGTCATTTTGTTTTGGTAATATTTCGGAGTGCTTTCCTATTTTGCCTACCGAACTTAACATTATGGTAATCATCCTGGTGCCTAAGTCTACTAATTTACAAACGTTGCAATGGTCTTGCCATTGTGAGTATTTGACAGTGTTTGTATAGCAAATCTGTCAAAAACTCACAATGAAGAGACCATTGCAACGTTTGTACATTAGTAGACTTGGCCCCCTGGTCAATAGCCAGATTTGACAATTATTTTTGCGAATTAAAAATCCCGATGGAAAGATTATATTTTTAATATTTCCGGCTCTCCAAAAACCAAATCCCACTTAAGTAGATTTCAGTGGCGGTCACGAAATTCTTAATGGCATTTGGAATGATTTAATTAAATCTTTTTTTATTTTTTGTATTAAATTGATCTTGTTTTTATTTAGATAATTCCTTTAGATCTAGATAGTTTAATTTCATTTTGTCACGATCCTTAAATTTTTCTCAATTCGACGATAAAAGTAACCTTACATAACATAACATCACGCCTCTAATCTCCGAAGGATTAAACAGAGGTATACCTTTCCCCGAAGGGTTAGATCTGTCTAACAGTGTGTGGGTATATAGTACGACACAATTTAGATATAGCATCGGCAAAATTCGTAAAACCGCTCACATCCGAACTGAGTGCGCCTTCAAAACCACCAATCTTTATTACTGCTTTATTCGAAAATAATATTTACGCAAACGCAATAGCTTGTAAAGTCATTTTTAATCAAATACATTTGTGACATTGATGCGTAGGTTTTGCCGATACTACATTTAATTAAAATTAAATTTAATAGAATTATGTCATACTGTACCTATTATTACACCCACATTTTTCCAAATAGGTTATGGTAACCTAAATTATAATAACAGAATGTGACAATTCTAATTTGTTTTCTATTTTCGTGATTCCACTAAATTGATGTGACACATTTGTTAGTTCTTGACCTAAATATTGACGTAGCAACAGTATGTATATGAGCAAACTACGGCCCGCAACTCTCAGTAAATATGTTCTAGCGTTCGTGTACACACGGCTACAAACCAAGCTCTATTTTCCAGTATAAGCTGATCCCGCATTGTATAGGATTTCTGTACATGGAGAGGTCAGCTTATACTGGAAAAGTATAGCTTGATATAGCCGTGCGTACGTTTAGGATCATTGTGAACTTTAATAACTAAACATAACCACATTAAAATTACCGTAAGATAAAAAAATTGTGCTGGTGCGCTCCATGATTATTTTCACGGTATATCATTCATCTTTCATCATTTCAGTCGAAAGACGTCCACTGCAAGACATAGGCCTCCCCCAATTGGGGGGGTTTGCCATAATCACCACGCTTGGCAGGCGGGTTGGCGATCGCAGTGTGGTGTTAAAAATGCATAAAGAACGCTGATGCCCATTCTCTTGTAAGTCCCTTAGTCGCCTTTTACGACACCTACGGGAGGAAATGGGGTAGTGCTATTATTTACGTCCGGCACCACACGGCATGTGCAAGCATTTTATTTAGCCTTCTAAGATGCTTACGATAAATTGCAATTTAAAATAAAGCTGCATTTTTTTAAATTCTGGTCCCCTGAATTCCTTACGCTTTCCTGGCACCTGATGAAAAAGTTTGCCAAAAAAAAAAAGTTTGTTTAGATAGTTGAAGCACAAAAATACAGCCGAATTGAGAACCTCCTCCTTTTTGTGAAGTCGGTTGTAAATATAAAATAGGTGCCTAGTACACGTTTGCTAGTACCTATTTGCTAGTACCTATTTCTCCCAAATACGTGACGTACGTTGTAACAGATGGCGCAATTCCACACATAGAGGAACACAATAATTGTTTGCACGCCGTTGAGTCTTACATATATCTTACAGCTTCGCTAGACGATGTGCAATTTTGTTGTTCGTATCTTCATTAAGGGATAAGGTAGAAAATCTATACTACTAAATTATATATATATATATAATTTTACAAAGCTGAAGAGTTTGTTTGTTTGTTTGAACGCGCTAATCTCAGGAACTACTGGTTGGAATTGAAAAATTATTTTTTTGTTGGATATTCCATTTATCGAGGTAGGTTATAGGCTATATAACATTACGCTACGACCAATAGGAGCGGAGCATAAATGAATAATGTTGCAAAAACGGGAAAAAAATTCTTTTTTTTTGAGAGCTTCCGTTGCATGCGCTGCATAAACGGTTTAAGTTACGCAAATATCATGTATGATGAAATTTGTTCACTTTAAAAGTTAAAAAAAAGTCCGCGACACCATATGTCTATCTTTTAAGATGGATTCACTATAACCTTTTTTTATGGTAATCAAATTTGTTCGAAATTAGTGCATTATTTGCGAAGGAGTGTTGTTAACATAATAGTAATCCTTATCCAAATAAATATGTTATTAATCACAAGTATTTAAATGTAAACAAAATTATCCTTGACATCACTTGATTTCAATCAACCTCTTCAATCAACATCTTAGGAGATATCATAATTTTAAAATAACTTCGCAACAAAACAAGTGTATAGGCTATTTAACATCACGCTACGCCCCTAAGGAGCCGAGCAAAACGAAAAGTTGGAAAAAACGCTAAGAGAAAACGAAGTAATTGCGCGGACGGGCGATGCGATGCGACGGGGTGGGTTGTGAACCGAAATTTTACGCGGACGAAGTCGCGAGCAGAAGCTAATCATAAGTAAAAGTAGAACAATAAGAGTTATTACGCACTGTCGACTAGTCATCGGCGACTGTACGCCCGCCAAGTCGGACGCTCGAGACGAGCGTGCACTCAGGCCGAAAACTTAGCTTAACTTATAACTATAGAAAAAAAGACGTGTGGCACTCGGGGACTGCCGCGGTAAAGCTATTGCATAGCATTTTGTATCAACTTATGCAATTATAATTATTTATTTATTTTATTTATGCAGTATTTCTTTTTCTTTGATATTCATTTTTTTTTTTTTTCGTTACGGAATTTCTGGATTCGGTCCCCGCGCTCAAGGCCCGCGATAGAAGTTATGCAATAGCTTAAAAACAAAATAAATAAGTGCTGAACGTCGTAAAAGTGTATAACTACGTAAACAAAGTCAAATACTATTCAAATATAAGCATAATAACAACTTTAAGATAGACGAAAGTGTTAAACCTAAAGTAATTTTAAATTAAAAAAGAGTGACAAACTGTTTTGACAGCGAAAAAATTCCATGTACATGAGTCATTTCCAACCGTCTAGTCAAGTTTAAAAATTGTTCAACTGGAATGGTATCAACTATTTGGCAAGCTTTACTTAAGTCATTGTAGCCTTGCGGTGCAACAGGGGAACTGAATGTACTCGTAATCGACTGGTCGTGAGTTCAAACCCCACTATCAACAATCACTTTTTGTGAAGATCATAATTTTATAAACTAATATTTATAAGAATAAAATACGCAGTACACAGAAAAAAGAACTGCCAGAAATTATTAGATCACTAGAGGGTACTGGGGCCCTATTATGAACTCTTAATTCCAGGCAGTTTACAGCGTAAACAGAACTGCCTTGCAATTTCGTATTATGAACACGTCAAACAAGCCAGTCAGCGGTCACGTGACACCCTGGCCGACTTCTGCCCGAATATTGCCTGGCAATACCGTATTACGAACGTTCGTTTGACATTTCTTTTCATACAACAACTTGTCAAACAGTAACCTCACAATCCATTCAGTTTACGCTACTTCAGAGGAGCTTTTATTGAATTGTTTTGGGTTTATTTGCCGAAGTTACTCGAGTAATAAATAAATAACAAAAGAAAATATGATGTTCGACGAATATGAACTGTTTGAGATCCTGGAAAGTGACTTTTCTGATCAAAATAACGAATCTAGGAACAAAAGGAGACGACTTCGTGATCAAATTAAAGGCTCCTACAAACAGGCGCGACACGCGACGCGAAACAAAGGCACCGTTCGTCGCGCAACACGCGGTTCCTTTGTGTCGCGTCGCGTGTCGCGCCTGTATGTAAGAGACTTAATGCGTTCGATATGGATGATGTGCAATTCATTGAACGATATCAGCTTAATCAAGTGAGGAGTTGGAGACGACTTCGTGATCAAATTAAAGGCTCCTACAAGCAGGCGCGACACGCGACGCGACACAAAAAAAACCGCGTGTCGCGCGACACGCGGTTTTTTTTGTGTCGCGCTTGTATGTAAGATCCTTAATGCGTTCGACGTGGATGATGTGCAATTCATTGAACGATATCAACTTAATCAAGTGAGGAGTTGAGACATGTCAGGGACTGTCATACAAAATTCACGGATTTATCGGATACAACTTTAAAATATCATATTTAAGAACTTTCTTACACTGAATAAGAAAATACTCAAAAACTGAATAGGAAAATACTCAATAACGAGCTTACGCCATATTTTTGTTTATACCCCGAAAATTCTTAGGAATGAAAGTATTAAACAAACAATAAGATAGTGTTCATAGTAGTTTGTGTAACAATGAAACAATAGTACCTACTCTTCCATGTGGTCGAATTCCCCGCTGACCTTCAAGTGGAGTTCGTTCGGAAACTTAATCTCGCGTTATAATTTACAAACTCAGAAAATTATAATATGAATGAATTATATAGGTAGCATAATATACAGTGCGTTCGTATTTTCACCTATTTTTATACTAAAGTAACTAGATCAATATAAATTGCTTATTTTTATCACAAAATATGTGATTTAAATAAAACCGTAACTTACCGATAAATATTTAATTGTGTTTCTGAACGTTACGGCAGAGAATTACAAGCCAGCCATAGACAAACTACCCAGCGTGAAGTCGGTTAGAATTAGGAATGTCGTAATACGAAATTTAACCAGCCAGTGAAATGAATTGCCTGGAACTTGCCTGGTTTTTTTAAAGTTCGTAATAGGCCCCCTGGTGTAGTAAAACCGTCGGAGTGGGGAGCGTGAGGTTTTTTCGTTACGGAATTTCTGGATTCGGTCCCCGCGCTCAAGGCCCGCGATAGAAGCTATGCAATAGCTTAAAAAAAAAAACACTAGTTTAATTTTACGGTATTTATCTAATATTAGTAACCTCAGTGAGTTCTATCAGTGAGTACTATAACAATTTTAACAAATACATTGATATTGGAAGCAATATCAATGTGAAAAACTAATACGTGCATAGATTTAAGAATCACAGAAGGAAGAAGGGCTGTGTCAGAAAAATAATTCGTAAAATAAAAAGAAGATTAATTACTTACCAACCAAACATAGGAGGGCAAGTAATCGTCCCTGCAGCTATCCACACAAAGAAGATCATGGTCAGCGCAAGCTTCTTAGATCTTCTTCTTCTTGAATACGTCAGAGGCCTGGTGACTGCCAGGTAGCGGTCAACGCTTATGGCACATAAGGACAGGATGGAGGCAGTGCAGAGGAGGATATCCAGACTGATCCAGATGTCGCAGAGAATCCAGCCGAGCTCCCATTTACCTGAGGAGAAACATGTTAAGTTGTTTAACTTGCTTTATAGAAGATTTTGGATGGTATTTAGGTTATACTACAAAATGGGGCATTGATAAAGCCAGCATAGTAATTTGATGATGGTTTTGGTCTTATACAGGGTGTATGGTGCATCGTGTGCTAAATTCGTATAGTATAAGGCGTAGACTCTGAATTTTAATTTTATTTGAAGGTGTATTGTTTTAGAGTACTTTTAAATACAAAATTAGTGAAATTAGTCATTAGTAATATTATCTTCTAGTTCGCAAAAAAAAAAGAAACTCCGTAGGTAGTTAAGACTTTTTCCGAAGGCTTTATTTAAACAATATTATATTATAAATAAAATAAAATAGGAATAAACTCTTTAAACCGGTAGTCTTGTTGTCTAGTCGTTGTAATCGCACATCTGTATATGTCTTTAGTTTGAAAAGAGATATTACACACTTATTAACCATCCACATTTTCCCTAACAAACATGTTTATTTCCTACCTGCATGCCAAACTCTTTTGTGGACTGTACATTATGAGAGTTTTCCCTATCTAAGTTACATAACCAAAGTTGAAAGTGGAAACCTGAAGCTCATTTACTTTTACGATGTTGACTTATACACTGTTTATTTGAAAATTCCTTTCGTATGGTGAAACTGTGGTTTTCATTTTAAGTTTGCTGCACGCGGCTTCACCCGTTTGTCTTTTTCTAAAATAAAAGTAACCAGACTAAAACCATGTTTAGCCCAGTGGGCCGTGGCAGACCCCTCGTGACCGCCAGTATATCGGGTCCAGGGAGCCGCGTCGGACACCATTGTCCGCATGCCCTCGATCACTTCAGAAGCCTCTAGGCGGCCGACGGACAGCGTTTCGACTGTTTTTACTAACGCAATTTTTTGACAATTCTCCATTTATTGGTGCGGCTCCGGGGGAAAGTATGCTGTCGGACACATGGTGTCCGCCATGGCAGTCAACATGTTAAGTTACTTCTTTTAACATTAGCTACCTGTCAGTGAAGTCTTGTCAAAGTCGGTTTCCGAGATTTACCGGAACAAACAGACAGACAGTTTTTTTTTTTTTTTTTGTAAGTAGTTTATATACTCGTACATTGAAAGTCGGCTATCGTCGCCTTAAGTTATAATTTATCATGACGCCGCCGCCGGCGCATATGAAATTGTATGAATAATAAAGGATCTATTAATAAATATTCTTCGATTCCGTACCCTCTTCTGCTTCAATAAAAAAATATATATTATTGCTTCGAAAATAAAATACGGGAGAGCTTCGAAATATCATTAACGTGAAAATCTTTTGGTCGCTTCTTCAAGAGTACTTCGATTTTTGGTTGAAACAGATTTTTTCTTGAAGTGCTCGTTATGGTTGAGGTTTTTTGTTATTTATATAACGAAGGCTCTTCGGGTTTCTTTTTGATTTTGCAAGAGTAACTGAGCAATAGTATTGTTGAAGAGTTCATATATAATTCTGGTAGGTAGAGAACACACAGCATATCAGATATATATGTCAGATTCTAAATGTAAACTACATTTATAGGTATTGATAGCCACTTTATTAGCAAGCTTTGTGTATCAGAATGGTAACTAGTAGTTTACTATGTATAAAAGTACCTATGAATATGGTGTGTAGGGAAAGGGTTTTATAAAGAAAAGCACAGAAAGACAAGACTAGGCATTTATTTCAATTAGGCTTGTCAAGGTAACGTTACTGAGAAAGCTAGTTGTCCGTTTTAAAACTAGGTCTTCGTGGAGAAGAACGGATAAGAAACTCCACGGAAACAGCATTAAGTATTCTATCATCATATTTCTTACATTTCCATAATTTACCGTTATCTCAAAACAGATAATATCTATTGGACCTTTACTCAGATTAATAGCAACATTATTATAATAATATAAAGGTAGGAATATGAGTATTCCATTAATCAATTTAACACATTACCAATATTGGCAATAATATACTGCTATATTCATACACTAGCTGCTGCTAGCGGCATCGCCTGCGTGACTTTTTCTAACATAAAAGTAGCTATAGTGACTCCTTATAATATCAGCTATCTGCAAGTAAAGGTCCCGTCAAAATCAGTCCAGCTGTTCCGGAGATTATCCAGAAGAAACATTCAGACAGAAAGAACAAAATAAAAATTGGCAGTCATATGGACTGCCGACAGAAGTGAATACACAAAACTTTGGAATAACAGTTCTTTTGTACATATAGCTCATGGAAAGCATTCGGTGACGATGACGCGAGTCCCATGATTTTTGTTCACCCAAAAAGTGCTCAATGCGCAATGCAATGCAAATGCAAAACGGTCAATGGTCCACTGTATTACAATGGCATTTTGAACATTTATTCATGCCAGATTTCATTTATATATATTTTTACATGTTATTTATGAGTGTTATAAGCAATCTGAAGTAGTAGGAAGTTGGAAGTTTAGTAGGAAGTTTCATTTGTCATTATGTACGAGATTACCAATTCTTTCAATGGAGTGTCAGTGGCTGACCATTGGAAAGTCATAATGACGCCATTATATTAGTAGATTACCAAACTTGTCAAAATCAACAATTATGAAATCAATGATAGACCATTCTGACACTATTGTGATAGCAGACTTGAGGCCCTGAATTGTTACGTTACTCCCGGAAGTCACACGTGCAAATATAACCTAATTAGAGCATGTCACCAATCAGACACCAACCCGCGCTGGGCCCGCGTCGCGGATTATGGCCCACTCCCTCTCACCGAGAGGAGGCGTGTACCCCAGTAGTGGGAACATTATATGGGCAACCGCACCACCACACCACACACCACCACACACCCCACCACACCACACCACATCACACCACACTCACATCACCACACTTTACACTTTTATTTGTTTTTTTTATCTGTTGTATATTTTATTGTGTCTCTTTTAGTTTTTGCTAAATAAATGTATTTTCATTCTTATGCACCAATAAAACCTATCAAATCCAAAAATACGAGTATAACCTACATAGGTATATTCCATACGACAAGGCTACTATGATTGGAACATCTCAACGGACCCCAACTCCGATTGAATTGTCCTCAAAGGAAGGTATCTCTCAAAAGACGTGGTTACTTATATTATTTTAACTCGATCGGTTATAGGGCTGCCTCCCCAAGGGTATAAATTTGTGCTTTTAATGTTACAACTATTTTCAAGAATGTTTTTGACGTTGAGAATGTTTCTTTTTTATGTAAAGTGTGAGTAAGTAGGTCCAGTTAAACCAATATGTAAATAGGTCTTTCGATGCGTGTTCTTTTGCTGCCATATTACTCCCCTCCGGAGACCGGAGGGGAGTAATATAGTCGATAGTGGGCTGAGTCAGTGCATAATTTATCATGCTTGCCAGGGCCAGTTATGGTTCCAGTGTGTCGGAACCGGATGCCGCATAGTTCCGGTGGGTCGGAACTGTCTGCGGAGATTTCCCAGTGAGTCGGGGTGGTGCTGCGTTATGCTCCAGTGAGTCAGATGTGTTAAAGCGCTAAGTTGAGGCTGACTGCTGGCGTCGACTAGGAGAAGTATTAAGGGCTCTGCTTGTTGATTGGCGGAAAGTGCAGTGTGCTGTGCCAAGATTGCTGATGAGGTTGAGGGTGATGACTAGGTATGCGCGTTCGCTGCATGCTGGTGGTCAGGATACCCGTTGAAGCCATGGGTGCTGGCTGGCTGTGTGACTCGCCGCTCGAAAGCTTGAGGAAGTGATGATGATGACGTCACGCTGAAGTAGTTGCATGAAGGCTGGCCTGTCGTTCATGTTTGGGGTCACCAGTATAGAGGTATGAGGAACAGGGTGTAAGTTTATTCATACTCTATGGAAAAGGGAGGATCCTCCGACCAGCCGGTGTTGTGTCTGGTGGGCAGCCCGACGCGCGGTTGATGTCGGGATGTTGTATATATACTATTCGCGCGGTAAACTTTGATTGCGCGATACAGGATTTGTGTGACGTCAGGTCTTTTGATGCGTAGTTCGCATGTAGCGTGAGCCACAGAGAAATTCATCAAGATGGTATACACCTCTGCCAAACCCTTCGGGGCTAACAGATGTAATGTTGTTTGTTCTTTTATCCGTATAGATTTTACACATATTTCTTCCATCCAAATGAAGTGGACTTCATGTTTAATTTTTTCCGTCACTTGTCCCCAATAATATTATATTAACAGATATGTTATACACTCACAAAACAACTGAAAAAAGTGTTCCGCGCAGCAGCGGTAGTACACATACCCAATCTTCATTAATTTTACATTTCACTAAAAGTAAAAATGGTAGAAAAGAGATGGCTTGATAAAAACAACAAGAAGAAAAGAGACAGCTAGTGTTTGCTTCAACTAAGCGTATTACTCGTCGCCATGTGTGTCGCAGACTAAAGTCAATACGTCCCAATTAGGACGTTTTCGAGTCTTCACGATTGCGCGCTCACAACATATTTGCTTAATATAATATCATTGCTTGTCCCTAAAGTTTCATTAGAAAACCAGCATCAGACAACATCAGTCAAGCATTGATGCTGAAACTAACTTTTTTGGCACAGGTTGTGAGGCACACACTATTATTTTTATAACATTATTTTCACTTTTTATTTTGTAATTTATGTTTTGTGTTTCACGAACTGTAACCAAATAAACATTATACTCTCTTTTTTTTTCGTCACTCCACACATCTATCTCATCATTCTTATCTCCGCTGCATGCAATCTTTTTTCATCCGTCTTCTACACGGCCCAGCATTCCGATCCATGCAGTACGACAGGCCTTATCACGGACTTGTAAATTATCTGTGGGTCGCAAGTTGTTTCTGTGACCTATCGCCATTTCATCCACCCTAAGTTGATCCGGTGCGTTACGTCTCTCTAATATTGTAATTAATATTTATATCAATCTGCCTAGCCTTTTCCCAACTATGTTGGGGTCAGCTTCCAGTATAACCGGATACAGCTGAATACCAGTAATTTACATGGAGCGACTGCCTATCTGACCTCCACAACCCAGTCCTGACGACCCGTAACGACTGTCAAAGATCCACGAATGACAGCCGGGACCAACGGTTTAACGTGCTTTCCGAGGCACGGAGGAGTCTCGGTATGTAAAGATGGTCACCCATCCACGGACCAACCCCGGCAAGCATAGCTTAACCTGACGGATCGACCCGTGTGGCTGTTATTACTTAGCCACGAGCTCCTCCTGTCATTAATATTTATATATGAGTAAATAAACAAATAGAAAAAGTATTGTCATGTAAAATATCGTAAACATCATTATTTAACGGTAGTCAGAGCAGAGTTTTAATGGTGGTCAGAGCGTTTGGCAGTGATTGTTCATGGAACAGACGCAGCAGTTGAAAGAAGCCATGGAACTGATTATTTTTTAAATATTTTTACTTATATATTTTATTATTATAAAAAAATATATATAATTTAAAATTACTTGATATGATGATTAATTATCAAAATTCATCAAGGTTTTTTTGCAAAATGTCTCAAGCAATTTTAAAATTATAATAATTATGTAAAAATATAAAACCCTTAGTAATTTTTTTTTTCGCTCCTATGGTTTTTTTACCACCCATAGATGTTTCTCTTAAAATATTTCGTGTTTGAATAGATACCTACTGACACTTATATACAGCACAGCGGGCCCTTTCAGAATACCAGAGCTGCGACACGCTATTTTTAAATATCGCAGCATCGTGCTGAGATAGGAGCCTTTTGCCTCGTACAGGACCATTTTAATTATTTTCTTTTCTTACATATATTTTTTTTTAATACTTATCATTGCGTGTTTAGTTTAGTTAGTGAACTTCCTGTGCGAGTCCCAATAAATACTTTTTCTTTCTTTCTTTCTTTATTTCTCCCCATTAGCAACAGCACCACCGGTACATTCAAAGAAAGTATTAATCCATAGCGTACTTCAAAAATAATCCACCTTCTTATTACATAACTTCCAAAAAGCTACACCGCCGCTTTTACAAAATAAAAACACGGTATTTATTATGAAGTCCTTTCAAAATCAGTCATCAATCACTTCATTAAAAAGGTCCTTTTAAGTGAAATAGCTTTATGGTTATAATCGAATTTGTTTGTATGCCTACGAAAATTTTCTAGTATAAGTGAAATTATCGATAGGTTTTACTTTTACTTAAGAAGTTTTTCAATAAGGAAAGACGCAGCAGTTGTGTTCCCTGTAATTTGGGGGTTATTATATAAAATGTATGAGGGCATTTGAGCGTTCCGTTAAAGTAAGTAGTAGGCTTAGTACAGTCAGCTTTGAAAGTAAAAGTATCTTTATACTTGCAAAGTAGAGTAGAGTGTGTCCATGAACTCCACGACCTCATTCCACCGGCCCCCTTCTACCATCGGACATCTAGACGCACTGCAAGTTACCACCCCTACCTAGTTGATATTCCACCAACTCGCACTAAGCGTTTTCAAACGTCTTTTATAATGCGCACAGCAAAGGAGTGGAACTCTCTGCCTGCGTCTGTGTTTCCGAACGCATACAACCCTAATCTATTCAAAGTAAGAGTGAACAGGCTTCTTCTGGGTGAGCTCACTCCATCGTAGACTTTGTCTCTGTCATCCAGACCTAGACTAAAGTCAAGAGCAAACTCATAGTAGAATAAAAAAATAAAAGAGTGAACAGGCTTCTTCTAGGTAAGCTCACTCCATCGTCGACTTTGTCTCTGTCACCTCTCACATAGACAAAAGTCAAGAGCAAACCCATCGTAAAAAAAAAGTGTTTTTAAAGCGAAAAAAATTTTTTTTTTTGGAAATTATTACGGAGTTATAAATTACTAAAATGTTTAACTTCGTCATTAGTAGAATAAAAAAATTAAACCATACTGTGTATAAATTTTTTTTTTGACTGACTTAAAAAAAAAGGAGGAGGTTCTCAGTTCGTCAGAAACTTTATTTATTTTTGTGATGTAAAATACATTAAGAAAAAAAAAAAAAAAGATTCCGACGATTACTCGAAGGCGGCTAGACCGATTTGAATAAATATTGTTTTGTTTAAAATGGTATACTTTCTAGGTGGTCCCATTGTGATCAGGTCAGGATCCGATGGTGGGATCCTGGAGAAATTGAAGAACTCCTCAAATATTATAGGCACACATATAGCGATTTGGATATTTTTATAGTAACTCGTGCATTTGCTCATGGAAAGCACCATTTGGTGATGTGAAATTGATGATGAAAACCACAGATGGTCACCGGAACTACTCAATAATAAGTATGTTACGGGTTGCAATTTTACTTTAATATGATTGCTAAACAATTTATGCTCGTCACAATGCAGGTGAAATGGAGCTGATGGAGAAATACCTCAATAATGAAATGCTCCCATGCGTAAGAGTGTATTCTGCATGGCCCCAAAACTATACAACAAGGTACCAAAGGCATACAAACATTTGAATATTAATAGTTTTAATAAAAGCATGAAGAAACTTTGAATAAATAAATGCTACTATAATGTTGACGGCTATTCAAATGATGTACTTCAGACATTTTTTATTTTTTTTATTTAACATAACTTTATGATTTTTGTACTTTAAATTATATTATTATTGTATTTGTACGCAAAACGTGTTGAATCTTTCCAACTGATTGTTGTTAACCTACACGTGTTTTTGACAAATAAATATATCTTATCTTATCTTACCAGGAGAATTCCTCAACAATTAACGTCCGTGCATCGGCAAAATGATTATTTTGTAAAAAGCGATGAGCTAGTTGACATTAGGCTATTGTAACTTAGATAAATTATAAACAGACCCACAAAAAAACGAAAAATAAAAACTTTCTAACAAAAAAAATAAAGCTGATCTAAAGTTATACTTAAAAAAATTCATTTAAAAACCGAAACATTCAATGTTATATATTTTTATTTCAAAAGGAAATCACTTATGCTGCTGACCTTACTTTGGTACTTTACCTTTTTTCGCAAACGAAACAGAAATTAGTATAACTGAGTCCAGAAAAGTCCATTTTTGGGTACAAGTAAGTACCTTTTGTGGGTTAAGTACTATTAGGATACAATTTACCTGAAGTACATTACGTAACGACAGTAATAAGCATAGTATTATTAAAATACTTCTAATGAATTTCTTTGGAACCATTCAAGTATTGTTTTTTTTTTGCCTATAATTTTCAAAGGAGTAGGCAGAGGTATATATACCTCTGCCTACTCCTTCGAAAATTATTATTATTATTGCTGAAATTTGGGTTTGCTCAGTGCTATAGCACTGAGCAAACCCAAATTTCAGCAGTATGTTTATTTATTCATTTATTAAAATTTATGTAGATAAAAGTAAAAAATTACTGTAAAAAGGCGGATTTAAAGACTTAGGCATTTTCTACCTTAGGGTGATGCAGAAATAAAACATGGGAGGTGCAATATAGTAGAAAGATTAAACAAAATAAAAACATATATAAAATACAAGAATAAATATAATAAACTAAATATGCACACAAATGCTTCATGAGATACTTCAATTTACGGTTTTTCTTACGTATTTGTTTCGGGTTTGCCCGACCGTTATCAAACTCAAACGGGAGCTCAGTTTGAGTATCTCACGTAACATTGAATATATTGTACGAGTACCTACCATTTTTTCATGAGTTTGATAACGGTCGGGCAAACCCGTTTTGTTATAGGTACCGTACACTTTCCTATGCATTTAATAAAAAGGTGATAGTATGACGTTACAAACACACACTTCAATTTATTTATTTTTATTGTATAGAAAATAAACGCGGGCGAAGCCGCGGGCAGCAGCTAGGTAATTGAATAAGATGACTGATCGTTTAATTTGATGACTCTCTGTGTTAAGTGTAATAAACGCGTTTCTCTCATTAATTTAACGTCGGGTTTCCTCAAAATTGCATAATGCTTATTGGTTTAGTAACCACATTTGCTTCATTTTAGAGTATTTCATCTGTTTCTGTATTTTACTAATTTCTTAAACAGTAGCTTTGTTTATTACTTATACTCCATTTATTATAACATTAGATAAATAACTGTTCTCACCCTTTCGATATTTCGATGTAAACCTTTAATCAAATCCGTTATTTTAAGATAGATAGAAAGCACTGTAATCTATTTACCATTTACATTAAAAAAATCACCCTAAAGTGCAGTAATTTCAACAATATTACACAATAACTGTCGTTATTTAGCCGTTATTTGTCTAATGCTATGGTAAATGGAGTATAGGTACTAGAGATGAGTCTGATATCATGTCACATTTTAAAATCATCGATATTTTAAAATTATTTCATCATGCAATCAAAAGTCATTTATTCAAATTAGGCTGAGAATCAGCACTTTTCTATAGTCAAAATTACATAAGACAGTCCCCCAAAACGCCCACCCGTCACCACTTCCTAGTGCTTTAGCTGGGAAGAAGTGGCGTAACAAACTCCCTAGCAGCACATCTGTCTGTTCAATTAGACAAACCCGACTCTATACAATAGTAGGTATGCAAAGTAATTAAAATTACGAAGCACAGAACAGTAAATTAAATTACTTGCCATATGTCAGCTAGCACACGCCAATATGCCAGCCAATACAGTGAGAAACTATACTCAAACAAAAACCTAAAAATACAACAACAAAAAAAATACTAACTACCTAAATAAAAGTCTCCCAAAGGGCAATGGAGAGGGCTATGCTTGGAGTTTCCCTACGTGATCGAATCAGAAATGAAGATCCGCAGAAGAACCAAGGTAACCGACATAGCTCGAAGAATTGCCAAACTTAAGTGGCAATGGGCAGGGCACATTGCGCGCGGAACAGATGGCCAATGGGGCCGAAAGTTTTTGGAGTGGCGACCGCGTACCGGAAGACGTAGCGTTGGAAGGCCTCCCACAAGGTGGACCGATGACCTTATGAAAGCCGCAGGAATCTGCTGGATGCGGGAAGCATAGAACCGGTGAGGTGGCGTGCTTGGAGGAGGCCTATGTCCAGCAGTGGACGCCTTTCGGCTGAAATTAAATGATGAAATAAAGTCTCCTGGCATAAAGGGCGTGCCCGCTTACATATGGAATGCTGGATGACAACGAAAAAAAATCATTACTTGAATGAACGCGAACTTCAGTGATTCGGACGGGCTGTATCGGGGCGACGGCTACATTGCGAGGCTATGCGATCGCCGACAATGAAGTCACAGAACCACAGAGTTTCAATAAAATGCCCGGTGCTGGGGGCATAATGATTATTTCACAAAGCCGTTCCGCGATCATTTCAGCACTCATAATTGAAGTGACGTGATCAAACATAATGAAATAAAAATCATTGATGATTCTGTCATTGTTTCCGTCATCGATATTTTTTTGTCATTGTCATGCATTGAAACAGAAAAATCATCACTCAACACATCTCTATTAGGTTCTAAATATTTATCTAAATATGTCTTATTCCGCAATGAGGCACTGTCGACCCTATTGAAAGACTATTTACATGATCTCATGAAATCTGAGGCTAATTCTAACTAAGAGAGTTTTACAATTTTGAGCGTTCATTAGCAGTCTCATCTCCAAACGCATCATTGATATTGCGAGCCGTTTCTGCCGCGTTAGTTCCATGTTGGAACTCGTATTCAAAAATTACTCGGATTTTCAAAGTATCCATCTTTTCCGTCTAAGGTGAATATAAAAAAAAAATAAACAATTGAAATTAGAAAATCGAATGTTGCACATTATTTTTAAAGAAAAATCTCATAGTTAAATGTAAAAAAAGTTTCACTCGACTATCTCACACAAGGTTAAGGTGAAGGTTTAATGTCAATTCAAAGTATCTATTACTATAAAACGGAAATTTCATACTTTCTTATATCTATGCTTTGACCCCTATTATTATGATCAACACACAACCAAATGAAACCAAACTGACTCGCATATTGCAAAAAACGTATGAAAATTAAATTTCGCGGGCTACCTTAGCTCATCTCCCTTCACTGAATCTGCCTAGCCTTTTCCCAACTGTGTTGGGTCAGCTTCCAGTCTAACTGGATATAGCTGAGTACCAGTATTTTACATGGAGCGACTGCTTATCTGACCTCCACAACCCAGTCACTGGGTAACACGATACCCCTTGGTAAGACTGGTTTTCAGACTTTTCAGCTTCTGACTAACCGTAACGACTGTCAAGGAGATCCTAGACAGTTGCTTCTTGTAGCTGTCATTTATAGATACAAATGACAGCCGGGACCCTTTCCGAGGCACGGAGGGGTCTTGGTATGTAAATGTACGGAGTGAAAAGGCGACCGGTGGCGGCGGGGCGTTCAGCGTTGTGTGCAAGCGGTGTGGCGGCGGCGGCGAAGCGTTCAGCGTTACGTGCAAGCGGCGATATTCTATGTGACATCTTAATAATTTGTAACAATAATGTAAATGTTATTTCTATGTACCTAATTGTGTGTGTATTTCTATTGTATTATATTATATTTTCTATTCTAAGGGCGGGACATAGCTGATCACAATAAAATTTTTTAAGACCTGTATTATGTACCTACCTATGATCCACAATAAAGATATTTGATTGATTGATTGATTGCTTGTTTGATTGTAATGGATGGTCACCCAACCATGAACCGACCGTATAAATTATTTCTCGTTGAGTAAAAAACACTCTTCCTAATATCAAAGACAAGAAACTTGTACAAAAATCTACAACAGGCTCTACAAGATACCTTACATTAACACAAAAATATGCTAAGTAGGTACATAGGTAACCATTAACTCAAGAAGCACAAGTTACACTCGATAAACGATTGGAAAAAATCTCAGGAACACAATAAATAAGTAGGAACAGAAGGTGAGCACCGTAATTATACATACATGTCCCGGAACACCACAATCAGAATAATTATGTTCTAATCATAATACATAAACTGATTTTTTACTGTATATAATATTGTTTATTTATTAAATTAGTTATTTATATTGTGGGAGAAAATTGTGGTCACATTACAAATCTACGCATGCACACAGTCGCACACGTAAAATGGTCTAGCGTAGTAGGCACTTCGTCCATTTTGATTTATTTTTACTGTACAGCGGAAGTGTGTCTGTATTATATGTAGTTTTAATTATTTTTAGGTTAAAAAATTTGCTATACCAAAAATTACAAAAAAAAAAAAAAGATTCTGGTTGCCCCTTAAAAAAGGTATAAATATATACTTACTTTCTTAATGTTCAATTTTGATTGCCGCCCGAATAGATGTCAAAGTCAAAGCATTTATTTCAAATAGGCACATAAATGACACTTTTGAACGTCAAAATTTACACGGAAATAAAATTGATTCTAGTTGCCCCTTCCAAAAGGTAGTTTCGTATTGAGAAGAGCCAAGAGTAATCCACAGAACCTAAAGACCAAGGTCTTCAATCAGTGCGTCCTGCCTGCTATGACTTACGGAGCCCAAACATGGACGCTCACGGTACGGCTGGTCCAGAAATTGAAGGTCACTCAGCGAGCTATGGAACGGGTTATGCTTGTAGTTTCTCTGAGGGATCGAATCTGGAACGAGGTGATCCGGCAGAAAACCAAAGTTGTCGACATAGCTAACAGAATAAGCAAGCTGAATGAGCCGGTCATATTAGCCGTAGAACCGATGACCATTGGGGTAGACGTGTTCTTGAGTAGAGACCGCGAATTCGCAAACGTAAGGTAGGACGTCCTCAGGCTAGGTGGAGCGACGATCTTCACAGGCTGGTAGCAGCTGGATGAGAGTTGCCGAGCATCGAGCTGCATGGCGTGCAATTGGAGATTATGTCGGCGTTATGTCCAGCAATGGACTGCTATTGGGTGATGATGATGATGATGTATGGAGAAGAATGGGCAAGAAACTCTACTGTTACTCTTTTAAACTGTTTTACAATACTTTGTATACATCAGTTATATCGTTACAATATGTGAAGACGATGAACCTAGAATAAGCAATGACGGATAAAATAATTATGTGTTAGATATATGGTGCTCACATATTTACAAATATTGTTAGAGTAGATTTTTTACAAGTAAAAAGTCAGCGTGCGATGCGCTGGCAGCATTTAGACATGCTTCCAGGGGGCCAAGTCTACTAATTTACAAACGTTGCAATGGTCTCGCCATTGTGAGTATTTGACAGTGTTTGTATGGCAAATCTGTCAAAAACTCATAATGAAGAGAACATTGCAACGTTTGTACATTAGTAGACTTGGCCCCCAGCGCATTTATTCCGTGCTTTTTATCTTGTTGTATGGAGCTGTCCTTCTGTATCTAACTATTTTGTGTCTCAGGTGCGAGGTGTAAGCAAATATCACGCTCCACTTACCGAAAAATACTCTTACGTGATCGTATCGTTTTACCAAGTAGGATGTTATAGGATTATGTATCTAATTTTGTTTATTTTTTCCTTGTACTTGTTTTCTATTTTTTGCTCATAATCCTAAGATCTTTTATTTCACCCTTTTTTATTTTCTTAGCCCACATACGCACGGGCGCTTTTTTGAACGTGAAGTTTTTGACCGTGCTCTGGATTTTCAACCCTTGGCATCGAACTCAGCGTTGAGAATCCAACAGAGTGCATGTAGGATAGGTTCACATGGAATATGTTACCGAATAAGTAGAGGCGCATACACTGAGTAGAGACCTGTTCACACCTCGTTTGTACCGCAAAAATACGTTTATCGAATACCCACTGGACTTGTCAAGATAACGAAATGAACTTTTAATGTAATTGTTCTGCAGTAGCGCATAATATTACACCATCAAACTGTCCGTGGCTATTCGTTTTAACACGGAGAAATATGTATGGTGTGAACACTGTGAACAGCCTTCTGTTAAGGTGACGATAACCGACTTTTAATGATTTTATACTGAAAATCACGTCTAAACTAGCAGTGTTAATGATTTGGAAAAAATATATGTTAAATTAGAGCATTTTATTAATAACTTAATATGTGAATATTTTAGATTATGTTTATATTACATAGTGAAATTAATTTGTAAAGTTATATCTAACGTGATAAGAAAATGAGCAAAAACTATCAAGCGTATTATTCTGAAACCTTCACTTTTTTAAAGATAATTAAACTATTGATCTTTTAATATACGTGTTTTATTAAAATACCTTTTGTTTTTTTTTTTTTTTTTTAATTCTATTAAGAGTTTGCTCTTGACTTTAGTCTAGGTCTGGATGACAGAGACAAAGTCTACGATGGAGTGAGCTTACCCAGAAGAAGCCTGTTCACTCTCACTTTGAATAGATTAGGGTTGTATGCGTTCGGAAACACAGACGCAGGCAGAGAGTTCCACTCCTTTGCTGTGCGCATTATAAAAGACGTTTGAAAACGCTTAGTGCGAGTTGGTGGAATATCAACTAGGTAGGGGTGGTAACTTGCAGTGCGTCTAGATGTCCGATGGTAGAAGGGGGCCGGTGGAATGAGGTCGTGGAGTTCATGGGCACAGTCACCGAAGTACAATCTGTAGAAGACCGACAAGCAGGCAACCTTGCGGCGATGAGCCAAGCTTGAAGCTGTGAAGCTCGCCAATGAGCCTCTTAGCTCTTAATAAGTTAATGATGCGTCTAATTTGGGACAGCGCTCCTGGATAGGCGAGTCCTATTACTGGCTGGACGTACGACGCATTGCGTGAGCTCAGTACAGAGTACACAAGCTAACCACTCAAGTTCACTGTCATATATCTGCGCCTTAATACGTTTTAAATCGAATATTGTAAAAAACGTGCGGTCTATTGCCGTGTGTACTCAGCCTAACGCATTGAAAAAGTGCACAGTTGTATTTTCAACTCACGCCGCTAAGCCGAGTGTCGATAATCCAGTGCGTGGCAAGAAACGTCGCGTTAAAAAGAGCGCCCGTGCGTACGTAGGCTTACACCTAAATTAGGATAAATTTTAGATGAACATGTTTTATTAGGATTCCATACCTCGGGGTGGGGTCGTCTTGGCGGTGTCGCTTGACATCGCCAATGCCTTCAATACCCTGCCCTGGAGTTGCATCAGGGAGGCACTCCGGTATCACCGGATGCCGACCTATCTCTGTCGAGTGGTCGAGGCCTATTTGAAGGACAGGGCTGTCATATACCCCGGTCACCAGGGAGAGTGGAACCGGCGAGAGATGTCGTGCGGTGTCCCACAGGGATCGGTCCTAGGGCCGCATTTGTGGGACATCGGTTACGACTGGGTGCTGCGCGCCGACCTGCCAGGTGGCGTCAGTGTAGTTTGCTACGCTGACGACACGCTGGTCCTGGCGCAGGGTAGGTCGCACCAGGCGGTGGCCGAATTAGCGTCACGTTGGGTTGCGACAATCGTCGAGAGGATCCGGCAACTGGGACTCGAGGTGGCCTTGACAAGTCCGAGGCCATGTGTTTTCATGGTCCTCGGAATGCGCCACCGACGGGTTCTGAAGTAACGGTAGGAGGGGTTCACATCGGAGTCGAGTCGACGATGAAGTACCTGGGACTCGTCCTCGATAGCCGGTGGAACTTCGTGGAGCATTTCAGACGTTTGGCTCCCAGACTGGAGCGGGCCGGGGCTGCCTTGAAGCGGCTCTTGCCCAATCTAGGGGGTCCAAACGCCTCTTGCCGGAGGCTCTATGCTGGGGTCGTGCGGTCCATGGCCCTTTATGGGGCACCGGTGAGGGCGCGTTCCTTGAAGCGGCGACCTGCCCGCCGGTTGAACGCGTCCCAAAGGGTCATGGCCATCAGATTGGTACGGGGATATCGCACGGTCTCCGGTGAGGCAGCGAGCCTCCTTGCCGGATTGCCGCCATGGGATCTGGAGGCAAAAATTCTCGCGCACTTATGGGAGTGGCGCGAGGAGGTGAAACGCCGGGGCGTAACTCCGCTGCCGCGAGAAATCACGGCACAGCGGACAGAGCTCCGGCGGGATCTCATGGCGACATGGAGGGTGCGATTGTTGCAACCCAGCGCTGGGCACGCCACAATTGTGGCGATAAGTCCCCTCTTTGAGGAGTGGCTAGAGAGGCGCCACGGCGTCCTCACCTTTCGCCTGACACAGGTCCTCACTGGACACGGGTGTTTCGAGAGGTTCCTGTTTCGGATTAGGCGGGAGGAAACGCCCGGGTGTTACCACTGTGTGGATCGCCCGGAGGACACGGTGGAGCATACGGTGGAGGTCTGCCCGGCTTGGGCAGAGCACCGCCGTGTCCTCACGGAGGCGATTGGTGGCGGCGATCTCTCGCGTCCGGCCCTGGTCCAGGCCATGATCCGGAGCGAGAGTGCATGGGAAGCAGTCACCTCCTTCTGCGAAGTAGTAATGCTCGCGAAGGAGGAGGCGGAACGCGTGAGGGAGCGGCAGTCTGTGCGCCCTCACGCCCCTAGTCGCCGCAGGAGACGCCCTGGGAGGCGGGAATCGGTAGCCGATTCCCGGCCACCGTAGGCGCGGGCTTGCGGACGGCGAGCTATGGGCAGTTCGCCGTCCGGTAAGGACCAGGCCCGGGTCGATGGTGCGTTGTGTTCCACGCGCGCCTCAAAGAGATGTCAGCACGCACTGACGGGGTCCGCTAGGACCGGTGCCTGCCAGGGTTGCGGGTTTGTCCGAAAGGGATACCGTGGCCCTGGCACACAGGCAACTGAAGGAACACGGGTGGGTTTTAGTCAGTAAAAGTCTGACACGCCCTCCCGCTCCACCCAGAGCGGGAGAAGTTATTTGATAATTTCCCACCCAAAAAAAAAAAAAAAAAATGATTCCATAGAGTTGAAATTTGGTATACATATCAATTTGAGTGACCCAAATACGGACGTGAACCGTAAATAAATGAATTTAGAATATTACGGTCAGTATTGGGGAGCAAACAAGAAAATTTAAAAAAAAAAGTTTTGCAAACTGTACCGTGTGACATATCAAATGAAAGGGCTTACTGTGAGAATTTCAAATATTTTTTTTTAATAATTTTAAAATAAATCGTTTGAAAGTTATAATTGAAAATAGACGAAAATTTACCATTCCCCCCTTATCTCCGAAATGACTGAACCTAAAATTTTGAAAAAAATACAGAAAATAGTTCTATACTTATAGATTGCAGGAAATCTATAAGAAGTCTATGGTCTTAAAATAACATGGTAAATCTCTCGATATTGTGCGTAAAAACTTACATTTGCAGTTGGAATGTATGGGATATTATGTTTACCAACTACAATGTTAAGTTTGTTCTTAGAATAAATTCTTTCCAAGTACGGAACCCTTCATTGTGCGTAGTCCGACACGCACTTGGCCGGTTATTCTACTATTTTGATCTGAGGGAACAGTTTCTCTGATGCGTTCACTGTTTTTAAGTTACCGACATAGGCTGCAAGCTGAAGTGGCAGTGGGCTGGCCATGTTTGTCGAAGGACCGATGGCCGGTGGAAGAGACGAGTCCTAGAGTGGAGACAGCGTATCGGCAAGCGTAATGTGGGACGCCCCCCAGCTAGATGGACTGACGACCTCAAAAAGGTGGCTGGGACAGACTGGATGCATAAGGCGATGGACAAGGTGTTGTGTTGCAGTCTGGGAGTGGCCTATTTCCAGCAGTGGACTGCGATAGGCTGAGTTGATTGTTCAGTGTTTTTGAGAAAGGTAAACCAATTTCACAAAAAGTTAACCAGATTTTTAAGCTATAATTTTTGAGGTTCCGTACCCAAAGTGTAAAACGGAACCCTATTACTAAGACTCCGCTGTCCGTCTGTCACCAGGCTGTATCACATGAACCGTATCAAATAACATACATACATACATACATAAACAAACTCACGCCTTCTTTCCATGGGTGTGGGCAGAAAATATGGAACGCCACCTGCTACGCTCCTTATATACTCATTTTGCTTTGATTACGTTCATACCGTCGTATCCTACGAATAGTGCCCTAACGAACATAGGGGTTTTCTTTTTTTATTGCATAATTCAATTGTGGTCATCATACCACACATAACCAGTTCAACAAAACAATTAAAAACGGGATTTAAAGGACAAAATGCGTATAAAATATAAAGATAATTTATTGAAAATAATCCTAGCCGAACCTTATAATACCAATACACATTATAAGAAATCACCAATACATATTTTTTTATATTTAATTTAATTAAACACAAAAAAGTGTCTCCTGAAAAGTAGCTATTATGCAGTTACGCCCAAGATTCAAGATTATTTATTTGTGGAAACATGAGTACACATACAGAGCATGCAAGTTATTAAATTACATTATGGTTTAAGATCAGTCATGTTTGGCCTTAGTGGCGTACAAATATTTACATTTCAGTTATTGGATAAAGTTAGATTACATCATAAGAACAAGATGCAAATGTCAATTTTGAAAACAAATAAATTAAATATATGGTCACAGTTACGTAACAATTATTAAATTTCAATTAAAATTATCAAGATGTATTGATAATATTGGTTAGTACACGGTATTAGATGTTGTCATTAAGAAATTCTAGAATACTGTAGCCCCTATTCGTAGGATACGACGATACATCTGGTAGTACACGTACGTAGTACACGTACGTTGCGAGTACTAATTAGGTCACTATTACATATGTCCTCCTACGGCGTCCCCTCCCGGCGTTGCCATTCACATCTGCCCTGTAACTTTCTTTTGTTAGTTGCCTTTCAACCATCCTCTCAACATGACCAAACCATCTAAGCATATATCAAATAACATCATTTTGAGGGTTCCGTACCCAAAGGGTAAAACGGGACCCTATTACTAAGACTCCGCTGTCTGTCTGTCCGTCTGTCACCGTGCTGTATCTCATGAACCGTGATAGTTAGACAGTTGAAATTTTCACAAATGATGTATTTCTGTTGCCGTTAATACATAAAATACTAAAAAACAGAATAAAATAAATATTTAATGGGGCTCCCATACAACAAACGTGATTTTTTTGCTCGTTTTTGCTCGATATTGATAACGGCAACAGACGCTTGAAATATTCACAGAATATTTAGTTATATATTTACTTTAAAAATAAATAATTAAATTAAAATAAAACAAATATTTAAGGGGGGCTCCCACACAACAAACATGATTTTTTTGCCGTTTTTATAGATAATAGTACGGAACCCTTCGTGCGCGAGTCCGACTCGCTCTTGGCCGGTTTTTATTACAATAGGAGTCAAGATAGACTTCTTCCTTTTTGTTTAACGATAGCATTCAAACCAAAATCAAATCAAATCAAAATAATTATGTTATTTCACATAAATCTACATGGGCACTTATGAAATGTCAGAAGCTAGGTGCACGGTTCCAATTAGTCGTAATTTTTAAGGACTCCAAGAAAAGTATAATAATAAAGCATGGACAGTACTTCAGTATCTTTTCAATCATACCCAAATCAATGTAAGAAGCTTCAAAAGCCAGAACATACACTTGAGACCGAAAGAACATTTATTGGTTTACCCTAATAACCATACCCTGCAACAGAATAAATCTGATATCTCCGTCTTTTACGAGAACTGTGACCCTAATATTTTCTGATATATTTGAGGCGCTTTCGTTTATCATGAAAAGGAAGTGTTCAGTGTCATGTGAATGGAAAAGGGTTTTTAATAATGCTTTGCTAAAAAAGGCAGCCTAGGTTTTTTCACAACGTAATAATGTTCCTGTTTCGATACATTTCGAACCTTTTTTCATAGGAAATAAAAGCCAAATAGAGCCTGCAAATATTTTGTAGGAAATATTCTAGTCTAGTCACATTTCACTGTTGAGTAACTTTAGTCTAAGGCCGTTTGTCCACCGCCACGTCAACGGGAACGAGATAACGGCGCCGAAGAAGCGATACATACATTTAATAATTATGGCCGCGTGTCCACCGCACGTCCATCAACGTATTTAACTATAACAATAACTTAACTTTCAAACAATAATCTGTCACATCCAAACAGACAAAAATTCAAAAAATTTAGGATAATGGCATCTGTTGGTTATCCATTAACAAACCAATTTTTTTTTTTTTTAATATTCAATGTACGGAAACGCCTCGTCTACAGATTTATTTTATGTACATATATAAATAGATTGGATAAGTTAATTATCCATGAAAAATAGCTGTGCCAAAAGCCGTCTTAAGGTCGCCACACTGGTGCAGAACAAGTCAATATTAAAGTCCATAGTATGTAATGATATAATTGACTAGCAGCCCGTCCCGGCTTCGCACGGGGTAGACAATTATCATTTTAAGACTCATTTTTCTACACCTTCGGTTACATTGTTCAAATTTTACCAAGGATCCCTAATTTTTTTCAAAATGAAATGTAGCCTATGTCAAATTGGAAGAATGTAGCATTCTATTGGTGAAAGAATTTTTTAAATCGGCCCAGTACTTTTTGAGCCTATTCATTACAAACATACAAACATACAAAAATAGGTACAAATCTTTCCTCTTTATAATATTAGTGTAGAAGTGTAGATAGCAGCCCGTCCCGGCTTCGCACGGGGTAGACAATTATTTAGTTTTGGAAATTTGGATATAAAACACTTTTTTTCACAAATATTTTTATTTATTAAAAAATTATTATTAGACATTATGATGTTCTTCAATATTGTTGTACATTATTTTGTTCTATCGCTAATAGTTTCGGCAGCGCATTCGACGAAAGACATTTTAAGACTCATTTTTCTACACCTTCGGTTACATTTTTCAAATTTTACCAAGGAACCCTAATTTTTTTCAAAATGAAATGTAGCCTATGTCAAATTGGAAGAATGTAGCATTCTATTGGTGAAATAATTTTTTAAATCGGCTTAGTACTTTTTGAGCCTATTCATTACAAACATACAAAAATAGGTACAAATCTTTCCTCTTTATAATATTAGTGTAGATGTATACAAACTATTGTAAAACAGTTTAAAAGAGTAATGGTGGAATTTCTTGCCCATCCTTCTCCATGAGAAACTACCTTTTGGAAGGGGCAACTGGAATCAATTTTATTTCCGTGTAAATTTTGGCGTTCAAAAGTGCCATTTATGTGCCTATTTGAAATTCTTATTGAGAAAACATTCCGCCTATAATTAGTCATTGCGAAAGGTACATTTTCATCCCATCTATACGAAAAGGATGACTTAGTTCGCCTTTAAGTGCACCCAAAGGTGGGGTTTTCTATAAGAAACTTTTAGCTAATGAGTTTTTAATCTTCTTTATAAGTGCGCCGCAATTATCTTCGCCGCGCACGTACTTTTTGAATTTGGAACATCTTAGTGTTCAGCGCCAAATAAATCGAACGCAATATAAGTTTTTAGTTGTTTTATTATTAGATTACTCTATGTTTTATTTAATAATAATATTACAATAAAATATGAGGCGACTTTTATTTTCTCATAGTGGGTGATGAAAAGTAGAGTGTACCTATCACTCGGGCGCAAAATATATTTTTGGCTCGGGCGACGTACTTTGAATCCGTCGCTACGTTCAGAATTCTACTAAAGAATCCCTCGCTACGTTCAGGATTCTACTAAAGAATCCCTCGCTACGCTCGGGATTCAAAAGCGCCCTCGCCGTAAAAATATTATTTTTCTCCCTTATGATACAATCTACTATTAATATTGGCTGTTGACGTAATCCCATCAGATTCGTGCGTAATAGTAATAATAATAAAAAACGACTCACCAGTAATATGTACAGCAATAGCAGGCGGCATCACAAATATCCCAACCAACAAATCAGCAACCGCCAAACTAGTAACAAAACAGTTGGTCACAGTCCTCAGCCGTTTAGTTGTGACCACAGCCGAAATTATCAACGTATTACCAATAACTGTCACCACTATTAGCAAACACAGAATTATAACAACACTAATTTCAAAACAGTCGTAAGCCTTTTCCCCACATACAAGTTCTGTCGACGTGTTAAATGTCACGTTAATACAATCTTCTTTCTCATCTATTTTGGTTATAACATTGTAGAAGTTTTGTGATAGATTGTATTTTTCTTCGTTGGCGTTTTCTATAATGATTTCTGTTTGTGAGTCTGTTGATATGTTCCATTTTGCTGTTGTCGTCAGGTCTGGCACGGAGATCATCTACGCCCGTTTGTATAGCAGGGTTGCTTCTTCTGATGGCATTTTCTGTAACAAGAGAAGTGTTGCATTAGCTATACATAGCAAAATATAAACATTTCCATTGGAGCGAAATTCTGAGGGCTGAGAGTCAAAAATGAAAATCGTTGCAGAAATACGAAACGCTTTAGAAGCAATTGTCACTGTCTTATCCTTTCTTTGTATAAAAGAGGGTACCTAATATCACGTCAGTAATTGATATTTACACATCATCAGCATGGGTTTCTGGTAGAAATCGACGATTACCTCTGATAATGACCGCCCAATGTATCACCCTTTTTGTGGAATCTATTTGTTTTTACCTTTATTTGGTGTGGAAAAAACCGAGTTTGTTTGTTTCTTTTTGAACGCGTTAATCTCTGAAATAACCAGCCGGATTTGAAAAAATATTTTTGTATTTGATAGCCCAATTCTTGTGGAAGGCTATTTACATCACGCTAGGACCCTTTGGAGCCGAGCAAAAAGAAAAAATGACAGAAAAAACGCTAAATGAAAGCGAAGTAAAAGCGCGGGCACGCAATGCGATGCAACGGGGTGGATCGGGGGCACAAGAAATTTCACGTGGACGAAGTCGCGGGCTGAAGCTAGTATCTTATATTCTATCCTGACAAGATTTTAAAAAAAATTATTAAGTAATTTTATACTTTGGTGCTTTCGAAAAAACTATAAAACTAATCCATACTAATATTAATATGAATGTGAAAGTAACTCTGTCTGTCTGTCTTACGTTTTCACGCCTAAGGCTGAAGCCGCATTAGTGCGTTGCGTTACGTCGTCGCATCGGATCAACGCATTGTATGCCACACCTGCGTTGCGACGACGCACGACGACGTCGCAATGCAAGATGGCGACGCACGATGTCTAGTTTGCCCCTATAGCAGTGGAACACTGTCCGTCGCCGCACTGGAGCTCCGACAGCGCAGCAGATCCCTCTCCCCCGCTAAGTCTCTCGTCCGTCGATCAGTTGAAACGTAGCGTGCGACAACGCAACGCATAATGTGGCATGTCATTAAAAATATATGAATAATGACGACTCAACGCAACGCAACGCAACGCACTAATGAGGCCTCAGCCTAAACCCCTGAACCGATCATCATGAAATTTGTCAAGAAGGACATTAGCAACGCAATAACCGACATCCACGCGGGCGGAGCCGCGGGCAAAAGCTAGTCTCTCATAATAATTCTCATCAAACATAAAATGTTCAAGCTTCTATATTTTCCATCCCAAAAAATAATAACACTAAAATAAAATTTTACTTTTCGGCCGTAAAATGCAAAGTTTTAATGAAAAACCAAATTGTACTGATGTCAATAAAAACAAATTCATGATGTAGTTTGAAACTAAAAACGACGTGAACGTCGACGCAATATTTGAAGTGACGGGAGTTATATCATTATCCAAACTAATACCATAAACACGAAGTAATAATAACTCACACAGACACATACCAAATACGTACACACACCACACGTACGCACAATATTATTTTGACCTTTTTGGTGATGTTCTTCAAAGGTCAGGGGGCTTGCTCCCGAAAACGATTCGAGTTTGATTTTGTTTCCGATTCGAACTGGTTTCGATCCGAACTAGATTACCTTAATCCCGAACCAATACGAATTGTAAATCAATATCGACATAGGTTCGAGTATTATCAGCGTCGTTTTATGCGCATCTGGCGGATTACGTCATCGTCAAGTGCTCTATGTCTTTTAAGTAGTTATCTCACTCGATCTGATTAAAGTTGCTTCTTTGATATCGTGTAATTTGACGTTTAGTTTTGATCCAACAACTCGATATCTATCTGTCAGATGGCATGCGGAGTACGAACTTTTCGATCCTAACGAATCTTTCGATCAAAGTTAGTTTATCTTTGAACCACCGCGCACGATCGTGCGCTAGTGTCGGATTCAAGAGTATGGATCGGAATTTAATACGAATAAAAAAAAAATAAAAAAAATTGTTCGTCATTTAGATTATTAAAAAATATTGGACACGTATTTTTTCTTTTTTTACGTTATCATAACATTACGGCGATACATTGAGTTCAAATGTGGCATGACGTCACTTCTCAGTAGATTTTATACGTTGCTGTGACGTAACGACCCCCCCAAGTTTAATGTGTTTTATCTAAGTATTTTTTTTTTTAATATGATGAAGCAAAAAATACGTGTCTAATATTTTTTATCATCGGAATGACGGACTAAACAGTTTTCTTTTTTTCAGTTTTACCCAGGACAACCCTATTGTGGAATTTGTGTTATAGTGGATCTTGTGGTGAAGGAAAACAGCCAGTTCTAAATAATGAGATATATTCTCACCAAACACCATCAATCAAATAGGTAGGCAGGAGCACGTTGTTGCGACCCGTCGCGAACCGATCGTGAGGAAAAGTGAACGAGACATTTAAATAAAAATAGCTACCAAGGACGTGCGCTAGTGATGTTCGCATCATCAAAAACATTATTATCTCGTGACTGAGAAGAAATTATGAAAAACGGCTCAATCACCTATATCGGTAAGTGTGTCTAGAATTTTCTAATACCTTTTTTAAAGTTTCATATTGAGACGCGAAGCAACAAAATTCGATCTAAATAAAAACGGCCACGTTCCTCTAGATCATATTTTGTTGCTTCGTGTCTCAATATGAAACTTTAAAAAAGGTATTAGAAAATTCTAGACACACCGATATAGTTGATTGAGCCGTTTTTCATAATTCCTTCTAAGTCACGAGATAATATGTTTTTAAAGGAGTGGCGCTAGTGGACCGGTGACAACGCTCTTAAGTAATGATAAGCGACTGTTTAGCCATACATTTTTGACGTTTAAAAGTCACAAGTGTTGTGTTGGGATTCCAACACCAATTTTGGCATAGATATAGCTTAAACCTTAAGGACTAATATACCTAAGCATAGTATAATCAGACAATGTTCCCACAGCTAGGACACAGGCCTCCTCTCGGAGAGAGGGACCGGGTGTAACAATAATAGATAGATAGATAGATACTCTTTATTATGTACACCATAAAAATTACAGATATAAATGTAGAACTGTTACATAGGGTGTCACAATGGCTGGTCTTATCCCTAAAAGCGATCTTTTACAGACAACCTTTGGATGGATAAAAAAGTAGAAGGAGAGACAATACTGCAGGTAATCAGTGGTGTACCATTTACATATACAATAAGTACATAGATACATAAGGCATACACAAGCAATAACAAACATGATACAAGAGCAACTTAAGTAATGATGATGTTTAAGGAGAGAGGAAGTGATTTTTAACCAGAATTTTAAAAGTGGACAAAGATTGAGCACGCCTTATCGACACGGGCAAGGCATTTCATATCCGTACTGCTTGAACTGTAAAAGACTTGTCATAAAAGCTAGTGGAATGCATTGGCATCTCTAGTCTCAAGTTTTCCGATGACCTCAGATATATATTGTGTTTGTCATGAAGGAACTTGAAACGTTCTTTAAGATAAGAGGGAGTTGTAGGATTGAACAGAATACTGTAGAGCTGAATAATAATATTATATAATCCACCAAGCTGGCCCTATGCGAGTTGGTAGATGTCTCATGTCTTCGAACTTTTGGTTCTAGAACATGCCGGTTTCCTCACGAAGATTTCCTTCGCCGTTTTGAGAGCAGTGGCAATTAACACAAAGTAAAGCACCTGTCTGGGTTCAAACCTACGACTTAGAACTCGTAAGTAGCGGCTGTTATCACTAGGCCAGCCTGCTGCTGCTATAAGCATACTATAATACTCCAATTGAACGAAACTAAATCTTATATAAAATGCACACTATGCAGCCAAGCATATTATAAGTTGGGGCATTACATCGCTGACAAAATGCTTGCCTCAATGATGGTCCTGCTCCATAAGGGCGCATAAACTAATTGATTAGCATTTGAAAATATTATTGGAGCTGCTGAAGATTGTAAGACTATCTTTGCATTGTATAAACTAAATCTCCTTGAATTATATAATTGCATAGCACAGGTGTGAGTACTATGTACTATAGAGCTACCATTTACCGGGTAATATGTCTTTTATTGACGTAAATGTGCTCTGGCGGCTGAGAGTATATCATGCTCGCTCAAATGTCTCGCTGGTAGTGGCGTGTGTGTTGGATCATTAAGTTCCCTTCAAAATGGTTAAGCTAAATGGTGCTAATCCATGCGTCATGTTCGTGAACGGGCGCCGTCAGTTGGGACTGGTCATCTTTTAGCGGCCATGGCTTATTTTAATTTTTGAATTGTTTTTATTACGGAAATTTCCAACGTGCACGTCTTTCTACATTTTTCTCACATGTATATGAATGATGTAACCCGTTTTTTTGTAACAATATTTTGTTTTAAAAGAGTGTCGGTGGAGTTTCTTGCCCATTCTTCTCCATAGGAACCTACTACGCTTTGGAATAGGCAACTAGCTTCATCTGTCTGATTGACCAACCCCTTGACAATTCAAAAGTGCCTGTAATTGGTTTATTTGAAATAAATGCTTTGAGTTTGTGTTTGAGTTTGAATAATCAATGAAGTATTAAAGTATGTCTAAGAAAATCCGAAACTGAAGCAGACAGACGTAGTTATTGGAAAAAGTTTTTGCAGTAATAAAATAACTGTTATAATAAAAATGAATAATGTATTCCACTCGCTCCAGTATATTAACAGACTTCTTATTTATATTAGTCTGGATTAGTATTCAAAGACCCATTTCAACTAAAACATAGTTCTTTCTCGAAACGTTTTTGCTGGGACATTTACATTTGGAATAATGTCTGGATTCTTCCCACAATTTAATAAACTTTTTAGGGTTCCGTATCCTAAAAAATTCTACCCTATAATAAGGAAGCGGGACCTTATTATAGGGTAACTTTGGCACACTTTGTCTGTCTTCTAATCCATACTAATATTATAAATGCGAAAGTAACTCTGTCTGTCTATCTGTCTGTCTGTCTGTCTGTATGTTACGTTTTCACGCTTAAACCGCTGAACTGATTATAATGAAATTTGGCAAAGATATAGCCTGGGATATGGAGAAGGACATAGGCTACTTTTGTACGCGATAACCGACATCCACGCGGGCGGAGCCGCGGGCTAAAGCTAGTTTGTCAATATATTTCAAAATTTTATTTCACCACTTTGTTGGCGTAATTAATACCGAATACCGAATTACAGTTTTCTAGTACTAAAGTTCTTTGGGCATGTCTCGAGACGGAATTATGACTCCATAGAGCGTCTAGTGGTGCAGGGCAGAGTAGAAGGTAATAGGCCACGCGGGAGGTCACCGATTAGGTGAACCGATCAAATTAAATCCGCAGTTGGAGGCCCTGTTAGTGAATGCACCACTCTGAAAAAAATGGACTCCAATCAAGTTACTTTTTAGTTTGATTGACGATATCTTGTATAGATTAATCAAAATCTTAGTTAAGTTGATCTTAAAAGTAGTAGCTGTGATCATTGTGCTTGATAGGCTCAGATGCAAACAAGTTACTTAGTCAATCTAAACAAAATCTTGATTGTGGCAACAACTTTTTTTTTCAGTGCAGACTGTCATCTAACAGAACCAAATGGAGCGAGATCGTGAGGCGAGTTACGACAACACCTGCGATTGGACAAAGCTCATTGTGACCACGACCGCTCTGTCAAGAGCGAAGCGAAGAAGAAGAAGTACTAAAAGTCTCTGAGCTAAGCCGCGGACAGACAGACAGACGGACAGACAGGCGGACATGGCAAAACTATAAGGATTCCTTGTTATCTACGTAACCCTAAAAATTCCAGGTAATAAACTATCTGGTTGCAATGATTCGATTAGAATTAGAGTATTGCCATTTCTTTTAATTTTTTGGTATTCTGGCAACTGAATAATTTGGTTGGAACATCCAAAATCAAAATCAAAAGTCATTTATTCAAAGTAGGCTGAGAATCAGCACTTTTCGTACGTCAAAATTACTTATGACAGTCCCGGAAAACGCACGCATTTCACCACTTCCTAGTGCTTTAGTTTTTTCCTACCTCCTATCCCATTCCTGCACATTGCCTTTCCTTCGCGTGTGAGTAAGACGGCTACACCAAGAGGCGTTACCCCTCGCAATCTCTTCGCAACATTTGGAACTGAGGAAGATGGCGATATTGGTCTGTGCGCGAAAATTGTTGCTCTCGCGTCTCGTGTGTTAAACTCGGAGAAACAAGTGAAAATTCGTGAAGATTGCATATGAATCGTCGCTCCAGGCCTTCATCGCATACCTAGTCGATAGCCGATAACACCGTAGGCGCGGGCTTGCGTATGTCGAGCAATGGGGAGCTCGTCGTCCGGTAAGGACCAGGTCCAGGTCGACGGCACGTTGTGTTCCACGCGCGCTTCAAAGAGATGTCATCATGCACTGACGGGGTCCGCTAGACCCGATGCCTGCCAGGGTTGCGGGTTTGTCCGAAAGGGATACCGTGGCCCTGGCACACAGGCAACTGAAGGAACACGGGTGGGTTTTAGTCAGTAAAAGTCTGACACGCCCCCGCCCCGCTCCGTCCAGAGCGTTTTTCAATACAAACTACAAAATCTATCGTTAGATATCGCTTATTTGCGTAGACACTACCTGTGTGCCAAAGTTCCATCCAAATCTGTTCAGCCATTTTTGCGTGATTGAGTAACAAACATCTACTATAACCTACTAAGTTTTAGGTTATTCTTTGCTTGGTTCAGTGAAATGTCTTGAAGGTATGGCAGTTTTATAATTTCAACAGCTTTATTTTTGCCAGACCTTTGGGTGACACACCTAATTACGTATTTACGTGTGTCACCCAAAGGGCAATGGAGAGGGCTATGCTTGGAGTTTCCCTACGTGATCGAATCAGAAATTAAGAGATCCGCAGAAAAACCAAGGTAAACGACTTTTTTTTTATCGTTGCCCCACACTAGAAATTTATCCTGTATCATGAAACATTTAAACTCACATACACAAACAGCCAGACCCAGAACAACTACTTGTAGGTCTTACAAACATTTGTTCCGTGCGGCAATCAAACCCGTGACACGCAGCGCAGCAGTCAATCGCTTAACCATTGCGCCAACCGTGTCGTCAAAAGACACATAGCCTAAAGACATAGCTCGAAGGCACATTGCGCGCAGAACAGATAGCCGTTGGGGCCGAAAGGTTCTGGAGTGGCGACCGCGTACCGGAAGACGTAGCGTTGGAAGGCCTCCCACAAGGTGGACCAATGACCTTATGAAAACCGCAGGAATCTGCTGGATACGGGAAGCACAGAACTGGTCGAAGTGACGGTGCTTGGGGGAGGCCTATGTCCAGCAGTGGACGTCTTTCGGCTGAAATGATGATGATGATGATGATGACGTGTTTACGACGCACGGATCGGTCTTCGAGGTTAAATAACGCTTGCAGAGGTCAGTCTGTGGATGTGTGACCATCCATTAAACACTGAGACCCCTCCATGCTTCGGAAAGCATGTTAAGCTGATGGACCCGACTGTCATTCGTGGATCTTTGACAGTCGGTACGGGTCGTCAGAAGCCCGAAAGTCTGACAACCAGTCATACCAAGAGGTATCGTATTGTTGCGCGCCACAATTGATGCCTGGTTGGTACAGTACCACTAGCACCATCTAGTATCGAGTAGCAGAACTGTAGAGCACTAGCGCCATCTAGTATCAAGTAGCAGAACTAGATGCTTCTAGAAAGTTCGATGCTAGAACCTTCTAGAACTATCGACATCTGGTCAGTCGGGGCCGGTATGTACTCGAACATTCTAGATGTTTCTACAGTAGAAGGTTCTGGAACTATCTAAGGACTATATAAGGCCGGTATGGACCACGACCCAGGACAGTCGACAAAGGAAGCGATCTTCGAGTGCGACTGTAGAGTAATCAGTAGTGCAGTTGTGTTTTATATTAGTGTGTTTGAGTTGTTATCAGTGGTGTTTAATTAAAGTGTCATTTTTGGTTATTAAATCGGCAGTTTATAATGTCACGAACCGCAAGCTCGTAACAGTATTACCCAGTTACTGGGTTGTGGAGATCAGATAGGCTGTCGCTCCATGTAAAATACTGGTATTTAGCTCCATCCGGTAAGACTAGAAGCCGACCCCAACATACACACGTTTCCCGATCAGCAGTCATTAGTTGCCATTTCAAATTGTCATTTTCATCTATAATTTTAGCAGTTGGTACGTTGTCTGAATAATCTCGTCTTCATTCCCTTTGTGCTTGTAGTAGGACAGACAGACAGACGCACGAGTGATCCTATAAGGGTTCCGTTTTTTCCTTTTGAGGTACGTTACATACGGTACCGGTACACGGTGTACGGTAATACAGACTCGCGCGATATCGCGGACACTAGTAGCACAGTTGCTTTGTCGGTGCTTGTCGTGCCAGCGATATCGCGCGATTCTGTACAAACCTTAAAATTTGAAGCTAAAAGCGTTTTCCTGCCTTTTTGAGTCTCCGTACCCAAAAGGTGCCAACGGGACACTATTACTAATAATATACAAAACAAAAAAACAAAAAAAAAACAAAAATTGTAATGCTGGTAAATTTTAATATTGTACGGTGGTACGGTGAATTTAGTAAAATAACAGGTTTAACTAAATTCATAGGAAGGAAGGAAGGAAGGAATACACTAAAGGAAGTACCTTTAGTGTCTACATTCCTACACCAAAAAAAACTTTTTTTTTTGTTTTTTTGTCTGTTTGTTATAGCTAATCTCCGAAAAGGCTAGACTGATTTTGCCTGGACTTTCGCTGGGAGATAGCTGATTTTATAAGGAGTACTTTTATTTTAGACGAAGCCACGGCCAACAGCTAGTAATAAAGATAAAGAAAATAATAAAAATAAAAGCCCGAAAAAAATTGCCGCCTACTGACTCCTCTTAAAAACCTACTACTATAAAGATTAGAAAAAGTAGACCCTTTTCCCATCCCAACGTAGGCACTAAAGTTAAAAATAATTACACTGCCATTAATAAAAACTGTCTCGTAACACTAAAAACTTTTTGTTATAGACAAAAGAAAATTCACAAAGAGAAAAAGGAACAGAATAGTAGGCGTGCCGTGCAAAAGAAAGTAAATAAAGAAATCATTAACAATGGTACTTTTTATGTAGGTGTACTTTTTTCTGTCTCGAAGTGTTTCGATGAAAACAAAATTTAAGTATTCTATTTCTTTCCTTCTTTTCTTTCTTTCTAAATTATCTTAAGGCGGTATGATCCAACAGAGACCACGATTATAAGTTTTTTGAATCCACAGGAAACATAAAAATGTGTTATAAAATTTTGAAAAAAAGATATATCTTATTTAAGTTTCTGGCGGACTTGCAATCACTTTTAATAACAGGATTCTCATATCCAAGAACAACTATTTAGCCGGTAGGGGGGGGGGGACACTTGACTGTAACAAAAATGAGCACTTAAAAGCTTGATATGACGCAAAAGGATCCCTGAATTGAAAAATGATACCCGCAACAATTTCTGAACGGCTTATCCGACGATACTCCACAGCATGAGATACAGGATTTTCCTGATACAGGATTCCCTGTTACCTGATGCAGTCCTTCAAGATACAGGATTTTCCTAGTTTGAAGGGCAGGGGTCTTACTCATCTATAATAGCCATACCCATCCCTTATTGAAACAGCACTGATGTTACCTAGGCTAAGTTTTTTGGTAAATAAATGATTACTTACTTACTAGATAGGCGAGAAGAAAAATACCATCCGTACTTAATGTGTGGGGGGGGGGAACAAAAATATATCTTTCAAGATTTTATTTGACCTCTTTGTCGGCGTCATTAATATGTATAATGGTAAAACAAAAAAATAAGCAAGATTACAGCCTTCTAGTACTAAGAGTCTCTGAGCTAAGGCGCGAACAGACAGACAGATATGGCGAAACTAAAAGGGTTCCTTGTTGACCAAGGAACCCTAAAAACACGGGTGTCAGTAAACAAGCGTTGGTGGGGAGCATTGCTGGTTCCTTTTTGTATGTGAAGAACCCTTTGCCCTGCAATGAGTCAATACTGTGCTGGCCTTCTACAGATTGTAAATAAAGTATTTCGGGGTACAATTTCCGCAAGAAATGTTTTATTGCTGTCGAAATATAAACACGCGAAATCGGAACACAATAATGATTGATGATCAGGTTGCCACAGAATTAGGTTCCAAATGGAACGTTATCATTAGTGAATACAGGTTACAGGAACAATTCATCAATGCCCAGCCCCTAACCTGAATGTAAGCGTGATATTTGATAACGTTCATTTTATATTCGACTTGCTACGCCCCACGGTTTCACCCGCATAAGTCTCCATTCCGTGGGAATATCGGCACAAAAGTACTCTATGTGTTAATCCAGGTGTTACGCAGATGTATCCTATTATCATACAAATCAAAAAAACAAATCAATTTACAAATCATGTTATCTATTATCGTATATATTTTTATTGTTAAGGTTGTTATTGTGATGCTGTAAATATATATATATATATATTTTTTTTTTTATGGTAGTAAGCTTGAGTGGTTAGCTTGCGTGTTCTGTAATGAGTTCACGCAACGCGTCGTACGTCCAGCTAGTAAAAGGACTCGCTAATCCAGGGGCCCAAGTCGGCTATTTAAATAAATTCGTCACTCCAACACGATTCCATTGTCATTTTGCTAAAAGTTCTGCTAAATTCATAATGGTCGATCATTGGTCGGTCAATGGTGTCGTAATAGAATTGTATTACAATGGCATTTTGAACATTTATTCATGCCAGATATCATTTATATATATTTTTTTACATACAGGGTGTTTGGCAGAACGTTGAACATACGAAAATGGTGGATAGGTGGGGTCATCTGCTACTTACTCAGCCCTAATTTATTTGGCCCTGGCCCCCTGGAGATTTTTTTTTAAATTTAAAAAATTATTCAGTTGTTTCATCATCGCACCTAACTGATACAGCTATTTTCTTTGTACTTAATTCAAGAACTTACATAATTTCAATCGATCATTTAATTTTTACCAACCTTGCAGTATTAAATTTCGCAAAACATTTCACTTTCCGTAAAGGTACGAGTAGTTTCGTCGAAAATTTCCTACTTGATAAAATTATGAAATAACTCTTAAGGGTTTTTTTTTATAAGCAAATTACATACCATTAGAAAGGTCACACACTAGGGATGTTTTGCTAGAATTGGAACTCCTCAATCAATTTTTGTTTTTTTTTTTTAATGCAAGTTGAAGTTAAGGTTTAAGTATTTTTTACATCTTTCTGTAAGTTTGAGGACTCATAACTTTTTTTTCTAGCTAACATCTGAAGAAAGCAATAATTTTATAAGAATCTGCCAACATTAAAGAATTTAAAAAAAAAAAACAAAAATATTGCCTGTTTTACCCGTTTTTAATAAAAAATACACTTTAAAGTTAAGAAAGTGGTGAAACTAGAAGCAAGCAAAAAAATAAAAATAAAAAATATCCAGGGGGCCAGGGCCAAATAAATTAGAGCTGAGTAAGTAGCAGATGATCCCACCTATCCACAATTTTCGTATGTTCAACGTTCTGCCAAACATCCTGTATAATTTATTAGTGTTAAAAGTAATCTGAAATAGTAGGAAGTTGGAAGTTTAGTAGGAAGTTTCATTTGTCATTATGTTCGAGATTACCAATTCTTTCAATGGAGTTTCAGTGGCTGACCATTGGAAAGTCATAATGACGCCATTATATTAGTAGATTACCAAACTTGTCAAAATCAGCAATTATGAAATCAATGATAGACCATTCTGACACTATTGTAATAGCAGACTTGAGGCCCTGAAGCGCTGAGCTGAAGCGTTTATATGCTGTGTATTTACCACAAATAAACGTTTTTTCTATTCTTTTTTTTCTATTCTATTCTTTCTGTCCAAAATAAGACGCATTGTTAATCTATTATACATAAAACAAAAGGTATTTTAATAAAACATCAATAATTAAATTATCTTTAAAAAGGTGAAGGTTTCATAAAAATACGTTTGATAGATTTTGCGTGATTCTCAGTTTTATATCCGCGTTAGACATAACTTTTCAAATTGATTTCACTATTTAATATAAACATAATCTTAAATATTAATGTATTAGGTTATTAAGAAAATACTTTAATTTAACACATATTTTTTCCAAATCATTATCACTACTCGTTTAGACGTGATCTTCGTTTTATACTGATAAAATCATTAAAAGTCGGTTATCGTCACCTTAAGGTATAATAATTAATAAACGATAGTTTTGAGATTATTTTTTATGTATTTATTATTTATTTATTTATTTATTTACATAGGTACCATACATACGCTACCATTACAGTGTCCCAATTCAGTAGTGTAATCAATTAATGCCATACAATAAATACAACACCATACAATATTTACATATTAAAAACATAACACGTGTAACATTACTTTTGCGAACTCGCTCAGTGAACATGAATAAGACATATCACATAACATGTGTGTCTAAATGGAACCCCCCTATGGCCCTCATACCCTTCAAATCGGAACACAGCTCTGTAATGTTACTTGGCGTCAGAAATTATGTACATACATTATAAGAGTATGTATATAAATTATGTATATTATGAGAAAAGTAGTGGCTCAGTGATAACGGCCCCGACTTATGGGTTGTAGGTCGTGGGTTCGAACCTAAACAGGCGTTTTACTTTGTTTAAATAATTAAATCACCACTTCTCTCAAAACGGTGATAGTCCAGGAATATTAGTCAAATAAGGGAAATCTCGGAATGAGAGATAGTCAGCTATAAACTTGTATAAACCTTTATTTTGGCACCCTAAAACTTGTCTCCAAACCTACTTATCGTAGGGTGTCCGCGACTACAGATATTCAAAAGTCAAAGTCAAAGTCTAATCATTTATTTCACATAGGCACGAAGATGCACTTTTGAACGTCAAAAATTACATGAATAGTTAATTGATTCTAGTTGCGCCTTCCAAAATGTAGTTATGTATGGAGAAGAATGGGCAAGAAACTCCATACTTACTCTTTTAAAATGTTAACAATAGTTTGTATACATTAATTAATATTTATAGGTGAAGACGATGTACAGACGGCAGCACATCAAGCGACTACAATGTGTCAAATTTCTTTAATAGATTTTCAACTTTATCACTACAGTATAAGGTTCAAGGTTGATTGCGAAAATTTGACAGTTTCGGGTAGGTTGACCTGCTGGCGTCTGTACCTAGAATAAAAAAATAAAAAAATTAATAAAAATTACTTACCACAATTGGTAAAAAGAATGCAAAGTGAAGTAATAACAGAAAAATTAATAAATGCGATAGGTACATGGTGCTCACATATTTACAAACAATGTATATGATATTCCAAAAAAAAAAAAAAACAACATATATATAAGTAATATATAAGTCAGTGTGTAAGTTAAATTTATATTAATCACAGAAAATAAAATTAATATCATAAAAGTTATAAATTATACAGTTAAATTAGCAACCAGTTTGATTTTGTCTAGACTCTAAATTGTCCAATGGAGCAGGACCAGCATGTTTCCAAGCATTCTTATCTTGGATATAATCCTCTAATTTGTAATATGCTTGTTTACAAAGTGTACTTTTTATATGAGTTTTAAATATTCTTTCATTTAATTGTAATTGTAATTGTATTTATTCCAAGGTCAAAGGTCAAAAAATAGTTTTTTGTTACATTTATATAAGTTTATAGCTGACTATCTCTCATTCCGAGGTGAAACCCCAAATTTTCCTGGACTATGAAGGAAAACATCGTGAGGAAACTATCTTAGAACCAAAATGTTGAAAACAAGTGACATCTACAACCTGCATTGGGCCCTTATGGTAGATTATAGCCCACTCCCTCGAAGAGATGAGGCTTGTGTCCCAGCAGTGAGAATAATATAGGCTGATTATGCTTTTATTATAAGAGAACTTATAAAATAATACCTCAGTACCCCAAATCCGGAACCAAAACCAAAGCAAAACAAACAAGAACATTTCACAGTTATTTACATTCCAAACTATTATGTTTACGATGAAAATGAACTGACATGTTGTTTACTAACCAAGCCAACGTAAACACGTGTTTACATAACTTTCAAGCCATCAAATTATCTTCAAAGACGAGACGAAACATACCTACACTTACAAAGTTACGACTGTTTTTTGATCGATCGCAGTCATTTAAAAATGATAAGTAATAATTGTTAAATACGTTTTGAGGCTACAGGAAATAGCCTAGAAATAAAAATGCCTTCATAGGTACTACAATATTTTTTTTTTTTGGCTCCAACATTATCAAATAACTTCTCCCGCTCTGGGCGGAGCGGGAGGCAGGTGTTAGACTTTTACTGACTAAAACCCACCCGTGTTCCTTCAGTTGCCTTTGTGCCAGGGCCAAAGTATCCCTTTCGGACAAACCCGCAACCCTGGCAGGCTTCGATCCTAACAGACCTTGCAGTTCCTGCTCTTTGAGGCGCGCGTGGAACACCACGCGCCGTCGACTCGGGCCTGGTCCTTACCGGATGGTGAGTGCCCATTGCTCGCCGTCCGCAAGCCCGCGCCTACGGTGGCCGGGAATCGGCTATTGATTCCCGCTGCCCAGGGCGTCTCCTGCGTTGACTAGGGACGTGAGGGCGCGCATTCCACCTCCTCCTTCGCGAGCATTACTGCTTCACAGAAGGAGGTGAATGCCTCCCATGCACTCACGCTCTGTACCATGGCCTGGACCAGGGCCGGTCGCGAGAGCTCGCCGCCACCAATCACACGCCCAAGCCGGGCAGACCTCTACCGTATACTCCACCGTGTCCTCCAGCCGATCCACACAGTAGTAACACCTGGGAATTTCCGCCCGCCTTCTCTTGGACAGGAACCTCCCGAAACAACCGTGTCCGGTGAGGACCTGCGTTAGGCGGAAGGTAAGGGCGCCGTGGTGCTTCTCTAGCCACTCTTCAAAGAGGGAACTTACATCCTGCGCAACATTAGGCAATCAGACCCGTTACCATCTTGCTCACTTGCTAATACTTCATCAAGGCACCAGTTATTCGTATTGTACATAACTGAATGAATTAATGAAAATGTTTTATTTGCGGTAAACATGACACAAAGAAAGAACACAAACACAAAAAAAGAACAAGTTTCGGAAAATATGCGTCACATCAACACAAAACGGCCATCGCTCAACATAATGCTGCTATACTATGCGAGACAGGTCCTCACGCTGGTATTCAGCGAAAGCCTGTGACGACGCGATGACGTCGACCACTGCAGCATATGAGCATACAATGAACGACGATGATGTGTTCGTGATGATGTATTGTGTGTAATGTAAAAATGATTAATTGCATTGAGTATTAAGAATTCTTGTAATAGTTTTAATGCATTTTCAAAGTCAATTATATACCAGTCTGGACTAAAAATCCTGAAATTACGGTGATAAATAAACCTAGAATTACCACCATAGGCTGTTTTTTAACTCGCACATCAAAATAGATAGGTATTAGGTGTGTTCCCTACTCATTTCAGACCACAACGTCAGCGAGAATGTACATAAATGTGACGTAATTGGATGTCAATTATTTGGCTGAATGTTGGCTGACATCCAATGTCCACATCCCCCGGTAATGCAATGTCACTGGATGATGTGTACGTTGTTGATTAGGGTTAGTTTTAGATGTCATGGGTTGGTGTCATCGGTGGGTGTGATGGGTGTTTCTCTAGCAAGGAGAGCAGCACGTCACCCACGTGATTGCCAGAGATGAAATTATACCCACTTATACCCACTTTGTGATAATGGTAACTGTCACATGTACAACAATCTGTTTTATATAGGGTGTATCTATTCAAACACGAAATAGTGGTAAAGAAGCCATAGAAACGATTTTTTTTTAATCTGAGTATATTATTTAAAAAATTAAATAATTTAAAATTACTTGTTAAAATAATTCATTATCAAAAGGCACCGCGCTCGTGCCACCACAGTCGCCGCGTCCGGGCGGATCAGTCATAGAATAAAAAGAAATAAGTAAGTAAAGGATTTTTGCAAAATATCTCAAGCTATTTTAAAATTATACTAAATATGTAAAAATATAAGACACTTAGATATTTTTTTTTTTTTTTCATTGCTATGGCTTTTTTACCACCTATAGATGTTTCTGTTAAAATATTTCGTGTATGAATAGATACACCTTTCTTATATAAATAAAGATTATTATATTATTTTATTTACATTTATGTTTTATTTTTAAACATTTTTCGACAAAGAGACAGTTTCGATTAAAAAAAAAATATATATATATATATATATATCTTTATTTGCCAAATCAAAATAACAAGCATGCACAATTCAAGTTACAATTAAACAGTAAAGGAAGGATTTTTTTTTTTTGTTTGGTTTTTTGGTGCCTAACAAATTATACTACAACAAATTACAATAACAAATTTAATTGTACTGAGCTCTTAAATAGATTTTGTTACGTAGTACCTAGAACTGTTGTTCAGCGGGAGATACCTCGACTATTCTACACTGCGCGATGTAGAACGAAGCCTGCAATGGGGTGCGAGCCCCTCTTCGCCGACTTTTAGAAACCAAACAAAATATAACTCACAATTCATTGATTTGGATAATATCGCGCTGACGCAATCTTTTAAAAGAATGGTCACATAAAAGACGGATGCTCTTGCCATCCGCTGCCTTCGATTCGTCGTAATAATGCTTTTCTTCTAAATATGTACTTTTTATTTTATTTAACCTTCGTTCGTTTTCATACTCCAATGACACTTCGTGGACAATAGTGTGGGTTATATATTACGTTTTTTCGACTAAATAACTTCTTTTTTGTAAATGCTTTAGTTTATAACAGTTTTTTGTCCTATTTGGGACAAAAAACGGTTAGCATTTGCGAGTGCGCTAATGCGAACCAGCGTACGAGTTGGTCTAGTCAGTAACTGACTAGACCAACTTGTACACTAGCTCGCACTGTGTAACCTAGCCTTACCAGACTATTTTTTTTAAAGTGAGCACCATCTTTGTTTTCATAGAACCACACTACGTCTAAAAGGCTTAGTACTCGGTCTAAACTAAGTAAAAGACCTTGGAAATTTTGGCTCCTACCCAAGTAATGGTCGCCTTCCAGTGTACCCAGATGCATCTAAATATCCAGTATTGTACATCGAACGACTAGCTAAATTTATGAATTTCTATTTCCACATATTACTTCAAAAATCATACAGTCATTACATTTCTGTATAGAATTTTTGTGAGGTAAGTGTTGCCCTCTAACTAGTACGACCGAATGCAATGTAAATAAATGTGGAATAGGACTACTGCACTGCGGACCCATTTGTTGCTTGCGTTGTGAATGAATGAATGAATATTAAGAGGTTCTTTAGTAAACATATAAATAGAGATGAATTAAGATTTTATTTTAATAGGAGTATAGAATCTTTTCCCCTTCCACCCCTCTCTATCTTAAAAAACGTTTCCAGTTTCTTTCCGACTCCCACACGAAATTTTTAAGGTCATCAGATAACTTGAAGCTTAAAATGCCCATGCATTCCACAACTTTCCTTGACAAATCCTTTACTGTCCAGGCCGCTCGTTTGTGGAATGCATTGCCGGATACAATAAAACGCGCGCAATCGCTGCCTATGTTTAAAAGACTCGTGAAGGAACATTACTTGTTGTTGTGATTTTGTTCTCGTTGTTTACTGTAATAATCTAGTCTTCATTTGTTTTATTTGCTTATTTAGTTAGTATGTATGTATCTATGTATCTATTATATATCTGTGTATCTATTATAGGATATTGTACTGTTATACTTTTTATTTTTGCACCAATGACAACCCCATTTTATGTCCATAAATTCACTGTCCATGCCAAGGTTGCCTGGAAGAGATCGCAGTATGCGATAAGGCCGCCCATTGTATATTTTATAGTGTATAAGTTTTCTTTTCTTTTGTAATGTGTAATCTGATGTACAATAAAGTATATATAAATAAATAAATAAATAAATAAATAGAGGTATGAGGAACAGGGTGTAAAGTTCACTCATCCTGACCAGACAGGAGTTGTGTCTGGTGGGCAACTGCCCAACGGTTGATGTCGGGATGTTGTATATATGCTAGTCGCGCGGTAAACTCTGATTGCGCGATGCAGGATTTGTGATGTCGGGTCTTTGATGCATTTTTCGCATGTGGTGTTGTAGATGCCGCCACAAGAGTAATGTTACTTCACTGAAACGTTTATGGAAAAATTGAAAATTAATAGAAACCAATGCGTGGTTATTTTCTTCATTACCTCCTCTCAATGTATTTATTTACTTGCTACTGCTCGCGTGGCTTTTTCTAAAATAAAAGAATATCTGCCATGGTGCGTCATAATGGCGAGACCATACCTGTATTCCATAACTACAACGAATTACATCGTTCTGATCAAACCAGTATTTAGTACCTCCAAAATTCAACAGCGGGTGACGGAGACCTTGGTAGTTTCTTTACAAAATTATTTTTTCATTTATGAGATTTTCTACGCCTGAACAATTTAACGAGCAAAAATACTTCAAGTAAAAAGTTGTGGCTACATTTCGTGCGGGCGTTTAATTATTTCATTCATTTGGCGCATTTTTTTTCTGTTTTCAAATAATACTTGGCCAGGTGAATCATGAAAATTATTATTATGCGTTCTATAAATATATTTTCTTTAATTTCAGTATTACTATTAGTTACTCTGAGGTATTACCAAAGAATGACAAGAAATATTAATTCGCCATTCGCATCAAAAAACAAACTCTCTACATAATAATTATTAGCTATCTATAATGAATAGTAATGAAGGTCGATCTCATAAAGAAGGATTAAATTTATGTTATTACGATTGTGATTGATTGTGTTGTGTGTGATTGTGTTTGTGATTTATTGTTGTTGCCAGTGACAATCCACGCCTATGGGCCCCCCTATCCGTATGTAAACTAGAACGGAGAACGAACGGGAACGTATGGGAACTAGATTGGTCTTTAAACCTAAACAAAAAATATATTTTTCTAGGCGGTAAGCCTAGAAACATATTTTTTTTGTAAAATAAGATGATGAGAATATGTAACGTACCTTAGAAGTGGAGTAAAGGTGCGACAACAATAAAAACCATAGCATAATTATTTATTTATTGAAATGCGCCTTGCGGCTTTTTCGGGCATTGAATTCACGCAAGTTAGTATTAACGTCTAACGTTTTTAACATATCGGACTCTATGTATAATATCGATAAATTATCGAGCCTTTCTTGTATCATCTTAGTCCTTTTTTTATTTTTAAATATTTTTTTATTTTGAAAAAGAACGTTCCGCTAATCATAAGCGATAAAAATATACGCAGGGCTGTTTCCACATTAGGGAAAGCAGATTCAATTTTATCATCATGTATTATTTTATACAATTGTGCGTGAGTTTGTGCTTCTTCTGGTGCCCCACCAGACGTGATGCCCTAGGCAATTGCTTAATTTGATTAAGGGTGAATCCGTCACTGGTTGATACCGTTGTTGTTTTTTGTTAACAATTATCAGATTAACGATACCTATTGAGATTTCAAAGTGTATATTTTTCGCCATTATGACGTTTATACACCGTGGCATTTTAGTCGTCTTACAAAGGCAGCCCAGTTCATGTATCCAATGACTACTAATCATTCATGTAAAAAAAACAAAAAAATTCCTGCCCTTGTATCACAAGGCTCGGACTGCACTCGTATCAGGGTGTTTTAAACTATGTCATGCGTCATAATTATAAAAAAAAACAAATGCTCTACTAAAAAAATTTTTTTTTACATTAATGATTAGTAGTCATTGGATGCATGAAGTGGGCTGTCTTTGTAAGACGACTAAAATGCCACGGTGTAGATAATTTCATACAAAACCACACTACTCTTACTCTACTCTTCTAACTATTACTTACCTTGTTTCTAATTATTTAATACATCGCCTCATGCTATAAATACGGCGATAAAGTTGTCAAATTAAACCACCACGCTTGGAGGTGTAATGAATAGAGTAACGGTACAGTGTTCTAGGAGCTAGAGATTGAAAAAACTTTCATATCTTAAGAAAACATGGTAATGTCAGAGCACACTAATCGGAATCGTAACGTAAACGATTCGCCTCGGGACAAGCTCACGAACCGCGGTGTGGTGCGTGGTCAACTAGCGGTCCCCGCGCTTACGGCTCGTGGTCTCCGCGCTTACGCCTCTCCGTCGCCGCGCTTGCGTCTCTTTGACCGTCCTTGCCCCTCTCACCCCTCCCGCGTTCGGATTCAAACTAATCTGGTGCCAGCAAGATCAACTAGCGGCTAGCAAGCCGTAAGCGCGGCGTCGCCTAGCTGTAGCCGAGTCGACGTATCGGAGCTGCTGGTCCGCTTTGGTTACGTGCTTACATTAGGTTGACGCCTGTTTGACTGCGAGTCGAAAGGCGATACGGTGACGATTCCTTTCCGAGTTGATATGTGTGCTACGACCTGTAGACCCATCATAAGACCGCCATGTATGCATTCTGTACACCAAATTAATATTTAATTACAATATTTTAACCGCCTCTGTGGTCTAGTGGTAAGACCACCTGTCTCAGACCCAGAGGTCCCGAGTTAGATTCCCAGCGGGGACCAGATTTTCTGCTCAGTTTGGTTGGTGGTAGGGCTTGTTCTAAGTCCACCTGGCTAGCTACCACCATATTATCTAAGTCTGTCGCCATATCAACAATGTTAACAGCATTGTTGTGTTTCGGCAGTTAGAGGTAAGATAGCCAGTTCCTCTATGGTTGAAGATTCCGGGTGAAGCTCGCTTCCATCTTCGGTCTTATCATCACTTTAAATCAGGTGAGATTAAAACCAAGAGCTCACACGTAGTTTTTTTTTTTTTTTACAAAAATACTTATATTTCCGTAACCAGAAGGTCTCAAGCATATACGAGTAGGTTGTTCGCGGACGCACACGTTGGTGACTTTTTTCCACGCCGTGCTCCGCAAGCGATGCGCTGCGGTGCTGGGCAAGTTGCGCGCCAACACCAACAGCATCCTGGCATTATGGCATTGCGAATAGGCTGGACGTTACGTCCAGAACTGGGTTAATACCCACATTATTCGAAAAGTGCTGATTCGCAGTCTAATTTAAATAATTAATGACTTTTGATTTTGTTTTTGATTAGGAAATAAGTAATTATAACGTTTTTTCAAACCACTATTTTCATAAATTTTTCTGTACTAACATATATTCTATGGATTTAAAAAATACCTGAAAATTATCATTTATCACAATAAAGGGAAGAACAAGTAACACTCGGTTTCGTTAAGCGTCCTTTTACACCAGCACCTTAACGGCGTAACATGATACAGCAAAAAATACTTGTCCAATATTTTTTTATTATCTAATTGACGGACTAAACAGTTTTTCTTTTTTTACCCAGGACACATCCCTATTTATATCATAAATTTTTTAAACAAAAGGGAATCAACCCCCGCCGTATTTGATTAGGTGACCCGTATAGTACGGTACTGTGTCTTATCGAAACAAATATTTGGAAACAGAGTATACTCGTATTTACCAACGTGTGTAATTAGTTGTAGTACATGATTTGGGTGTATGTGGGTGCGATGAAACTAAGTTGACCGACCGGTTCGACCTCCATTCTCCAGAGGGTAGTGATGTGGTTGATATACAACGCCACATGCGAACTCCACATCAAAGACCTGACGTCACACAAGTTCTGCATTGCGCAGAGTTTACCGCGCGACTGGCACATGTACAACATCCCGACATCAACCGTCGGGCAGTTGCCCACTAGACACAGCACCCGTCTGGTCGGAGGATCGTCCCTTTTCAATAGAGGATAAGTGAACTTTACACCCTGTTCCTCATACCTCTATCAAACCAACTGATTCACTGAAACAACATCATCAGCCTAGTCTTTTCCCATTTTGTGGGTTTCGGCTTCTAGTCAAACCAGATACAGCTGAATACCAGTCTTTTTACATGGAGCGACTGTCTCTCTGACCACCTCAACCCAGTTACTGGGTAACACGATACTGGCTGACAAACTTTCGGGCTTCTGACTTCCCGTAACGACTGTCAAAGATCCACGAATGACAGCCGGGACCAACAGCTTAACGTGCTTTCCGAGGCACGGACGGGTCTTGGTATGTAAAGATGGTCACCCATTTAAGACTGACCTCAGCAAGCGTAGCTTTACCTTCGATCGATTCATGCAGCTGTTGTAACTTAGCCACGAGCCCCTCGCAAATTACGAGCATAGTTTCAAATATTATTTTTAAGTCTTTTTATGAAAATGGTTACGTGCAGAAATACATAAGTCAATATCTCCAAATTGAAAACCACGGTCGTCTTTCTTAAGTCGATAAAGAAGGCAAAGGAATATTATTCTTTTTTGCACTTTTTGGCACTTTTTCGTCGTTGCATTTATTTATTTATTTATAATAAATAAAACGGTACGATTATTATATTGACAATAATTATGTTGTGTATAATTTAATTTAAAACTAACATGGAACAGTGGACTCCCTTGCATACTTTCTCTCACTGAACACCAGACATATACCTACGCATAATTTTTCTCCATGCATCCGCAAACACATCACATTCAAGGTTGGCAATCAGAAGAGAATTTAGCATCTTTAGAGTACGAAAGACTGGGGATTCGGCTCTGGCTACAGTTTTGGATGGCAGTTGCGCTAACAGATTGTGCTCTGACGGTATCCGATGTATTTGTCGGGAAAATTTAATCGGCAGAAAAAGGCAATGGAGCTCTGGGCAGTCGATACGTCCCCGTTAGGTCTTACAGGCTACCGTGAACTGATCCAGGCCTCTTCTCACCTCCAAAAAGTTTAAGCCCAATGTCACTAAAAGATAGTTGGTTCGATACACGTAGGGAAAGAAATGGCATAACCTTTGGATCAGCAGAATATGGATCTGATTCCAAGTCAACGAAGGTTTCCGACTATGCTGAAACCTGAACCAATGTAGCGCATCTCCGACAAAATTTTCAAAAGCATGCTTAACGAAAGTTTCTTCCGTGATATTCCTAGATATCTTAAATTCCTCTAACTTCTGCAGAAAAGACCTGGGACATGTTTTACCATCACATGAAAACCTTTTAAAATCTTTAACGAAATTGCATAGCGAGTAATAATTCTGATGACCAGTAGGTGGTAGTTCTTTCCCTGTCCTTGCATTTTTCCCCTTCCGGAAAAATGTAACGTTATAACATGTAGGGAAAGAAATGGTATAACCTTTGGACGCGGCATCTTAGGAAAGGTTTCGGTACCTTTTCTAGCACTGATGCTGGAAAAGGTACAGAAAACTTTTCTAAGATGTTTGGGTCGCGGTATAGAGGTGCCAAACAAAGGTAATGGACTCGAGTTTGCTTCAAACCAGAGTGATGTACTATACCCAAAGTCTCAAATTCAGATAATTTATGTAAACAAAGGGGATAACATATCAAAAAAATATCTTCGTAATGGTAATTCACATAAAATGGCGAAAAAAAAGGTTCCATTTTCTTTTAAGTACTGAATTTAAGAAATAATATTTAAAAAATAATCATACCGTAATTGTTTTTATAAATTTTCGGTTTAAAACAAAGTTATTAAAAAAAGGAGATTTTTTGGTATAAAATATTTTATGATACTGGTAACAATACAGGAGATCCAAACATTTTCACATTTTTTACATCTTCAACAACACTTACAATATAACTCTCATTCATAGATTCATATTGTATGTAGCATATCTAGCCATATTTTGGATGAAAACGGCTGTAAACTGTTTAGAGTGGAAATCGATTTTGGGAGGCCTACGTCTAGCAGTGGACTTAAAAGGGCTGATTATGACGATCATAGGTCGTGTCTCCGACACACTACATAAAACATTGTTTGGTAACGGTATTCTGTTTGCGTAGTTCTTATAATTAATTCACTTTAATTTCATAGATGATTATTTACAACAAAAAAAATATGATAAAATGTTTTACACCACTGTCCTGTCATTTTGACAGTGACATTTCTTGACATTACTTTGTTTACATAAATTATCTGAATTAGAGACTTCGAGTATACAGCCTACATTTCGACGGCTCCTAAGTATACTGAGTCAACTAACAAATTTCGACAATTGTACTTTTTAGGATATTACAGACAATTAAATCATTTACTATCTAACTGTGTGTAAAAACGTTCATATTATTAGAAGTACAGTTGACTCAGTATACTTAGGAGCCGTCGATTTGATTTGCAAATGTCACAAGCATTTCGCAAAACAAATCCAAGGCACCTGAAACAAATCCCAGGTGCCTGCGAGGCAATGCATTATCTTTTCGTAGAAAGTAAAAAACTAAGCTCTTTGCCACTTGTTCGTCGTTGCAGTTCCAAACGGCACGTGTACACCCACACAATTTTATTTTGTATCAACAATTTTCAATACATTCTTTTTGTCCATTTCATTGTTGGAAACTATTGACAGATTTCTATTTATACACGCCTGTTCCGTGTGGTGCCGGACGTAAAGAATAGCACCACCCCATTTCCTCCCGTGAGTGTCGTAAAAGGCGACTAAGGGACTTACTAGAGAATGGGCAGCAGCGTTCTCTATGCATTTTTAACACCATACTACGATCGCCAACCCGCCTGCCAAGCGGGGCGATTATGGCAAATTCCCCCCTTTTGGGGGAGGCCTATGTCCAGCAGTGGACGTCTTTCGGCTGAAATGATGATGATGATGATGACGCCTGTATTTTGTGAAGATGTGGGCAGAAGTGTTGGTATTGTTTTACTTCTGCGTTTTACTAGTGAGAATATTAATTCAAAAGTTTTCTCAACCAATCCTTAAGGTGAAAGCGTCAGGGTAGCCCGAGAAATTCAAATTTTCTTACGTATTTTGCAATTTGCAGGTTATTATCAGGTTGTATGTTGATCTAAATATGATTTCGCGGCCGTATCAAATCGTATAATCATAAAAATCAACAATACAACTCTCTAAGTTCATAATTATAATCCTATTATGTTGAAAGGCCTACACTGTCCTCCCATACCTATTATCACTGTTATTTAATAATATTGTAAAGCCAATTATTTTTAAAAGAGTAACCGTGGAGTTTCTTGCCGGCTCTTCTCGAATAGGAAACGACTAACTCGAACCGTGCACCTAGCTTCTGACGTTTCATAAGTGCCCATGTAGGTTTATGTGAAATAAAATATTTTGATTTTGATTTTGATTTATTGAATGACAATTGTTTTTTTTTTTACACATTTACCTTTATTAACTATTTATACTAGGTATTAAATTAAAAGACTAACAAACTAAATATATAAAACCAAAAAAAATACAAAGTAAAACAAAAGGACACTTAGGCGTTTTCACTAATTCATTAAATCTTGACATTTTTCGTATTATACTAACTAAAGGAGTTGTATTACTGATTCGAATGATTATAATTCTGTAAATACATATTTGTTACTGTCGTGTATCATAATTTTATCAACATACACCTAGACAATGAGCTGCAAATTGCAAAAATTGTAAGTAAATTTGCATTTCGCGGGCTACCTTAGTGCTTAGTAATAAAAATAAATAATAATCGCACACCTAAATGAAGGTTGGCACAACTCAAAATAATCCAAAATCGAGTTATTGCTATTATCGGAATCAGCGTCGAAAACTACATTAACTCCAAAGACACCTGTGTACAAACTCCATTCATAAAAATCTAGATGGTGCAGTCAATGTTTTTGAGTAGCTCCACGGTCACCCCCCACCAACAACAGTAACGCATCACCAGTTACGACATGTCAGCCTCAGGGAAAGATGCTGTCAATACGCACCAAAACTAAATTATAACGACTTAGTTTTGTATTCGTGGCTAACTGCAGTAATCAAGAGTGAATTATTTTGAGTTGATTTCGTATTCGTGATTGAATCGGTCTTGTTTCAAATTATTTCTACTTACCCCAGTATTGTTAACAAATGTAAGTAATTGTTGTTTTACATAATTAATATAAAAAATTATATATTAATAGCAAATTAATATCTTAGTAAAATAATATACAACATCATACAACAATAATTTAAATCGGTCAAATAGAAAACGAGTAAAACCTTTATTGCTGTTCCTGAAAAAAGAGGTATTTTGAGTTGTGCTACTCTTTATCTAGGTGTGCGATATGTTATCTGTAAAATGTTAAGAGATAATGAAACAAAATTGAAGAGAATTCTCTCAAATGAGCGATTTATTTATTTACGGGGCTTTAGGTTCGCATAATAAGGGAAGAGCTCCATGCCTTAATTGCAAACAATTTAAATCTTTGAAAATGTTTAGTGAGAAATTAAGCAGAGACTCTTAAATATTTCCCTTGGGAGTAAATCAAGTACTTACTTCACACTCATAAACTACTTAAAATATTGCTCTTTTTTTATAGCATACGCAATCAAGAAAGTAACTAAAGAACAATTTCCCACAAAACTTGAAACAAAATCAAAAAAGTTTGTTATCTCCCGGACTATTCCAACTTATGTACCTTAAATGTCAGCCCTATTCCTTCATGTCTAAAGTTCAAATTCCCTTACAGCAGATTGCCAGCTGAAGGTAATCGTAAATCTACATACGTCTGTACGAACAATTGTTTGTAAACTTGTTAGTGCCTGTGGTTTTGCCCGTATTTCGAATGTGTGTATGTTGTCTTGTCAAATAACATCTGGATATTGGTACTTGCAATCGGGAGCTTGCAATCAGGGTTGATAAATATGTTTTTGGTGAGGAAAATTTGAATCTAGCTTGGAATAAGTTTGTATAATTGCTTTTTTTATCTTTTTTTTTTATCTAGGGCATCTCAGAGTGTAACCACTAAGGTTCCGACTCTTTAACCGGACTTTCCTGTGGCTGCCTTAAGCTCCTGACGAAACTTAATGCCTCCAGCCAGGGCGTAAAAACTATAAACTAAACGACTGCTGCTCGCTAAGGGCATCCCCTGTGGGGTACGAACCTCGGCTTAGGGCAACTGAGTCGGAGGGAGGGTGGCAAGGGACCGACGGTGGCTGGATAAAATCAGTGTTTTGATTATTATCGTGGGGAGTTTGGATTACATGCTGCTCAGCTAAAACGCGTGCTGTCGCTTCACTTACAGTCAAGGGTCGGGGAGGACTAATCGTTAGTCGGGGGTTTCGCGCGGGGCCTCGGCGGCGAGGTCGGAATGATATAATTGCTCGGGATTTACCTACTCTTATAGTCATTACCAAAACATGGACACAATTCATTTCATCGCCACAATACAGGAGAAATTCCTAGTGTGCCATCGTTTAAAAAAAAATGTAAGCTATTATTTAAAACTTAACACCATAAGGGCAGTTCAGACGTTCTATGATCAGAGTGTCTAACTTTCAATTCGTCTACGAAGCAAAATGCCTAAAATTAATGTCTACACCGCAAATTGCCTAAGCTGTAAATCGCCTAGAGATCAAAATGTTTAACAAGCAAAATGCCTAAAATGCAATAATTTACAAGTAGTCGAGATGGTTAAAATAAACTCACTCTAAGGCCTCTGAACTGCAGGTTAGGTTAGGTTAGAATTGTGTATGTAAGCGACTGGCGAGCCGTGCGCCCTGTGCCCCGTTAAAAATATCAAAAATGCAATTCAGCATATCGCGTCTCTAGGGTCGCTACAGTTCTGTTAATGTTTTACACTGCATAGTACCAATATTTACCAGAACAATACGTCAACTATAATATACTAAGCCAAGACTCATAGCAATCACTCGAGGCCCTCGGAAATGTTATATTTAGATCAGTCTTGTAGGTAATTTTACTATAATCTGATCTCTATGCCCGTAGGGAGTCTCATAAGGAAAATCTAGGGTAATAAGACGATGGGATAGGAGGGGCTGACCTAAATAAAGGGGCTACTAACACATGCCTAGTGGTTACTCTCGCAAGCGTGACTTAGAGCCTGGGGTCCTCAGTTCAGTTCCCGAGTCGGGCAAAGTGTTATCGGGTTTTTTCTTTCAAGACATCTCAGAAGCAGCTCAAGGTGCCCTTGGCCTAGGAATAGATTGCCTAATGTCACAGGCTGTGTCATTTTAAAATAGGCTCGGGATTATATCCCTAGTAGCATTTTTTGTTGGCATTTAGTTGGGCCACTTACAGAGGTAAGTGGCCTAACTAAATGCCAACAAAAATGCTACTAGGGATGGGAGTTAAAAGACAGCTGAAAATTTTGAGTATGAATGTGGATTAAAAATATCACTTGTATTTTAAGGTTCTGGTGAAAATAAATCTCTTCTTGGGATACACTACACACCTGATTACTTTTTCGACACGTTTTAATAGCGCAAGACGGCATTATTCTTTATTTTTCGCGGAGCTTCGTACGCTGTCACAATAAGAGCGCGAGTGTTGGCCGGTGAAGCGAATTTCGGTTGACATTATGAGCATTTGCTCATAAATGCGGCGTTCGTCAATTGAGGCGTCTAATTGGAAACCCCGTTAAAACGATTTTTTCTGGATATTAAGTTATTGATGAGTTTTAAATTCAATAAAATGTAATCGCACTCCTTGGTGCACGACACATTTACACAAGTCTCTATAATGGTCCGCCATACTATTCGTAAGGTCACTTGGTGCAAAAGCAAGCGCTGTGATTGGTTGTTTTCATTGTAGAGGAATTAGAATTTTACCCACGCCATTTATAGTGTATTTTGTTACCCAGCATAAGGTTGGAGGCTCAATTTAGTACTGTTAGAGAGAGATTTGCTCGGATATGAGTTTGTCACTTAGTACAGAATTGAGAAAACTTTCAAAAGAGAGAATAAGGTCGGTTTCAAGGTAAAATCGTTTTAGCGGGGTTTGCAATTAGACGCCTTAATTGTGGGCCAATTTTGATCATGTCCTTGTTTACATTATGGATTTTTCATTTGAGGAAGGAGGAGGAAGAGGAAGCTTGCGCGGTGGTCTCATATAAATTTTATTAACTTTGCTTGGGTAGTTTTTGAATTAGCTTTGATAGTACTAAGTAATAACAGCCGCACGGGCCGATCCGTCAGGTTAAGCTATGCTTGCCGGGGTTGGTCCGTGGATGGGTGACCATCTTTACATACCGAGACTCCTCCGTGCCTCGGAAAGCACGTTAAGCCGTTGGTCCCGGCTGTCATTCGTGGATCTTTGACAGTCGTTACGGGTCGTCAGAAGCCCAAAAGTCTGACAGCCAGTCTTACCAAGGGGTATCGTGTTACTCAGTTACTGGGTTGTGGAGGTCAGATAGGCAGTCGCTCCATGTAAAATACTGGTATTCAGCTGCATCCGGTTAGACTGGAAGCCGACCCCAACATAGTTGGGAAAAGGCTAGGCAGATTGATTGAGTACATATTTTTTTTTTTTTAAGCTGGCAGTATCATCGCAACGTTAATGTTTTCCCATTGTTTGTCTTATTTGTTTTAGTATATTCGTGTATTTATGTATGTTTATTTGTGCTTGTATATATATAGAAATTGGAAATTTGGTATATATACAGGGTGTTTGGCAGAACGTTGAACATACGAAAATGGTGGATAGGTGGGGTCATCTGCTACTTACTCAGCCCTAATTTATTTGGCCCTGGCCCCCTGAATATAAAAAAAAAATTTGTTTGCTTTCTTTTAGTTTCACCACTTTCTTAACTTTAAAGTGTATTTTTTTATTAAAAATGGGTAAAACAGGCAATATTTTAGTTTATTTTTTTATCTTTAATATTGGCAGATTCTTATAAAATTATTGCTTTATTCAGATGTTAGCTAGAAAAAAAGTTATGACTCCTCAAACTTACAGAAAGATGTAATAAATAAAAATATTGCCTGTTTTACCCATTTTTAATACAAATTACACTTTAAAGTTAAGAAAGTGGTGAAACTAGAAGAAAGCAAAAATTTTTTTTTTTTTAATATCCAGGGGGCCAGGGCCAAATAAATTAGGCCTGAGTAAGTAGCAGATGACCCCACCTATCCACCATTTTCGTATGTTCAACGTTCTGCCAAACACCCTGTATATTATATTTATAGTTTGTAAGTATAAAGATCACATGATATTCTTGGAATAACTATAAAGTTATTCCAAGATTTTTCGTAATTGCACCTACCACTGTTTGTCTCTGCATCACCCAAAGGTTGACTGGTAGAAAATGCCTATGGCATTAAGTCCGCCTCTGTACATTTATGTGCTTAAAGTATTAAATAAATAAATAAATAAATAAATATTTAATCCATTTTGGTGATGTTATAATAGTTCCTGTCACTGTTGTTTACATAGCAAATAGTGGTATACGAATTGGTGTGGGGTAGGTACCATTACCAAAAAGTGACAAAAAAATATATTTTCCAAAAAAAAAAACAACTGTCTTCCAACAAAAAAACACCAAAAAGTGTAAAATTATTTTAATTTCAGAAGTCGGTGTCTTTGGATGTGTATTTTAGTTTTTTGCCACAGACTTCCAAAATAAAAGTAATTTTTCACAATGTAGTGTTTATTTTTTTTGGATTTCGGTTGTTAAAACCTTTCTGTTTTATTTCTACCATAAACGATTGAAAACCGAACAATAAACATAATGTTCTAATTAAATATTAGTTAAATCAGTTAGGATTTTTTTTTTTCATTTCGTGTGGTTAGTGACTAACCTGGTGTCAGAATTTTTATGCTGTTTTTTTATGTTTTTAGTTTTTATGACTTGGCTATACATGCCGTCGAGAAATATCTCTCAGGCATAGTACCTCACGATATTTTCCGTTCTTGAAGCAAGTGATAATTATACAATTTTAATTATTATTAATTAAACCAGTTAGAATGTCTTCTTTGAGCAATGAGAATATTCCTAATATTAAAGATAAATACGGCCATTTTATTCGCTAAGAGGAAGTGTCATTAGTAGCACCTGTTGCCTTCTCAAAATATATCTGCTTAAGTTTAAGCTTAAGAAATAAATGGTTTATCAGATTGACTACCTACTTAAATTGGCCGTAAATTTGAAAGAAAGAAAGAAAAATATTTTATTTGGGACACGCACAAGAAATACAAACAGTAACAAAAAATGAGCATTTAAAACTAACAAAATTTACATTGTATATAGCAAACAAAACATGTTAGATAAAGACCTGTGCGAAGCCAAAATGTCTATAAAATGCCACGGCTTGGCGTAGTATATACACACATCAAAAAAAGTTTGTGATCACTAGCACAAGCTGATATAATTTTTTAAATTGAACTTTATCGAGAAAAATGTTGTTTTCTTTAAACATAAACACCCTGTTTGAAATTAAAAAATAAACAATTTTTTATAAAAAAAAATTGAGTAACTATAATGTAATAGTAACAAAAAAATTATAGAAAGAAAAAGACTGATTAACCAAACTTAAACAACAATAATTTATTAATAAAAGGTTTATATTCACTATAATATAAATCCTCCCCTGGCTCGAACACATGCGATGATCCTCCTGGGCATGCTGAGAATAAAGTTATCCAGCATTTCGTGGGGAACTTGTCCCATTCTTGAATAGCGGCTTCCCTGAGCTCTGGCACTGTCTGGGGACGTGGCTGATGGTGCCAAACAGCTTGCTTAAGAGTATCCCACGCGTACTCTATTGAGTTTAAGTCAGGCGAGCCGAATCTCCGACTTTTTTTAATGAGTGTATATCAGGCAAGTATTCTCACTCTCGCTTTCAGTACAGTAATCATACTTAGCAATGTTATTTTAATGCGTTTATAATTTAAGAGAAAGCTTTAAAACTATCAACTAGCTGGTATTACATTCGTTGGGTTCTAAAGTTTTGAGACACGAATTTGTGCCTGTTTTCTGTCCAAAAGCTCAAACTCAAACACAAACTCAAATCATTCATTTCAAGTAAACCATTTACAGGCACTTTTGAATTGTCAAGGAGTCGGTCAGTAAGAAAAATGAAGCTACATTCCCATTCCAAAGCGTAGTAGATACCTATGGAAAAGAACGGGCAAGAAACTCCATGGACACTCTTTTAAATTAAATTGTTACAAAAATATTTGTTGCTCAATTTATAACTAAATGTGAGAACGATGTAAAAAAAAGGAACACGTTAAAGGTGTCCAGAGTACCTCTTAGCTGCCACGGCTTATTTTTTTTTTTTTTTTTTTCTATTTGTTTTATGGTCAGTTGCAGAGAAATCTCTCCCCCTAGCAATGAATAAATACATTTCTAGGGGGAGAGATTTCTCTGCAGCTGACCATCCAACAAATAGAAAAAAAAAAAAAAAAAAACGCAGCTAAGAGATGACCAGTCTCAACTGCGGCGCCCGTTCATTAAAATCACGCATGGATTAGCACCATTCAGCTCAACTATTTTGAAGGGATTTAAATGCCGACCAAGCCAATCCAAGCCTTCAAGAACCCGCTTTCATAAAACTATGTACCGTAAAACGGGGTGAATAGGGATGCAGGGGTGAATCGAGACAAAACTTTAAAAGGGATTTTAACATGGAAATAATGTAGTTTGTTCCCAAAAAGGACTCTAATGTGTTAACTGTATTATAATTAACAATTAAGTGTCCTTGTTGGCAATAAACTACATTATTTCCATGTTAAAATCCCTCTTAAAGTTTTGTCTCGATTCACCCCTGCATCCCTATTCACCCCGTTTTACGGTATTGTATATCGTTGTGAATCTGCACCCTTTTTGCTACGACGTAGCTAGCGCTACGAGATAACGCTACGGCGTAGCAGATCCAAACTTTTTCGAATTGATTTCGTGACTCATGAATGATTAAAAAAATACAATTTGTTTAACATAAATTGTATTTTTAACATACAGTGTGACTTCAGTGTGACTCCCTTCCTTCTTAAATAAAACCAACAAACTTCAAGTTTCTATGCTTCTTAGGACATCTTCTTTTTAATTTGTAATTTTATATTTTGAATTGTTTTATTAGTTTTTACATTGTCTCACATATAGAAGCAACAAGAATAATGTACCCAGGATTATGTAATATCTTGATTTAAAAGAGTGTCCTTGGAGTTTCTTGTCCGTTCTTCTCCATAGTGATCTACGTATTGGAATGGGCATCTAGCTTCAACTTGCCGACTCTGACTAACTGACCGTCTCTTTGACAATTCAAAAGTGCCTGTAAATGGTTTAATTAAAATAAATGCTTTGAGTTTGAATTTGAGTTTGAGTTCTTAATACCGATTTTTATAATCTTGGATTTGTTGGATTTGTCTTCACTCCGAATAGTAGAATAACTATCGAAAATTCACTTTCTCGTACATTTTTACAGAACGGGTTTTTTGATGATATCTCGAGAACGGATTGGGGAACAAGAAATTTCTCGCGGACAAAGTCGCGGGCAAAAGCTAGTAACAAAATAAAAGGATAGAGCAACCTTTCTGAAATTCCCACACTACATCAAATACCACATAATAAAAGCCCATTATCCGTATCAAAATATACTTTCAAAGACCCATTATTTGTGAATAAACGCCGTCAAAAAACAGCTTAGGGACTCTTATGGAAAAAAACGTTGTTAGGGTAGAAAATTGATATATAATGGATTGGATCAAAGACTCTTTGTGCACCCCAAAATTACTTTCATTGCAAGCCAAAGACTTTGATAATACAGCATTGTTAAGAAATTTTTGACAAAGTTACTCGTTAAAGTCAATAATTTGGTCTTTTGAATATTATTCAATCATTAGAAATCACAGGGAAAAGTTTGACTTTTAAATCGTGGAAGAAAAATAAAAGTTTCAAACACCAAAGTTAAGTTCATAAAGAAATTATAGTAACTTCATGAAAGATAAATGAGATGTGGTTTATTAGAAAGCAAATATTTATCTTCTTTGAAGGATTCGGTAAAGTTTTTAGTACCATAATATTATACAGTGTCTCTGAAAAAACGAACTATTGTAGATGTTTAAAAAAATTGCATATTTACACACATAATTATCTTCCTAGCTTCACTCTTGACAGAGCGGTCGTGGTCACAATGAGTTTTGTCCAATCGCAGGTGTTGTCGTAACTCCCCAGGTAGCAAAATGACGTCTGCGGCAAAAAAATGACGTCATCCCAAGGTCCGTACGTACACTAACGTCATTTTAACGTCTGGTACCCAACGGAACGTCCTGGTGACGTCGATTTAGCGTCATGTCTTGAGGCTGTGACAAATTGACGTCATCTGATGGGACCCCCCAACGTCAAGACATGACGTCTCTTACGTCGAGCAGTACCGTAAACGGACGACATAATGACGTAAAAATGCTACCTGGGTCGCCTCACGATTTCCCTCCATCTGGTTCTGTTAGATGACAGTCTGGCGCATTAACTAACAGGGCCTCCAACAGCGGATTTAATTTGATCGGTCTACCTAATCGCTGACCTCCCACGTGGCCTTTTACCTTCTACTCTGCCCTGCACAACTAGACGCTCTATGCAGTCATTATTCCGTCTCGAGACATGCCCAAAGAACTTCAGTATTCGAGACTGTACTAGTGCTGTTAGACGCTGTTTGATGCCGAGTTCTTGGAGTATGGACACGTTTCTGCGGAGTTCTGTCCACGAGATCCCAAGCATTCTTCTCCAGCACCACATTTCTAGAGCATCTACATACTTTTTTCTTTTCCAGTTCTCGTAATGTCCACGTCTCAGCTGCGTACAGAAATATGGGGAATACGAGTGTACGGACGAGCCTGATCTTAGTGGCTTTAGTAATGTTGCGATTCCTCCATATTTTTTTTAGTTTGTCCATTGCTCCTCTGGCCATACCCATGTGCCGTTTTTCCTCACACACGTTAAATTAACCGTTAAATTAAATTACAAACTCAGAAACTGAAGACATGGGAAAATTATTTTCTGAAAATAACTTTATTCTAATGTCGTCCTTCGCGGCTCCGGCACTCTTCAAACCGATCTCTAACATTCATGAAAACGAGTCTCAGAAGGTGAATATGAATGTTGTCGATTTCTTGTCTAATGTTTTCCTTCAATTCAGATATGGTTGATGGATTACTGTTATACAGCCAACTCTCCAGATAACCCGAGGGGAAAAAATCCCGAGTTGTGAGGTCTGGGCTTGCTTGGCTTCTTGGAGTCTGCCCAATATCATATAAGCGATATTTTTGGCGACATTTACGACTCACTTTATTTACACATGAGAGTCTAAAGAATGACACATGGCGGTTATTTTGACTTTTATTGAAAATTTAGTATAACTCGAAAATTATAACATTTTTGCAACATGTTTTGTTATTTTGGGAGGGCTTGGCCAAAGCTATCACCACCTACAGTATGTCAGTCGATTTATGGAAAACCCGTACTACCCGTACTTTCCGTTAAGAAATCCCCCAAAAAAGTCCAATTTACATTTAAATTAACATATTTAGTTAATCTCTTATCGTCAATCTCAATCCTGGACCTATAAAAAAGACAATTAATCAGGAACAACGAATGAAGACAATGGTAATAAATCTATTCGTACTATGCTTTCTCTTTCTTTGTTTGTTAAAGCCAGACATTAATAACTTTTTAAGTGACTCGGCCTAGATTTGAATGACTGAATTATGAATGAATTATGTACCGTGTGCCGGAAGTAAAGAATAGCACTACTCCATTTCCTCCCATGGGTGTCGTAAAAGGCGACTAAGGGACTTAGGTACTAGAGAATGAGCAGCAGCGTTTTCTATGCATTTTTAACACCATACTGCGGTCGCCAACCCGCCTGCCAAGCGTGGCGATTATGGAAAACCCCCCAATTGGGGGTGGCTTATGTCCAGCAGTGGACGTCTTTCGGCTGAAATGATGATGATGATGAATTATGAATGTGTTCTATACTAAATCTTTCATCAATTTTTTTTTTCTAAAAGTTGGTTTAAATCGCATCATAATATATTAAGTAGTTTAGAAGTAACTAGCTGCTACGCGCAGTTTCGCCCCTGTGGCTGTTTAACCGATTTCACAAAAAGGAGGAGGTTCTCAATTCGTCGATATGTATAAGGTGTTAAAAAATTAACTCTACAAACTTTAAGAGGTGCTTTAGACCATCGAACTGAATAAGTTTTAGTATGGGACCAGCTTTGAAATCGCGAAAATATAAACAGCTGTCCGATACAGTTTAGAATAGTAGGTATTAAACTTTAGTTTGGAACAGCTGTTTTTGATTAATTAATTTAATTTAGCTGGTATTTAACCCAATCGGTGTATTTTCATGATGTTATAAGAATTCCTATCACTATTGTGGCATACGAATTGGTTTGAGGTAGGTACCACGACAAAAAAGTGAAAAAAAAAAGTTTTAACAAAAAAAAAAGACTTCAAAAAAAATATTCAATTTTGGAAGACGGTGTCTTTAATTCCGTATTTTCGTTTTTATCTAAAATTTCTGATATTCTAAGAAGTAACATAGGCTATTTTAGAAAAGCCGCTTGGTAGCAGGAAATCTTTTTCCATAAAGACACTCATGTAATATTGACAAATCCAAATTACTATTTAAGATTGGAATTGTGTAATACATTCGATGAGATCTTGATTACCTATTATCGATATTCCAAAAACAATGAGACGACGAATTAAGGATCTGAGTTCTCATATACATTTTGTGAGATAATCTTAATAACGCTTCCGATATAGCGTACTGTTTTCCCCGCGGCTTTGCCAGCGTGGATGTCGGAAAATATCCAATGGGAGCGCACTAAATGAATCATAATCGTTTATTTGCAATAAGTAGATATTGGTACAATATTGATCTAAAAGTCAATAATAAAGTTCCTAATACATTTGACATTTGTCATGTCAGACATTTGACATGCAAACATTACTGTATTTAATGCTAGTGTTATACCGGATGACTTTTTTTACCGTCTCGAAAAAAATTGGGTATACTAGGTGAACGGAGTAGAAGCCTATGGCATAGAATTTTTTTTTTTCTTTTTCAGAAATAAAACTAAAATAAAAGATAAAAATATTGATATTTGGGTGCGTATGATTTAAATTTAAATATTATTTATCGTATTTATTTATTGAATTATGTTTTTTGTTAAATTTCTGTGTTTATTGTTATAGTATGATAAGTTTACTTCAAATGTGTGGTATTTATCCATAGATCAATTTCTTTCTAGGTTAAAGAAAAAATAATAAAAACTATGCCATAGGCTTCTACTCCGTTCACCTAGTATACCCAAATTTTTACGAGACGGTAAAAAATGTCATCCGGTATATATGTCCAATGGCATGCTTTAAATGCACCCTAAAAGTATCCTATGTGTGTGTATATAATCCAAGTAAACAATGTATTAATTCCGTCATACGTTGTTTTCATATAACTTTATTGGTTTACGCGGCGCATGCCAGTAAAGCTCCCAATCGGCATGATTTTTTTCCGCAAGTTTCAACAGTCATTATCATATTTCAGCCAAATTACACAAAACCGTAATGAATTATATTAAACCTGCGCCTACGCCTGGACAGGAACGGCCTGCGTTTGGTGACTGGAACCATCACGGAACATTGCTGGCTAAACAAATACTTCCACACAATAGGCACACGAACACTCCTCTGTGCAGGGTTTGCATGGAGGCTGAAGAAACTGTTGCACATATGCTCTTTGAATGCACAAGCGTGACCCAGATCAGAACAAAAACCCTCGGGCACCCAGATCTTTCACAGATGTTCTATACAGGCCAGTAGACATAATCAACTTCTGGAGGGAGGTGGGCTGGTTGGAATAACCACCGATGGCCACTATGGCCCACGCACTGTTTCACTTAAAGGACTAAGTGTGGAAACCAAACCTTCTTATATAGAACATAGAACACACACCTAAACCTTCCTCAAGAATTACTCCTTCCATTGGTGAAAACTGTATGGATCCTCTTATTTTAAGTCGGTTCATCATCATCATTTCAGGCGAAAGACATCCACTGCTGGACATAGGCCTCCCCCACTCCGCCACTTCGACCGGTTCTGTGCTTCCCTCATCCAGCGGATTCCTGCGGCTTTCATAAGGTCATCGGTCCACTTTGTGGGAGGCCTTCCAACGCTACGTCTTTCGGTACGCGGTCGCCACTTTCCCTTTCGGCCCCAACGGCCATCTGTTCCCTGTGGCCATCATTTTAAGTCAGTTAAAAAAGCATATTTAAATCGGATTTCTAGTTCTTAAAAAAATATAAAGATACATAATGCCTCTTTTCTAGTATAATATGCGTGGAACATGCGTTTTAATTTCTCGCTCCATTCGCGCGGTAACCTTATCAGTGCGAAATTTATTGGCGTTGAAAATGTATAAGCTTGCTCGTTTCTACAAGGATTATCTGCTTAACCTGTTTGGGGAGGGTTTATAATTTGCTTTTTTTTTACTAAGTTGTTTGTGTTGGAGATTGACTTCAATTAAGATTAGAGACCTGGTTTTTAATCGGTCGTTTGCCGTTTTCAAAACCTGGTAAGCAAACTTCTTAACTATTTAAATTTTATTACGGACATTATTTAATCAAATTGGTTACTGTGGTTGTAATGGCAATCATGTCATTTGCTTTTTTTTTTTCTTTTATTTAGATTATTTTCTATTTTATGAATGTAAGAACGTTGTAGGCCTAGTAGACTATTCAATTTTCAATTTTATTGTTTACAAACAATTTACATTGTGTTTGAAATATTCTATTAATTAACGTAACTCATTAATTAACGTATACAAATTATTGTTAACATTTTAAAAGAGTAAATATGGAGTTTCTTGCCCATTCTTCTCCATACATAACCACCGGAAGGGGCAAATAGAATCAATTAACTATTTTTGTAATTTTTGACGTTCAAAAGTGCATTTTTCGTGCCTATTTGAAATAAATTATTTGACTTTGACTTTGAATCACCTAATAAACCATTATAAAATACAGTCCACTTGCTTTACTTCCACCTGGGCCTATTGAGTGAGGAAAGTTCTGAGTTAGAATGTGCATGACTTAAGGATAAAACGATGGATGGACTGTATGATAGATGATGAGATGTCGACTAATAGAGAAGTATGGAAGAAAAATACATGTTGCGCCGACCCCAAATATTGGGATGGGGGCAGGAGAATGATGATGACGTTTAAAAGGATAGGAAAAGCCTATGCCCGGCACTTACGCTATAGACTTATTATTTATTTATTTCGGACTATATACACATACAAGTACACACAATCCATATGGTATTAGTAACAATGACTTAAAAACTATGTTACTCTTACAAACAACAAAAAATCACGTGCCTCCGTACCCAGTTCCTTATGAAGGGACTGTTCAACTTATCTAATAATGTTTTTAGGGAGCTGTTGGAGCTTCCGCGCAACCTACTCATTATTAACTCTGTTCTTTTCCTCATAATGGCATGAAAATCGTCAACACGGGCTTCCGCGAACATCTGCGAAGCGCTGTAGAAGCGGGAAAGCCCCATCAACATCCTAACTCCATTATTTTATTGCACGCGTAGGACGTTGTAGGCTCTTTGAGTATATTTCACCCACAAGCTGCACGCGTAGGTTTGACAGTATGCCTTAAAAAGCGATACTTTAACATACTTAGGTCTACATTTTATATCTGTAGTTTTTATGGTGTACATAATAAAGAGTATTCTGTCTATCTATCTTTAACATCCTTATTACAACGCGCAAATCTGCAAGCTACCATATAACATCGAACCGCCAACGTCCTCCGCTTCCTCTCTATATCAGCATCGTTAGATAAGTCACTTACACACATCAAAAAAAGTTTGTGATCACTAGCATAAGCTGAATTTTTTTTTTTTAAATTGAACTTTATCAAGAAAAATTCTTTGTTGCGTGTTTTCTTTAAATATAAGTACCCTGTTTGAAATTATTTTTTATTTTTTATAAAAATAATAATAATCTTAATGTAATTATAACAGAAATTTGATAGAAAGAAAAGACTGTTTAGCCAAACTTAAACAAAAATATATTAATAAAAGTTTTATATTCAATATAATATAACTCCTCTCCTGGCTCGAACATATGCGGTGATCCTCCTGAGCATGCTAAGAATCAAGTTATCCAGCATTTCTTGGGGTAACCTGTCTGCTACCCCAAGAAATGCTGCACTGCTCTGGCAGTGTCTGGGGACGTGGCTGACGGTTCCAAACAGCTCGCTTAAGAGCATCCCACGCGTGCTCTATTGGGTTTAAGTCAGGCGAGCTGAATCATAATATAATCTACTGTACCTAACAAAAAAGATTTCAATTTTTCAAAGTGATCGATTTTTTTTTATGTGTGTATTTTTGTTACTTTTTATTAAGTTCTTGTTCTTTTCGTGTGTTTAGTGATTAACCTGATGTAAGAGTATACTGCCCATAGGCCTCTGACTTGGCTACATATGCCGTCGGTTTAAGTTAGTTAAGCAAGTGATGATTATGCAATACGCTCATAAATCCAAAAAGTCAGAGGTGCATGCCCTGGGTTTGAACTCGAAACCTATGACTTGGCAGTCCGACGGTCACACCATTAGGCTATCACTGCTATTACACTGTTATGTTTGCACACCGTGATGAACACCTCAATTAAGTTAGGTACAGAGTAAACACTATGGTCCTTCTCTAGAGAGGCTATGTTATCTACGGCCTGTCAGGCTCTTAATAAACGTTTTGTACCGAACGCACGCCTTTTAATTAACAGTGGCGACGAAGAAAATTTATATAAAACAGTTTAGGCCTTTAACACATTGGCGATTTGCAAGCGAGTCAAAAGCGAGGCGAGTGCGCAGCGAGCTCGCCGCGAATAGCACCGTCGACGCCATTCAGAAAAAACACAGGCAGCACGCCGTGAACTCGCTGCGCGCCCGTCGCGTCTTCGTGGCGTGTTCGGCGCGCGTTCGTTGCGAACTCGCTGCGAGCTCGTTGCGCACTCGCCTCGCTCTGAACTCGCTCGCAAATTACCAGTGTGATAAGGCCCTTACTGCGCTAAACAAATGCGTAAATAAAATATCGGTGAAATGAAGACTGAAGCCATTCAGATCTGAAACACCTCTCACTTGATAGTTTTAGCAAGAATAGTTTTTGCCAAAGCTACCTAGGTTTTATTTAACCAGAAAGCGCCTATTCATTTTTCCCGTACCTACATTGTACAGATCCGACAGCCTAAAGTAATGACTCACAGATGTTCCTTATCTAGGTTTTTCTCAGACTATTGTTAAGATTCTGGAAGCCTAAAGACTCTATAATGTTGTATTTTTTTGTCGTAGACCAGCCTGTGTTCCTTGCTCCCTTTCACCGGCTTCATAAGGTTCGTAAATCATTTGTTGGGCTTGGTATAACCTTTTATAACAAGCTTCCTTCTTCTTTGCTAGGCTTGCCTTATAAGGCGCCTGAACACGTGAAGTATTTACTGCGATTCGTCAGTTCAGTATTTATTGATAGACGTCTGTATTTATTGATGGATTACACCAGACACACGTTCAATATTTATTACGTCATTATTTAGTCCGGTTTCTTGCTGAATACACGTTAAAATTGACATACAGCTAATTTCCAGTAGTTTTTGCAGTGCTTCTCCTTTTTTTATTACATTTTTGTAATCTTTTGACGAACAGTCCCAAACCTCCGGCAGTATTTCTAAATTTAGAATAAACTCCTTTAGAACTTCTTGATCCCTAGAGAGGGTGCGGTGCGAGGACGAGGGCAACGACGGCGCCTCCGTCTCTGTTGAATCAAATATGTCGTCCGCCTCCATCGCTAGTGTGATGCGTACTGACACTACTGACGTGATAAATACTGACGCGAGATTAGACGTTCAATATTTATCACATTCCGAAGGATCGTCGATACGAAATCAAGAAATCTAGAAATCCATTATTAAATATTGACATTCATCAGTACGCTAGTTACACGTTCAATATCGTTGAACTCCTTATGTTCTGAGTTGAGCTGCACGATTACTGCCAAATGCGTGCACTGAATGGACAGGTCCACTCAATCTGTGTGGTTCTTTCTTCAAAAGACCATTTCAGACACCAATCTACATGGTCTTCACATGATTTGACCAAGATTATGTCTGGACTTTAAAAGAGACTGTGACCTCTGAGTTTGTTTCGGTCTTTCTTCTCAGAGTAGTCAGATACGAAATGCCGACCTCATCTAGTTTTAAAATATGATTGACGTGTAGTGTTTGTAAACCTACTTACAGAAATAAAATTTATCATTTATAATAAATACCACGGTACATTACTATTTATTGGTGGACCACAGTAAATACTTTACGTGTAACAGGCCTTACACGTTTATAACTAAAGTAAAACCTAACTTTTTTTAAAGGCGTTGAAGGCAAGCTTAAGCGACCATTGAAAGGCGCCATTTTGGGGCTGCCTTATGTAATTTTGTCGTTCAAAAAGTGCTGATAGTCAGCCTAGTTTGAATAAACGACTTTTGATTATGATTTTAATCCCAAAATTAGACATAGAGTCGTGTAATACGGTAATACTTTTTATATTTGCACCAATGACAACCCCATTTTATGTCCATAAATTCACTGTCCATGCCAAGGTTGCCTGGAAGAGATCGCAGTATGCGATAAGGCCGCCCATTGTATATTTTGTAGTGTATAAGTTTTCTTTTCTTTTGTAATGTGTAATCTGATGTACAATAAAGTATATATAAATAAATAAATAAATAAATAATATGAAATCTTATAATCCTATTTTTTTTTTCTTTCTCGAAGCTGTCGTAATGCGGTTGGATCAAGGGCCTGATTCTCGATACGGCTCACATAGTGATCAGGTTCTTGTCTCTGCAGCCCTAACCACCAGTAACCTTGGACCCTGCTCGCGATACCGGCGGACCATTCTTTTTTATGTATTTTATAATTTTTTTTGGAATATTTAAAAAAGTATTTTATATCGAAAAAAATAATATTATACGAATAATATTACACATCACACTCTCGTTCATATAAATTAACGAGCGTAAAGCAAACTTTAGAGGTATGAGGAACAGGGTGTAAAGTTCAATCATACTCTATAGTAAAGGGAGGATCCTCCTACCAGACGGTTATTGTGTCTGGTGGGCAATTGCCCGACGGTTGATGTCGGAATGTTGTATATATGCTAGTCGCGCGGTAAACTCTGGCTCCCCGACCCTTGACTGTAAGTGAAGCGCCAGCACGCGTTTTAGCTGAGCAGCAAGTAATCCAAACTCCCCAGGATAATAATCAAAACACTGATTTTATCCAGCCACCGTCGGTCCCTTCCCTCCGACTCAGCTGCCCTAAGCCGAGGTTCGTACCCCACAGGGGGTGCCCTTAGCGAGCAGCAGTCATTTAGTTTGTAGTTTTTTACGCCCTGGCTGGAGGCATTAAGTTTCGGATAGGAGCTTAAGGCAACCACAGGATAGCCCGGTTAAAGAGTCGGAACCTTAGTGGTTACACTCTGAGATGCCCTAGTTAAAAAAAAAAAAAAAAAAAAAAAAAACTCTGATAGCGCGATGCAGGATTTGTGACGTCAGGTCTTTGATGCGTAGTTCGCATGTGGCGTTTTTGATACCGCCACAAAACTATATAGTTTACTTTTTCTATAATTTAAAACTAACCTATTTGTTTATTTTTAGTTAATGTTTTTGACATACATATTTTACATTCAATAAAACATTAATGGATAATGCTTCGTGGAAGAGCGGAGTCTCCTAACACAAGCAATTCTTGCTTAAAAGGCATAGGCGTACATAGGGCTGGATGGGCCGTGCCCAGCCGAGAATGGTCTCTTGCCCAACCCAGGATAATTGGTTACCAATTCGAAATTCTAAGCTTAAATAACACACATAAAAACAAGTGCAATCAAATATATAATCTGCAACCGAGAAATAAATACTCCATTTACTATTAGACATATAACGGCTGGGTCATTCTCAGGACACTCATTATTTGATTGACTTCGGTGGATTTTTTTTTTTTTTACATTTAGCCATAAATAACATGAAATTTCAAATCTAGAGTACTACTAATATGTTTTAAATTATCTCTAGATTTGATATTTCATGTTAGATATGGCTAAAAGTAAAAAAAAAAATCCACCGAAGTCAACCAAATAATGAGTGTCCTGAGAATGACCCGGCTATATAACGACAGTTATTGTTTAATATTGTTGAAATTACTGCACTTTTGAGTAATTTTTTTAATGTAAATGGTAAATAGATTACAGTGCTTTCTATTTATCGTGAAATAACGGAGTTTATTAAACATTTACATCGAAATAACGAAAGGATGAGAACAGTTATTTGTTATAATAAATGGAGTATATTTGTAGTAGAAAATTATAGGCATTATATAGTATCAGGTCCGCCAAAGATTGCCTTTGGGAGGCCATCGTGCAAATGCTGAATCAAAAAATTGAAGTAACTTTTTAGAAACGATCAACTGTTCGATAAATACGATTAAACATTTTCCAAACATTTCGAAAACATGTAACATACATAGGTTACATGTTTTTGAAATTATATTGGGCGTCGACTTGGCTTATTGGGCTAATCGCATCGCAGGGGCCAGGCCCCTGGAAAATAGCGCTAACTACGCCAATGTTAAAAGGTGATCTCCAAATCGTGTATGTAAATGCACTTTGTAATTGAAATAAACAAATTTTTTGAAGTGATAATGTCTTATAAATCGATGAACGCCGGCTGCACTCACGAAAAAGCATGACTCATTGTCACGTTCCGCCTGAGCCGAGTGTGCAAGCGAGAGCGCAGAACAAGCGATAGAGAGGCACGATCGGCCTAAGCGTTCGGCTTGTGTTACGTTATCACATAAAATTATCGTACGTAAACCGACTTTACAGACAACCAATATTTTTTTTTTTTTTTCAATTTTGATGTTATGAGATTTTTCAGAGTATTCTATTCGAATGCCTATTGATAAGCTCAAAATACTACTTTACATGCATACAAAGGGTTAAAAAACCAGCGGTTAAAATAGCCATTTATATATTAAAATCATTTATTTATATATTATTATTTATATATTATACAGTGCCAAAATTAAAGAGATATACGTCCTCAGTATCAAATAGGTACTCCGAGTGCACACCATAGACGTTTACACGAAACCCATAACGCACTATTTTCACCACCCATTTAAGGCTCCCACAGACAGAGGCGACACGACGGTGCGACGCGATTCTGGTAGAACAATTTCCATGAAGGTTTGATAGAAAGTGTCCTACTAGAGTCGCTTTTCGCTGTCACGTCGCGTCTGTCTACGGGAGCCTTTATTTTCTTTAGTTTACCTTAATAATTTCTTATGACATGACGAAAGGTATCTACAGACAAATATATTCGCAACATTGACGATCAGTAACCTGCCAGGGTTGCGGGTTTGTCCGAAAGGGATACCGTGGCCCTGGCACACAGGCAACTGAAGGAACACACACAGGTGGGTTTTTGTCAGTAAAAGTCTGACACGCCCTCCCGCTCCACCCAGAGCGGGAGAAGTTATTTGATAATTTCCCACCCAAAAAAAAAAGGATATAGATTACTAAGCAAATTGTCTGCCATCTTAATAAGTTGTCCATAAATTCAAATCACTGTCATTCTTTGACAGATTTATGAAATAGCTATAACACGAAAAATTGATGTAGGGTGTCAATTTGCTTAACAATAATTTTCACTAACTGTACGTTCCTAAAACACGCAACATGTAAAAATACCAAAATATTTTTCAGGATCTCTCATGAACCTTTACCTTAAAATACTCACTCATTCTAAAATAATATCAATTGAAAAGTGATCATATTTCGTCGGTGACTTCTAAACAAAATTGAATGTGATCGTTCAATAAGCAATGAAATTTGGATTCTAAACTGATTGGGACCGGCTGGGACACAGAGTAAAAAATTCAGTAGCTCAACTTTATTATGGAAAACTTTTACACGCACAATTACATAATGTACACACAGCTACACAGTAAACTATATATTTCTAGTATAAGCTGACCTCACATTGTACAAAAATCCTTTACAATGCAAGATCAGCGTATACTGAAAATATATAGCTTGATATGTAGCCATGTGTACATTTGGGTCGAGTAGATAGTGAAGATTTGTATGGGACAGCTGATCATTTTTCTCGAATACAATGTTGGTTCCATAGAGAAAGTTGTTCAGTTTGATGGTCTGTACCACACCATCAAATTTGACCACAACTTTCTGAGACATCCTGTATACTCATTGCTTTCTCAAAACACCTCTGTTACGACTGTAAAGTTTTGGGAGCAAAGAAAAAAAAAGTCACTGAATAATAACATTAATGACAACAGGATACACTTATTATATCCTGTAGTAAGGCTAAACGAGACAGAAATATAGTTTCTCTATCTCTCGTGCTCGAGGCTGTGGGTTCAAATCCGGGCATCAATGTGACTTTTTCAATTCACATGTACTTCCTGAATATATCTTAGACATTACTGACAGCGGTGAACGAAAACATCATGAGGAAACCTGGACTTATTGTTAATATAAGTTTGAAGTCGCCAACCCGTCTTATCATCTCTGTATGTCTCTCTGTCTTCCATTTTCTGTGTTGTTTAAGTGCCTGGTACACAGGCCTATATTGTCCTCTCATACCTATTAACACTGTAATTTGAAGACATTGTAAAAACCAATTATTTTTAAAAGAGTAGCCGTGGAGTTTCTTGCTGGTACTTCTCAATACGACCAATTGGAACAGTGCACCTAGCTTCTAACGTTCCATAAGTGTCCATGTACCCAAATCCAGAGTTCAATATCTTTGTTTCCATATCCTGCAATAGTCTTACCCCAACCGGGGGTTGTCTTTGGGTGCAAGTGCATAGTGCATACAGGGTTAATCGTTGGTTGGTCCCTCATTTCATTTTAATTTATCTAAGGGGCCTCTGCGAGTTGGCTTCGGCCCCTCGTACGCCTTCCAAAGGACTAAGACCCCCATGGTCCCGAAATATATCGTATATATTACGTACTTTGATGTACGTTATATATATTTAATCTATTCTCTTAATTTACCTATGTGTTTATTATTCTAGCATATGGCGCTCGTGGATTTCAGCTGAAAATCAGCGTCAGATGGTACACTTTGTGTTGTCATCTGACATTATGCTGAGCTGAGGCCCTTTTGGGCCTCGTAATGTAATGTTATATTTAAAACGTGGCACTTTTCATTTTCTTATTCTATGGCTAAATCCGATTGGCGAATAAGAAGGATTTCTGTAAGGTCATTTGAAACGAAATAGCAATAAAGTACAATGTTCACGACCGAACAATTGCGTAGCAGGTTTTAAGGGGTGTCACACACAGATACAGGAAAATTCTGTTTCATATAATATGGGTCATATTTTGGCGTAATGGAACATGGAATCACCTACTATGACAGTTTACCTGCTATACAGCGTGTATCAAAAAGGTGTGGTAATCCGCGCTCATCACTGTCATAATGTCAACAATAATTTTATTTCGTCTGCTTCGTGTATTCGCTTTCGTCCCCCCGACTTCATCCACGTCGTGGGACGAACGGGAATTTATTATTAAAAATATTATTAAATCTGTTCCCGATCGTCCCACCCGGGATTTTAGGGGGACAAATGGGAATACGTTCTTAGATTGGTGCCATTGCTTGACGTCCGTGTGTCACTGCAGGGATCTAGCAGAATATCAGCGTCAGGTATATTTGCCTGACACATGCTGAGCTGGACTCCCATTTGGTGCAACCAGACGCACTCGGCACCTTGTATATTTTTTTTTATCTTATCTGGTTGATTTAAGTAGGTATGTCATAGGGTCAATATATTTCTATAATATGTATGTTTTAATATTTTTTTGTATATTGTCACCTTGGTTACACACATATTCGTGTGATTTTTTATCATTTAAGTGTGCTTTTCATTGTTGTTTGTTGTCAATTGTGCGGGTGACCACTGAAAATCATCGCTGTGCTGTGGGATTCTCATAGCACAACATCATGCTGAGTGGAAGCCTTCTTGTCACAGTCATGACGTGCAACTGCAGACTGTTTCGGTTTTGTGCTCGTGATTATAATGTAGATCTATTTTGTTCTATTGCTCTGTTTACCTAACTACTCGAGTTAATTATCTTTTTGTATGCACGTGTTTCTATGACAAATAAACGCATTTTTCTTTATTTCTTGCTTTTGTGAGTTGTGCTATGTCTTTTGTGTATACTGAATAAATTTTTTATCTATCTATCTACAGACCATCGAACTAAACAACTTTCTTCATGGGACCAACCTCGTATTTGAGAAAAAATTATCAGCTGTCCCATACATTTCGGTCCAGTAGGTATTGACGTTTTGTATGGGACAGTTGAAAAAGTTTCCCACAGAGAAAGTTTGATAGCCTGTATCACACCCTTAAGTATGACCACACCTTTCTGATACATGCTGTAAAGGATTTCTGCAGGCTTAGCATCGCTTTCTATATCTACGAAGAATAGACACAGCGCTTTCAATACAAAGTGACATTTCGTTTCTCCATATTTGACGTCGCACCGTAGAAATCCTTCTACAATCTGTCATTTTGTCTTTCGTTTCTAACGATCTTTGTCTAGGTATTTTTTTATTTAGACTATTTCAGAAGAAAGTTTTCTATCCCAAACTGTCAAATCACACTGGCAATTGACAGCTGTTGCTAAAGGTAGTAAAAAAAATTGGATTTTGTAATCGCCATGCTAAAGACAGTAGAAAACTTTCTACTGTCTACACGGAACGTCATTTTTGTCTACAAAGCGTTGTTGACAAAACGGTGCTCGTGCTAAGCTTGCAGGCTTACTGTATTATTATTATTATTATTATTTACTAGCTTTTGCCCATAACTTCATTCGCGTGGAAATCGTAAGACATCACAATATAGAAATTGTGTCTGTAGACTTTACACTAACATTCTCTGTAATAAATAAATTATTATTACTATTAGTATCCGTTCCATACAAAACTTAGAAAATGATTTTTCTTTATAATATTTTTTTTTTTCTTCATGATGCTTTCAGACATTTTAATAGTTATTCCGCTATTGGGAGCGGAGACAAATCCAACAAATCAAAGATCTACACACATCTAGTCAATAAAAGTCTGAAATCGCTAACCCGTCTTGAGCAAGCGTGGTGATCAATGATCGTGCCTTCTGTGTATGAGAAGAGGCCTTTTTCCTGCGGTGGGACAATAATAGGCTGGTATTATTATAATGTATTGCCAAACAACACTTGTTGACAGAATTAACACCACATTATACATTAAACCCAGATTCCGACACTTAAAAGTCCATGAATAATTTAAAAACAAGCAACAGTCGGTCCATATTAATTTGGGAACACACCCTTAAGTACCATCTACCCTAAGGCTTCCGTCCCACCGTCGACGGGGAAGCACCTGGTTAATTCACTAAACACGAGTTGGCGAGCAACGAGCAGCGAGCGCAACAGCGACGAGCGATTTCTTGCTGGTATGCGTTTGTACCAAGCGTGAGCGAATGTTCGAATGTTATGCCTACCCGTGTTCCTTCCTTGGCCGTTTATGTTCCGGGGCAGCGGTACCCCTTTCGGACAATCCCGCTGACCGTTCTTTTAGCTTAGCTCCTAAGGGTCATAGCGTGATTTTATACAGCCTTCCTCGATAAATGGGCTATCCAACACTAATTATTCAATTCGAACCAGTAGTTCCAGAGATTAGCGCGTTCAAAAAACAAAAAAACCGGCCAAGTGCGAGTCGGACTCGCGCACGAAGGGTTCCGTACCATCCATACAAATTCTTATCCTTACTAATATTATAAATGTGAAAGTAACTCTGTCTGTCTGTCTATTTGTCTGTCTGTCTGTCTGTATGTTACGTTTTCACGTCTAAACCGCTGAACTGATTGTCATGAAATTTGGCAGAGATATAGCCTGGGATACGGAGAAGGACATAGGCTACTTTTTTACGCGATATAACCGACATCCACGCAAGCGGAGCCGCGGGCAAAAGCTAGTAGCCTATATAACCTTCCCCGATAAATGGGCTATCCAACACTAAAATAATTTTTCTATTCGAACCAGTATCTAGTTACTGAGATTAGCGCGTTCAACCAAACAAACAAACTCTTCAGTTTTATAATACAGCTGACCCGCGCAACTTCGTCTGCGTCACCTAAGAGAGAGAGAGAGTGGTTTAAGTAATGAATTTTCTACTTATTTTGTTACGGAGTTATTTTAAAATTATGATATCTCCTAAGATGTTGATTGAAATCAAGTGATGTCAAGGACAATTTTGTTAACATTTAAATACTTGTGATTAATAACATATTTATTTGGATAAGGATTCATATTTTGTTGATAAAACTCCTTCGCAAATAATGCATTAATTTCGAACAAATTTGATTACTATAAAAAAAGGTAATAGTGAGTCAATCTTAAAAGATAAACATATGTTGTCGCGGACTTTTTTTTTTAACTTTTAAAGAGGAACAATCCCATCATATGATATTTGTGTAACTTAAACCGTTTACGCAGCGCACGCAACGGAAGCTCTCAAAAAGGAATATTTTTACCCGTTTTAGCAACATTTTTCATTTATGCTCCGCTCCTTTTCGTTGTAGCGTGATGTTATATAGCCTATAAGTTTCCTCAATAAATGGACTATCCAACACAAAAAGAATTTTTCAATTTCAACCAGTATTTCTTGAGATTAGCGCGTTCAAACAAACAAACTCTTCAGCTTTATAATATTAAATAATATACATATATATAACCACCACCACTCCAGAACCTTTCGCCCCCATCGGATATCTGTTCTGCGAGCAATGTGCCCTGCCCACTGGCACTTAAGTTTGGCAATTCTTCGGGATATATATACCTACCTTGGTTCTCCTGCGGATCTCTTAATTTGTGATTCGATCAAGTAGGGAAACTCCAAGCATAGCCCTCTCCATTACCTTTTGGGTGACTTTTAGCCTTCTAATAAGGCCCATTGTGAGCGACGACGTTGCAGTACCATCAAGTAATCGCTTGTCGTCGCGCTCGCTGCTCGTTGCTCGCCAACTCGTGTTTAGCTAGCTACTTCTTCTCGCTTCTCGTTAATCGCTGGCGATGGGACAGGTGCCTTATTAGGGATGAGAGCATATTGTTAATTCTCTAATTAAAAACAAAGTCTTGCGCATTATTTATTGTGCTCATTAAGATTCGGGAATTTATTTTTTGAGTGTTTTTAAGAGCTGACAATTTAGTTATGTAAGAGATATTACTATGTAATAATTAACTCTGCCGCCTCGTTAGTCTGCTGAGAATGAGGTGCCGGGTTCGATTCCCACGTTGGGCAAAGTGTTATTAGATTTTTCCATCGGGAATTTGGCAGTAGCAGCCCGGAGTCCGGATTTGTGCTTGGTTCATGACAATAGGCATGTCATTACATGGGACTTAAATATAACTGGCGAAATATGAGTGTACACTGTACTATACAGTTACACTCCTGCTTGACACTTCGGGGATTACAGGCCTGATGATGTCATGTGTACAACTCTGCTCTTTTAACTGCTGTTTACTAAAAATGTAGGCAGAAAATAATAAAATTAATCTATGTATAGTATGCTGCCGTTTATGTGGCACAGCACAAGAAGAGAATAAAGAAAACGGATTAAAAAAGTTAGTTCATGTAAAAAATACGATAAGAGATAAAAAAATACAGAAAGTTTTTTGTGAGAAAGAAAATCTTTCTCACAGAATATTTGTTGTCTGACACCCCTTAACCAACTGTTGAAATATTTACCAGAAAAAAAGGGTACAATGATTTATACAATTCACAGCTACCTTTTGTGACGTTAAATATAATATGAGGTGGTCACTTTCGGCCCTTTGTTTTTACAGATAAGCACTTTAAATTGTAGTGTATTTTGTTTCGAGAACGACTGCGTAAGAGGTTGTTGATAATTAAAATTTAATATTGTTTTTTTGAAAGTTGGAAGGCCTCCCACAAGGTGGACCGATGACCTTATGAAAGCCGCAGGAACCCGTTGGATGCGGGAAGCACAGAACTGGTCGAGGTGGCGGTGCTTGGGGGAGGCCTATGTCCAGCAGTGGACGTCTTTCGGCTGAAATGATAATGATTGTATTATTGCTGGACAAATTGAAACTTATGTTTATTATTTGTTTCACGTAAATCCTCATCAAAAATGAAAAACTAATAGCAAGTTAAAATATTCAACATTGAAACAACTTTCATAAACAGCGAGATAATTGCCAACATTAATTTAGCTGATCATCAAATGCATGGATAGACTTATCAGCAAACCGTTTCCGAGCGATTTACTAAAATTTTCATTAAACAAGCTGCTGAAATTCAGAAACGAGGTACATTTATTGGGAGCTATCCACATAGTTGGCTGTGGGAGTAATTGAATTAAATTTTCAGTGAAACTGAATAATGGCTTTTAATGTGATGTGTTTACCTATCTTTGGTTATATTCATTTTGGGGTTATCTACGTATTTGAAATTATTTAAAATAATGACTAATACTTTGTCAGTGACTTCGTCTGTCCGTGTATAATTCTCTGTCCCGTAACGAATTTTAAAAAATTCCTTGCTTGCTAGGTCCAAGGGTTTGGACTGGGCGTTGGTAAATCAGTCAGTGAGTAAGTGAGATTTTTTTTTTAATTATGAGGTACCTATTGATATAGTTTCTTGAAACATCTTTCAATTTAACAATGAAATAAGTTAGTGACGATTTTCGTAAAAGGCGCAGCAATGCTAAAAATCATTCCTACGCCTACTTTGAAAAACGCAGCAGGCGTAGCAGTTGTAGACACTGACGTACGTAATTGTTAAAAACTGCTACATAGCATTGCTACACCTGCTACGAACTTTATTGCAGGTGTAGCAGTTGTAGACACTGACGTACTTCATTGTTAAAAAGTGCCACATAGCATTGCTACACCTGCTACGAAATTCACTGCAGGCGTAGCAATTGTAGACATTGACGTACTTCATTGTTAAAAAGTGCTACAAAGCATTGCTACACCTGCTACTAAAATCGTAGCGGGCGTAGCAGTTGCAGCGAAGTTGTTGCAGTTGTAACGAATTTCGTAGCAGGTATAGCAATGCTATGAAGCACTTTTTAACAATGAAGTACTTACTGACGTACGTAGGCGTAGCAGTTGTAGACACCGACTTATTTCATAGTTAAATTGAAAGTTCTTTCAAAAAACGCTAGCTAACGCTAGCTTTGAGGTTTATGTTAATTCAATGATGAAGGTAAACTTTCCTCGGTCGGGCTGAGTTTCTCATTATCTTTGATTACAAGTGACCTTCATTAGATCTGCTTTTTCTAACTATGTTTGGGTCGGCTTCCAGTCTAGACGTATACAGCTGAGTACTACTAGTATTTTACATGGAGCGCTTGCCTATCTAACCTCCACAACCCAGTAACTGAGTAACACGATACCTCTTGGCAAGACTGTTTGTACCAAACAAATTAACAGGATAAAAGAAAAATAACAATGTTTTTTTTTTTTTTTTAACTTTTCCCCACACTAGGAATTTCTCCTGTATCGTGGGTGCGTTTACAAACATTTAAACTCACATACACAAACAGCCAGACCGGTATGGAATGGTACGGAATGGTGCCGATTCTCTTGTACACTGAACTAAACTAACTAAACTATCACTGAATTCCTTACTTTTGACTATTACTCGTAGAATCTTAAAGCTATTCTGCAAACAAAATTCTCTAAATTTAAAAATAACTATGACACAACTAAAATTGTATTTGACAATCGCGACTCTATGTGGTTTTTTTTTTTTTTTTTTTTTCTTTAGGCTTCGCAACGTTGTACTTGTTGAATTTTTTTAGAGCCGGAGGCGCGCATGGGTGTGGGCAGCCTCGACATGTTTTATATGGAATTTTTCACTTTTGGTATGGATTTGTTTTTTTTTTTTTTTTTAAAACGTTGCCCCACACTAGGAATTTCTCCTGTATCGTGGGTGCGTTTACAAACATTTAAACTCACATACACAAACAGCCAGACCCGGAACAACTAATTGTAGGTTATACAAATATTTGTTCCGTGCGGGAATCGAACCCGCGACACGCAGTGCAGCAGTCAATCGCTTAACCACTGCGCCAACCGTGCCGTCCATGTAAAATAAATATTAGCTACATGGTAAGTTATAGAAATTTACGAGTTTTGTGACTGGGTTCGAAATTTTCATTATTTTTGCGATAGGACGAACCATTTTCGAGATAAGCAAAAAAAAAAAGTAACAGTACTGTTTTTGCACCTGAAGTCGAGATTTTGGTGTGAATTTTAGTTCATGACAACTAATTTGATTCCACACCTTTTTAATCGCAATTAAAAATAGTCAGATTTAGTTAGATAATGTTAATTTTAGGTGAAAGTCGTCAAATTCAAAATAGCAAGATTTCTATTTTCACTAAATTAAAAACTCAGTGCCATCTAAATGCTGTCAAACTAAAATATAGTTAAGTTGTGTCACTTTAGTCAATTTCAGAATAGTAAATCATCATTTAAAAGGAATAAACTAAATTTTGGTGATTTTTGTAACAAGACAATCGACACCATTATTATTCTAATGAGAAATCCTTATTTATTTATTTATTTATTAAAACTTTATGAACAAGTAAAAACTGTACAAAGGCGGACTTAATGCCTTGGACATTTTCTACCAGTCTACCTTAGGGTGATGCAGAGATAATACACAGTAGGTGCAATAACAAAAAAACAATTTAGAAGATATTTATAGCTAAGATATAAGAATAAATACATATATACATATATACAACTAAAAATAAAAAGTTATGAGAGTTAAACAAGAAAACCTACAAAAACTTAATTCTGAGACGAATTTAAATTCACTATTCGTTCCTTATTTTCTTGAAAAGCAGCTTTTTGCTTTGCAGTGGGAGAGACTTAGATAATTTCTGATTTTTAAACTAAAAAAACCGGCCAAGTGTGAGTTGGACCAAGCAAAATGAAGGGTTCCGTAGTTAAATATATACATATAATATATAAGATTATAATATGTATAATATTATAATATATAAGTAGGTATGCAAGGTGGTTCATTGTTATGAAAAAGAGCGCCTCTCGCCATCAAACGTAAAAGTTTGGCGAGTTTAGAATTAAGTAACACCTCTGTATTATAATTACTATAAATAAAAATTCAAAATTTGAAGAAAAAAAAAAGTGTTTATCCCAAGAACAAACTTAACATTGTAGTTGAAAAACAAGTTCTACCATACATGCTAACTGCAAATGTAATTTGGTACGCGCAATATTGAGAGATTTATCATGTTATTTACACACACAATATTCTAGTTTTAAGTTATCTTGCTGCGCCCTAACGGGGTCATGTACTCATTAGTTTTAAGCAAAGCCTGTAACTGTGTGTACATTGTGCAATAAATGAATAAATAAATAAATAAATATTTTAAGATCATAGACTTTATATGGATTTTCCTATACTCTTTATGTAAAGAATTGTTTTCTGTATTATTTTTTTGTTTTTCAAAATTTATAATAATAATAATAATAATAAATCATTTATTTGCATGAAATATGGTTACATAAGCTGTTAAATAAAATTATAGCACAGGACATATTTCACCCATATTACGGGCATGCAAAATTATAGTTAATTTACAACAATTATTTGAATAAAATTACAATTATACAATTTATACGAAAATATGAATTACAATTATGAGAATCATTTAAATTACAATTATTAGAAATATAGTGATTTCAATTACTTAAATTATTATTAACGACAAAGTAACAGGAAATAAGACGAAGAACCAGTATCTTAGTGGACACCAAATCGGCATGTGCTTTTATTCAAAAAGTCTTTGATAGTGTAGAAATTTAGGCTCAGTAGTTTCGGAGATAAAGGGAGAGGGTTTGGTCAATGTTCATCTATTTTCCTAAATTACCTTGAAAGTATTTATTTTAAAATATACATTTTGCAGAGCTTTTTTTTTTTTTAATCTTCTCAATTGCCACCCAAAAGTGACCTATTCAAAATTCATTTATTAACACTTCCGTGTTTGGGTCACAGAAATTCATATGTGTACGCGGAGCAAATTTGCTGTGACAGACGGACGGAGAGATAGACAGACACGCGATTGAATCTATAAGGGTTCCGTTTTTAATCGGACATACGGAACCCTAAATCCATTTAGTAACATAAACAGTTTTAGTAAAATCCTCAATGATCGCGACTTTACAAAGTATGTATTTAACACAGGAGAAAACATTTTGACTCGGCCAGACTTGGTATTTTTCTTTTTATCTATTACTTTTTTCATAAAAATATTATGCTTTGACGTCGGTTATCTCAATATTAATCTCTCTTCAGCACTCTTGGATATTTACTTTTTAAATGAAGACTGATTATTTGAGATTCCCTAGCGGTTATGATTAAATAAGTAAGTGCTTATTAATTCTGAGTATTGGCAGTCCTATAAAATGTTGGTACTTATCTACCGAATAAGGTACTAAGTAAGAAGCCCACAAAGGAATTTAGAGAAAAAAGAAACAGCAGTTATTTTGTTTTTCTAAATTAATTAAACAACTCATAGGCCCGTATTACAGAACTTAACTCAAGACTCAAGAATTACTTAAAACTAGATTCAACCAATCAAATGGCTTTTTAGAGGTATGAGGAACAGGGTGTAAAGTTCACTTATACTCAATAGTAAAGGGGGGAACATCCGACCAGACGGGTATTGTGTCTGGTGGGCAACTGCTCAACGGTTGATGTCGGGATGTTGTATATATGCCAGTCGCGCGGTAAACTCTGATAGTGCGATGCAGGATTTGTGACGTCAGGTCTTTTTGATGCGTAGTTCGCATGTGGCGTTGTTGATACTGCCACAGCTTTAAACGAGATTTAAGTAATGCTTGAGTTTTAAGTGATCATCATTAGCCTATAGCAGTCCACTATTAGACATAGGCCTCTCCAATTGCACGCCATTCAGCTCGATTCCCGGCAACTCTCATCCAGCTGCCAGCCACCCTGCGAAGATCGTCCTACCTTACGTTTGCCGATTCACGGTCTCCACTCAAGAACATGTCTACCCCAACGGTCATTGGTTCTACGGCTAATATGGCCGGCCCATTGCCACTTCAGCTTGCTTATTCTGTGAGCTATATCGACAACTTTAGTTCTCTGAGTTTTGAGTGAGGTTCTTTAATACATATATATAGTCATCTAACTAACTCAATAGTACTAATACAAGGGTAGGAAGTAGTAAACTCGTGTCATTAAAAACCCTCGCCTTCGGCTCGGGCTTTTATAGGTAATGTTTAAAATAAGAATTAAGTTTGGTTTGTGTTGTTATTTCTTACACGTACGCGGTTGCGAGTGCTACGCACCTGATCTTTCTGAAAAACATCGCCAATAGAGATGAGCCCGATATCATGTCACATGTAAAAATTATCGATATTTTAAAATCATTTCATCATGCAATGACAACGACAAAATCATCAATGCCCAAATCATTTCTTGAATGAACGCGAACTTCGGGGATTGGAATGGGCCGTCTCGGGTCGACCGAGACGTTACGAGGCTGCGCGATCGGCGATACTGAAGTCACAGAACCACAGAAAGTTTCGATAAAATACCGGGTGCTGGGCGCATAATGATAATTCAGTAAGCCGTTCCGCGATCATTTCAGCACTCATAATTGAAGTGACGTGATCATACATACTCAAATAAAAATCATTGATGATTTTGTCATTATTCCCGTCATCGATATTTTTTTGGTATTGTCATGCAGTCATTCAAACAGAAAAAGTCAAACTCAAACTCAAATCATTAAATTCAATTAAACCATTTACAGGCACTTTTGAATTGTCAAGGAGTCGGTCAGTAAGAAAAATGAACCTACATGCCCATTCCAAAGCGTAGGTACCTATGGAGAAGAACGGGCAAGAAACTCCATGTTCTCTCTTTTAAATTAAATTGTTCGATGAAAGACATAATTACCCGGTCAATGGTAGCTCTATAGTACATAGGACTCACACCTGTGCTATGCAATTATATAATACAAAAATCATCACTCAGCCCATCTCTAATCGCCAATTAAAATAAACATAACTTATGATAATAGTACTAGTTATAATCCCTTATGTATCTCATTATAAGCGAACTGTTATTTTTAAGTTCTTATTATATGAGAAATAAAGTTCATTAAACCTAATTAGGTTATTATAATGTCCTCCTAGGGCGTTTCTGTCTGTCTGTTAGTCGCCAAATAAACAGACTTACCTAAATATGATACTTGATTCGGTAAAAAAACAGAATTGGATTCAATTTCGCTTAAGCTCTAGATCCCATTATTTTTTCAAAGTCTACATTGAATTTACTGTTGTCCAATATAAGCTTATAATAAGCTTCTTTTTCCGAATTTCATGCCGGTACAGTCATTCTCAAAAAGAAGTACAGTCACGGGCACGTACATCTAACTACCGCAAGGACTATTCTTGGTTGCAGCGCTCGGTCGCTATAGTAACGCTCATCAACCAATAGCATCGCAGTATCAGATTTTTGCTGAGCCCCTGATTTATGTAAAAAAAAAAAACAAAAAATAAAACACCTTAAAAAACCAGCTGAGGTGGTCAGACATTTGTGATCATTGAAACAGTGCCTGAGAAATTCATAAAAAAAAAGAAAATATATATTTGTATTCTTTTTTATTTGTAGACGCCTAATTATTGTGTATTTCAAACTGAATGCGGTATATCCTTTTTACCCATTGATGTACCCTACACTATTTGTACTGGGTATGGTAGGGTACAACGCGCAGCGTATGTAGTGAAGCTACTGCGTGGCGGGGCGCATAACCCGGGAGCGCTGCGGCACCTGGAATTTTGCGTGCCAGACCGGTACGTGTGGAGACGGCGCCACCCGCCTCTGCTTGCTGTGCCTGCAGCCAGAACCAACCTACTGGCGAGAACTCCTCTCACTAGAACCATGCGTGCGGTGAACGACGTTCACGAGAGGGTTGGTATTGTGGTGCGACTTGAGTGAATTCACAAAAGTTACACTTAAAAAATACGTTATTTAGATGTAGGTTGAGATTTAGGATATAGTATGTAATTTTATAGGATGTAGATGTAGAAGGGATTTAGCATGTAAGGCCACTCTATTGCATTGGATCGCAGATTTGTAATGGTAGTTTTAGGTAAGATTTTGGTAAATAAATAAATAAATAATTGGACGGTAAAGCACAGCGCTGATTTTCAGTGGTCACCCGAAAAAGACGTACGGAAACCAAGTCAAGTATACTTTGCCCGGTACTGCTGTTCCGCGCTTTAGGTATGTGCGCGGCGAGATGTTTGAGATTATGTGAACCAAATTACAACATAATCAATCCATTCGGAGTAAATTGGCTGTGACCGATGGACAGACAGACAGACACACGAGTGATCCTATAAGGGTTCTGTTTTTTTCATTCAGACGTATGGTATAAAACAAGATGGCGGCGTTCGTATTGGTCTTGGTCATGCACCAAAAATTCTTTGTACCATTTTACCTCCCAAATTAATCAATTTTCATTTATAACCACAACGGAGCATCATTCTGTCAGCTCGCCATTCAGTCAGGGCTGGTAATTTGTACCACTGATGGCAGTAATCTAATTCGTGAGCTGACTGACAACGTGGATGCTGACGGAATACAAATCAATTGTATTTACACGCCTTTGTAACTTTCAGGGACACAGGTTTAAATCGGTTTAGGTGGAAGGTAATATCCCAAGGAATTTTACAGTACATGGAAACAAACAAACAAAAAAAAATTGGTTGTCCGTAAAGTTGGTTTACGGACGATAGTTTAACGTGACAACGTCATAACAAAACAGAACAAACGAGCGTAACGGAACAATGAGCGCAACGGGACAATGAGCGTAACGGGACAATGAGTCTTCCTTTTTCGTGCATGCAGCCGGCGTTCATCGATTTATTAGACGTTGTCACGTCAAAAAACCGACCAAGTGCATATCGGACCACGCAATTTTATCCCAGGAACAAACATAACATGGTATTTAAAAAAAAATTGTTGTCTGTAAAGTTGTTTTACAGACGAAAGTTTAACGTGACAACGTCATAACAAAACATTGATGCGGCGCAAGCGTACAGGGAGTATGCGCGTATGAGCGTAACGTGACAATTAGCGTAACGGGACAATGAGCGCAACGGGACAATGAGCGTAACGGGACAATGAGTCTTCCTTTTTCGTGCATGCAGCCGGCGTTCATCGATTTATTAGACGTTGTCACGTCAAAAAACCGACCAACTGCATATCGGACCACGCAATTTTATCCCAGGAACAAACATAACATGGTATTTAAAAAAAAATTGTTGTCTGTAAAGTTGTTTTACGGACGATAGTTTAACGTGACAACGTCATAACAAAACATTGATGCGGCGCAAGCGTACAGGGAGTATGCGCGTATGAGCGTAACGGGACAATTAGCGTAACGGGACAATGAGCGTAACGGGACAATGAGCGTAACGGGACAATTAGCGTAACGGAACAATGAGTCATCCTTTTTCGTGCATGCGGCCGCATGCACGAAAAAGGATGACTCATTGTCCCAGCCGGCGTTCATCGATTTATTAGACGTTGTCACGTCAAAAAACATGGGAGAACATGTTCAAATACAATATTAAGGTATTGCAAATATAAGTTGGTTGACTATTACTCGTTATCCTGTAAAGGCTACTTTTCTGTGATAGTTTTCCTTCTAATTTCGTTGTAATATATACTACTGCCGTTTTTTCCACATCCAAAAACAACCATTTAGCTGGCATGGCGGGGTTGCACTTGACTTTAACAAAAATTAGCACTTTAATGCTCAATATTACGTAAATGGTTCCCTGAATCGAAAAATGGTTTACACAGACCTTCAATATTTTTAAGAGGCCTATCTAGGGTTGTCAACCCTACTATATAATATAGTATCCTGCTATATTTAGAGTCATAATGACTATATTTCCAAAGAAAAAATGTATTAGGCAAAACTACTATATTTTTATTTCAATACAAATGACGAGATGATCGCAATAGGGTCAGTGTTAATAATCTCATTAAAGCTAAAGTAATGGTATTTTGTAACCTTAATAACAAAATATCTGATATTGAAGGTTCATAGTAGCAAAAAATATGCATTCAAGGAATAAAAATGTTTATGGTCATTATACCTACTATATTTTAACAGGCAATGGCTTCAAAATACTATATTTGATATAAAAATGGTTGGCAACCCTAGGCCTATCCAACGATCCCACAACATAAGATTGAGGAGAAAAAAGAAACATCCCCACTTTACGTGTAGGGTTACGTGTAGGCTAGTAACATATATTTTTTTTTACCACTTTGGTCAGCTTAATTAATATGTACACCCATGCCAAATTACAGCTTTCTAGTACTAAGATTCTCTGAGCTAAGCCGCGAATAGACAGACGGACATGGTGAAACTATAAGGGTTCCTTGCTCAATTGCACGTAAACACTGACCGACCCAGACGACCCCGTCACTCTCCTCCAGGAGAGTCATAGGGAAACTAATACAGTTCGCAAGAGAATACACACTACACGATCGTCATTCCGACCTCGCCGCCGAGGCCCCGCGCGAAATCCCCGACTAAATAGTCCTCCCCGACCCTTGCTTGTAAGTGTAGCGCAAGCACGCGCTATAGCTGAGCCTGTAGCTTTAAATCCTCCGGATAAGAATCATAACTCTGATTTTATCCAGCCACCGACGGTCCCTTGCCATCCTCCCTCCGACGCTGCCCTAAGCCGAGGCTCATACCCCACCACAGGGGATGCCCTTAGCGTGCAGTCGTTTAGTTTATAAGTTTTTACGCCCTGGCTGGAGGCATTAAGTTTTTAGGAGCTTAAGGCAACCACAGGAAAGTCCGGTTAAAGAGTCTCAACCCCTCGTGGTTAACTCTGAGATGCCCTCGATCAAAAAAATAAATAAAAAAATGCACGTAAAGTGGGGATGATATTTTTATTCTCGTCTATCTCATGGTGTTGGGTATCGTTTGATAGGCCGTTCAAAAATGTTGCGGGTCTGTGAAAACCATTTTTCGATTCAGATATCCGGAATATAAGCTTTAAAGTGCAAATTTTTGTTACAGTCAAGTGTCCCCGGATATGTGAAACATATTCACGGCAGTAATATACGTATGTCGGAGACGAGTTGTATCCGGTACACCAGCGCCATCTAGTCGCGCTCGATGGAGTTATTGGAGTTCGCGCCAACGAGTCTTGATTAATCGGGACGCCAGTGCTGTTTAGCGGCGCATGACAGAGTCTACAACATAACGTTCGACCGGTGGCAAGTGATCGCCGCACAGAGGACAAGTGAAGTTCATCGGTGGCGGTCAAGCAGTGAAGACGTCTAGGAACTGTTGCGCCTTCGGTATAGTTGTGTCGTGTACTGTATAAAATCAAGTTCTTCTAACTGAACAGACAGATGTGCAGCTAGGGAGTTTTTTCCACTACTTCTTCTTCTCAGCTAAAGCACTAGGACGTGATGAAGGGATGGGCCTTTTGGGGGGCTGTCTTATATAAACTTTAGGGTGCTTAATCTCAGGTTGATTAAATGACTTTTGAGTTTAGATCGTTTTTTTTTTTTCTATTGCGCAACAACCAACACTACCCACAGTATGCCCACAGTAGTTAAAATATGGCTGATGATAAAGAAAGAAACCTACCGTAGATCACACCTTAGATCCCTCCTTAAATCTCATCCTCATAAAACTAGCTACTATTCTTATTCCTTCTCTGTCCATGCTGTAAGATTATGGAACTCGCTTCCGCCTAGCATTCGCGATTTAAAAACTATATCTCTATTCAAACATCGAGCTAAAAGAGCATTACCTTTCCTCTCAACTGTGAGTATTTTATGTATATATTTACAGATATATGTATTTATATTTTTGTAGCTTTATTTAAGGATATGTTATATTTAATATTTTAGTTTAAGACTTAGCATATTAATATTATTTCTCTTCATGTTCTCACACACTATTGTCTACATTTCTTTTTCATTTCTCCTTTCGCAGGTCTGCTGGAAGAAATTTCTTAAGAAATAAGCAGTACCTTTGTACTGAAATTATAATTATGTCGTATCTCTATGTATTTAACTGTGTGTACATAAATAATAAAATAAATAAATAAATAAATATAATGAAGTTAAAAGGGAAATTGTCACAGCTAAGTGGGCTTTAGAAGTTAACGAGTAATAGTCGAACAACTTACATTTGCAGAAAGAATGTATGGGGAATATGTATTTCAACTACAAAGTTAAGTTTTTTCTCGGGATAAATTCATCCCAACTACGGAACCCTTCATTTTGCGTGGTCCCACATGCACTTGGCCGGTTTTTCTCCATTACCTTCGCATACCATTTTCATTCAAGCCAACAAAATAATAACCTTAAAAGTAATTATTATAATTATTTAAAGTAGTACAAATGTCAAGTTCAAACCGGTACAGGTAAATTATGCCACTGATCCTCGCAAGACCGTGCCCCGGCTCTCGATAAGGTAACGTTTCTTGAATACAAATCATTGGCACGTTCTATACAATCTGCTTATCGGAAAAAATCGGCTAATGTAGTCTTGGAAGTATAAAGGAATGTTTTGAGTAAATTTTAACTGTCTTGAAGGTTAATGAATTTTAGCATAGCTTGAACAAGAATAATATTTATATATTATATAAAAAAAGGTATATCTATTCACTCATACATTCAACAAATTTAATAATTTAAAATTACTTGACACGTGTACTATTAAGAGTAATAATCAAAAGTCACTGCGCTCGCACCCGCCGCCATCATCGCCGCATCAGGGCGGATCATTCATAAATTATTATAGTAAAGGTTATATGCAAAATGTGTCTAGCAATTACAAAATAAAAACAAAAAAATAGTAAAAAAAAAAAATTTTTTTTCCGTTTCTTTGGTTTCTTTACCACCTATAGATGTTCCTCTTAAAATATTTCGTGTATGAATAGATAGATAAACCTTATATAGGTACACATATAGTGTCTGGTCACCGATGTCCGACCCAAGGCGAAGCTATATGATCAATTTTATCGACAAATTATCTACATTTATATCCATCCCCGTTCCACCCTGTCTGAAAATCATATAATTTATATCAACTTGCTTCAGCAGCAATCCCCTTCCAATTGCTAAATCTACTCAAGTTTGAATGAAAAGGTAGGTATGCATCCCAATAACATTTACATAATACATCTAATAATACATCTTTTAATACATCATCTTTTTCTGTCTAATAATAGGCTATTTACAGCCGCTTTATTTAATTTTTAAGATTACAAGACGAAAAAAAGGAAACATGGTTTCCGCCATATTGTCCACCCACGGAACACAATGACGATCTACATGGAACCGATTCGCAACCAAAACCTTTGAGCCTATGCCACGTTGAAAGCGGGTAGCGACGAGCGGTACGAGAGACAGTAGAATGGATTTGAATGAATTCAAGAAAAGTCAAATATTATGTAACACATTGACTGCCACCGCGATCACCGGTGACCGCTCACAATAGTTTTTCTATTGTGTCTGTTGTCTGGCAGTCAAAGCCTTAAATTGGACCATTGAAGGATATTAAATCAAGAAATCCCTACCTTAGAAAATCAGTAATAAGTATTTTTTTTTTAAACCGTTTATTATTTATAAAAAATATATTTTAATTATATTTCATTTACAAAAACACAAGCGGACTTTTAATGAAGTCACAGTTTAACTGGTATATTGCATACCAGTTAAACTGTGACTTCATTAAAAGCATAGCAGATGATTCGCTAGCAATTTACGCCATTATTATAAACGCTGGGTACTGGTTAACTATATTTTCATTACCAGAACTCAGACTCTTAAGCTTCAATAAATTTTTTTTTTTTTTTAAATACCGTAAATAATATAATTATTAATATAAAAATAATAATAAATAAATAAGAAGTAATCATTAATCAAAGAAAAACAATTTATATAAATGAATAAAGAGAATATCCATACTAATATTATAAATGTGAAAGTAACTCTGTCTGTCTGTCTGTATGTTACGTTTCCACGCCTAAACCGCTAAACCGATCGTCATGAAATTTGGCAGAGATATAGCCTGGGATATGGAGAAGGACATAGGCTACTTTTTTACGCGATAACCGACATACACGCGGGCGGAGCCGCGGGCAAAAGCTAGTAATTCATACAAACAGGTATTTAAAAATAATCTAAAATATTTAGGTACATTTGCAGATAAAATAATACATAAAAAATAGATTAGTAAAATGTTAGTATCTTATTCTCGATCTCCTGACTTTGTAAGTTAAAACTTGTTCCTATACCTAAAACAGGGCTTCCTCTCTCCTACCCTTTTGCTGTGCCCTACAGGGTCCATAATGATCTAAATTATATAGTTACCACCTAAGTACACATTACGGATAAGCAATAAAGATATTGAGTATTGAGTAGTTCCCAATTTTTCATCGCTCATACAAATCCAGCCATAACTCACGCCGCAGTACCACCGCTGTCGCTCCGCTTACTACGTCGGCTCTTTTCCGGACAGTATTCACTTCTATTCTGCCCGCTTCCTTAGGATAAAGGCGAGTATTCACAAGTTATCGAACGATTGAACTGTTAAATTGAATGTGCTGTGCGAATATGAATGTGTTCAACATATTTGAAGCCAAATGGCCCGTAAGCTACAAATCTACAGTGGTGGATAAAATTTTCTGGGAAAATGTTTTAGTTAGGCACATTTTAAATAGATTATCTGAATATTTTAAAGGATTTTTATCAGTGTGATTCGAACGCTTATCCTAATATCTTATGATTTTTATAAGGCAAATTCGTTCAGCAGTGGTAATTTTTAGGGTATGTTAAAGTATATCGTTTAGAAATGACAGAGATGGAATAATGTTTTAAAAACATTAAGCGCTAAATATTTTTAGTGATTTGTGGCACAATCCAAGCCCTAATGAATCATGTGCATGGCTGACAAGTTTTGTTTTTTGTTTTTTTCACAATCAGAGAAAAACCTAAAGGGCGAGCCTTTAGGTTTTTCTGCAAACAGGTGCGACGCGACACTAGTAGAACAAAATCTATGAAAACTTCATGGGAATTGTTCTACCAGAATCGCGTCACACGGTCGGGTCGCGCCTTTCTGCAGAAGTCTTTAGGCTTCTGCCTCGAATCTTGCGGGCAGCGTAGCGACGGCGGTGGCGGCGGCGACGCGGGAGCGGCGCAGGCAACTCAGACCCGTTCTCGAAACCAGCGGGCAGATCGCGCGGCACTATAGCGGCGTAGTGTTGTGTTCGTTGTTGTGTCGTCGAGATATTTGTTTTTATTCGCGAACGATATGTCTGCACAACGGCGACAACATCTTTTTGATTAAAATTTATTCCTAACGTCACAAAAATAAACACAACACTGCAATACAGACGCGCGGGCGGTCACCGACTGACTAGAGTGCACCGCTCGTTGCCCGCCCCCGCGCCGCTGCCGCGCCGCTGTTTTCGAGGGCCGGTCCATTTGATTTTACGCATTAGATCCAACCGCACCCGCGCTGCCGCCGCCGCCGCTCCGCTGCCCGCAAGATTCGAGGCAGAGGCCTTATGAAGGCTATTTCACCTCATCCGGGTAGACACACGTAGCGTTTGGCAGCGATTGTTCACAAGTTCACTGAACGGGCACAGCAGTTGTGTCGCATTAACTTTTTTTTTTATTTACTTTTTTTCCCATTGGTGTAATTTGACATTCTTATACCACTCATATCATTCGTTTGTCTTTATTTCTCCAAATGCCGTTAACTGACTATCACAGAGTACTTTTAATTGTATTGTTATCTGTAATACTGTAGTAATAAACAGCCGTAATGTTAAACCCAGTTACTAGGTAATATGATACACCTTCGTAAGACTGAGAACCAAATAACATGAAATATTTCTACCTCGACAGCTTCAAACCCACCCAGAATTCTTCCTATTTATTCCAATCTCATGATTGAAAACCCACTTGTGTGCTTTGCATACAAATTCAGTGCCAAAAAGTGCCCACGAATACATACATAGGTAGATACATCGTGATGCATTCACGAAGCGAGCTCCGCATTTCAAATGAGTAAAATATTCACAACCTGTTTGATGAACGCGGGCTTCGTAAACGCACATGGTAAATAGGCTATAAGTTTATGGCTGTAGATCTCTGGAAAGTACCGCAATTACACTCAATGTGTTTTTCACACCAAGTCTAAATTCAGCTATGTAGCTATGTGGACTACCTTATTGGTATGTACAGGTCGTAAGAGTTCGATCCCTCGGTCTGGAAAAGTTATATTAAAATCAAAATCAAAATATTATATTTCACATAAACCTACATGGGCACTTATGAAACGTCAGAAGCTAGGTGCACGGTTCCAATTAGTCGTTTCCTATGGAGAAGAGCCGGCAAGAAACTCCACGGTTACTCTTTTAAAAATAATTGGCTTTACAATATTATTAAATAACAGTGATAATAGGTATGGGAGGACAGTGTAGGCCTTTCAACAATTACCAGGTACTTAACAAAATAGAAAACCGCCAACAAATCTACACTCTACTAGGCCTACAACGTTCTCACATTCACAAAATATAAAATAATCTAAGTATATAAAATATTAATGACATGAATATATTGGGTTTTTCTATCATAAAATTCAAACTCTAACCATTTATCTATACTAACATTATAAAGTGGTATTTTGTTTGTACGTTTGTAAGTTTGTATTACTTCCAAAACCACGAAATTTTGAACGGATTCTGAAAATTATTTGACCGATATGTACCTAGCTGCTTCATCCCAGATTTTTAAACGCTATAATTTATCTTTATATCATGCATATTAGCCGAGCTATCACATTTTTTTTTCAAGCAAGCCGGAAAATAATACCTCTTAAAACATTATTATTTTCATGCGCTGCCTAAACACCTGCATATAACTGAAAACAATGTATTTGATATATTACAATTTATATGACACCATATTTCTATATTTTATATCTTATCAATTATAGGAAGATTTATGTATAAAAAAGAGCTTTTTCAACATACGTTTGGATGATTATATTATACAAGAAAATATTAATCCTTATCAAAATAAATCACTTACATATTAGTTTTCTCTGCTAATCACTTCAGACAATACCGGTATTTCATTTATGAAAGCAGATATATTTTGGAATAATGTTTCAAAGGAAAGCCTTACTAAAATGTTCGCATGAGCAGAAATATATTAATTATATAATTTCATCAAGGCTTCCAACGCCGACCCATATTCAGACGTAGGAAAACCTCAGAGAACCATTTACTAACCACAAGTTCTAACAAGATGCACGCGATGATGAACAACACCAAGAATGGAACAAATATGATTAAATAATACGTTATGAGCTATCAGATAATTATTTGGATGCATATTTACCTAAAGTTAATTTGTATATAGCTATGAAAGTATGGCAGTGGCTTCTTAAAATATTTTTATTTTGTAAGAAAATATCCCGGGATTCCAGGAACACCGGCAGTGCATCACCGTGCAAAGTCGGGTGTATAGTATGGAAGCGACTTCCATATATTATTTTTTTTTTTTTTTTGTAGAAAAAAAAGTAACCCCGGTGTTCTTGGATTACATAATTGTTCAGATGTATATTTATTTAAAATTAATGTTTAACCCCCTCTGCAAATATGTGTACGTAGGGTGTAAGAGGAGGGGTGATATGTGTGTTAGTTAAAACAAAAAGAAAAATACATACATTAAAATATATTTTTTTATTAAATTAAATACTTTATCTTGATAGGGTGTAAGTATTACTTCGGTTACTGGGGAGGTAGATATGCATCCGAATCTATAATCAGAAAAAATCACAAATTTTGTCGATTGGATATTATTTTTAATTATTTTTATTGATTTTATTTATTTATTTATTTTATTATTTATCACAAACAGGGAATAACAATAATAATTTAATCATGGGATTTTTACGATCGATACAAAAGTGCATTCCATAAAAGCCAACATTTGAAAATAACTAAATAAACATCCGATTCTATGATCAGAAACCTTTTGACGATCCCGAAACCGCTAGCCAACATCTTTCTGTACAATGAATCCAAAATTAAAATATTACATATTGGTAACTTATATAATATATGTATCTCTTTTATTGATTCAGGCCGTACACTAAGGCCCGTATTATAGAACGTCACTCAATACTCAAGCGTTACTTAAGACTAGATTCAAGCCATTTGATTGGTTGAAACTAGTCTTAAGTAACGCTTGAGTATTGAGTGACGTTCTATAATACGGGACTAAGTGTTCGAACCGAGTGCACGCTCGACTCGAGCGTTCGGCGGGGCGGCGCGTGCGGCGTTCATGTTACCTCCACCTACAATACCTCCTAACTTAATTTTTTCTAGAATTCACTTGTTTATCATTTTGAATTTAAAGGGGTTATTCGCATGTTTTAGTGAAATCTCTTAAGTGTATTTTTTGTTGCTAAACTATATGTGGAAATACCTCCAACTAAACCAACGTGCCTATTTTATGGCATTACCGCCATACATGCATCCTTATTCAGTTTGTGTACATTTTTGACTTTGTCAGTTAGGTGTTATTGGCACTTCACCGTCGATACAGTCCCTCGCGAGTGTCCTAAGTGGCGGCGAGCGGCGCGGCGAACAATCTTTCGCCGCTTGCAAGCGACGCAAAACGCCCCGCCGCACGCCATTTCACTCAGGCCGGACACTAAGACCGTACACTTAGTAATTCCCCAAATAAGTAGCTAATGGAAAACGTAATCTTAACGAGTAAGATAGGCCCACATCCGCAGAAATTGGGTCCAAATCAGCCACTATCAAAGCTCATTGTACACCTTCCGGAATATCGTCAGTGATTTATCTTAGGATGGATCATGAGGATATTACGATCCTAATTCTATAAGATAGTATGGTTCCGGTGATTACTGTGTTGTGACGACAGATAGTGGTAATGGGCTCGTACAGGGCAGTCCAAGGTAAGGTAATAGTTGTAATGAATAATTTGTTGCTTGAATAGATCAGTAACAGTACGATGGGAGCAGTGGTGGCTAGGGCTTTCAAATACCGTTTTTTTTCAATACCGGTATCAATACCGGTATTGGAAAAGTCAATACCGTGTTCCCGGTATCAATACCGTGTTCCCGGTATCAATACCGGTAATCCGGTATTGAACGCAAGTTCAATTAGGACATTAATAAAACCAATAAAAAACGTGTTTTTCATTTTCAAATCAGTCTATATTGTTCTTATTTATTGAAAATAATAAATTAAATATGTTTTATACATAGCTCTACAACACTTTGGTATTGGTTGATTATTTAGGTAGGACTAGGAATTAGGAACATAATGAAAACTTTATGGGTAAGACACGAAGAGGCAGCAACGACGGTAATCTAATTTAACTAGCAAAAATACGCTCTAGTAGATCACAATTTCACAGTCACAAGTTAACACTACACAATAACAAAGTCAATAAATGCGTTATCCCGTCGCCTTTGCGAAACTGACTGACAATAACAAAAACTACATAAGTACAGCTCGATTTCGGGCATTGTCTCAGGTGGGGCGCGGGAGGGCTTGCTTAAGATAACAGCGGGACGCTTGCACTGGTGAAAACAAGTGTGAGAATAAGATCACATAATTTTCAGATCTAATGTTTGTAATACCGTAATCACGGTATTACAGGATCCCGGAATACCGGTATTGAAAGCCCTAGTGGTGGCCCAGTGGTAACGGCTTACGAATTGTAGGTCGTGGGTTCGAACCCAGGTAGGCGTTTTACTTTGTGTAAATAATTTCATCACCACTGCTCTCAAAACGGTGAACGAAAATATCGTGAAACTATTATGTCCTAGAATCAAACATTTGAAGACATGCGACATCTATCAACCCGTACTGGGCCTACGTGGTAGATAAAAGCCCACTCCCTCTCGAAAGGCCTGGCTTGGCTCTGGCCTGTGTCCCAGCAATGGGAAAATTATAGCCTGATTATAAAATTAATGAACAGTGCAATCATCTTTCAAATTGTGTTCTGAAACAATGTTTCCAGTGGTAACAGTGTTTTAGGGAATAAGGATGTGTCCTGGGTAAAAAAAATAAAAAAATAACTGTTTAGTCCGTCAATTAGATAATAAAAAAATATTAGACACGTATTTTTTGCTTTATCATATTAATGAAAAATGACTTAGATAAAACACATAAAACTTGGGGAGTGGGGGCTCGTTACGTCACAGCTACGTATACAATCTACTGAGAAGTGACGTCATGCCACATTTGAACTCAATGTATCGCCGTAATGTTTTGATTACGTAAAAAAAGAATAAATACGTGTCCAATATTTTTTAATAATCTATATGACGGGCAAAACATATTTTTTTAGTCATCATCCTTATTACCAAACCTAACATTGAAAAAAAAAAAAACTAAAAAAACATGGACTGCTTTTAGGCGTGTACCAGCAAACGCTAAACAGCAGTCCATTTTTTTTAAATCACGGGTACCGACATTTAATAATTTTCGTAATAAAATAAGGGTGCTCATTACTGCCTCAGAAAAGCTCACAAAAGAAGTTCTGTGAAAACCACGGCCAGCGAGTGTATTAACTGGAAATATAAATACTAGGTCCAGGATTAAATTTTACCTGTGAATAAAATACAGCCCACGCTCTACACGAAAATACCCTATCTTTTGAATCAAGAAATGGGTATACAATTATTGAACTTTAAAGTATTGAACTTCATTTTCCGGGTAGACATCACTTATCCACCCACGTACTCTTCTATAATGCCGATAAAATTACTCTTATGCCCGTTTTCACTAACACAAAGAAACACCTAGATGCTAGATAGGAATCGGACAGTAGATTCCACTTTAAGTTCGTTACGTAGATTTTGCATCCGGCCCGACCTTGTAATCGGCTAACACCTAGAATGCAATACCAAATCCAACCAATTCGATTGTGGGAATCAGGCCGACAGACTACAATAGGGCTGTAACGGAACCGCCTCCACCTCGCAAATGTGGAACAACCGCAATAAAATCTGAATCAAAGGCCATTTATTCAAATTAGGCTGACAATTAGTACTTTTCGAACGTCAAAATTATATAAGACAGTCCCCCAAAATGCTTGCCCTTTACCACTTCCTAGTGCTTTAGCTTAGAAGAAGAAGTGGTGCAACAAACTCCCTAGCAGCACAGCTATCTGTTCAGTTATAAGAACTTGATTCTAGACAATAGTATGCACAAGACGTTTTTCTTTTTGCTAATGCATCTTAGAGTTAACCTTGAGAGGTTGAGACTCTTCAACCGGTCTTTCCTGTGGTTGCCTTAAGCTTCTAACGAAACTTAAAGCCTCCAGCCAGAGCGTAAAAACTTATAAACTAAACGACTGCGCGCTAAGGGCACCCCCTGTGGTACGAACCTCGGCTTAGGGCAGAGTCGGAAGGAGGAGGCCAGGGGCCGACGGTGGCTGGATAAAATCAGGGTTATGATTATTATCTGAGGGATTTAAAGCTACAGGCTCAGCTATAGCGCGGGCTGGCGCTTCGTTTACGAGCAAGGGTCGGGGAGGACTATTTAGTCGGGGATTTTTTATGGGCCTAGGCGGCGAGGTCGGAATGACGGTCGTGTATTGTATATTCTTCGAACTGTACATGTTTTCCTACTGCTCTCCTGAAGGAGAGTAGTGGGGTCGTCTGGGTCGGTCAGTGCATGCCTTGGACGGCGGGTCTTACTGATGCGAGAGGGGGTATATTTGGCGGCCTGCACAACTAAAGTGTTGCGATGAGTGGCTGCGGAATCGAAGAAGCGCTTTGAAATACGCTTCATGAATTGGGCTATCGTAGGGATTTTAAGTTCTGAATGGAGGTTTTGGTTCTGAACGAACCAGGGGGCTCCCGTGATTTTTCGGATTATTTTATGTCAGCTAGCACACACCAATATACTAAGGAGGGGTTTGTGGCTAAGTAATAAAAGCCGCACAGATCGATCGATTAACACCCCTCTGACCCTCCGTGCCTCAGAAAGCGCGATTAGCCGTTGGTCCTGGCTGCCACATCTTTGCCAGTTGTTACGGGTCGTCAGAAGCCCGAAAGTCTGACAACCAGTCTTACCAAGGAGTATCGTATTATCCAGTAATTGGGCTGTGGAGGTCAGATAGGCAGTCGCTCCATGTAAAATACTGGTATTCAGCTGCGCCCGGTTAGACTGAAAGCCGACCCCAAAATAGTTGAGGAAAGGCCTATTCAGATGATGAGCACATGCCAGTATACCAACAAAAACATTAAAAAACTACACGGAATCGAAAGTCGTAATTCCGCGTACGCGTCCGTAAGTTTTTAACGGAGTTGTATCGGAGGCCTTACACTGAAAAAAATGCACTCCAATCAAGTGACTTTTTAGCTTGATTGACGATATCTTGTTTAGATTAATCAAAATCTTAGTTAAGTTGATCACCACGACATGATTGCAGCAATACTAGTACAAATTATTGAACGCTCAAACAAGTTTCTCGATTACCCTTAACATGGCATCATTGTAGAAGATGTAAAAAAGAGACAAGTTAAAAAAATATTTACTGTACCAAAATAAGTTAGTTGTGTTAATCAAGTATTATGATTCCTTCAATAAAGATCATTGAAACTTTAATCTAATAATCTTGGTTGGAGCAACCATGTTTCGATTTGATTGCTGCAAATAGGTTTTGTGATAACTCCAATCAAGATCCCGTTTCAAATCTCAATCAAATAAAAGTAGTAGCTGTGACATTGTGCTTGATAGGCTCAGATGCAAACAAGTTTCTTTTTTTTTTTCAGTGTATAATGAAAAACTAAGTCTTAACCGCTTGTGTGGTGCTAATATAACTCAAAGTTTCCAGTTTATACCCTCAATGTCACCGCTGTTGCGAGCGTCATTTCCAAGTGAGCAACTGTTTAGTGTAGCCGGTTTAACGTATTTATTATTATTATTATTCTATATTTATTCAGACTACAATGCGGTCTACAGTGTTAGTAGCAAAATACCTTGGCCTATGTTAGTACTTAATAACTAAAATAGATCGGGTCCGGTTTGCAAGCGCCCACACTAGAAGGCTGTCTGCCCGGGCGGCTATCGATTGCAGGATAGTGTTGGGACTGGCACGCAGCCTATGGAGTAGCGAGGTAGATTTCTTACGCCACAATGCATCAAAGCCGTGCGTCCGTCTGCAAACATTGCCGAGACACTACAGAAGCGCGGCAATCGCAACTATACCCTGAATGGGTATATCCTTTTAGCTGCCGAGTACAATGCTGTGCAAGCACTGTACTCGGGAGCCGTGTGGTTCACACGGATAACAAGGGTTATTTAATTACGTCTGTAGATCGAGAAAATCTGCTGGCCAGCATATTCGCCCCAACTGACAATGCTCTGCGCTCCCTCTCTACATCCATATCATCAGTAACCAGATGGCCCAAGTATTTAAATTTGTATAGCCTTGTGTATCGGGTGACAGTAGTGGAACACCTGGTGCCAGACTTGAAGACCATGAAACACAATTACAACACAAATTATGAACCACTAAGAAATCGCCTCGAAGGTGACAATGCCGCGAAACTATATTTTATGAATTTATTATAGTTTCTGAAAAGCGACTAACAAGAGTAGATTGTTATACAAGGGATGAAAGGTACCTATTTAGGCACGAGAGCGCCAATAGTTCGAATGTTTAAACAGGTTCTTTCATACGAATATCGGGAAAGTAAATAAAAACCAATACATATCTGAATCTGATGACCTCATTTTATACAAATATCTGTATACGTAAATAATTAGCACTCGACAAAACAACTGAAGATCGAATTGTCGCTTTCCCGCTTTTTTATGTTTCTTTTCCTATGGCATTCTACCAGCCAGTATTTTTATCATGGATGATGGTAAATATTGAGCTCAAATCTATGTAAATTTAATAGCAATTTAGGAAAAAGTAAATTATAAGTATAAAGTCATGTTACATAATTGTTGATAATATTTTATACTTAATTACAATTTTACGCCGCGATATAGCAGAGTGGCTGTGTCAAAAGTTGGGACATAGCTTTAATTTTTTTTACAGCAGGGAAAATTGTTTCCAAGGGACGAAAAGTACTGTTTTCATCCCTTTAATCACATATCTTCAAGCCTACTTTCCAAGTATGAGAAATGAAAAAGATATTTATATTACAGTAAACCAATCATATCATGTACCATAATTGTAACCAATGTCTGTAATGTTTTATTATGGTGAGAAAATAAAAATACTTATTATTATTAATGACTAGTCGAACTATTGTTTTTCGAAATTGGGACCGTGTCGAAATAATTAACTGACGAAATTCAGAATGAAACTCTTACCTCCATTAAGATAGCCTTTGTTACATCCCTAGTCTACATAAGCTAATCAGACGTTGCCACGTCACGGCTCGTCGTATTAGGTAGGCGTAATGCCTGCTACCGTCAGTTTGATTGTAGAATAAATTTAGATCTTGTTACAGTTTCCAGGTTTAAAGGTTGGCACGTTTCGTGTGGATGTTTTCAAAGGAGACTTAGGAATGATGGTACATGACTGCAGCTAAAACTGGAGTTTTTAATTTAATATTATTTCATCCGAAAGACGTCCACTGCTGGACATAGGCCTACCCCAAGTACCGCCACTTGGACCGGTTCTGTGCTTCCCGCATCCAGCAGATCGGTCCACCTTGAGGGAGGACTTCTAACGCGACGTCTTCCGGTACGCGATCGCCATTCCAGAACCTTTGGGCCCCATCGGCCATCTGTTCTGCGAGCAATGTGCCCTGGCCACTGCCACTTAAGTTTGGCAATTCTCCGGGCTATGTTCTCCTGCGGATCTCTTCGTTTCGATTTGTAATTTTGTATCTTATGTAACAACATAATAATAGTTGACCAATAACATTTAACACTGTCGCGTATATTTATCTAGTTGCCTAAACAAACATTGTTAGATAACTAACCGCGATATTACTGCGCATTTAATCATTTGTTTGTATAATACGAGTACTATCGACTACCTTTTAGTCGATGTAATAATCTACTAACACCGCATTGAAATCGCTCCGTTTGTTTTTGAGCGACGATCCCACAGAGAACCAGTGGTCGACATAGCCCATAAAATAAGAAATCTGAAGTTGAAGTTGGAGTAATGCCAGAAAACAGTTGGGGTAGATGTGTTCTTAATAGGATTAGGATGCCCGCAAGCTGGTTGAAGCGGCGATCTTCGCAGGTTGACGTGTAATTGGAGAAACCTATATCCAGCAGTTGGGCGGTATAGCCTAATAATGGTGTCATAAAAGGCAAATACTTTAAACTTTATCATATCAAATAAAAAATTAATATTTCGAGCCAAAATTCATAAAGGGTTAGTAACAATGTTCTTACAACTACGTGTAAGTAAACAACACAATACGGTGACACATATAACTGACAACAGTGAACTATATAAGGACAGTCCACTCTGTCCGCTGTCATTTTCAGAACCCTGTTGGGGCTGGCCATGACTCGTGCCACCATTGACGCAGCGCGCTTGCGCATTATAGTATAAAAACAATCCACACGCGCCTCCGCAAATATCCCTTATGCACTGCAACGCTATGGCAACCCCATCAGTTTTCTGCACTCGTTATTAAATTGGACACGAAGGGCTCCATACGATGCTCACGAATACTTCTCCCACAGGCTGCACGTGTAGAAGATTATAACGGGTTTGTTGACGAGACGCCTTTTGCTTCTGTAGTGGGAGGCAATTCAGAAAACTGATGGTAACAAAGTCGGGGATTCAGTTTAGTGTTGCAGAAACATATTGTCATCTATATCCAAACTACACCACTCGATAGCTAAAGGATCAAAGATATAGTTACGTTGAGTGAAGACAATGGCACATCGCACGTGGCGGAGGAGGAAGCATTGATGACATTTTGAGGTCGTTTTGCTGCGTCACATTTGTTTATTTATTTATAAAGGTACTCCAACAGCTTCTGTACACAAAATATAAAATAACAGTAGGTAACAGTCATGGTACAGTTGCTAATAACAGGTGAACCAACATTCTCAAATACAAGTTTTTAAACTGTCATGGTCACTAACATTATTATTAACATAAGCGGGATATTTACCATGTTTATTCATTGTTCTGAGTTCCCAATATTTCGGCGGTTTTCGGTTAGAGCTGTGTAAAAACCGAAGAAGTGCCGAAAAAAGTTCGCGAGCGGACACAGTGAGTTTCGTGTGTCGGGAACCGAATAGAGTTGTGAGTGACAGTGGTAGCGGTACTGAGTGCAAAAAACGAATAAGAAAGAGGGTAGACCGTTTTGTCTGCTCATAAACACCCACCCGCAGTGACTTGAGTTTATCCGTGATCATGATGCTTGCAACAGCGCCGAAATATCGGGAACTCAGAACAATGAATAAACATGGTAAATATCCCGCTTATGTTAATAATAATCTCAAATACAGTGATAATCTAAGGTAAAACGAAATAAATAAAACTTAAGCGGTAACAAACTATGTATATAAACAGAAATATAAAATTACAAAAGAAATAAGCTACAGAGGCTGCAAGAAACACCTACATTAGTAACACTATGATTTTTTAGATTGTATGGGTTGCGTGCTTTGGGACCTTAAAATTTCGCCTTTAAAAATATGAATGGAGTCATGATAATATTATGTCAACATCAGGAGTGGAATTTAAATAAGAATTCATCTCTCGGCTGAGCCTAATAATTTTCGTTTATAAATTTTGTCTCGGAGAAGCTACGCCGTTCGTTTGAGTTTCGATCGTCAGCTTAAGATCGTCAGGTTTAAGAAAATTTATTTCGCTCAAAAAGAATACAATTATTCACTCCTATGAGGAAAAACATAATAATTAAATTAAGCGACGGTTTCGCTTGGTAATAAACTAAAATTAAGTTATAAAAACGGTAACTTACAATTATACATTACTAGCTTTTGCCCGCGGCTCCGCCCGCGTAGATGTCGATTATCGCTTAAAGCCTATGTCCGTCTCCATATCCCAGACTATATATCTGCCAAATTTCATGACGATCGGTTCAGCGGTTTAGGCGTGAAGACATAACATACAGACAGACAGACAGACAGACAGAGTTACTTTTACATTTATATAATATTAGTATTAGTATACTATCAGTATGGATAGTATGGATTATTATTCAGGTGGTGCTTTAATAGCCTTTTAAAAGTTGGAAGTGATTTCGATTCCTTAATTACTTTAGGTATAGAGTTACAAAGTTCATTAAATCTCTCGTCAATATATCTATTGATTGCGTATATAAAACATTAATATCAAATAGTAATAGTCAATATATATGGGGTTAAAGTAAAAAGTTAAAATAAGTAACGCTTATCAGACTATACTCAAGAGCAATCCAGTGATACCCATATAACATCATATGACAGGGTGAAGCGGTGCCGGAAACGTAAAATAATGAAGGCATCAGAGTGGATCAATGACGGCGCCAGCACATCTGCAGACGTACACGTATTCCCGAAAAACACACCGCCTTGTCCACGACACAGCCACTCCACGATTTTTGGGTGTGCGCTAAAAGCCAACACTCAACAGGATCAAACGAAGTATTTTATCCCATGTCTATTTCATACACTACAACCCTTTTGGGTGCCATAAAATACGGCAATATTACCCCATCTAAGCTATTTACGACCATTTTATTACATACTAAACGGAAACTAAGCAAATAAATCTATACACCGCTGAGATTTACTTTTCTGTTTACGTAAGTAATAAAATATCATCACGGTGTTGCAACGGCGGAAATATTTTTACAATAGTGCATCTCCCTGTTCCAAATACTGATTTTTATGGTTCCTTCCGTACTCAAAGGGTGGTCCTTATTTTTCGACTTTTGAATTATCACTTAGTCATTCGATTATACACGGTGTTTGTATTGATATCCCGTAACTCTAGGGTATGAATGAGACTATATCAAAGAATTTACTGGATCATTCATATACATTATTTTTCACTTATCTTTTTCTTTTTTTTTTTCATATTCATACAACATAATTCGACAAAGTCACAATTATTCATGTAAAACATCCTTACGTGAAATATGACGTCGCATTTTCTTAGCTTTGAAAATGAAGTGGTTTGAATGAAAATGAATTACTCGTATTTATCAATGCAATTTAGATACCTATACACATCGAGGGTCTCAGTTTCGTTTGCAAGGCCAGCAGTGCAAGTACGTACTTTGCATCGATAAGACATCGAGATCGCTAAGGTTTGCATTTTTATCGATCTTGTTAACGAATTTGGAAGTATCTACGTAACACGCGATGATAAGATTTATCGTGGGCCGATTCAAGTCGATAAGGATCACTTGTCAAATTTATTGACAGAAAATCTTGGGACTACTCTCTAGTTAAGCAATAAAAATTCCTAAGGCCCTGTGTGCACTGTTGTGCATTTTTCTACCGCATAATCTGTGAAGTATGGAATGTCTTAGAAGTGTGCGCACTGCCTGAGACTGTATTTGTTCTACCGGTGCGGTAGAAAAACGCAACGTACGGCAGTGCGTGCTGGCACTAATTCCAGTACTTTATTCAATTCAACCAACTTTTACAATATTTTATCATCATCTTTTAACATTCCACACCACAGTGGCCTGTCCACTACGAAGTTCCAGAGGATTGTTTGTGTCTTTGAGACGCCGCCTCCAAATACGCATCACATTGTGATGCTGCTGCCGTTCGTTCTCATCACCCTGCAATAAATTCATGAGCCCTAGAGTTTATCTACCGATCGTTAAAGTAGAAGTTACATACTTGCGACATCGACTCGATTCAATAAAAACTCATTTTATCGAGAATAATTGTCAAATTTATCGAATCGAGTCCTCGTACTTGCACTGCAGGTTCGAGGTGCCGCGGGAAAAGAGCTCCTGGAAGGACTTGGGGGAGGCCTTTGCCCAGCAGGGAGACAGTAAAGGATAAGTAAATAATAATAATTTTGTTTCAAATATTGAACTTAACGAACGTACGGAACCCTTCGTGTGCGAGTCCGAATTGCGCTTGGCCGCTTTTTACTTTGGGCAAAGGATTAGTATTGCCATTCAACGTGGTAATGGTTCTGTATTTAGTACTTCAGTTGGGCTCGCTGCCAGTTTGTGTGGAATACTTTGAAACTCCGTTTTAGAGTTCCTTTTATGTGATTTTCTCTAGGAGCCATTGAAAGCCTTTTCCAAATGAAACATGTTGTATCTCAGCTTCTAAAGATATTTACCATATCCTTTTGAAGAAAAAATATCAGACATTTACAGCAGCAAGTATTTAATCGAACCCCAAATGTGTAGTTAAATATCAAAACCCGGTATGTCCACTCTAAGTGATAAAAAACTTTTTAACAAAAAAACAACCGACTTCCAAAAATAAAAAAACACTAAAAAGTGAAAAATAACTTTAATTTCGGAAGTCGGTGGCAAAAAACGAAAATACGGAACCAAGGAGACCGACTTCCGAAATTAAAGTTATTTTTCACTTTTTAGTGTTTTTTTTTTTTGGAAGACTTGTTTTTTTGTTAAAAGTTTTTTGGATTAAATACGTATTATCGAAGCTAACTCAAAAACTACCCAAGAAAAGTTAATAAAAATCGGTTCATAACCATTTATAGCCCGAGTGCATCTCATGACAATTCAAATAAGCCCAAACACGGCTAGGATCAAGATCATTGGCTAGGATACATTGTTTTATTACGGAGTTCCGGTGCATACTTTCCGGCTTCATCTTCAGATCAGTTCGATGGTACCATTTTCATCAGAATTATTTATTTAAATTTGCTTCATAGTCGCTTAACTATCTTAATCGAGATATCTTATCGCCACCCGTGAAATAAGTATTTCACGGGTGGCGATAAGATATCATGGAGGAGTTCCGGTGGCCATTTGTGATCTTCTTCATCAGTTTCACTTCATTAAAATATACTCCTTATATCAAAATGCTTGAGTTGTTGATGAAAATACAAAAATTGCTATATGTTTGCCTATAAAATTTGAGGAGTTCTTTCAATTCCTCATGGATTCCATCATCAGAATTAGATTTTGACAAAAAAGGGACTAATCTGAAAGTGTATACTATCAAATAAAAAAGAATATTTCTAATCGGTTCATAAACGATGGAGTTCTGAGGTAACAAAATCTGTATCTGCAAAGACATATTCACGTTAATAAGTGATTTGACCATCAACTTGATCTATTTTCAACCCCACTGCGTAACAGATCTGTTTGTCCGTAAATGACGTCATGTATTGAGGGCTCCATGGAACCCATTAACAGCTAATGATAGCCATTACAAAAAAGTATAGTTGAGAGGTAATCATTTAGTGTGAATTTCCTTTAAAAATAGAGGATGTAAATACATTCGTAAGTGCCTTTTTAATATCGATAAAATTATTAACCATAAACTTGAATGCATAAAGGTGCTCTTACATGGGCAATTTTTTGAGCAATAATTGCTCGACAACACTAATGGATAAATGTGAATCAATTAAGTGGAGCAATCTGGAGCAACAACAATAAAATGCGGCAATTTTATCCTGTAATTACCTTTAAAGAGTGTGCACAATAACTATAAAGCCGCTTATTTTAGATTAAAGGAATATATTGACGTATTTGCGTATAAAATATGACAATATTACTAAAATATTTTTGGGTTGGTAGGTACATATCAAACGTGTTTTTCTTTGAATACCCGCTTCCTAACATGAAGGTAGGCTAAATAAATAATATTATGGGTATTGAAGATAGAAACCAAAATACGGAATTAAAGATGATACCAATATCATATTATGTGCATTTATGTGTACAATAAAGATTATTAATGCTTTGTGATAAAATGAAAAATAAATAAAAAAATAAGCAATTAGTAGCACTAGTAAGTATTTAAGAGATAAACAATAGGTGCTTTACATTTTTGTTCCATAAATAGAAATATCAAAAAAAAAAAAAAAAACTGCAGAATATAATGTCAGACCAACAAAATATTAAATGTTTTATTGACCTCACAAAGGCATATCACCAATTAGTACCTGTATTCGCTCACAGATGGCGTTATACTAAAAAAAAAAAGACGTGTGGCACTCGGGGACTGCCGCGGTAAAGCTATTGCATAGCATTTTGTATCAACTTATGCAATTATAATTATTTATTTATTTTATTTATGCAGTATTTCTTTTTCTTTGAAACCCGTAACTTTAACCCATTTTTTACATCTAGCTGGAACATTTTATTACATTATTATGATTATAATAGTAGTGTATTTAAACTTATATCTTTGTTATTTTGGTTTTGCAGTATTAATAGAATAACAGAGAAAATTAAATGAAATAGGAATATTATAATAAAAATATCGACAGTCGATAAAAAAGTAACATGCGTCAAGCACTAGCATATTGATAGGTTACTTTGTAATTTTGTAAATTTTGGACTTTAAATCAAGTAATTTATTTTCTGTAAGAGCTTATCAATGTTTTTTAACATAACAATTGAAAATATATGCTTACCTATCTTCATTCAAAGGAAATTTGGCTATGAAGATTCGCATTTGACCATCTGACCGGCCGGATCTTATAACACATATTTCACACGTTTTGTAATGCATTGCAACTTAAATTACGTCACACGTACATACATAAATACAACAATAACTCTAATTTACGATAAATATCCACAAAACACAGAATAAAAACAAAAACAGCGCTTTGTTGACAAAGTTCTTGACAACAAACAAGACAAGAATATGGCGGCCGGTAGCTATGGCGGCTGAGTAGCGTAGTGCGATAGAGTCGAATAGATGTTAAAGCGAGACAGCGATAGCCGCCATTAAATTTAGCGCACGTTTCATACATCAAATTTTTACTAGGCAGTTGCACCCCCCTGACTGCCGAACTGAAACGACGTTAGACGATGCACGGCCTTCAAGCCACACCTCCGTGCCCGTCGGAGTGGGGAGCGTGAGGTTTTTTCGTTACGGAATTTCTGGATTCGGTCCCCGCGCTCAAGGCCCGCGATAGAAGCTATGCAATAGCTTAAAAAACTAAGAAAAATCCCCAGCGCATAAACCTTATTTAGACCAGTTTACGCAAGTCCAGACTCCTGAAACTTATCAACTGATGTAGTATAAAATACGACGATTATAATAATGTAACAATCATTACTGAACATTTTCTTTGACTACCTAGACAATCGCCCATTGCTTCACCAGACATGTCCTTTGTAGACAATTTTATTCTATCTTGTTTGTACTTAAAACGTCTCGTTTTTGCGAGAGGAACTGACCGGCCGCGGCGGGGGGGTGCGCAACCGCCGCCATTTTCTTTCTACGTGCAGTACAAGTGTGTCGTCGGTGTAATGACTTGTATTGCCTAGCTTTTTAAGTTGCTCCATATTGCCTGGTATTGTGTGGCCGTATCTCTGGCAACAGGTTACTACATGTTGCCATCACCCTAAATTGCTGGATGTAGTCGTGACGTCATATTTGACAAGAATTGACCAGGATTGAGCAATTTTAGTTGCCCGTGTAAGCGCAACGCACCTTAAGAGTTTCAGTAAGATATTCTGGTATACCTTCTACTAATCGAGCGTCCACGAAACAAACGTACAGTCGAACAAGTTCTTTAGTAAACAGGCATCTAATTTGCAACTATGTACTTTTAAACAATTATTATTGTATTCTTTCATAACTATACATATTATAAATTAGCTACAGTCCGCGGCTTCGCCCGCGTGGGTTTTTCTAAAAACATCAGTTATCTGCCAGTGAAAGTCCCGTAAAATCGGTTCAGCCGTTTTGGACATTAGCCGGAACAAACAGACATTTAGACAAACATTTAAGAAATAATATTTTTTTCATATGTACCGTATATACTTCATGTTGTGCATTTAGTAAAACTGTTATTTTGACATTACAATCAGACACTTCAATTTTATTTGTTTATATAGATTTCAGTTGGTTTTCGTAGATTATTTACTGAATTTTTTCAAGAAGGTTTAGTGTTTAATATATAATAATAGCTTACGAGGAGCTCGTGGCTAAGTAATAATAGCCGCATGGGTCGATCCGTCAGGTTAAGCTACGCTTACCGGGGTTGGTCCGTGGATGGGTGACCATCTTTACATACCGAGACTCCTCCGTGCCTCGGAAAGCACGTTAAGCCGTTGGTCCCGGCTGTCATTCGTGGATCTTTGACAGTCGTTACGGGTCGTCAGAAGCCCAAAAGTCTGACAGCCAGTCTTACCAAGGGGTATCGTGTTACCCAGTTACTGGTTGTGGAGGTCAGATAGGCAGTCGCTCCATGTAAAATACTGGTATTCAGCTGCATCCAGTTAGACTGGAAGCCGACCCCAACATAGTTGGGAAAAGGCTAGGCAGATTGATCGATATAATAATAGCTTACGCATTTCTTTTTTATACATTGCCCCACACTAGGAGTTTTTCCTATATTGTGGGTGCGTTTACAAACATTTAAACTCACATACACAAACATCCAGACCCGGAATAACTACTTGTAGCTCATATAAATACCTACAAGTAGATACTTAATCGCTCTATATAAAAGACTGGACTATATCCGGTTGGAATGGAAACCGACTCCCCAAAAAATTGTTGGGAAAAGGCTAGTCTGATGACCAAACAGCTTTTTTGACTGTACATAGGTGAATAGATATAAGTTTGGTACACAATGGACATGAGTAAGCCCCACTATCAACCTCACTAAGTGGTTAAGCCTTTCTCTAAGACGTATGCTTTTCTGATATAACTTGAGCTTACACGTCAAAGAAAAAGGTCCTTTTTAGAGTTCCGTAGTTCAAACTCAAACTCAAAGTATTTTTTTTTTTACTAAACCATTTACAGGCACTTTTGAACCGTCAAAAAGTCGGCCAATTAATCAGAATGTTGAAGCTAGTAGCCCGTTCCAAAATTTAGATCTCTATGGAGAAGAACGGACAAGAAACTCCAAGGAAACTGTTTTAAATCATTTTTTTTTCTTTTAAATTTGCCCCGCACTAGGAATTTCTGTTGTGGGTGCGTTAAAAAACATTTAAATTCACACACACACAAACAGCCAGACCCGGAATAACTACTTGTAGGTCATACAAATACTTATTCCATGCGGGAATCAAACCCGCGACACGCAACGCAGCAGTCAATCGCTTAACCACTGTCCAACCGTGCCATCAAAGTAAGATAAGTAAGATATTACATAATCTTGGGTACATTATTCTTGATGCTTCTATAAGTGAGACAATGTAAAAAACAATTCAAAATATAAGATTAAAAATAAGCCCTGGCAGTTAAGAGATGACCAGTCTCAACTGACGGCGCCCGTTCACGAACAAGACACCCTTATAGTTTTGCCATGTCAGCCTGTCTAACATGCATGTTATACATGCAAACACCACACACTCAAAGTCAAAGTCAAAGTCAAATAATTTATATCAAACAGGCACTAAGATGCACTTTTGAACGTCAAAAATTACATGAATAGTTAATTGATTCTAGTTGCGCCTTCCAAAATGTAGTTATGTATGGAAAAGAATGGGCAAAAAACTCCATACTTACTCTTTTAAAATGTTAACAATAGTTTGTATACATTAATTAATATTTATAGGTGAAGACGATGTACCTAGAATAAAAAAATATCAAAAAAAAATATCAAAATTACTTACCACAATTGGTAAAAAGAATGAAAAGTGAAGTAATAACAGAAAAATTAATAAATGCGATAGGTACATGGTGCTCACATATTTACAAACATTGTATATGATTTCCCAAAAAATAAAAAATAAACAACATATAATAAGTCAGTGTGTGAGTTAAAATATTAATCACAGAAAATAAAATTAATATCATAAAAATTATAAATAAAATAAATAAAATAAAATAAAAATAAAAATAATTTATTTTCAGGCGTCGGCGGCCCATAGCGTGTTAGTAATCAGTACAAACTTAAAAACTATGTTAGTAGTAACACTTACACACACATGAGTACAACAACAAAAACACAAATACACAATAAAAACACAAATACACACTAAAAATACAGCCAGGATAAGAGGAGGAAGATTCATCAAATCCCATGTCTGACATGCAGTTTGATAAACCTATCCATTGTAGGCCCTTCTAACCTTTCTGCAAACACCTTCAGAATGCTATTGCTGCTTCCCCTCAATCTACGTGTCACTGATGCCACTTTTTTGCGCATGATCGCGAAATAATCGTCAGTGTGCGCATCCGCGAACATCCCTGACGCACTACAGTAAGGTGGAAGCCTCAACAGCGCCCTGAAGGCGTTATTATATTGAATGCGCAGTGCGCTGTCCGCTTTTTGGGTATGATTAGCCCACAGACTGCTGGTGTAAAATATTTGACAAAACGCATTAAAAAGCGTTATTTTAACCGGTGTTGAACAACCAGCAAACCTGCGTGCTAGCATGTTTCCCCTCACAGCCAGCGCCCTGCGCTCCCTTTCCATGTCTAAGTCATCTTTTAGATCCTCGGTAACAATATGGCCCAAATATTTAAATTGTGACACCCTGTTCAAGGGTAAACCGTTCAGTTCTACGGGTGGGACATTTGAGGGACATTTATTTCTTCCTCTAAAAACCAATAACTCACTTTTCGTGGGATTATACTTTAGCCCATGCTGTTCAGCGTATCTTTCACAGATAGTGAGTAACTTTCTGATTCCCCCGATTGTGGGGCTCAGCAGCACCATATCGTCTGCGTAACTTAAATTATTTAAACTAACTCCGTCTACATGGCAACCGACATGAGTGCTGCTGAGCTCAACAAGCAAGTTGTTAACATAAATATTAAATATTCTCGGGGAAGTCAGACCCCCCTGCCTCACACCACATTTCAGTTTATATGGGTCTGATAATGCATTGGACCATTTTACAAAGTTCCTCTGCTTTTCATACCAGATAGATAATATTGACACCAATGCAGCCGGCACTCTCGCCTTCCGAAGCTTCTCCCATAAAACCTTATACGAAACCAGGTCGAACGCCTTGGAAAGGTCTAGGAAACAAGCGTACACTGGTGTCTTCCTGTCCGTATAATATTTGACAGTGTGCTTTAACGCTAAATTATACAGTTAAATTAGCAACCAGTTTGATTTTGTCTAGACTAAATTGTCCTATGGAGCAGGACCAGCATGTTTCCAAGCATTCTTATCTTGGATATAATCCTCTAATTTGTAATATGCTTGTTTACAAAGTGTACTTTTTATATGAGTTTTAAATTTTCTAAACCCAATTAAACCAACAAAAGAACTAGGAAACTTACCTAATACCTCTAATTCAGAAAATACACGTCCTAATCCTTAAAGCTGATGGAAAAATAGAGCTGTCGTCCGCAGCATACCTCCTCATCGACTTACTAATTAATGTGGCTAATCCATTACCTAAACTAAACCCCTATTGGAAAACAACAAAGATCAGATCCCAATGGATTAGTACACTCTTTGTTTCTACCCTAAAGGCTCGTACGAACAGGCGCGACTCGCAACGCGAATCGCGCGCAACACAACGGCACCGCTCGGCACGTCGCGTGTCGCGCCTATTTGCAAGATCCTTAAGGCGAGGTTCTTCGAGCGAGCATTTTTGTTCTAGAGATGGCAGCTGTGCGCGAGTAAATTGTGCCGTGAATTTCGTTAATTTTGGGTTGAAAATTATTATGTTTTACGATATTAGCAATTACCGGCAGACATTACATCATCATAGACGTTTATTTTGATGTGATTTTCAATACATAATGTGGTATAATATTGAAATAAAATGATTTTAATCTACAAAATAAGGGTATGTTTGTTTTTTTTTTTTCTATCGAGCGAACTTTATCCAATTACGTAACGAGTACCCGACGTACCTACAAAAAGATCTCAAAAGTAACATATAATTTTTTCACGTGTTTAATCATTACCGTTTCTAAATAAAATGACATTAAAATTACATTTCCTAGAGGTTAACTTGAAGAACCTCGCCTCGGCCACAAGGCAGTGAGTAGTGGTGGCAAAGCGCTCACGGCCCTGACTTAAAGGCATAGATGAGTAACTGTTCTTACGTCGGGTACTAACATGCGGATTACAAGAATTTTTATTAAATAAATATTTTATTTTATATTATTTCACACATAGGTATAGGGTAAAACGGTGAAAAACGCCCTATCAGGAAAAATGCCCCACTTGCGCTAAACAGCACACCGAACGTTCGAATTAAGTAGTTATGGCGTCAAACGATAGATGGCAGTAGTACTCGATTTCATTCGGACGAGAGGACGTGCTTCGTTTGCTGTCAAGGAAAAAATCAAAATCTGGCAAAATTCTGTTCGAAGTGTGACACTACTTGCGTAGGTGAGTTTTATTATGTATTTTTAACATATTGAACTTATAATTTTAAAGGAAACTTAACGATTCAAGTGTTTAGTGGGGTTCATAACCTTTATAAAATTATCGGAATTTTTACAAGTTTTAACTAGCTACAAGTACTAAATGCGGGGGCATATTTGCCTTCGATTTATGAAATACGCCCCGATTTTTTTGGTGAAATATGGCACAATTTTTGATGATGCTTAATTTGCTTTTTACAGATCAATTATGGGCAGGCACTACAAAAGGAAGTCGTGCAGAGCAACGTGGACCGCTGAAGCTCTAGATGAGGCGATGTCAAAGGTCACCAATAAAGAATTAGGGATAAATCAAGCTAGCAGGGAGTATGGTATTCCTAGCCGGACTCTTAGAAGACATCTTACATTGGGTAAAGGTAAAGGACCATTGGGTAGATGTCCGGAACTAGGGTTTGAATATGAAAAGAAACTGGCCAGCCATATTCAAGCTCTTGAAAAAGTGGGGTTTTCTCCTAGCAAAGCTGACGTGCAAAGTTTAGCTTTCGCTTTAGCTGAAAAAAATTATTTAGAACATAGATTTTCACAAACGAAAGAAAAAGCTGGTGATGATTGGTTCGGTGCATTTATGCGACGTAATAAAGAAATAGTATTACGAAAGTCTGAAGGTTTATCCTTAGCCCGTGCTCAAGGAATGAACCGCAAAGATGTTGATGATTATTTTAATGTATTGAAGAATATTCTAATTGATAATGACTTGATGGATAAGCCAGGTAAGATATACAATGTCGATGAAACTGGAATCCAAATTAATAACAAACCTGGCAGAGTTTTAGCTACCAAAGGAGTTAAAGAAGTTTATACAATAACAAGTTCTGAAAAGGGTGAAACCGTTAGTGTTATTGCTTGTTGCAATGCTGAGGGGCAGTTTTTGCCTCCAGTGCTTATTTTTAAAGGCAAAAACAAAAAGCCAGAGTTTTCTGAAGGGTTGCCACCGGGATCTGATGTTTACATGAATCAAAAATCTTCTTATATCAGCAGTGATTTGTTCTATAAGTGGTTTACAGAGCATTTTTTACCAAAGAAAGGTACGGGTAAAGCTCTTTTGCTTTTGGATGGTCATGGTTCGCACAGCAATTCGATTGAATTGCTTGAGACTGCTGCTGCAAATAATGTAATACTTCTCTGCTTTCCAAGTCATACAACTCATGCTTTGCAACCCTTGGATCGTGCATTTTTCAGACCATTTAAAACGTATTTTAATCAAGAAACAAAAATATGGATGACCAATCACAAAGAGAGAAAATTAAACAGCTTCTACATTGCTCAGTTAATTGGAAATGCTTGGTGCAAGGCAGCTACAATATCTACTGGTAAATCAGCAATGCGATGCACAGGTGTGTATCCATTTAACCCTTTGGCAATCCCGGATTACTTCTTCTGCATTGACGCTTCTAGCAACGAGTCTCATGGGGCCAGTGTTTCGGCAAACAGACAAGAGGACATCGTAGCAGTGCCATCTACAAGTGGTTTCTTAAGTAAAGAAACGTTGCCTATTTCTTCAGATAGTCCAGTAGCTGCAACTGCAAATCCTCCAATTGGAAGTTCTCAGCAAAATGACGCTCCGGAAATTATTAACCATGAGCCTTTATCAGAGACTGCACTAGAGCCCCCAATCAATGATCTAAATATAAGACCCGATTCTCCATCTATTCTTACCCATAGCCCTGACGAATTATTTGTAAAACTGGTAGATGAACCAAATATTGAACCGGAATCAAATAGCTTTATTGAAATATTCCCGGCACCTACTAAACAGTTGCCTCAGACAGTTGATTGCTCGAATTCTGAAATATTACAGACAACTCAGTCGACAGTCAAGGAAAAAGAAACACCCACAAAGGTTTTAAAAGAAATTCTACCTATTCCTGTAATACCACAATATGCAACGAGCCGAAAACAAACGACGACAGTATTTACATCACCTGAATTCATAGCCAAGAAGACTAAAGTGAAGAAGAATAAACAAGAAACAACAACAACAACTAAGGAAAAAGCAACAAAAGAAAACCGTGAAAAACTTGTTGGAATGACTACAAAGAAGAAAAAGACACAGGATTTGCATTCTTCTGAATCTCAAGACGATGCTGAAAACAATAATTCTGGAGAACAGACTAAAAAGAAAAGGCGTTTACCTTCATCTTCTTCTGAATCTGAAACAGATGACATAGAAGTAGCTTCTTCAAATGAAGAGTCTGACACTGATGAGAATGCTTGTGTTGAATGTTTGAAAAATTATAATTTAACGAAGAGATCAATAGACTGGATACAGTGCACAAAATGCTTGAAATGGTTGCATGAAGATTGTACCATGTATGGCAATTTGTGTAACAAATGTGGCCGTTACAATGTGCGGCAGCTTAATAAGAAATAGTTTTTAAAAAATATTTTAATTTTATTCATTATTATTGTTATTTTTTATTTTTTGTTACGGGGCATTTTTCACAGACATCTAGGGGAAAATCCCCTTCGTCGAACTTTTTTTAAATGCTTAAAATTAAAAAAAATCTTACTTTTAATAGCTAAATAACCAAATAATATGAGACTGATTAGATTGTGTAACTGATTGTTCCTAATAAATAAATATAATTTGATTACAAGTGTGTTTTATTTAAGAAACTTAAAAAGTATTTGACCAGTTTACCCTATATTTTTCGTTTTCTTTTTTTTTTACATACTTCCTTGACGTAATCTTTTCATTATTTGACATTATTTACCTACAAATCAAATTCCAATTCTTTATTAGTGGCTTTTGTGGACATGATATTTATTCAAATATGTTACTGTAATTGTAATTGCAATCTTGTCATTAATCTTTTATATACTTAGATTATTTTCTATTTTGTGAATGTGAGAACGTTGTAGGCCTAGTAGAGTGTAGATTTGCTGGCACTTTTCTATTTTGTTAAGTATCTGGTAATTGTTGAAAGGCCTACACTGTCCTCCCATACCTATTAACACTGATAATTGAAAATATAGTAAAAGCCAATTATTTTTAAAAGAGTAACCGTGGAGTTTCTTGCTGGCTCTTCTCCATAGGAAACGACCAATTGGAACCGTGCACCTAGCTTCTGACGTTTCATAAGTGCCCATGTAGGTTTATGTGAAATAAAATATTTTGATTTTGATTTTTGACTTCATTTTATTTTACTTTTATTTATATCTGTCCGTGACATCACAGCGGGCCCTATCAGAATACCAGCGCTACGAGACTTATTTTTAAATGTCGCAGCATCATGCTGAGATAGGAGCCTTTTGGCCCCGTACAGGATTTTGTTTTCATTTTACTTTTGTTTTTTATTTTATTTTTTAGTTTAAAATGTGATCTTCCTGTATGAGTCCCAATAAATACTTTTTCTTTATTTCTTTCTTTCTTTAACCTTTTAACCGCCCGGTCGGATTAATACGACAAATGTTTTCGTGTCCGTTTTTTTTTTTTTTTTTGCTAGGGATCTCTAAGTTAACCTTGAAGGGTTGCAACTCTTTAACCGGGCTTTCCTGTGGTTGCCTTAAGCTCCTAACGAAACTTAAAGCCTCCAGTCAGAGCGTAAAAACTTATAAACTAAACGACTGCGCGGTAAGGGCACCCCCTGTGGGGTACGAACCTCGGCTTAAGGCAGAGTCGGAGGGAGGATGGCAAGTTACCGACGGTGGCTGGATAAAATCAGGGTTATGATTATTATCTGGGGGATTTAAAGCTACAGGCTCAGCTATAGCGCGGGCTGGCGCTTCGCTTATGAGCAAGGGTCAGGGAGGATCGTGCCCGTGCCGCCTCAGTCGTATTTATACGACTGAGAACCTATGTTCGTTTTGTGCTTTTTATATAATTGCACTACCATATAATTCGCACATCCTCTAAAAAACTGCCGTAACACAAAAAATACATTACATTCATTATTTTCATTCATTTCATTTACATTTAACATTTTGCAAATAGTTTGATAAATCCTTTGTTGATTAAAATAATAAAAAGCTAAAAATCATCTTTAATCAAACATTAGTTTATTGGAAAATAATTAAAATCGGCTTTTTCTCAAAACTTGTTTTCGGCGTGTTACGACAGTTTTTTAGAGGAAGTGCGATATGTCGTAGATATTTATTTTTAGATTTATGAGCCGGGCGCTGGAGGCACGGCAATTGATATAAAAAGCGGAACAAGTTTTGTTGAGGATGATATTCTCATAGCATGTACAATTCCTTTTTCTTTTTTCTTATATTCTTTTTTTATTCAATCACATTTTAAATTAAATTAAATTATACTTATTTTCTTTAAGTACGCTGTGCTAGTACAGCGTCTTAATAATTGTTTGCTGCACCGGACGACGTCATTACGTCAACGCCGGCTGTCGATGAAAACCAGCGCTGGGGCTCTGTCTTGCATAGGGTTGCAGCATAATGCTGAGCGATAGCCGTTTTGCGTGGATGTGACGCATTTTTCCCCCATAGTTCTCAAATTATTTTTTTGTGTTTATTTTATTTTATTTTTATTTCTTCAGGATAACAAACAATTGCGCAATAATGCTTAACATTTAGGTACAGATATTTTATAAAACACTTAAGTAATCACGCAACCAGCATCGTTATCCACAAATTAATCCAACAGTAAAAATAGTTTGAGCAACTTACAAGCAAACTTAGCAAACAATTTGTCTATCATAGATCAACTATTGTGTCTTGTAAAAAAAAAAAAACCGTGTGACAAACTAGACGTGTGTATATAACTAAAAACTAATAGGATTTTTTGTAAACACTATTTTTAAACTGTGCAAGTGACAATGCAAATATATCAATATCAGCAAAATCATCGTTGTAACTTTTCATTAGTCGACGTAAAGGAGCTCGCTCTCCTGCGTTGGTTCTGCACCGCTTCGGTGCGAATAGACTGTGAGTGTAAGTATCACGAATACGATCTTTATTGCGTCATGTTTACCGCAAATAAACGTTTTTTCTTTCTTTCTATATAAAACCAAGCGGTCAATAGGTTAAACTTAATTTGTGATATCTTAACCTAACTAAAAGAATTAAAAAAAAAAAAAATGGTTGTCTGTAAAATCGATTTACGGACGATAATTTTACGTAATAACGTCTTAAGAAAACATTGCGTCACAAGCCGAACGCTTAGCTGATCGTGCCTCTTTATCGCTTGTTCCGCGTTCTCGCTTACATACTCGGCTCAGGCGGAAGGTGACAATGAGTCATGTTTTTTCGTGCGTGCAGCCGGCGTTCATCGATTTATAAGACCTTTTATTCCAAAAGGTTCGACGTCGCTTAAAGGAAATACAGCACGTATGACAGAGAGCTTATACGTCTACATATGTCGCAGGGAAATGAGGATATCAGGGATTTCACGAAATCCCGGTAGATGTCGAATATACTTATTTATTACGTCTTCTTACTAAAAGTATCTAGTGATAGTCTTATCACTAGATAATACAAAAAAATACCAATAACCAAAAAAAAAATTGATAATACCAATTTATCATTAGTGATATGTCGTTTCACTAAACTAAATCTAGTAAAATGTCAAAAAAGCGGATACTGCCGAATACAAATCGAGCCATGCATTTCTCTCGCTCGCTCTAGTACGCTCTAATAGTCCATTTGTTGTATATCTTTAATTTTAAGAGGTATGGACCAGAATGCTGAGTTTACATCGAATGTTGGACAAAAAAATACATTTCCTTGTTTTATTGGACACATTAGATCCTAAATCATAGATTTATAACTATATTTTCTAATAAAAAATCACCAGTTAATTTGTAATATTGTTTTATTACTTTATTCATCAACAGTATTCTTTATTTCACTACATTTAGTTTAGTAAAATGACATATCTCTGACTTTATATTAGTATTTTGTCATATCACTGATAAATGATAAATAAATGATAAATGATTTTATTTCTGTAAGTAGGTTTTTACAAACACTTTTACACGTCAATCATATTTTAAAACTAGATGAGGTCGGCATTTCGTATCCGACTACTCTGAGAAGAAAGACCGAAACAAACTCAGAGGTCACAGTCTCTTTTTCACTTTTCACTAGATATATACTTTTAGTAAAAAGACGTAATAAACTATAATATTTGACATCTACCGGGATTTCGTGACATCCCTAGAGATTTCGTGAAATCCCCGATATCCTTATTTCTCTGCGACATGCATGGCAGTACGTCACTTTCATAGAAGGGCGTGACGTCACCATATTGACGGACCACAAACCCCTCACCACTACTTTGTGTTTCCCTACGTTAATATAAGGCGATGTTTGTTTTATAGCAATAAAAAATCATTCCATTTCTGATTCGTACCTATACTCATATGTTTTTATTTACGACTGACCTCTAAATTACACGACCGCCACAACGTTATCACGTCAAAATAAAAACTAAAATATGAAGTCAAAAAATTCCTTCGCATTGCTGTCGACTGGTAATGTACCAAGAGACTGGCGGCATTGCCACGTTGTATGGCAATACTTAGCCTCTGGCCAAAGTAAAAGCCAGCCCTTGGATCATGGGAAGTGTCAACCAGTCGTTTGGAGATTTCGTTAAAATTCTCATGTGTTGGTGAGTGACGAGAATATGCACGCTGTTGAATTATCATGCGGCTTCGCTCGCATGGCTTTTTCTAAAAGTAGCCTTATTTACTCCTTATAACATAAGCTATCTGCCAGTGAAAGTCCTGTCAAAATCAGTCCAGCCGTTTCTGAGATTAGTCGGAACAAACAGACAGACAGACAGATTTGTTATACCGTATATACTTTAATATATGCATTTAGTAAAAGCTGTTATTTTGACAATACAAACAGACACAATTTTTTTATTTAATTATTTAATTTTCATTTTTTTATGTACATTATTTATTGTTTATAGTGTTAATCGCCAAACTTTCAAGTTTGATGGCGAGAAGCGCTTGTGGACAGGTATAGGTACACAAAATCTATTAAAATATCAATAATATCGCGCGCAGGCGACGCGAAGGTTGGGGGTGTGAGCGAGACATAATTATATTCTTGCGTAATAGTATGTTTTAGTGGATACCTACTTTATTTATTTATTTCTACACGCGCGTGATGCCTGCGGATTATTTTGTGTTTTATTTTTATCTAATAATATTTATTTGTATATCTGGTTGTATAGTTAGATTATATTCTGAGTACTGTTTGTTTTATTTTATCTAGTTGCCTATTTATGTTCATTTCTTTAAACCTGACTTGGTTTCCGTATGTCTTTTCCGGGTAACCACTGAAAATCAGCGCTGTGCTGTGGGTCCCTCATAGCACACCATCATGCTGAGTGGAAGCCTTCTTGTCACAGTCATGACGTGCAGCTGCCGACTATTTTGTTTTATGCTCGTGATTGGAATGTAGATCTATTTAGTTTTATTTTTTTATTTTTCTGTATACCACCTACTCAAGTTAATTATCTTTTTGTATGCACGTGTTTCTGTGACAAATAAACCTATTTTTCTTTCTTTCTTCTTTCTAAAATCAACCTTAAAACTATCAACTATGCACTATTCAGTCAAGGATCAATCACACCGGAACGCGCAGATCGCGGACGAGCTGCGGACACCGGAAACTAACAGATTCTAAGTACGTACCTATCCGTCTGGAGGTGTCCGCGTCCGAAACCGCGTCCGCAAGCCGCCCGCGCCGGCCCGACCAAACCCGTAGTGTGAATCACAGATAATCATACTTTAAATTATACTGATAAAATTAGGTGTTCATTTCTCGATACAGGCAGAATCATCTTTATCGAGAAATTACACACTACTTCACTTGACTCTTGACTGAATTTCTTTATACGGAATCGTACCATAAAACATGCGGGAAAACAGTCGGTCTCTAGTCGCTTAATCATCGGTGGAACAAATGTCTAAAGGGATTAAACATTGTCCAGTATCGACTACCAAACGATATCCAACTCTATCACAAAGACAAAAGGCATCAAATGAATTGCGGTGGAATTTTTGATTTTTTGTGTATTTAGGGTTTCGGACAACGCAAGCACTCATAAAATGTTGTAAAATTTTTGAGAAATGTATGGGTCTGCGGTATTCAGATGTATGAGCTAAGTTGTAGGTGCAGTTATGTTGTGTGACCTAACTAAATAGTGCCTGCATTGCCCAGTAAATAATTGAGATATTAGTGCCACAGGGCCAATTCTGAAGGACGCAGAAGTAATTGAAACTTTTTTTTTTCCTGCCCTTTGGGCAGTTTTCGATGCGATGCGGATTAAGTTTTGATGCCCAATGAGCACTTCCCTTTTTTTTATTATATAAAACTAGCTTCTGCTCGCGACTTCGTCCGCGTGAAATTTCGGCCCACCCATCGCGACGCATCCCGTCGCTCGCCCGAGCTATAACTTCGTTATCGCTTAGCGTTCTTTCTGACGTTTGTTTTTTTCGCTTGGCTCCTAAGGATCGTAGCGTGATGTTATATAGCCTATAGCATTCCTCGATAAATAGGCTAACCAAAACTAAAATATTTTTTCAATTCGAACCAGTAGTTCCTGAGATTAGCGCGTTCAACCAAACAAATAAACTCTTCTGCTTTAGGATGTTGATTGAAATCAAGTGATTGCAAGGACAATTTTGTTTATATTTAAAAACTTGTGATTTCTAACATATTTATTTGGATAAGAATTAATATTGTGTTGATAAAACTCCTTCGCAAATAATGCATTAATTTCAAGTCAATCTTAAAAGATAGACATAATATAGTGTTGCGGACGTATAAGTATAGTATGCATTTAGTAACTAAATGCCAACAAAAATGCTAATAGGGAACGGTGTAGCTACTTCGTCCATTTTGTTTTGTTATTTTTGGGATACAAACTTACCTTATTGAAATCAGTAAACCATTCTGAACAAACCACCTTCTTAATTCTCATTAATTCAGTTATACAACATCCCGATATCAACCGTCGGGCAGTTGCCCGCCAGACAACACCCGTCTGGTCGGAGGATCCTCCCTTTTCTATGGAGGATGAGTGAACTTTACACCCTACTTCTATATATCGACGGCGTTGTTGGCGCAGTGGTTAAGCGATTGACTGCTGCGCTGCGTGCCGCGGGTTCGATTCCCGCACGGAACAAATATTTGTTAGACCTACAAATAGTTGTTCCGGGTCTGGCTGTTTTTGTATGTCAGTTTCAATGTTTGGAAACGCACCCACAATACAGGGAATATTTTTTTTTCCCTAAATAAAAAAAATATTCCTATGTTATGACATCAATACCTGTTCGGTACAATACTTGCAACCGAACAGCGCAGCACTTTTGCCTGCGTGCATTTCCATAAATGCACGTATCACAACAATTACCATTTAGTACGTATCCGACTATCAATCGCGTAACTCAAACCAAACCAAATCAAACCATCTTAGTGCTAATATAGTTTAGATTTACCATGATAATTACAACCAATATATTCAATATAGCATTTAAACCATTTGTATATTTTGTATTAATAAACCAGTTGCATTAAACCAATAACCAAACCATAACCAGTCTAGTATTACACCAAATCAACCAGATCAACTAGACATATCAACCAACCCAGAAGTTAGTGCTAAACCACGCAGGCGCTAAATTCTACAATACCCATCATGACTATAGTGGAGTTTTTCTAGCTTATAAAATTTGACCTTGTATTTTGATTTGAATTAGCACTGGTGTAATTAGAAGCAAAAGAGACATCTTCAACTTGTTTCCTACTGGGCCCAACTAATCTAAAAGTACCGTCGACTCAAGAAGAAGAGAACTATTGTTCTTTAGGATGGGAAAGCAGATACATTGTCTAAACGTGCACTGACCAGTTTCTACCGGGTGTGCTTGCTTTTTAGGGTTCCGTAGCCAAATGGCAAAAAAACAGAACCCTTATGGATTCGTCAGGTCTGTCTGTCTGTCCGTCCGTATGTCACAGCCACTTTTTTCCGAAACTATAAGAACTATACTGTTGAAACTTGGTAAGTAGATGTTTTCTGTGAACTGCATTAAGAGTTTCACCCAAAAATAGAAAAAAAAAACAATAAATTTAGGGGGTTCCCCATACTTAGAACTGAAACTCAAAAATTTTTTTTCATCAAACCCATACGTGTGGGGTATCTATGGATAGATCTTCAAAAATGATATTGATGTTTCTAATACTTATAATTTTTTTCTAAAGTGTATAGTTTGCGCGAGCGACACTTCCAAAGTGGTAAAATGTGTCCTCCTCCCTGTAACTTTCCCTGTAACTTCTAAAATAAGAGAATGATAAAACTAAAAAAATATATATGATGTACTTACATTACCATGTAAACTTCCACCGAAAATTGGTTTAAACGAGATCTAGTATGTAGTTTTTAATACGTCATAAATCGTAAACCGCAATTTACCTTTCATTCAATCAACTCAAATATAAAAAAATATAAAAACATAAACATAAACCTTATGCTGTTTAGCTATCACAAGCCTATATGGGCTCGCATATAGTTAGATCTAAATCCCATCATTTAGGTACCTAATTATAATGTTTACTTATCATTAACTTAACAAAAAATACACCTTTTTAAAAAATACACTATTATTAAAACATCGATCAAAGTTACAACGAACTACAAGAACTTTTATATTATATTACTTGCTGCTACGGAACCCTTCATGGGCGAGTCCGACTCGCACTTGGCCGCTTTTTTTTTGTACCTAATAAAATAAGAAAAAGAATGTTCTCACTCACTCGTTTGTAGCTGTCCACTGGTCAGACAGAGAAAGCAAGTGTATTGATGACCACACTACGTTTTAGAGATTGCAGACCATTAATCCAGGTTTTCTCACTTTGTTTTCCGTCACTGTAAATTTAAAATAAAGCACTAAAAAGTCTTAGCACATGAGAGGCACCATTTCCACTGTCGTGATGTTTTTTTTATCGTTGGACAGCTGAACTGTTTTTAGCTGATCCCACTTGGTCAGTACGAACGAAAATAAAAATCCTCCAAATCTCGCAGTACAATTTCCGCCGACGACAGTTTATCGTGCCATAGTAAGCGAACTGCTACATTTAAAAGCCACGATACTTTGAACAAGACTTCTATCTATGTCACGACGTAGCAGGAACACCGTGTCGTGGCGATTTTTAACTGACTTCAAAAAAGAGGAGGTTATAATACTTCATCGACATTTTCGTCAATTGTGGACCGATATATACATATTATATTATTATTATATATTTTTTTTTTTTTCAATTTTATTAACTTTCCTTGGGTAGTTTTTAAGTTAGCTTCGATAACTCGTATTTAAATCCACTTTGTGTATCTTGATGATGTTTTAATACTTCCTGTCAATTTTGTTTATATATGAAGTAGTGGTATACGAATTGGTGGGGGGTAGGAACCATTACTAAAAAATTTTTTACAACAAAAAAAAAAACAACAGACTTAAAAAAAAAAAAAAAACATTAAATAGTGAAAAATAACTTTATTTTCGGAAGTCGTTTGCAAAAACTATTAAAACGATCCAAAGACACCAACTTTTTTTTTCTTTTTTGGGAAGTCTGTTGTATTTCAATCATTGGATGCATGTCGTTTTTCTCAGTTGTTCGTGACTTTTATCTGTTCTGTGATCATGACGATAGAAAATAAGAAATAAGAAATCGCACTGTAAATGTTCGCGAACGAAAGTTTATCCTGCCATAGTATAAGTGAACAGTTCCATTTAAAAGCCAAAATTTAATCCATTAAATTAATCTCCAAAAGGCCGGTTGACACTTCCCGTGACTCAAGAGCTGGCTTTTACCCTGGTCAGTGGCTAAGCATTGCCATACAACGTGGCAATGCCGCCAGTCTCTTGGGTACATTACCAGTCGACAGCGATGCGGAGGAATTTTTCGACGCCATCTTTTAGTTTACCTATTTTGTTATAAGTTTTATTTAGTTTAGGTTAATTTATTTTTATTAACATGATTTCAAAGCCACTTCGAAAAGGACTCGTATCTATTTTACGATCCTCTAGGAACACCCACTTTAGATTTAAATATACGAAACTTTGAACAGGATGTCTATCTGTGATCACAATATACGCTTACCAGCTTCGTAAACATAAGTCCGCCATCTTGAAAACAAAGCAGCCCACGTTTTTCTTCCACAGTAAATACGTCTCCAAAAATCCATTAATCCAAGCTCTACCATTTGGACAGAGACAAAATGATCCAAAACATGAAAAAAGCGATAGGAGCCGGGATATTAGGATTACAAATGAGTTTTATATAAGGCCTTTATCCCCGTCAAGAGGGGTGGGGTTGTCACTTATCACCCCTGAACATTGACAGAGGTGAAATATGCCTGTATTGGAAACCTACTTGATGGTCAACAACACCCTTGAATCGAGTATTGGTCGATTGTTGAGTATATTTTTTTGTTGTTAGGGACTCTTGTACGGTCGACAAAAGAGTTTGAGGTGTTGGTAAGAAATATATATCTTTGTACAAGGCTGGTATTCTCTTTTTTTTTTTATAAAATGTGAATTCAAATATATTATGTCAAATATTTAACAGAACAAAATATAAGTAGCTGCATCAGGCCTAGGTAGGTATGTCTTTTCTTCATTAAATAAAGTTTGTATCACAAATTTTAGGTTTAAAATCACTTTATACACGGTGATTTTTAATTCACAGTTAACCTTTCAGGAGGTAAAAGTAGGCTCATGATTATAAACACCTCTCACTGTAGGACCAACTATGAAATAGCAAAAAAATATACATCAGTTTTAACCGCCTCTGTGGTCTAGTGGTAAAACCACCTGTCTCAGATCCAGAGGTCCCGGGTTCGATACTCAGCGAGAGCAAAAATTTCTGCTCGGTTTGGTTGGTGGTAGGGCTTGTTCTAAGTCCACCTGGCTAGCTACCATCATCTTATCTAAGTCTGTCGCCAAAACAACAATGTTAACAGCATTCGTTGTGTTTCGGCAGTTAGAGGTAAGATAGCCAGTTCCTTTGTGGTTAAGGATTCCGGGTGAAGCTCGCTTCCATCTTCGGCCTTATCATCACTTACTGTCAGGTGAAATGAAGGCCAAGAGTTTACCCGTTGTATGTAAAAAATACATTTAAAAAATACAAATTTTCATCGCATAGGTACTTAAATAATGCATTTTTGTATGAAACAGCTGATATTTTTTTCGATATTTCAGTGTTGGTCTCATAGTGAAAATTGCTCATAATCATGAGTACTTTCACGCCCTGAAACGTTAACAGTGAATTATATCACCGTGTATAACCAAAAGTAACTTATTTTTTTGTGGGTGTAGGTAAAAATCTGACTACGACATAACCTATACTCGTAACAGCATATATAACTAATCTACCCCGTGACGACACAAACTCAGGAATATATTAACGAATATGCAAACAAAAAAATAATCTCAACATCTGAATAAGGGCTGTGTTTTTAATAGTCAAATAACTTCTATGTGTTGAATAATTATGGCGGTTTGACATATTTTATACACAAAAGCTGTTAAACCGCAATTTTTATTACTTAGATAAAAATTATCTGAAGATTGAAAAATCGGCTCTAAAACTTGAAACTAACCAATAACCTCAAACACTAAAATTAGGTGCAGCCAGAAGATCTAACATAAATAAAATAAGGACAAGAAACATTGCAAATGCATTTAGTCAATGCACTCTACATTTAATAGGTCATAACTTAACCCCCTACAGAGGATTTAGTCGAATAGGCAGCCTAATCCCTGGACAGTCGTGAAAGCAACTGAGGCATTATTTAGCAGGTGGCTTTCCAGAGCTGCCAACTGTATTGACCATTAAAACATTGATAGGTATTTACTATCATAGTCTCGGACATCGGAGTATTCCTGCCTGCAGCGCTCGGCCGCTATAGTAACGCTTGTATCCATTTTTACCGTCTAAACTCAATAAAAAAACAATTGAAATTCGAAAATCGAATTCTGCACATTTTTTTTAAAGAAAAATCTCATAGTTTTAATGTGAAAAAAGTTTCACTCGAATATCTCGCACCATGAAGGTTTAATGTCAATTCAAAGTATCTATTACATACCATAAAACGGACATTTCATACTTTATCCCCTATTATTTACCTTAAAATATACCATATAAATCTCGATGCTTTGAAATATCGCCAATGCACCCGTCCGAGGCAGGAGTGGGTTGGCTATATTTTACGTGTTTTTAAAACTCCATAATACGAACAAAATACTAGGAATGACTCGGGTGTGTTTACAGACACAAATCTTACATCTTATGCACAAACATCCGGACCCGGTTGTACAAATATTTGTTCTTATCGAAGTACGAACTCATGACCCGTGGCCTTCTAAAACGCCACATGCGAACTACGCATCAAAGACATGACGTCACAGAAATCCTGCATCGCGCAATCACAGTTAACCGCGCGTCTAGCATTTGTACAAAATCCCGACATCAACCGTCGGGCAGTTATCCACCAGACACAACACCCATCTGGTCGAAGGATCCTCCCTTTTCCATAGAGAATGAGTGAACTTTACACCCTGTTCCTCAAGCCTCTATAGCCTAGCAGAGGGATGGTGGTAGAGACCAAATTACTTATTTGTTATATAAATGCAACTTCCCTACGTGTTACAAATTTTATAAATTCGCTATTGGGTAATATTAACATAATTGTCAACAAAACAAATGTATTAATAGTCCATTTACTAGACAAATATCGGCTAAATATCGACATTTATTGTGTAATATTGTTGAAATTACTGCACTTTTGAGTTATTTTTTAATGTAAATGGTAAACAGATTATAGTGCTTTGTATTTATCGTGAAATAACGGAGTTTATTAAACGTTTACATCGAAATAACGAAAGGGTGAGAACAGTTATTTGTCTAATGTTATAATAAATGGAGTATAGTTTCTGTCAATGTGGCATTCACTAAAGCCTCGTCCCCACTAGGAACATTTGTCGAGCGACATGTGTCCCTGGAGACATCGGGCGATGTCGCCCTACATCGCCCCACGTCGCCCGATGTCTTGTCTCCGTCCACATCAGTTCAGTCGAACCACACTCTATCACTACTCTTCATCGACTGTGCGACAAGGAACAGTTTCAACAATGTCGCGGCGATGTCGTCCGACGTCGCCCGACATCGCCCGATGTCACCCGGGACACATGTCACTCGACAAATGTTCCTAGTGGGGACGAGGCTTTAAGCTCTGGCCACACGTTGAGGCGCATACCACGCGGGGTTCGACTGCAGCGTGCGTCGATTGTTTTAATTATTCATATGCATTTGTCCCCAAAGATTATGTCCGAATTTTAATATACACATTGACTTTGATGAATTTTATACACAGGTTGAAATTGAAAACATGCGACAAACCGAAATGGGAGATTGTACTCATCATTATGAACAAATTTTACTAAGGCAACAAAAGCTGAAATCGTGAAAAAAATATCAGCTGTTCCCTACATTTTGACGAGTTATGCGAACAGCAGATTATTTTTTTCACGATTGCAGCTTTGGCCCCTTAAGTTTTTAGTTAAGTTGTTCATAATGATGAGTACAATCTCCCATTTCAGTTTGTCACATGTTTTAAATTTCAACTTGTATACAATGACATGAATATTTACTTTGTGAAGTATTATATTATTTTAATTATTGTGAATGTGAGGACTATGTGGCTTATATTCCATTTTTTTTTCTCTGTTATTTTTAATCACGGTCTGGCTGTTTGAGATACTCATGCGGCCTACCCAAATGTTCTTTCTTTGGTATTGTTCATCCAACCGTTGAGTTCCTTAAGTTCTGAGTTGAGCAGCACGATTACTGACAAATGCGTACATTCACTGTACAGGTTCACTCAATTTTTGTGGTTCTTTCCTCAAAAGACCATTTTCAGACACCAATCTACATGATAAGACCATGATTATAATAAAATATGTAAATATGTCGGTTTGTACAATTTTTTTTTTTTACTTTAAAAGACATTGTGGCCTCTGAGTTTGTTTCTGTTGTAAGAATGATCTTATTAAAATAATAATGTGACAAGTATTCATTTTATTTAATAGGACCGAACAGCATCGAAAATGAAATATAATATGACAAGTAGAGAGTAAAGAGTAGAAACCATAACTTTTTGTATTTATGTAGGTACAGAAACACACATAGTAAGTATGTATATACCTACAACAGTTTCGGTTTTTCTTCTCAGAGTGGTCAGATAGAAAACGGCGACCTCATCTTGTTTTTAAAATATGATTGACGTGTCAAAGTGTTTGTACAAACCTAATTACAGAAATTAAATCATTTAACATTTATTAGGAAGTCACGTGACTATTCGCGCCAGTTTGAACTCCTCCATACAATTAAGTTGACACAATAGCTGTGAGTGAATATCGTCCCTCGTGGGCTTCGGCAAAGATTGGCCAAAGTTATTTATATCTTGCCATATCCCATTCGATAAAACTTTCAAGGCTAAGTAACACAAGAAGTCAGACCACACCAATAACCTTAAGGTCACGTTCTTCCCTAATTAATAATCTAACTTTGGTCCCTAGTCCACGTGACACTTGTTCTGCTAGGGTTGCGGGTGATTCGGCACAAACGGACGGAAAATCGATTATGTATTTTGCCGCTCGTATTATACAGCACGCCTTACCGCTTATCCATTAGAACTAGAACGTTTGATCGCTAGTTATTATGAACAATGTTCGCACGAACTTGCGATGGACACTTAGTCGCTTTCTTCTTAATAGAAAGAAGAGTCGAACTGGTGTACTAATTGACATTCGCGCGGGGTATTCGCGCGAATAAAATGTTCATACGAATGCGCAATCAAACATACTGATACCAAACAGGTGGCCTAATTGACATTCGCGCGAACGTTATGTGCGCAGCGTACGCGATTGGGGGCGGGGAAGGGGAATGCAGGAGTACAGAGGCTCGTTGTTTGTGTGTTTCAGTAACGGTTTTTCTGAAATTTAAGTATTTATCTGCGCGTTTCTGATGTGAATTGAAACGTGACTTAGGGAATATGTAACCGTCCATCCTCGGTGATCGCTTATATTAGGATAGTTTGAAATAGAGCGAGTACGCGATCTCTTTCGTGCGACGATCGCGTACTCGCGCAACGATTGCTTTTGATTAGGTGGCGGCCTTATAGTGACAACCCTGCCCTGAGCCCTGAAACTTGTCACAACTTCCTGATGAGAAACGGCAAGAAATCTCATCAAAAACTGCTTTTGTTTTTAATGTATTTTCGTGTTATGAAAGAGAAATTGTTCTGCTTAAAGGGCTACGACGTGACGTAAACAGGAAAGCCAGTCACTGGGATCACGTGGCATGATACAGGCGTCGATGGCACAGTTTCATGTCCGTTTGGTACCTGTCCAGCCGCCGGCGACAAGCAACGAGCAGTGTTTGTGCGATGGTGATGAGCGATTACTCATTGGCATATGCATGCATATGTACCAAGCGTGGTCTTTCGGCGAGTGTTCTGCCCACCAAGCGAGCGTCGCTGAGCGAGTACCCTCTTTGATAGCCTTTGTCACTGCGACAAACGAATACTCGCCGACCTCATTACACGGGAGCTAGCACCTTTTTTTACGTTTCTTGAACGAGAAAATCGTTGATAGCTAGATCGCTTCCTCGTCACCTTTGAGCGAGCTCTTGAAGATTTTAATGGGTTTTGATGATGAAGTATTTCAAATGTCTATTCTTTCCTTTATAATCTGACTACCTTAGGTAACGATCAAATGCTTTTCAATTAAGAAAAATACCTTAGGTACCTATTTAAATCATGTTTTATTTATCCCTAGTTAGATTTTATATTGAATCAAACTTTTGTATTATTCACCGATATGGCACAACACTTTTTTAACCTTGGATATTTTCGTCAATTGTGGACCGATTTTGGATATCCTATTTCATTTGGTAAAAGAAATTTTCGCGGTGGTCTCCTACAAATTGTATTAACTTTGCTTGGGTAGTTTTTGCGTAAGCTTCAATAATACGTATTTTTCCAAGTCTATGTGGATGATATAATAACTTCCTCTCAATGTTATTTACATAGCAGCTATACTCCATTTACTATAGCATTAGACAAATAACGGCTAAATAACGACAGTCATTGTGTAATATTGTTGAAATTACTGCACTTTAGAGTTATTTTTTTTAATGTAAATGGTAAACAGATTACAGTACTTTGTATTTATCGTGAAATAACGGAGTTTATTAAACGTTTACATCGAAATAACGAAAGGGTGAGAACAGTTATCTGTCTAATGTTATGATAAATGGAGTATAGTAGTATTTGAATTTGTATGGGGCAGATACCGCAACTAAAAATAAAAACTTTTACAAAAAAAAAGAAAAAAAAAACTTCAAAAAAAAGGATTTTAATTTTGGAATGTTGCTTAAAATTTTTGTTCAATCAGTGTACGTACTTTAATATACACCATTTTCTTTTTCTCTTATGTCGTTAAAGGAGACCTCTTAATATCACTTGCCCTTCCATTCGGGCATCCTCTTACACACTGGTAATAAGAAACTAATGAAGCACACTACACACTGCTGGTAATTACACCCGTGTGTTCCACTCACAAATTTTTATGTTTTTGTGCCAGACGACCTAAAGGACGTTCCTTTTTACGGATTCCGTAGTTAAGTGGTAAGAGTTTAGGGAAACTTCGTGCAGTCTTGGAAATGGAATGTAACTAGTGATATTGTTACCGTATGTATTTCATTATTTCCTAAGATATATAGCACATTAGCTTTTGTACATAGTCGTATGCGTCCTCATTTATAACAGACCAGTCAAAACGGTCGTGCGCCTTTCGTATTTCGGGCGTAAGAATTACGCCCGAAATATCATAGCTTCGCTTTTAGCGATAAGACCGCCCATTGTGACACCCTATGTAACAGTTCTACATTTATATCTGTAATTTTTATGGTGTACATAATAAAGAGTATTCTATCTATCTATCTATCTATCTTATTATATTTTTATTTGCTTATTATTATTATTATATTTTTGGTTTTTTGGCCAGTCTATCCACACCAAAAAGTAAGTTGGGAGTCTCATTTCCTACGAAAAGTATCGGAAAAGTTTTTTGGGATTTATGACTTTTCTAATACTCAATCCTCAGTTGGTCTGATAAAGTTTTTTGATCCTTATAAGTAACAGGATCGATTGACATCAATTTTTTTTTTGTGTTAATAACTACCGCTGACTGTAATTTTTTTTTTTTTTCAAATCTAAGAACGGGAATCAAAATTTAAAAAATAATAATAAAGACAGTCTCCTAAAACCGTTTTTCTGTAACTAAAACGGTTAAGGTACCTAACCTTACTGCCCCGTCTCCAAAATCCATTCTGTATAGAGTAATAGTCTTACGGCACACTATTTCACTATACAGGGTGGATTTTTTAGAGTCTGAACTGCATTTTAGGTAACACAAGAAATAAGCAGAGAACGGAGTAAAGCGGGTAGACATTCACGTATTAAAATGTAGATCAGTACATTTTTTTTTTACATTTATTATTCCTAGACCACACAATCCCAGGGCCTCAAGTCTGCTATTAAAATAGTGTCAGAATGGTCTATTATTGATTTCATAATTGTTGATTTTGACAAGTTTGGTAATCTACTAATATAATGGCGTCATTATGACTTTCCAATGGTCAGCCACTGACACTCCATTGAAAGAATTGGTAATCTCGTACATAATGACAAATTAAACTTCCTACTAAACTTCCAACTTCCTACTACTTCAGATTGCTTATAACACTAATAAATAATATGTAAAAATATATATAAATGAAGTCTGGCATGAATAAATGTTCAAAATGCCATTGTAATACAATTCTATTACGAGACCATTGACCGACCAATGATCGACCATTATGTATTTAGCAGATTACGAACTTTTAGCAAAATAACAATGGGATCGTGTTGGAGTGATGAATTTATAAAAATAGCAGACTTGGGCCCCTGAACATTAACATTCATGTATCTCCAATTACTTAGGTATTTCAGTCACAAACTAAAACCTATTTCAAGCTAAATCTAGATCGTTTTTCTTCGATTCTGAGCCTATTTTTATCTTATTTGTCGAGACAAGGTTTTGAACCCATTTCAGACCACAATCCCTTCTGACATAAACCTATTTTTCCCTAATCCTCCGTTTTCTAGTCTATCAGACATTTGGTAGATCTTAATTGAATTTATGTGAAGTTTTCTGAATAATATGAATAGACTAGAATATTACGTACACCATAAGGATTCAAGATATAAAAATGTAGAAATTTTACATAGGGTGACACAATAGGTGGTATTATTTTTAAGACATTATTTTTGTGATAAGTTTAACTCGCACACTGACTTTTTATTTGTACAAAATAATACAATATTTGTAAATATGTGAGCACTTTGTATCACATGGTTAATTTATCCGTCAATGCTTAATTTTTTATTGTTATTACCTGTTGTTTTATAGTAATTTTATTCTAAGTACATCGTCTTCACATGTAATGATATAATTGATGTAAACAAACTATTGTAAAACAGTATAAAAGAGTAACGGTGGAGTTTCATTCTTCTCCATGCGAAACTTAGTAGTTCATCATCATTATCATTTCAGCCGAAAGACGTCCACTGCTGAACATAGGCCTCCCCCAAGCACCGCCACTTCGTCCAATTCTGTGCTTCCCGCATCCACCGGATTCCTGCGGCTTTCATAAGGTCATCGGTCCACCTTGTGGGAGGCCTTCCAACGCTACGTCTTCCGGTACGCGGTCGCCACTCCAGAACCTTTCGGCCCCAACGGCCATCTGTTCTGCGCGCAATGTGCCCTACCCATTGCCACTTAAGTTAGAAAATGTAGTTAAACGTATTTCACAAACTCAAATTACAAAATTAAAAATTATTAGGTCTTTAATTTTCATAGTGGGCACGTAAAACAACAGCACATAAAAAACAATTTATATCATAACCGAACCTGAGAACATCTTCAAAGTAACGTCATTCACAAAATTAATTGCACAACAGGGTTGACTGACAAAGTTATTTGTAGCTAATAAAAACCTGGCAAATTCATGATGAAGCGAGAGTGGAGAGTTCCGTACACAGTTTAATTTTTAGGGTACCGTACCTCAAGAGGAAAAAGGAACCATAAAGACCACTTTGTTGTCCGTCTGTTCGTCTGTTGTAGCATAATTAGTCGATTACTAAAATTAACTAATTACGAGTACCTATGGCAGTATTTAGTCTATGGCACGGGAGTTGTCACTTCTCTACATTGTTCGAGAAGGTTTCATGCGAGGCTATAAAAGTCCTCGTAGCTTGGAAACCACTCCTTTTTATACCAAAGCTGTGTGCTTGGGTGAGTATTAGGGTGAGTATTATATTGTGTTCATCAGGTCTATGTCCCGGCAGCCACGCTTGTCTTGTTTAATTATTACGGGGCCGTCGGCAATTTCTGTTCACAATAACCTATGCATCTCTATTGTCATTGTTCACCACAATTACAAAGCTGCCATCCAGCTGCTTAAACTGCCTTGCACGTGTATGATGAGGACCCCTATGGTTCAAGGCTGCGCCTACTGCCTGTGCATCTAATTTATCTTTGTAAACCACTGCGATGTGGTAGCTTCCTTTGCCTTCCACTTTCCACGCTTGCCTGGGCTACAGCTACACGCATCGCAGAGGCTTACGGGAGTCTTCCTGGAGCTTACGGGTGCCCCATTGCGCTGATTCCAGGGTTCTTTCTACATGCTTACATCGCACCAACCAGCCGCTGCCGGCTGACCTACGGTGGACGCCTCTACAGCGTCCGTCGAGTGCCTTACCGCACATTACTACCTGGACCTTGAGGGCCGTCTCGTCCTTGCCTGGTGGCCTCTACAGCCACTACCTACACCAAGGGCGGCGAGCGCCGTTTGCTACCTGATTAACTGCCACTGCGGTGCCAGCCGGATGGTCCAGCCCAGGACAGTTCCCACTTCTCCCTTCTAAATTCTCATCAGTGAAAGGACTCTTAAGATAGAACCTACACCCTGAATCTGTGCTGATTTAATAATCGTAATTTAAGTGGTATCTGCCTTATTCATTTCCTTACCACTAAACCCACTACGTCACAGTGGCGCCCAACGTGGGGCACGATGTATCTGTATGTCAAGACATTTTTTCTCAGGAACGCAATGAGGTATCAAGTTGAAATTAATATCAAATAATCTGGTAATTTTATTCTAGGTACTACATCGTCTAATCATTATAAATAGCTAGTTTCTGTCCGTGACTTATTCCGCGTGAAACTTGTTCCCCCGTCCCACCCTATCGCATCACATCGCGTCGCCCGCGCGCTTTTCTTCGTTTTCGCTTAGCGTTATTTCTGACTTTTTTCTTTTTGCTCGGCATGGTCGTAGCGTGATTTTATAGATTGTAAATCTTTGATCAAGAACTGGGCTATCAAATACAAAAGCAATTATTCCTATCCGACTAGGGTCCACGCACAACGGACTAAATGGGAGTGTAAGTGCGGAAAAGGGAGCCCCATCATCATCATTATCCTATCCGACTACAAGTTCTTTTTAAACCAACAAACAAAAAAACAAACTCTACAGGTTTATTATTAGTATTATTAGTATAGATGTATACAAAATACCTAAAACGTACTTCCTATGGAGTTTCTTGCCCATTCTTCTCCATACGAAACTACTTTTTGGAAGGGGCACCTAGAATAGATTTAAAAAATATTTTGTTGCACAAGTGGCACTAATGAATTATGTGTTTATTTAAACCATTTAAAAAATACTTAAAATACAGTTTTTCCGAGATACTGCTTATTTTTACGAAATACTGTTTATTGTCCCACTTTGAAGTTGACTTTGAAGTTGGTAACCCTACACCCTAGATGTCAAAAATCAAGAAATGCTATTTAGTATGGAACTATAATGAAAAAAATAGTATATTTAATATCGAGGGACTAAACGAAGCCATAATATACCAGAGGTAGTTTGACTCACGAGCGTGCGAGGGAGTCAATGAAACCGATGGTATATTAAGTTGGCGTTTAGTCTCGAGGTGCAAACTGTACTTTTCACTTTTAGTGCGAGAAAAATAGTAAATTTAGTACAAAAACATTTAATAAATATTACTTAATAAAATAAAAATCACAAAAAAAAAAATTACTAGAAGCTAAATGTACATTTCGAATTATTTGTAATATTGTATATAAATTTATTTAAAACCGAACAAATCAACACTTGAAAAAAATTCGAAATATTCTCGGTCAGTTTTTTCTTCACAAATGTATATATGTCATTTCTTTTTCATCACAAAATAAAACATATCGCGCCACCTTCTTTGCGGAAAAATCATGGAACTAAAACTCTCAACATTTTAGAAATGAAGATGGTCCACACTTCACAGATAATAGTATATTTACTGGCTGTTTGAGTTTGTCTGTGTAACATGAAGGAAATTAAAAAAACTAATTACTTTTCACTCCCTAGAGACTAAAGTAGTCACTTTAGTCCCGCTTCGTAGGGCTATATTGGCGTACTTTTAGAGCATGAGAAGTGAAAAAGTTATAATTTTGCTACAAAAACAACAGAGATAATATGTACAGTACAGATTACAGATTTTAAGTGGTCACACTGCGCTTGCAGATTGCCAGATTTGGGCATTGATCGAACATTTTTTCACTACGGAACCCAAAATCCAAGAAAGCAAAAGAGATAATGTCCCCCCTTAAACTGAAGGGCAGCAAAATTAGACCCACTATGCTAATTAAGTAACACTAAGTTATAAGACTAAATGCTATAAGGCTACTAAACATGAAGTCGTTTTAAGTTTAACTCAACTTTGTTCATTCAGCTTTTAAGTAACTTGGGGATTGTGTTATTACTTTTTGTTAGACTCAAGGAAGGTGAACTTAAACTTTTAATGAATGGCTTACAGTATTTCGGAGAAGTCAAGGTTTGAAAATCTCTAAAACTAATTATAATATCACAATTTTAAACGATTTCTACAAACGAAACCAAAGCATTCAAAATCAACCAAAGCATCAATTTTAAAGCACGGTTGGCGCAGAGGTTAAGATAAGATAAGAATTAAGTTGAATTGACCCCAAGAACAAACTTTTGTAGTTGATTTTTTTTTCCATACTCAAGGAAGGGAGAAATGGGAGAACATGTTTTTCAACCACAATGTTAATTTGTTCTTCAGATGAATTCGTTCCAACTACGGAACCGTTCATTGTGCGTGGTCCGACTCGCACTTTACTGGTTTGTAATATTTGAAAACTACCAAAACGACATAAGTGTGTCTCTATTCAAATATAGAAGTGAAATGAAATGAAATGAAATGAAATGAAATCGTTTATTCTGTAAATAGGATATCGGAATCACTTTTACACGTCATATAAAAAATATAAAAACAAGCTTGAGGAAGTCGACATTTCCTATCTGACTATCCCTGAGAAGAAATGGCGAAACAAACTCAGGGGTCAAAGTCTCTTTTAAAGTCCAGACATAATCTTGGTCAGATCATGTGAGGACCATGTAGATCCGTGTCTGAAATGGTCTTTTGAGGAAAGAACCACACAATTTTGAGTGGACCTGTCCAGTCAGTGCAAGCATTTGTCAGTAAACGTGTAGCTCAACTCAGGATTTAAGGAGCTCAACGACTCGACGAACAATACCAAAGAAAGGACATTTGGGTAGGCCGCATAAAGTACTCAAAAAACCAGACCATCATTAAAACTACTTGAGAAAGAGGAAAAAGAGATAATCTTAAAGAAAACAAATGACCCACATAGTGCTCACATTCACAATAATTAAAGTAATACGAGGGCGGCACTGAAAATTTCGGGAATCAAGGAAGACACACAACATTACTATTTAAAAATGTATTTATTGCTTTTCGAAGTATTCTCCGCGAAATTTGACACATTTTTCCATACGATGGAACCAATCATTGAAGCAACCATTCCATTCGGAGTTGGGGTCTCCAAAATTGCCGTTTTGTAGGCGTCCACAGCTTCTTCAGGTGATGAAAATCTCTGTCCACGCAATTTATTCTTTATTTTAGGGAAAGTATAGAAATCATTAGGGCTTAGGTCGGGGCTGTACGGCGGATGGTCTAATAATTCTATGTTTTCTTGCTCTAAAAACTCTTTTGTTCTGTGCGCGGTGTGAGAACTCGCATTGTCGTGATGGAGGATGATGCGGCGGTTGCAGTTCTCTTTACGGAGTTCAGAAACGACCTGTGGCAAACAAATGCTAGCATACCATTCTGCATTAACCGTTCTTTGTTCCTCAAGAGGAATAGTCGTAACATGGCCGGTTTTGGAGACAAACGTGGCCACCATTTTTTTTGCAACACTCCGTGAACGAACAATTTTTGTTGGCTTTCACTCATTTTCGAACACCCAAACTCGTGACTGGTTTTTTGTTTCGGGTTCGTACGCATATATCCAGGATTCGTCACCTGATACGATGTTGTATACAGCATTTGAGGATCCTGCGTGGAATCTTTCGAGAGTTCTGACGCACCAAGTAACGCGAGCCGCTTTTTGCTCTTCACAGAGCGAATGCAGTATCCATCGGGAAAACAACTTTTTTACACCTAATTGTTCATGCAAGATTATTTGTATTTGACTCATGCCAATGTCTAAAGTTGCCTGAATTTCGCGGTATGTCACATGTCGATCTTCCTCAATCAGCTTACGCACAGCATCAACGTTTTCTTGGGTGACTGCAGTTTTTGGACGACCTTGACGGGGATCATCACTGAGCTTGACACGTCCACGTTGAAATTCAGAAAATCAGCGATAAATTGTGGTTTTGGATGGGGCTTCATCACCAAATGCAGAAATCATCCGGTCAACACACTGTTTTTGTGTTAAACCACTTCGAAAGTCATAATAAATCATCGCTCTTGAATTTTCTCGAGTCAATTCCATTTTCTCAACGACTAAACAAGTTTGACAAAACCTTGTGATAAGACCGAGAATCTTTTTTTAAATAAATAAATGGTATTCGATTTTTTAAACCAAGGAGTTTTCAATTAAAAAGATTTTAATATGACAGGAACAGTGGAAATATTCCATTCCCGATACTTTTAGTGCAGCCCTCGTATATGTAATACTTTTCAAAGTAAATATTCATGTCATTTTGTATATAATATTTAATAATGTCAATAATTAGGTATGTATATAAAACGTTGTATAATTATTTATAATTTTTTAAGAGTAAGAGAGCATTACCTTTCCTCTCAGCTGTGAGTATTTTATGTATGTATTTATATATTTTAGTTTTATTTAAGTATATTATGTTATATTAAATGTTTTAATTTAAGACTACCCATACTTTTATCTTCTTGTTCTCACACACCTACATTTCTTTTTCATTTCTCCTTTCGCAAGTCTACTGGAAGATATTTATTAAGAAATAAGCAATACCTTTTTTATTAAAATTATTATTATGTCGTATCTCTTTATGTATTTTACTGTATGTACATCATTTCAGCCGAAAGACGTCCAGTGCTGGACATAAGCTTCCCCTTGGCAGGCGAGTTGGCGATCGCAGTATGGTGTTAAAAACGCATATATAGAGAACGCTGCTGTATGTAGATAAATAATAAAAATAAAATAATAAAACTGCCATGAAAATAGGTACCTTTTGCACAATTAAGACATTTTTTTAAACACGCTTTGGTCCAAAGGGGTGCCAGGCTTTTCTATGCCGAAACAGAGACCCGCACAACATCGACACAGGAAGAAAATAAAGTACCCTAACTTTGTGTCAAAAACTATACACGAAAATGACATTTATTTATATATAAATAAAGGCTATTACTAAATAAAAGCCACTTAAATAAAAACCTATTATTAGAAAACGGAACGTAAGTCTCTATGCCAAGAACTGCAGTTATTATGAACTTTATTAGACACTTACTTATTTAGAGCTATTATAACTTGTTTGCTCGTAGAATCTTAAGCTAGAAAATGATGTTTCATTTTACAAGTGAGTGAACTTTTACTGATATAGTTTTCTAGTAGGTATTACTCGTACTTAGGTGGAGCAAAACTTTCACCCAGTTTATACAAAGAAAAGAAAGAAATAAAAATAGGTTTATTTATCACAGAAACAAGAAAGAAGAGATAGAAAGTATCGATATCATTAAAACCAGCAGCATTTTAAAGGTACAAGCTTATAAGCTGCCTGCGACTTTGTAATCGTGAATTTAAGAATTTCTCAACAGCAATCTAAAAGCCATATAAAATGCTCCATGGTATAACAGAAACTCAGAGTTAGATGATTACCCATCCACGCACCAACCGCGGTAAGCGTAGCTTACTCAATCGACCCATATGGTTGTTATTACTTAGCCACGAGATCTGTTGTCTTAAAATTTGCATTTTCCAAGGCCTCATTATTCACTGTTGATTTTATGATAATTTGCATGACACATGCCTCGTGATTATTTTAGAGTTACGGGCGTAGCTTAGATCTAATGTTGGTTATTCGGTTAAAGAACCGAAAATGGATGATTATATTATATTATATTATATTATGATTACATGCTCAAAGGAGCATAAATAATGAAAATCGGTATCTTTTTTTTTTTTTTAACTATATTTTTTCTAAATATAGTTTTTGATAAAATAATGAAAAAGTGTTTATTTACAAATATAATAATTTTACAATACATATTATTGCTCCTGCAAAACCGCAAAGCCGTTTGGTGGCAGACGTAGCTCCTTTTTTTTAAAGATATCGGTAAACATAATTTATAATAACACTTTTCCACGAAGAAAGAAAGATATACATTTGTTTAGCATAGATTAAAAAGCACATGACACAATATAATTTACAGCAGATAAATAAAAATCTAATAAAAAGTGTAAAGTGTGATGTAAGAAATCTAAAAAAGATAGCAGGCATGTGTGCCTCACGGCTACATCAAAAAGGCCCAGTTCAGCAAAAATGCCAGACAATTAGTATCTGACGCCGGTTTTTAACAGGACCTGAAGTGTGAGGCGACAAATGTATCTAAATCAATTTTATACTGCAACGTGTGTATGGATACTTAAATAATAGTAGATTGTTACACAAGGGGCTAAAATGACCCATTTATACGAGGTAGTTTTACTCCCGAGCCTCAGCGAGGGAGTAAATAGAAACAGAATGACTTATAATGGGTTTTTAGCGCCGTGTGGAACACTACTTTTTACTACGATTCCGAGAAATTAAAATAATCCAATAAGATATTAAAAATAAATTACGGCCACTAATTCAATTTGCAAATTAGAGAAAAATTAATTCTAAAGAATTATACCAAAGAGATCGCCGATTTTAGTTCCATTTTCAAAAATAAAATGTTTTTATTTTTTTATGAAACAGTAATAAGTCGAGTCTTTATTCATGATTATTCTACTTATGACTAAAGACTTTTTCGTTTTTGTATGATCATTGTAATTTGACAGACAAAAATTAAAAAAAAAAAACTTTTTCCCCTAGAGGAAGAAATGCTATTTTTTCTTTACTCTGGTACGCTTCAATGACGGTCTTTTTGAGCAAGAGGAGTGAAAAATATTTTTTTGTCAGATAAAAATTATAATGAGTCTGTACATAAAATATTGAATAAAAATGCAAAACAAAGCAAAAACCTCTGATAATTAAATGTCCGTCTCTTTTATTTTACAGACCTTCGTTAATTAGTAAATAAAAATCTGTAAAATATCATAATATGATTATGACATTTAGTGTGACCATATCTAGCTTCCGTTGCGCTTATATGAGTTACTGCGGTAAGCCTCGTCTAAAAGCGTCTATCATTTTAATTAATCTAATCGGTGGTGGCAGATTATTCCATACTTTGGAAGCCGCATAACGAAAGCTGCCTCTAAAAGCGGCTATACCCTGAGACTGAGTCGAAAGTTGCTGTGAGTATTGCCTTCGCTATATGTAGTTAAAGCACACGCTAAACCATTCATGTATGTAGACCTTAAAAATCAGTAAAAGATCGTTATGATTAAGACATTTAGTGTGACCATAACCAGCTGCCGTTGCGCTTCTATGAGTTACTGCCGTGTCGTCTAAAATCGTCTATCGTGATAATTAATCTAATCGGTGGTGGCAGGTTATTCCATACTTTGGAAAGCTGTCTCTAAAAAGCGGCTGTACCCTTTTTTGGGTGGGAAATGAACCCGCTCTGGGCGGAGCGGGAGGTCATGTCAGACTTTTACTGACTAAAACCTACCCGTGTTCCTTCAGTTGCCTGTGTGCCAGGGCCACGGTATCCCTTTCGGACAAACCCGAAACCCTGGCAGGCATCGGTCCTAATGGACCCCGACAGCTTTAAGGCGCGCGTGGAACACAACGCGCCGTCGACCCGGGCCTGGTCCTTACCGGACAGCGAGCTGCTCATAGCTCGCAGTCCGCAAGCCCGCGCCTACGGTGGCCGGGAATCAGCAATTGATTCCTGCCGCCCATGGCGACTAGAAGCGTGAGGCGTACAGAGTTCCTCTCCCTCACGCGGTCCGCCTCCTCCTTCGCAAGCATTACTGCTTCGCAGAAGGAGGTGGCAGCATTGCCTTCGCTATAGCTGAAGCATACGGCTGAACCATTCATGTATCTGTACATTGTGTAATATCATAGAATACAAAATATTCACAACCCAACTAGTATGCTATGGGTACACCCATTTATTATATTTTTAGTTTTCTCATGACTTGTTTAACGCGCCTGGAATACACAATGTATTGTGTCGGCAAGGAACTATAAATCATTATTTGAGATGTTTATTTTCCGTTTAGTTGTATAAATAACAGAGGAACTTATATAGAAAATAAAAGCATCGATGGAAACAGACAAGCACTTTTGTAGTCTCCTTTTTTAACCGACTTCAGAAAATGGAGGAAGTTCTCAATTCATCGGAACCTTTTTTTTTTATGTATCTTATTCGAAGATGGCTGGATCGATTTGGATTTTTTTTTTGTTTGAAAGTGTCTACTTCCCAGGTAGTCCCATGATCATCAAGTCAGGATCTGATGATGGGATCCTGGAGAAATAGAGAGAACTCTTCAAATTTTATAGGCATACTTGAAGCGATTTGGGTAGTTTTTGGTAGAGTACTTTCTCGGAGTGGTCCAACTTCAATTTGGTGAAGATCGTGAAAATGGTACCATCGAACTGATCTGAAGATGAAGCCGGAAAGTATGCAGCGGAACTCCGTAATAAAACAATGTATCCTAGCCGTGTTTGAGCTTAATGGAATTGTCATGACATACACTCGGGCTATAAATGATTATTAACCGATTTTTATAAATTTTGCCCAGAAAAAAAAAAAACTAGCCAAGTAGTTTTTTGAGTTAGATTCGATAATACGTATTTAATCCACTTCGTATATCGTGTCTCGCTATTGTTTGTGTGGTGTAGCAAGTAGTGGTAATCGAATTGTTATGGGGTAGGTACCATAACCAAAAATAAAAAAACTTTTTAACCAAAATAAAAACCGACTTCCAAAAAAAACACTTCAAAGTGTAAAATAACTTTAATTTCGGAAGTCGGTGTCTTTGGATCTGTATTTTAGTTTTTTGCCACCGACTTCCGAAATTAAAGTTATTTTTCACTTCGTAGAGTTTTTTTTTTTAAGTCGGTTTTTTTAAGTGTTTTATTTTTCACATTTTAGTTATGGTACTTACCCCACAATAATTCGATTACCACTACTTGCTACAACACACAAACAACAGCAACACAAGATATACGAAGTGGATTAAATACGTATATTATCGAAGCTAACTCAAAAAAATTACTTGGGTAGTTTTTTCTAAAATAATTTTTTTTTTCTTTTTTTGTCCAAAGACACCGAATTCTGAAATTAAATTTATTTTTCACTTCGTAGTAATTTTTTTTTTTTGGAAGTCGGCTTTTTTTTATAAAAATATATAATATGAAAAAAGAAAAATTAACAATAAGTTCTTTAAAAAAAAAATTGTCGTTTATCATTTTTAAAAGATACCTAATAATTGTAATTAACTACGTACCTATTTACTTATCAAAAGTTCAAAGGATATTTAAAATTCCCAACCAAATATTTCAAAACTGAAACCACAAAAAATATGTATCATTCATCAATTCTATAATCCAAGTAAAACACCTATAAATATTGTATTAACCAGACCCAAATAACACCAATAACTCACACCCGAACATTTCAAACCTAACTCATAAACTCAAATCTAATCAAACTAGAAGCCTAATTGGCTGTCGCTAACCGTAATCAATCACAATTAAACTTACCCTGTTCAATTTAACTAGTTAAACACAAAATTTTCACAAAGTTTCAACTCACTGTTAAATCACTTTCAATAAAAAACGACACTTTTACGAAAAATAACCATCTTTAAAAAAATCTGTCAAAAAATCACTGTGTATACTCCAATTTTTTTAAAATTATATCTGTAGTTTTTTTATTAGGAGAAACGTTCGTAAGTTACTGTTCTTTTCAAAAATCGAAGCTCATACGACAAGCGTACCCAACCGATGCTGAAATGCTACTGAAGTCGTAGCGCGATTCGGCTCAAGTTTCGGGCTAAAAAACTTTGATAGGCAAACGAACTATGACGTTCACCCCTGGTTCGTTTATCCCATGGAATTAGTTTTTGTTTTTGGATTTAGTTGTGGATAAATAATAAATTAAAGGAGTGTAATGTTCGTTTGATTCAATTACGTCCAATGTCTATGTGCATTTTGGCGTGAATGAACTGGTGAATACTTTTATTTTTCGTCTTTTAGGTTGTCGGGCTTGATTTCAGCATGAGTGATCTTCTTACATTTATACAATACTACAAATAAATAAAAAGAGTCTGTTTGTTATATCAAAATAATAGCTTTTTTATTAAATGCATATGAAAGTATACAGGATGGAATTTTTTGACGGGGCAGTAAGGGTAGGTACCTAAGCCGTTGCAGTTACAGGAAAACGGTTTCAGAAGATTGTTCTTATTTTGTTGAAAAATTGTGATCCCCAATTCACAGATTAAAAAAAATGTAGTCAGCAAGAGGATGGGCCATTTTCACAAAAACTTTTTTGATTACAATCGATCCTGTTTCTTATGAGGATCAAAAAATGCTATCGGACCAACTGAGGTTTGAGTACTAGAAAAGTCAGAAATCGCAAAAAAACTTTTCCCATACATTTCGTAGAATGAGAAAATGAGAGTCCAACTTACTTTTTTCTGATGGGTAGACTGGCCACTACCAAAGACTGAAAACGCAAAAACTTTTCCCATATAAGTCTAAACGTTGTAAGCTAGAAGAACATTTTTCCCAGAATTACCGAAATCACAAACAACAAACTACCTGAATTTTGTTCTCAAAGTAAATAAAATAAATTATAACGCGTTTTCGTTCGAAATCCAATGTTTTTTTTTTTTTTTTTCATCTTTGGCCAGCTTTTACTGAAGCGATTTTTTTTTCACCTTAAAAATCTTATATAACAATTTTTTTTAATAAGTTTTAACAGCTTGTTTTAAAAAAGGATTTTCTTACATTTTATTTTGTACTATTTAGCATTACAATTTGTTTAAATATCTGTCCTATAACCTTCACTTGAAAGGTACTTGTAAAGACAAATCCAACGAACCCAAACATGCCTTTACACAAGTCATGGTGTGCAGCCAACTGAGTTGTACTATCCAAGTCATGTCATAATTTAAAACGGGCTATCATAATTTGAATGCGTATGTAAAATTTGGTGTGTCTGCTGATGACTACTGAGGATTTTTCTGGTCTGAAACCAATCCTGGGTACTGCAGCCAGGTCGTGGTGGACTTTAGAAAGGAATATCATAATTACATGCGTATATAAAATTTCTTGTCTTTATCTTTGACCGTTGAGAGGTTCCCTCGTCTCGCCTGGGTGTCATGGTCATGCACCATGTTTAAATCCAAAATCTTAGAAACTGAACCAACATGTAATATTTCAGTATGCAAGATTTGTCGGCAAGAACAAGGCAAGTTTAATAAAAGCATATAAAAATAAAAGCATTGTAACAAAAAAAAAGACTTGGAATATTTTGGAAGTCTGTTGTTATTTTGCGCAAAAAAGATTTTATTTTTCACGTTTTCAATATTCAAAATAATAAATTCAAAAAGAAATATTCCAAAAAGAAATCAGGCATCAGGTGGAATATACCGCAAAGCTGTGGTGCGCAAAACTGCAATTCTACTCATACTTTTGTATTTGTGTACCAATTCCGATTCAAAACCGAATGTTGAAACTCCTCGTTTTTCCCCTTCCGGCCATGTTTTGTACGTCGCCGGTAGCTTTTGACTGGTAAAAAAGGTTGCACGTACCAATTTTTAAATGGCTGCGTTTCTTTTGTTTTTGGTTTTAGCTGCGGTAGTGTGGATGCTGGAATATGACTGCGCAATTTGGATATCATCTCTCAAATAATTGCCTTGCCTTATGGGGTACCTTTTCGATACATAATATGTAAAAACCGGCAAGTGCGTGTAGGGAAGAATTTATCTCAAGAACATACTTTACATTTTAGTCGAGTAACAAGAGTTCTCACTTATTACAAATTTAAGTTTGTACGAAGACCAAAATTGACCATTTGACGGAGCAAAAAATCTGAAAAAAATATAGAAAATAGTTCTTTACGCATAAAGATTACAGGAAAAACATTTTTTTGTTATTTTTTTTTTCAAATTTTTTGTCTTAAATGACATTAACTCTAATACAAATAAATACAGAATTTTATGCTAAGTTTAAACTTCAAAAAATTTATGGTTATACCGAAGCGATTCCTAGGATAACTTTATCCCGCTTTTATTTGTATGGCGTACGTATAATTATATTTTAAAATAATACAAAAGAAAAAAAAAACTGAAATAAGGAACAACAAGCCCTTTTATTTGCTAAGCTACACGATACAGTTAATTTTTTTTTTTTTTTTAATTTTTAGTGTGTAAAGTGACCGCCCCATATTCAAAATTCATTTATTTACGTTACTCGTTCGTGTTCGAGTCGCAGAAGTTCATAATGTGTACTGTAACGAAGCAGGAGTTTGGCCCAATAAAATTCTAGAATACTTTTAATACAACGGTATATTTTGAACACAGTCACGTTCTTAGCAAATCATTTTTCAAGACTGGCGTCATCGTGGTCGTCTCTGCGCCCCCGAAGGGAGCGCGAGGATTCGGTATTGGGGCTTTTTTGGCCCCTTGCCCGAGGCATTGGTCTATTGGTCCCCATAATTGGGGACCCGTCGTTGGGTTTTCCTCCCCCTCCCGTGGGAGGGGTGGGAGTGCTTTATCGCACACCTAGTCGCTTGAGGGGGGATTCCCCTCAGCGGTCTGAAGTGTGTTTCTGAAGGTGTGACTGTCGGAGCGCCCGAAGTTCTTCACGACGCCCGTGCTACCAGATCCCTGCTAGGTTAGATCCCCAGTTTTCTGGGGAAGGCCCGGCAGAAGCCGATCTAGCAACTAGGGCGTCGATTTTGGTTGGCGCTTACCAACAGTGAGTGCTTTCCCCGCCCCCTGCCACGTAACCGGAGCGAGCCGGTAGCGTTTCAGGGCGCGTGGCGTTGTGGTGTACGAGCGACTTGATATGTGTGTGCGTCGCTCGTTTCTCTGCGAATGTGGAGTGATGCGTGTGTGTGCTGAACGCGTGACGCCTTGTTAAAGGCTCTTACAGACTTGCGCGATATCGCGGGCGCGACAGGCACCGACAAAGAAATTCTGCTACTAGTGTCGCGTCGCGCCCGCGATATCGCACTAGTCTGTACGAGCCTTAACTTAGAATGCTTTGTGCGCGGCGGGGACTGGCTGTCACAGTTATGTTCTACCTTATTTATACTTTTACAATTTTAGTCAAAATACAATCAAGTAATTATTGGAAGTTGTATCTAATATTGAATTAACTATTTAAATGTAAATGTAAAATAATCGAATCAATTAGAGAGCATTTCTTAATATGAATTCTAATGCGATACATAACAATCACTGCATGATACGTTATACCCGGCGTATGTCTACTTGGTGTAGCCAGCAGTCGTTAATAGTACCAAATTTCAACTTAATCGAGATTCGGAGCAAATCGGCTGTGCCAGACGGATAGACAAACGGACAGACACACGTGTGATCCTAAAAGGGTTCCGTTTTTTTCCTTTTGAGGTACTGAACCCTAAAAAGCTTGGGCCACAAACGGATTGATGATTGAAGCATAATTTTCAGTTATTACATGCCGTACCATAATGTAAGGTCACGCCCGTAATCCCCGAAGGGCTGTTCAGAGATGGACCTACAGTAGACCAACATTTTGCCAGTTATGTTTAAGTCCCAGTTAAGAGGGGGGGGTGAGCCTGTCGCCAGTCAAAAGGTTGAGGTGCCAGTCAATAGACATAATTTTAATACTAGAGGTAAAGATAAAATAGATCAACCATTTTTCAGATTGTCTAAAGTAAGTACATCTTATATGGGGTAGGTACTGTGTTAAAATGTTACAACAAAATACCTGGTGATGTATTGCAATTAAATGAAAGAAAATTTAAAACATATATTAAAACTACACTTTGTAAACAAACTTATTACAAATTGGAGGATTATATCCAAGATAAGAATGCTTGGAAACATGCTGGTCTTGCTCCATAGGACTACAAAATCAAACAGGTTGTTAATTTACGCATAATGTATTATTTTTAAGACATTATTTTTATGATAAGTTTAACTCGCACACTGACTTTTTATTTGTACAAAATAATACAATATTTGTAAATATGTGAGCACCTTGTATCACATGGTTAATTTAATGCTTAATTTTTTATTGTTATTACTTGTTGTGTTATAGTAATTTTATTCTAAGTACATCGTCTTCACATGTAATGATATAATTGATGTATACAAACTATTGTAAAACAGTTTGAAAGAGTAACGGTGGAGTTTCTTGCCCATTCTTCTCCATGCGAAACTACCTTTTGGAAGGGGCAACTAGAATCAATTTTATTTCCGTGTAAATTTTGACTTTCAAAAGTGCCATATAAGTGCCTATTTGACATAAATGCTTTGACTTTGACTTTGAGGAAGTGATGATGTTGACGTCACGCTGACGAAGTTGCTCGAAGGCTGCACTAATGTCCATGTTTGGGGTCACCAGTATAGAGGTATGAGGAACAGAGTGTCACCCCGACTCACTTGGGAATCACCGCAGATAGTTCCTACTCATCGAGAACTATGCAGCACCCGGTTTCGACCCACTGGAACCACAACTGACCCTGGCAAGCATGATAATATGCACTGACTCAGCCCACTATCGACCTCCGGTCTCCAGAGGGGAGTGATGTGGCGGTATCTACAACGCCACATGCGATCTACGCATCAAAGACCTGACGTCACAAATCCTGCATCTCGCAATTAGAGTTTAGCGCGCGACTAGCATATGCAAGGTGATTTTTAATTCACTTTGGACCTTTCAGAGCGTGAAAGTACTCATGGTTAGGAGCAACTTTCACTATGGGACCAACTCTGAAATAACGAAAAAAATATCAGCTGTTTTATACAAAAATGCAATATTTACCCGATAAACATGTATGAAACAAACGATTTTTTTTGCTATTTCGTAGTTGGTCCCATAATGAAAGTTGCTTATAATCATAAGTACTTTCACCTCCTAAAAGGTTAACAGTAAATAAAAAATCACCGTGTATAATAAACAACATCCCGACATCAACCATCGGGCAGTTGCCCACCAGACACAACACCCGTCTGGTCGGAGGATCCTCCCTTTTCGATGGTGGATGAGTGAACTTTACACCCTGTTCCTTACACCTCTATATCATCAACCGGGCACCAACTCAGGCTCTGGGCTGCTCCTAAGAAGTTCCTGATGAAAAGACCTATTAACACTTTGCCCGACCTGGAAATTGAACTCAGGACCTCATGCTCAGCAGTAGCGCTTGATAACACTAGACCAACGAGTCAGTTGGATTTGGAGCAATCAATTAACTCGGCATATTGCAGTCCAGTGCTAGACATTAACCTCACCCAGGCTGCGCCACAATACCCTGTCCTCTGCCTTCTGCATCCAGTCTATTCCAGCCACTTTTTTGAGGTCTTCGGTTCATCTAGTTGGGGGGCATCCCACACTATGCTTGCTGATACGCGGTCTCCACTCCAGGATTCGTCTGCTCCACCGGCCATCAGTCCTTCGACAAATATGGCCAGCCCACTGCCACTTCAGCTTGCTTACTCCGCAGGCTACGTTACGATAATTTCGTTGGATTTGGATATCATTTCTCAAATAACTGCTTTGTCTTATAGTTTTTCAATATAGGTAGGTACGGTCAGCTGCAGAGAAATCTATCTGCAATGAATAAATACATTGCTAGGGGGTGAGATTTCTCTGCAGCTGACTGCACAATCACGCTTGACAGAAGATTTGGCGATCAAAGCATATCAGTTATAAGTTGTGCTATTGTAGGCCTTCTTATATTATCACTGAAACATGGCCGTAGAGAGAAAAGCTCAACTTTTTCTTAGATACACTAAGCTCGCAATTATTTTGATGTCAAATATTTCACCTCTTTTAATGTTTTCATAACCTGAAGGAGCACAAAGTATTCGTTAGAATGGTTGCCGAGAATTATAGAAAACTCACGACATCATTCTAATTTATACTATATTACAATGAGGTAAGAGTTACATTGCAATGACTTACTAATACTTTTAAGATAAGTTAATAGAACAATAGCCCTAAAACTAGCTAAGATATTCGACAGTAGGTATCTAAAATACCGGCCAAGTGCGTGTCGGACCACGCACAATGAATGGTTCCGTAGTTCCGACGAATTTATCCCAAGAACAAACTTAACATTGTAGTTGAAATACATGTTCTCCCTTACATTCCAACTGCAAATGTAAGTTGGTGGACTATTACCTACTCGTTATCTTGTAAATCCTACTTATCGGTGATAGTTTTCCTTTTAAGTTAGTTATACTACTGCCGTGATTTTTTTCACATATCCTAAACAACCATTTAGCTGGCGGGGGGGGGGGGACTTGACTCCATCAAAATTGTGTGTGTGTTTCTATTATATTCCCTAAGGGCGGGACATAGCTGATCACAATTAAATTTATTAAAGACCTGTATTATGTACATATCCTACCTATAATCTACAATAAAGATATTGATTGATTGATTGAAAAATGTGCACTTTAAAGCTTCATATTAGGTAAATGGATCCCTGATTCAAAGAATGGTTTCCAAAAACCCACAAAATATTGAACGGCCTATCTAACGATACCCTACACCATGGCAAAGACAAGAATAAAAAACCAATAAAATATTTTACAAAAGAAAAAAAAAACACTATTTCGGAGTGATTAATAAGTATACACATGTCAAATAATTACAGCTTTCTAGTACTAAGAGTTTCTGAGCTAAGCCGCGGACAGACAGACAAGCGGACATGGCAAAACTATAAGAGTGCCTTGTTGACTACGTAGGTACCCCTGTTTTCCCGATAATAATCATAACCCTGATTTTATCCAGCCACTGTCGGTCCCTTGCCATCCGGTAGGATGGCAGAGTCGGAGGGATCCGACTCTGGGATCCGACTCTTTAACCTGAGAAGACCTAGAAAAAAAAAACCTATCCCTAAAATGGACAAAAACTCAAAAGACCGAACAAAGAAGCATCTTTAACAAGAGTAGTAGTAGTACCTTAGTATAATTTTGTTACGAACCCCTACAGAAGTAATTAAGCATGTTTTCAGAACAATGAATCTTTTACACGTGTGAGATCTTATCTCATAAAACCTTCATAAATTGTACCGCGTCGACGTTATTTCACCCGCTTTTCCGGAGTATTATGGTAGAAACGTATCATTTCCATAATATTTCCCTCGATGTTGGACAGCCGTTTGCTTAAAGTCAACACAAGCGAAACACAACAAACAACTTGGAAAACACAATTTAGGCCTCAGGCATATACGCAAAGGGCATACAACGCCCTCAGAGTTCAACATAATAATCCCTTCAGAATATTGTTGCGGCTTCCACGTTACTGCAGTGCATCAGGAATGTTTGCCGAAGCACATATTGATGGGTTCAATAGTATCCTGCGAAAAAGGATGGCGTCCATGATGCGCAGAGTGCGTGGGAGCGTCAACGGGATTCTGAAGGTCATCAGTACATGTGCACGCACCCAGTGCGTCAGGTGAGCGCAACAAATATATGAATTAATAGTACATTACTTACCAAGGGCTGTAAAATAAAGAAAGCCCGAAATCGCAGGTATTTGTAAATATGCGATAGAGGTCTTTCTTTTTTACCGCCCGTGGTGAATACACAATTTTACATCTTCACCTGGCCATAATGCGAGTTTTACTGTACGCGTAGCGTGCGGTAATACTCACATTATGGCCAGGTGTGACGTAAATAATATTTATTACCAACATTTGTTATTTACTTAGTTATATTATATGTGTGTATGTATTAGTAACATATGGATCAATGTCTGAATTAATAGTATATTTTATATCGAGGGACTAAACGAAGCCATAATATACCAGAGGTGGTTTGACTCCCGAGCGTGCGAGGGAGTCAATAAAACCGAGTGTATTTAAGTTGGTGTTTAGTCTCGAGTTGCAAACAGTACTTTTCACTTTGAGTGCGAGAAAAATAGTCAATTTAGTTCAAAAACATTTAATAAATTTTATTCCATAAACTTTCGTAAGTTTTTAAGTAAATCTTCCGCGATTTTGGCGGCAAAAGATTATCTATTATGTTTTTTGCTCTATGCTCGACGTCAAACTTTTCACTGTCACTGGACATTCTGTAATTTTCGCGGTCAGTTTTTTATTCTAAACCAGTCACAGATTAACAATTTAAAATACATAGCGCCATCACCTTCTATGCGGAAAAACCATGGAACTAAAACTTTTAACATTTTCGCAATGAAGAATGGACCATCTTCATTGCGAAAATGTTGAAAGTTTACATATATACACAGTATACTTAAAGCTCATGGAAAGCGTTCGGTGACGATTGCGAAACCATAAGTTTTTCCCCTACCAAAAAGTGCTCAACGCGCCTAAAGAAGTTCCCACTTCAAAAAAAAAAGCTTGCCTCCATTTTTTTACCGAATTTCGTGAGTAGTCCTGACATGCTCGTGATGTGTTGCGCCAGATTGTCAGTTATTCCAAAGTTTTGAGTTTTTGAAGTGAAAACTTCTTTAGCCGCGTTGAGTGATTTTTGGTAGGGAACAAATTCGCGCGGCCTGTGTACTCGTATATGGACACGCATATATACACTAATACATTGTATATACTCGACTGTATCATGTGTGTGTTGGACTATTTAGATGGGTAGTCTTGTGACTTTGCGTCACTGACATACTGTAATATCGTCGTATCCTACGAATAGGGGCGTAACTGCATAATAGCTACTTTTCAGGAGACACTTTTTTGTGTTAAATTAAATTAAATATGAAAAAATAAAATTATCATGTGTATTGGTATTTTAAGGTTCGGCTAGGATTATTTTCAATAAATTATCTTTATATTTTATACGCATTTTGTCCTTTAAATCCCGTTTTTAATTGTTTTGTTGAACTGGTTATATGTGGTATGATGAGCAGAATTGAATTATGCAATAAAAAAGAAAGCCCCTATGTTCGTTAGGGCACTATTCGGGTAATCTGATGTACAATAAAGTATATATAAATAAATAAATAAATAAATATTCGTAGGATACGACGATATATAACTGAATACTAATTATTATTTCAATTAATAAAATCCTACATTAGGTGCCCTACAGACTAGGTTCACATAAAAAAGAAAGAAAGTAAGAAAAATATTTATATTTAACTAACAAAATTTCCATTGTGAACAACAACAAAAAACAGAATAGTAAAGACCTAACCGAGGCCAAAAAGGCTCCTATCTCAACATAATTTTGCAATATTTAAAAAATAAATATCGCAGCGCTGGTATTTTGATCTACACTAATATTATAAAGAGGAAAGATTTGTACCTATTTTTGTATGTTTGTATGTTTGTAATGAATAGGCTCAAAAAGTACTGGGCCGATTTAAAAAATTCTTTCACCAATAGAATGCTACATTCTTCCAATTTGACATACGCTACATTTCATTTTGAAAAAAATTAGGGATCCTTAGTAAAATTTGAACAAAGTAACCGAAGGTGTAGAAAAATGAGTCTTAAAATGATAATTGTCTACCCCGTGCGAAGCCGGGACGGGCTGCTAGTAGGTAATAAAATGCATTAAATAGACTAGCTTTTGCCCGCGGCTCCGCCCGCGTGGATGTTGATTATCGCATAAAAACGTAGCCTATATCTTTCTCCATATCCCAGGCTATATCTCTGCCAAATTTCATGACGATCGGTTTAGCGGTTTAGGCGTGAAAACGTAACATACAGACAGACAGACAGAGTTACTTTCGAATTTATAATATTTAGTATGGATATGGGTCTGAGGCAGATGGCAAATTATAAACTGTTAATTACTGTTTAAATTAAGTAGTCTAACTGTATATTATTCTTAAAATTGTATTGTGATAATATGGACTGTAATAATATTTGATACAAAAGATTTATTATTTAATATTATATACTAGCTGAACGGCCAGACGTCCTGTTTCCTAGAACTCGATCACAGTACCACCTACCGGGTCCAATTGTGAATCTAAACTATTCTCGAATTCCTCGAACACACACAAAAATTTTCATCTAAATTGGTCCTGCCGTTTAGGAGAAGATCAGTCACATACACCCGCACAGAAGAATTATATATATAAAAAATTTCAGTAGGTATAATAGGACTAAAATGTAAAAGCGCGAAAATCAAACATTAATTAACAAATAAATAAAATACTCTAATAACAAAGCCCGTCTTATCTGATAAACTCATATTACGTTAATAATAGTACAGTCCTGTCATTCAATAACTCATCATTATTGTCTGTAATTTATTGTTTTCCTCCCATTCATTATGAAATACTGCCTTCTTAATTATTTACACGCGTTATGAAGATGTCCCACCGCCGACGATTAACGAGAAGCGAGTGCGCGACAGCGATGAGCGATTACTCGCTTCTTCTTCTTTTCGTGTGCAGTGTCAGAAATTCAGATTTTTTATGCCGTACATGGGCACACACACACATAATGGCACTGGGACTTGGCTACACATCGAAGAGCCGTCGAGAAATATCTCTGAGGCATTGCTCACGGTTTTCCTTCAACGATTTTTTTTAAAGAAAATTATAATAAATACGCACACGAATTCGAAAAGTCAGAGGTGCGTGCCTTAAGTTCGAACAGAGGTGCGTACCTTAAGTTCGAACTCGAGATTTGGCAGTCCGATGGTCACACTAGGCTATCGCCGGTATGCGTATAAACCAAGCGTGAGTCTCGTAACGAGTATTCTGCCCGCGAAACGAGCTTCGCTGAGCGAGTACTCTCTTTGATAGTTCTTGTTGCTGCAACAAACGAGTAGCTTTAGCGTCTAGCTATCAACGATTTTCTCGCTGAAGAAACGTACAAAAGGTTTTGTAAAAGTTAAAGAGATATATATTATAATATTAATAGTTGATCGCTGAATGTTCACGCCACCAGCGAGTACTCGTTCGTCGCCGCGCAACGAACTATCAAATAGAGTACATTGCTCAGCGAAGCTCCCTTGGCGGGCAGAACACTCGTTGAAAGATCACTCTTGATACATTCGCATGTCAGCGAGTAAGTAATCGCTCGTCACCTTCACGCACTCGTTACTCGCCAACTAGTTTTTAGTTGCTAGCCCTACTCGCTTCTCGTTAATCGCCGGTAATGGGACAGGTGCCTTAGTGTCTTATAATGTGACTAGCTTTTGCCCGCGTGGATGTCTGTTATCGCGTGAAAAAGTAGCCTATATCCTTCTCCATATCCCAGGCTATACGTGAAAACGTAACATATAGACAGACAGACAGAGTTACTTTCACATTTATTATTAGTATGGATACTAAGTTTTTTTTGCGTTTTGTTTGTCTGTTTTAGCTTGATTTCTTGCGATCGTCTTTTGTTGATGTGACGTAAGAAAAGCAATACCAGTTGAGAAATAGGCGCAGCCTGGAAGTGTGCAGTCGTGATAGTGGGATAGGCTAATGGTGTGACCGTCAGACTGACATTTCTTGTGATCATCTTTTGTTGATGTGCCGTAAGAAAAGCATTACCAGTTTAGAACAAGTGGTAGCCTGGAAGTGTGCAGCCGTGATATTGTGATAATTCAAAACTCTCGAGTTCGAACTCAAGGCTCGTACCTAGGCTCTGACTTTTCAGGTTCATGTGCGTATTGTACATTAATTGCGTGATAAGGTCTGTCGTACTGTATGGATCGGAATGCTGGGCCGTGAAGACGATGGACGAAAAAAAATTGCATGCAGCGGAGATGAGAATGTTGAGATGGATGTGTGGAGTGACGAAAATGGATATAGTCAGAAATGAGTATACACGGTGATTTTTAATTCACTTCTAACCTTTTAGGAGGTGAAAGTACTTATGATTATAAACAACTTTCATTATGGGACCAACTACGAAATAGCAAAAAAAATATCGTCTGTTTCATACATGTTTATCGGGTAAATGTTGCATTTTTGTATAAAACAGCAGATATTTTTTTCGATATTTCAGATTTGGTCCTATAGTGAAAGTTGCTCCCAACCATGAGTACTTTCACGCCCTGAAAGGTCAACAGTGAATTCAAAATCACCTTGTATAAAGGGGAAGTTTGAAAGTGGCGCCGGTGACAGAAAAGTTGAAAGGACGTCGTTTGATATTTTGATAACATGTTGTATGGAGGTAGCTGACACCCTGGATTAACATATAGGCTACTTTTTATCCCGATATTCCCACGGGATCGACACTTATGCGGGTGAAATCGCAGGGCGCAGCTAGTAGACACTAAATACACTATAGAGTCTGGATTCAGTCTGGCCCAGTTGATGGCAATACGCTCGCCCCCTATTACAATCAATCTGCCTAGCCTTTTTCCAACTATGTTGGGGTCGGCTTCCATTCTAACCGGATGCAGCTGAATACCAGTATTTTACATGGAGCGACTGCCTATCTGACCTCCACAACCCAGTAACTGGGTAACACGATACCCCTTGGTAAGACTGGCTGTCAGACTTTTGGGCTTCCGACGACCCGTAACGACTGTCAAAGATCCACGAATGACACCCGGGACCAACGGTTTAACGTGCTTTCCGAGGCACGGAGGAGTCTCGGTATGTAAATATGGTCATCCATCCACGGACCGACCCCGGCAAGCGTAGCTTAACCTGACGGATTGACCCGTGCGGCTGTTATTACTTAGCCACGAGCTCCTCTGAAATATGGTACACTGTTCACCTGGAGATCCCTTTGGAGATTACACTGTTATGTTTACACTAAAAAAGTCCCTATCTAATGAAAACCAAAACATAGAACACATTAATAGAAATAAAGGCATTATAAAACAAATGCCATCAACCAACACCTGTACCTATCCTCGAATAATTTAAACATTAAGCACCGTACCTGAATCATTTCATTCTATCACTACGATTACAACCCTGATTTCCCCCGACGACTGGACAATTTCAGTCTGTCACGATGAAAAATAACCGCCTGTCTCTGGAAAAAACTGAATCATCTTGTTTTCAGCCCTTTCGGCGACGCCATTCAAGAATGATGAATAAAAAATTTCATTCAATGTGTTTATGCTGTATTAAAAGAAATTGCTTATTCAGGTGTTTTAAATTCGGTGACAGTTTTAAAGATTTTGTAACAATGGTTGTAGTTATTGTGACTGTGATTAGGTATAAAAATTTATTTATTTAAAATGAAAATTAAATACCTACCTACCTACAAACTTGGGGTATCGTGTTACCCAGTAATTGGGTTATGGAAGTCAGATAGGCATTCTCTCCGTATAAAATACTAGTATTCAGCAGCATCTGGTTAGATTTGAAGCTGACCCCAACACTGTTGGGAAAAGGCTGGATTGATATTTAAAACGAGCAAGTCGATTACAATAAATACCTAAACATGTCTAGAATGGTTCGAGAAAACAATCATACAAGTGTCATCAAGATCAATTTTATTTTTTTCAAATTTCTCTGTACTGACTGTAATGAGCCATTATCATTCCTAATAACATAATGCCTCTAACATTGAAAAAATTATATTGAAGATTAAACGAGCAACTCCATTACAATAAGTACCTAAATATGGCTAGAATGGTTTGAGAAAACAATCAAACAAATAAAAAGAAAAATTTTCATCAAGTACATTTTTTTTTTTTTCACTTTTCTCTGTATTTCATATTTCATATTCTTTATTGTGGATCATAGGTAGGTAAAATACATACAGTGCTCTTATTAGTAAAATTAGGATCAGCTATGTCTCGCCCCTTAGGCATACAATAACAATCACATAAATCAAATTAAAAAGTATTTAAATAAGTTAAACCAAAATACACCAATTTCAATAAATGTCAGAAGTAACTATTTATTAGATTATTATTATTAACCACAGATTATTATTACATATTATTATTATTATATTATTATTAACCACACATATTAATTAATTGAATGCCAAAAAAAAAGATACTACTAGATATTCAAACAGTAGGTATCCTTAAAGTTTCTGTACGCATCATGGCTGAGTTATATATGAGCTATATTGTGCAATGACTGTAATGACTGTAATGAGCCATAATCCCTCTAACACTGAAAAAATACTCTCTACTTATTGTAATTGACTTGCGCGGTTAGAAGATTAAACGCGCAAGTCAATTACAATAAGTACCTCAATATGGCTAGAATGGTTCGATAAAACTATCATGCAAGTGACATCAAGTTGTCCCTTTTTATTTTTTCAATTTTATATTTTTTTTCGGGTTTCTCGTTAAATCTTTTTTTTTTTTATAGGGGTTAATGGATGAGCCAAAAACAACTTCATTACAATAAGTACCTAAACATGGCTAGAATGATTCGAGAAAACAATCCTACAAGTGACATCAAGTGCAATTTTTTTCGATGTTCTCTGTAATGCGCCATTCTCCCTTACGAGTATAACACTGAAAAATTTAAGGTACGTTAATAATCTTCATAAGTAACGTATTCTAGTCGGCGCAGCTAGTTTATTCATTATAATTAAATTATCAAACAGCGTAACAAACATTCGATGCTGGATCATGTGTAGTTATAAAATTACAATTTCCAAAGCGATCAACAATTGATGGCGCCCCAAGCGTTCATGTGCAGGAATCATAGCATGAATTGGCTTTGGAGTAGAATGGCTATAAAACGCGGTCGGCCACGGCTGCAATATGCTGTCTAATTATTGTTGGGAAAGCTTTAAATAATAATATCGACTTTAAAATGTCATTTGAAAAATTCAGGCTTATGGTAAACCATGCAGATTGGGCTGAAAGGAATCGTATCAATTACGAACTAACCACTGTTACCAAACTTATAATAAAACTATGAATTATGTCCAGTAAAATATTGATTTAATTAAGATGATCTGCTGATGCCTCCTACTGTCTTCTAATGCCAATTTATTCATCGTTTTCCTGCCCCTCATCATCACCATCATTTCAGCCGAAAGACGTCCATTGCTGGACATAAGCCTCCCCCAATTGGGGGGGTTTGCCGTAATCGCCACGCTTAGCAGGCGGGTTGGCGATCACAGTATGATGTTAAAAATGCATAGAGAACGCTGCTGACCATTCTCTAGTAAGTCCCTTAGTCGCCTCTTACAACACCCACGGCAGGAAATGGGGAGGTGCTATTTTTTCGTCCTATCCATATCCTATCTGAAAGATCCGGTGAAGGATGTCTTTTTCTTCCATACATCTCACGATAGTAAGTAAATACATACAAATGTTCTACTAGCCCATGACAAAGTCAATTTAATTCAACCGAATAATGTATGGAGGAACTCGCCAACAGATGGGTAAAAATGTGCTATTTCGAAATAAAACATATCGGCCCATTAGCTCAGTTGGTTAGAGCGTCGTGCTAATAACGCGAAGGTCGCGGGTTCGATCCCCTCATGGGCCACAAAACTTTTTTGATTTTTCTCTTTTAATCGTTTTGTTCCAACTTATTAACAGTAAATTAACAGTTAGGTTTGCCATTTTTGAAGTAATTCTTATAGTTAACATTCGTTTTTGATGTAGGAATGTACCTATTTATTTATTTATTTAACAATTTATGTACACACATATAAACAGATAAGAAGAAAGGAACAGAAAAATACGTACAAAGGTGATGCTTATTTCTAATCAAATCTCTTCCAGCATACTTGCGATAAGAAAGTACATATAGAGATGTAGACAACGTGTGTAAGTGTAGAAGAGAAAAAATAAAATCAAAAATATACATAAAATCAAAATAGCTATACATTAATATAAATACTTATAAACATACAATAAGAGAATATACTTACAATATGAATATACATACATACTTCTAAAATAAATATCACTCAAATATATACTGAGAACTACAATGTAGTGGAAAATAATAAATACATAATAATATGCAACTATGACGAAGTGGAAAGATAGTGATCCTTTACTCTTCTTTTAAAGGCTGCAACAGTTTGGCAGTCCCTAATGTCAGGTGGCAGTGAATTCCACAACCGAGCCGCGTGCACAGTGAATGAGTATATATCCTATATCGAAGATCAAAAGATATTTAATTGTGTAGGTACCTAATAGAGATATAAATTATATAGCTACCACATATTATCAATATATGAATAATGTGATGTAATTAACTGAATTATCTAGACAATGGGGTTCGTTTTGGCATAATTCTAATAATATTGTTAAAATATTGGTATGGTAAGTGCGCGCCTTTTTCATAGGTTTATTTATCTATAGCCTTCTACTCTGTGAACGTCACTGACTTTGTTGTATTCCGTTTAAACTATATAAATAAAAGTAATTTCGAAATTATCTACTTTTCATTGCATTCGTGTATTAAATATAATAAAATATAAAAATGTTTTTTACAAAAATACTAGCTTCTGCCCCCGACTTCGTCCGCGTGAAATTTTTTGTTCCTCTATTCTCCAATCAGTTCTCGAGATATCATCAAAATAGCAGTTCCATACAAAATGTATGAAAAAATGAATTTTCTTCGTATTTTTTTTTTCTCTCTTTTCACTCTTACGCATCGCTGTCACACAGAAACGTGCCCAGAAGACTGGCAGCATTGTCACGTTGAATGGCAATGCTAATACTTTGGTCAAAGAACGCGTCAGCCCTCTGGTCAAGGGAAGTGTCGACGAGTCGGAAAAAAAATCCTTAAAAAGGAGACGCGCAGTCAGACCCCATGACCCGAGCGTTTCGACCCCAAACAGCTCAAAACTGTAGCCTTATGGTTATAGTATTTGCACCGCTTGAGGGTCTCAGCAGCCGCAGCAGCGGCGCCAGCACAGCCAGCCGTGATTGGAACCTGCGATGGCGCAAGGTTGTCAATGTTACTTATATGACGTAAACTGAAATGAAGGAAATAATATAATATTAATTTATTTATTCCAGAAAAAACTCCATAATTATAGGTTATACATAATCACCAAACGCTAAATCTAAGTCATAATTGAAGTTTTAAAACTAATAAAAGCACGATATAGGTAAGTCTAATGTAAAGTTTAGAAGTAATAAACATCGATAAAAACTCGCTCATCCCTATGAGTTCAGTATTAAATTAATACGCTAGAGGGAAACAAACACATCGTACAAACGAGGCCGGATTTTAGCATGAGCTCTAAACTGTGGCTTGAATTTGGTCACCAGCTTTTGGAGCTATTCTGATATTGCAATAATCCTGGTAGGTATACCTAGTAGCGCGGAGTTTCTTTGAAAGATAAAATCAGAAATGTAATTATCTGGAACAGAACTGGAGTTGCCGACATAGCTTGCAGAGTAAGCAAGCTGAAGTGGCAGTGGGCTTGCCATGTTTGTCGAAGGACCGATGGCCGGTGGAGCAGACGAGTCCTGGGAGCGGAGTACGCGTATCGGCAAGCGTAGTGTGGGACGCCCCCCGGCTAGATGAAGGTGGCTGGAACAGACTCGAAGCGGAAGGCGGCGGACAGGGTGTTGTGTTGCAGACCAAGAGAGGCCTATGTATTTTTGTTTTTATTAAACACATATCACTACATAGTATAAAACAAAATCACTTCCCGCTATCTGGCCCTATGTATGCTTAGATCTTTAAAACTACGCAACGGATTTTGATGCGGTTTTTTTAAATAGATAGAGTGATTCAAGAGGTAGGTTTATAACATGTATAATACATGCATAATATAGTAGAGAAACACTGATAATTTTAGAGGTTTCTAATGTGATGTCGTAAAAAATAAACACATTTTTTTGCGCTTACGTTGCAAACACTGGCTGAACCCTACGAGATAGATCAAAATAATGTACTACAGTATTGTACACCCTAAAAAGGTCTCCAAAAAAGTCCGCAATGGTATATGTCTATCTCTTAGGGATAACCCACAATAACCATTTTTTATCCTTTACTTTTTACGAGAAATAATGGCTTATTTACGAAACGATTTTAAGCAATACAGCATTAATCCTTATCCGTTAATTACATTGTGCATTTAATATAGATTAATATAGCCCTTTACAGCATGTAATTTAAATGAATATTTCCGAAGATATTACAGATTTAAAATGCAGGGACATAGCGGTTCCGGTGGTACCGGCCAGGGGCCGTCGGATTGTGTAGTATACTTAGTATCAGCATTGCAACCGTGCGAAACCGAGGCGGGTCGCTAGTACATGATATAAGAGAAATTCCATGTGGGACGTAAGCCAACAGCATAACACAGATTTTTTATTTTAATAACTGATCACTACCTAAAACACGGTCAATCTTAAATGTTTTAATTCTTTTAATTTATGAAATAAGCAATTCTCTCATCATGGTAAGCGAATATAAGCAATTGATAATTAATTTTTAGGCACTATTTCAAAGCTAAATACGACTGTTGACCGGCGATTCTGACGCTGACGCTTATAGTACGATTTCATCTACATACCAATACATCTCTGCTTAAAATATTTTTTGCGATCTAACAAATGTGTCTGCGCAGGGTTACAAATATAGCCCAAGAATGTACGATGTTTGAAACACTGTCCATCATACAGAAATGTTTCTAAAAATAACTCAATAGAGTTGTGAGTTTATTTTATGATCAATAGTTGGGCATGTGGTTACCGAAAATCTTGGAGATGATGTAGACATGGAGAGGGAGCGCAGGGCGTTGTCAGTCCGGACGAACATGCTTGATCGCAGGTTCGCTCGATGAACAGACGCCGTGAAAGTAACTTTATTCAAAGCGTATTGCACATCTCTGTACTCGGCGAGCCTGTGATTCAGATTAGGGCATGCATTCCGGAATTTCGTAATTCCGGAATTCCGTAACATTTTTTCAGATATTTCAATTCCGGAATTGAGAGGAGTAATATAGGAATTCCGATATTCATAATTTTTTTATATTAGATTATTATTTTATCTAAACGCAACCAAACTAGTCTGTGGAACTTTCCACAAGCCGCTAGACGGCCAATGTTTAATTAGAGTAATAAGGGAGAAAGACGTTTAATTTGTTACTAAACATGATTAAAAGACTGATATAATTATAAATCTTGTTTGATTTGAAACAAATTTTTGAAGTTACCAGTTCCGGAATTCCGGAATCAGATCTCCAGGATTGGAACTCAGTTCCGGAATTGAGAACCTTCCGATATTGCAGGCCCTAGTTCAGATATACCCAAAGGGCTTAAAAGTAATGATCGAGCTCGTAAAAAAAAAGTCACGATCGCGTAACAGAAAGATGCCTATGCAAAAGATTCAATTTTCGAATCATAATTATAGCCTCTGAAAGTACGCCATGTTTAACAACTGTATTGAAAAACATATTTTCTTTCTTAGTTTAGAACCCCACGTTCAGCAGCCTCTCTTCCAACTGGACTAACGAGACAAAGAGTTGCAAAGAGATTATCCCAAATCAGTCACCGCTCTGACCGCTCTTTGCATTTTAACTTGAGAGATAGAAGCTAATTAATTCAGCTTATTAATGAAAAACTTTAATTAAAACGAGGGTCGTTGCTTGTTACTACCCAATAGTTATTAAACCTTTAGATTTAAAGGCTTATCCGCAGGGTATTCGTTTGTCACGTTAATTATTAACTTTAAGATTAAACACAATTACAATAATGTAAAAGTCTTGTGAGTTAAGTACATAAGTTTTTAACCCTTTTTGTTAAGGGTAATATTTTAGTATGCATAACTTAGCATGCATAGCTAAGCATGCATAGCTAAGCATGCATAGCTTAGCATGCATATCATAGCATGCATAGCATTGCATGCATAGCGTAGCATGCATAGCGTGGCATGCATAGCGTTGCATGCATAGCTTAGTAGGCATAGCGTAGCATGCATATCGTGGCATGCGTAGTATAAATAGCTTAGCATGCATAGCGTAGCATGCATAGCGTAGCATGCATAGCGTAGCATGCATAGCGTAGCATGCATAGCGTAGCATGCATAACGTTGCATGCATAGCGTAGCATGCATAGCGTAGCATACATAGCATGCATAACTTAGCATGCATAGCTTAGCATGCATAGCAAAGCATGCATAGCATAGCATGCATATCTAAGAATGCATAGCGTAACATGCATAACTAAGCATGTATATCTAAGCATGCATAGCGTAGTATGCATAGCTTAGCATGCATAGCGTAGCATGTATAACGTTGCATGCATAGCTTAGCATGCATAGCTTAGCATGCATAGCGTGGCATGCATAGCGTGGCATGCATAGCGTTGCATGCATAGCGTTGCATGCATAGCTTAGTAGGCATAGCGTAGCATGCATAGCGTAGCATACATAGCATGCATAACTTAGCATGCATAGCTTAGCATGCATAGCGTAGCATACACAGCATGCATAACTTAGCATGCATAGCTTAGCATGCATAGCATAGCATGCATAGCTTAGCATGCATATCTAAGAATGCATAGCGTAACATGCATAACTAAGCATGCATATCTAAGCATGCATAGCGTAGTATGCATAGCTTAGCATGCATAGCGTGGCATGCATAGCGTTGCATGCATAGCGTGGCATGCATAGCGTTGCATGCATAGCGTGGCATGCATAGCGTTGCATGCATAGCTTAGTAGGCATAGCGTAGCATGCATAGCGTAGCATGCATAGCTTAGCATGCATAGCGTAGCATGCATAGCTTAGCATGCATAGCGTAGCATGCATAACGTGGCATGCGTAGTATAAATAGCGTAGCATGCATAGCTTAGCATGCATAGCGTAGCATGTATAACGTTGCATGCATAGCTTAGCATGCATAGCTTAGCATGCATAGCGTGGCATGCATAGCGTGGCATGCAAAGCGTTGCATGCATAGCGTGGCATGCATAGCGTTGCATGCATAGCTTTGTAGGCATAGCGTAGCATGCATAGCTTAGCATGCATAACGTTGCATGCATAGCGTGGCATGCGTAGTATAAATAGCGTAGCATGCATAGCGTAGCATGCATAGCTTACCATGCATAGCGTAGCATGCATAGCGTAGCATGTATAGCGTTGCATGCATAGCGTAGCATGCATAGCTTAGCATGCATAACGTTGCATGCATAGCGTAGCATGCATAGTATAGCATGCATAGCGTAGCATGCATAGCTTAGCATGCATAGCTTAGCATGCATAGCGTAGTTTAGCATGCATATCTAAGCATGCATATCTAAGCATGCATAGCGTAACATGCATAGCTTAGCATGCATAGCTTAGCATGCATAGCATAGCATGCATTGCGTTGCATGCATAGCGTAGCATGCATAGCTTAGCATGCATAGCGTAGTTTAGCATTCATATCTAGGCATGCATAGCGTAACATGCATAGCTTAGCATGCATAGCTTAGCATGCATAGCATAGCATGCATTGCGTTGCATGCATAGCGTAGCATGCATAGCTTAGCATGTATAGCGTTGCATGCATAGCGTGGCATGCGTAGTATAAATAGCGTAGCATGCATAGCGTAGCATGCATAGCTTACCATGCATAGCGTGGCATGCATATCTAAGCATGCATAGCGTAACATGCATAGCTTAGCATGCATATCTAAGCATGCATAGCGTAGCATGCATAGCTTAGCATGTATAGCGTTTAATGCATAGCGTTTCATGTATAGCGTTGCATGCATAGCGTAGCATGCATAGCTTAGCATGCATAGCTTAGCATGAATAGCGTAGCATGCATAGAGTAGCATGCATAGCGTAGTATGCATAGCGTTGCATGCATAGCTTAGCACTTTTATGGCGTGATTAATATATATATCCATGCCAAATTGCAGCTTTCTAGTGCTAAGAGTCTCTAAGCTAAGCCGCGGACAGATAGACGGACATGATGAAACTTTAACTGTTCCTTGTTGACTACGGAACCCTTAAAATGCGACCACACACAATTATATTCTTCACATTGGTACAGAATATTTTGATTTTTTCTTATAGAGCTCATGGGCTTTTCAAGTTAAATTAACGCAGAAACCTTAGATACTGGCTTTTTTTTTTGTGGTTTGAAATCTTCCAAATCTATCGTATGTAGTTTTTGAGAATTTCAATATATGTCTAGCCAAAGAAAGTTTTGTAATTTTATTTATGTTGTATGACTATAAAATATACCTACTACTAAACCAAAGAGATTTTCTCAGTCTGATTTCCCCGAGGATTCTGTAAGTCAAAAGGCGCAGTTTCAATAGCGTTATTATATAAACAAACAAAAAAAAATAACCGAATTTTCCGACACATGAAGGAAGAATATTAAATATTCATACATACATACATATTTATAATATTTCCTAAACGAGAAAGGAACGACAATTTATATTGTTAAGGCCGCTTCCTTATATTTTTTATTCTTAGGACAAAAATAATTCGGTTACCTTTGAGTAGCTAATAACACGATCATCAAATAGAGCGCAAAAGTAAACTTTTTACTGAATTTTTATTTTTACAAACTAGGTCGACTAATATTCACATTTATTTTAGGTATGCATTTATTAATTAAGCAAACCTGTAATAATTCCCATTATGAGCTCATAAAAATTAATAATAATAATAAAATAATAATAATAATAATATAATTTATTAATTATTTAACACTTAAATATGATTAATTGTATATTTTTTGTCATTTATTTTTTTATTAATTGAATATTGAAATTTAATTAATCACAGTTTTATTTTGTGTTTTTATCTGTTTAAAATAGTATAATTATAATTTATAATTTTAATTTTAATGTTTGAGTGTGTCTATGGACCATGTTTATGTCTGAAATAAATAAATCATTATTATTATTATAATTATTGCGTCTCTTCTGGTGAACCTCAAATAGTACCTGTTTTGGGGTCCTAAAAATAGCCAAGTATAACTGCGACCAACTGTGAGAAAAAGCTAGAAGAGGCCGTTAAGAAGAGGCAAAAATATTTTTAAAAAAATATGCATCATTAGAACATCAAAAAGTTTTAAGAGGATTTAATTATTTTTTTACATACTTCCTTGACATAATTTTTTCATTATTTGACATTATTTACCTACAAATCGAATTCCAATTCTTTATTAGTGGCTTTTGTGGACATGATATTTATTCAGATATGTTGCTGTAGTTGTAATTGCAATCATGTCATTAATATTTTATATACTAAGATTATTTTATATTTTGTGAATGTGAGAACGTTGTAGGCCTAGTAGAGTGTAGATTTGTTGGCGGTTTTCTATTTTGTTAAGTAACTGGTAATTGTTGAAAGGCCTACACTGTCCTCCCATACCTATTATCACTGTTATTTAATAATATTGTAAAGCCAATTATTTTTAAAAGAGTAACCGTGGAGTTTCTTGCCGGCTCTTCTCAATAGGAAACGACTAATTAGAACCGTGCACCTAGCTTCTGACGTTTCATAAGTGCCCATGTAGGTTTATGTGAAATAAAATATTTTGATTGATTGATTGATCGTTTACAAATACAAATAATTTATTTTCTTTCACAAGTTATGTACTACATCTAGTGGTTGAAGTGACCTTTTAGACAAAAATTGCCTGTGTTAGGACACTTCGCTCTTCCGAAGCTTAAAGTTACGTGGTGTACCAACAATTTTAAATCTTATAATCAGAAAACAATTCAAAATAACTTTACAAAAAGAAAAACATATGCCAAATTTTGAATTTACATAAATGAGAATAAAAATTGACAAAAGAGAATTAAATATGATATTATTTGTAAAATATTTCCCTTTCATTTAAATATACAGATTATGCGTGAACATTACCAATCAAGACGTTGTGTTCTGCGTGATTGTTTCAGTAAAGCTACTGTTCCCTAGAAGAGCGGTGGCAGCCACACCAGACTTCTAGGCAACCGTAGCTTAACTGTAGATTACCTATTAACGTTGAACGTTACACACATTATCATAGTAAAGAATCTCCAGGGGGCATTTTCGGTTTTTCATCAGGGTTTGGTTTTCCGGGGGTTTCATATTTTTTTTTTTTTTTAATAAATTGAATTGTTTATTTGCAAAAATTGTAGTACAGTGGCCAAATTTCTCCAAACGATTTTAAAATTTAAAATGTAATTTTTTTAAGCTCAAAATCGAACGAGAAAATTTGACCGTTTGTGGTAACTTAATGTGCTGGCCACCGTACATTACAGATGAACGATTGTTTTTAGTTGTGATGGTGTTGATACTTTTACTCGAAAGCTTGTTATATTCATGCTCAACGAAAGCGTTTTATTTTCTAAATTGTGTGACAAGCATCCGGTTTTTTTCCCAGTATAGTCTTTTTTTTTTACCGTTTTGAGAATTAAGGAAAAATGTCACCACTTCAGTGTTGGTTTTATGGTCTATATTATGTGCATCTGCATCAGTTTTTAATAAGACAGAGCCTAAAAAGCAATCGAATAAAAAAAAAAACAAAAAAAAAATCAATCGTTTCATAGTTTCTTTTTTTATCCGACTATGGGTAAGTAAAGAACAATTTTCGTAACGTACATGACATGTAAGTAAAAAACATTTATTAGGCTCATTAGCTTCGGTGATAAGGGTATGGTAAATTTTCATCTATTTTCTATATCTTTAAAAGTATTTATTTTAAAATTATTAAAAAGAATATCTGAGATATCAATAAGCCCTTTTATTTGACACGTCACACGGTACAGTTGGCTTATTTTCCCCTCAAAAGTGACCCCCATACTCAAAATTCATTTATTTACGTTACACGTCCATGTTTGGGTCACAGAAGTACATATGTGTACCAAATTTCAACGTCATCGGTCTAGTAGATTCGGAGCAAATTGGCTGTGACAGACGGACAGACAGACAGACACACGAGTGATCCTAAAAGGGCTCCGTTTTTTCCGTTTGAAGTACGGAACCCTAAAAATTGAACTTTCGCATCTAGAAAACCCAAAGCTCTTCTTATATCGTTTCTTACTAACTCGATCGATACAAAATTGAATGAGATTAAAAAAGGGTCTACCACAAAGCTCCACTTCACTCCGAATAGGAACCAAAGTATTTTCCAAATAAAATCGTGTTCGATAATCAAATTTACCACTCAAGAGTTTGGGGTTCTAGTCCCCTGTCAGTACCCGTACCTACTGAATTTTTGTAGGGATTCCAAACAATATTTAGACTTTTTTATGCAAGGTACTTTGGAAAACAGAATGAATGTCCACCTCATGGAAAGTGGTTCATCACTTCAGCTGGAAGACGTCCACTGCTGGTAGGGCTCTCCTACAGAACTCCTACTTTATATACCATTGCGCGACAACACCTGCGGAGTATTTATTTATCCGTTTTCGGACAACAACATAGTCCATGTAGTTAGTGAAAAATACCTTATAACTAATGTTAAGGTGCGCTTACACGGGCAACTAAAATTACTCAATCCTGGTCAATTCTCGTCAACTATGGCGTCACGACTACATCGGGCAATTTAGGGCGATGGCAACATGTAGCAACCTGTTGCTGGCCGTATATCTGGATATACGGCCAAACAATACTATGCAATATGGAGCAACTTAAAAAACTATACAATACAAGTCAATACACCGACGACACACTTGTACTGCGCTGCACGTATAAAGAAAGAAAATGGCAACGGGGGCTGCGGCGGCGCACTCCCCCGCTGCCCCCACCGCCGGCCGGTTCCTCTTGCAAAAACGAGACGTAGTTATACCACAGGTTATACGTACAAACGAGATAGAAAGAAAATTGACTAAAAATTTCCAAACCGATTGATGTTCGGCAACTCATATCATGGTAAGACATTGAGAAATGTGAAATATATGGAGCAATTAGAAGCAATATTCCCGAAACAATTGCCGCATTTTATTGTTGTTGCTCCAGATTGCTCCATTTAGTTGATCCAGATTGATCAATTAGTGTTGCCGAGCAATAATTGCTCAAAAAATTGCCCGTGTAAGAGTACCTTTAGTAATACAAAACACACAATCACCAACACAACACACGCAACACATAACGAATTAAATGTCCAAGGCAGGTTGCAAAAAGAACGATCAAGCAAGAGATCAGCTACCTAGTTGACCATCCTCCCCACAAAATACCTCAGAACAGGGGGGGAGTAAGAACTCTCCGCCACAAATTTTAGGATATTGTTACTGACCCGCGTTCGATGCAGCAACTTTTTTGCGTAATGACTGCGTGAAAACCGTCAGTTCGGTTTTGCGAAAACATCTCCGATGTACTACAGAACCGGGGCAGTCCCAATAGCATCCTAAATACATTATTATATTGGACGCGTAAGGTACCTAGCGATCTTTTGGCGTAGCTGAGCCATAGAACCCTGCATACAATCCCTGACAGAAATCCTTGAATAGGGTGATCTTGACTTGGTCACTACAACGGCACTATCACTACAACTACACTATTTACGTAACTCACAGTAGCAATGGATTTCATTTTGACAGTTGAACAACATTCACAGCACCGTTTCCGAATAATGGCTTGAAAATCATCAACCCTGGCCTCGGTGAATATCCCGGAAGCGCTACAAAAGCGAGGTAGACCCAACAGCATCCTGAAAACATTATGAATATACTGGACACGCATGGCGCTAGTTAATGTGTTACGCACTTATCCCTCAGATAAGTTCTTCTTTTACCATATAGCAAAATACTGCGAAAGCGGGTAATACAAGAATTAACGGTATTAACTCTGACTTTAGAAAATGTTCCGCTAAATCGCTTCCAAATTGAAGCAAGCAGGTACGTAACAGGTAACAACAAACAACAGTTTGACGTAGCAGACCGAACAACGACGCCATGATGAATGGAATTGACGGAGTCGCTTCGTTAACGGCGTAAACTTTGAATGGCGATGACACTAAACAGTGACATCACAGAAGTACCTACAGGCAGACTGGGACAATTTGGGTAGAACAAATGTATAGTTCTCGGAAATTATAGGTAATTTTAGGAAAACACGTTAAACCGTTGGTCACGGCTCTCATTCGTGGATTATTGACAGTCGTTGATCCGCAGCCGCAGGTGCACAAATGAATAACAAAATGGCGGGCGGGCCGGGTGACGCGTGCCGCCACCCGCTCCCCGCGCACCCCGCTACCACCCCGTTGGAGTAGCAGTAATTGGCCCATTGAAGGGTTTTTAAGTTGGACCGATGTTGTTATTATAACTTAAATCCTTACAAAAATCTCCCAACAGTAGGAATAGAAGCAGCAGGCCCGCGTTAGTTGGCCCAATGTTGTAATCATAACTTAAATCCCCATAAAAATCACCCAACAGTAGGAATAGTAACAGCAGGCCCGTCGTTGGCTATCCGTTAGGCAAATAGAGCATGTTTATGAGAATGGGCCTATTTTAATTTTAAGTTTAGGTTGGCGGAATAACTAACCGTCTGCCAATACATTCCCAACTGTTGGCGTATGGAAGCCAAAGGCAATTGCTACTAGGGTACGGATCGTCAGACGACCGAAATCTGACAAGCATTCTTACTAAGGGGTATCGTGTTACCATTGATGTATAAAAATGCAGATAGGGCACAGCTCTAACGTCACGTAAACATTATTGGACTAGAAACAATTGCATGTAAACACAGCCACACAACTACATTTCCCGATGTCGTATGTCATGCATCAACAACCGAAAAAGCGAGAGATATGACGCGGGCTGTAGTGGGAACGAGATAGCAATAATTTTCACTGTTACGTACCCGGATCAACTCGGAAACAAATGGCGACCTAGAAAGCAATATTATTCAGGAGAATTAAAAAATAAAATAGTGTTGATGTACGGTGGGCTGCATTAATTGGGTACCCCATTTGTATTAATATTTGCTATCAAGGGGGGTACCCACATCGAGACGCTGACTGTACTTGCGAATGATAAGTAATCCCATGGAACTTGTTTTTGGTTTGTGAATTATTTGTGCACATTTTGAAAACCCAGGAGGGCATTATTGCTGCTTATATAGACGATTACGGTTATTTTACTTAACGTGCTTACACAAACGCGAGTTCGATTGTGACTAAGGTCAGTTGTGTCGGTCACCATAGGTTATGCGGTCCACGTCGAGGAGTGCGTAGGTACCTAATCTTCCTATTTTTATACGTCAATGCGTGTTACCCATTTACTGGATAGTCAGTTATGCAGTTGCTCTATGTAAAATACTGGTATTCAGCTGCATATACGGTTAGACTGGAAGCCTACCCCAACATAGAATGAGAAAGGAAAAGGTCAGGCAGATTATGTCCTTCTTACCATCCCAGGGCTTAAGAAGCGGGTCATTACACCTTTAAACGAAAATCAACTTGTAGAGCTATTCTGTAAAAAAAAACTCACGGAAAACGTTGGTGAATTGAGCTTGAAGTGTCGTAATTCCGTATTCGTAGATGGAATGATAACTCACTAGAAGCTCACTTCACTTAAGTATTTTTATTTTTTTTTACAGAATACACCGGCTGATGCTTGGGATTGACATTATTGACATCTCACTCTACGCTCACTTCACTTAAGTTTTCACGGTGATATGGTTACAGAATAGCACTGTACTACTGCAGAGTTATTCTGTAATCTAAGGTGAAGTGAGCGTGAAGTGAGCTGTCAACAGTGTCGATCTCAAGCATCAGGTGGAATTACACGTCAATTCAAGCTCACTTCACCTAAGTCTTCACCGTGAGATTTTTACAGAATTGCTCTACTGCTCCCTATTTGTAACGTGGCAGCAAATGTTTCTGCCAAACCATTTATTTGGCTAACGAATTCTAAAAACTCACCACGCCTGCCACAATCGCCCTTTTGCTCGATTTTTTTTTATCGAATTGTTTTTTTTACGGTCGGAAGTGAATAAATGAATAAGTATTACTAAATTGTTTCCTGTATGCAGTCACAGTAGCATCTTCTAATATCTATATCCATTCTAATATTATAAATGTGAAAGTAACTGTCTGTCTGTGTGTCTGTCTCTCTCTCTATCTGTCTCTTTGTCTGTCTCTCTGTCTGTCTGTCTCTCTGTCTGACAGAGTTACTTTCACATTTATAATATTAGTATGGAAGTATGGATTAGCTTCTGCGAGCGACTTATACTACTACTATACAAGCGTTAGTTTATAAGTTTGATGCCCGGGCTGGAGGGCACCCACAGGAAATTCCGGCCAAGCAGACGACAACCTCCAAGGTTGATCTACGAGATGCCATTTCACAAAAAAAAAAACGCGTGGAAGTCGTAGGATACCTAATTCAGACATTATTTAAAAATACAAAAAACCAGACTGCAAAAACACATAACCGAAAATAGAAAAAAAAACCGGCCAAGTGCGAGTCGGACTTGCGCACGAAGGGCTCCGTACCTACCATTATCTAAAAAACGGCAAAAAAAATCATGTTTGTTGTATTGGAGCCCCCCATAAAAATGTTTGTTTTATTTTTAAAGTGAATACATAACTAAATATTCTGTGAATACATATTTCAAGCGTCTACCTGTTGCCGTTATCAATATCGAGCAAAAACGAGCAAAAAAATCACGTTTGTTGTATGTTTTTTTGTATTTTTTGTTATAGCGGTAACATAAATATATCATCTCTGTGAAAATTTCAACTGTCTAACTATCACGGTTCATGAGATACAGCTTGGTGACAGACGGATAGACAGACAGACAGACGGACAGCGGAGTCTTAGTAATAGGGTCCCGTTAAACCATAGCTGCACGATTCGTCAGTCGATTGATCAGGTTAAGCTACGCTTGCTGCGGTTGGTCCATGGATGGGTGACCATCTTTACATTGCAAGACTTCTTCGTGCCTCGGAAAGCACGTCCTTCGTCCCATTGGTCCCGGCTGTCATTCGTGGATCTTAAGCAGTCGTTACGGGTCAACAGAAGCCCGAAAGTCTGACGACCAGTCTTACCAAGGGTTATCGTTTTGCCCAGTAACTGGGTTGAGGAGGTAAGATAGACAGTCGCTCCATGTCATAATCATCATCAGCCTATAGCAGTCCACTGCTGGACATAGGCCTCTCCAAATGCACGCCATTCAACTCGATTCTCGGCAGCTCTCATCCAGCTGCTACCAGCCACCGTACTAAGATCGTCGCTCCACCTAGCCTGAGGGCGTCCTACCTTACGTTTGCCGATTCGCGGTCTCCACTCAAGAACACATCTACCCCAACGGTCATCGGTTCTACGGCTAATATGGTCGCTCCATATAAAATACTGGTATTCAGCTGTATCCGGTTGGACTGGAAGCCGAACCCAACGTAAAACATCCAATATCTTTGTTTCCATATCCTGCAATAGTCCTACACCAACCGGGGGTTTTCCTTGGGTGCACTTGCATAGTGCGTACAGGGATAATCGTAGGTTGGTGTCTCATTTAATTAAAAAGCATCTAACGGGCCTCTGCGAGTTGGCTGCGGCCCCTCGTGCGCCTTCCAAAGGTCCGGGACTCCAGGGTCCCGAGATATGTAAACATATAAAAATAAAATAATAATAATAAATCCATTTATTTTCAGGCGGCGCAGGCCCATACATTAACATACCTTAACCTAAACATACATATTTTTATTGTAAACTTGTGTTAGTATATAAAACTTAAAACTATGTTAGTAGCACTTCACTTTGCACTAACTTGACTATGTGCTGTCAGTGGTATTTGTCCGCGGAAGCGACGGAACACCACGTTCTGCGGCCAAAAGTCTTCTTCCATGACGAGGGTCAGATAACAATTCGGTACGCGCACCACGAACGCCTTAAAGTTAACGTTGTGGCGCGACTCCAGTAACTGCACCCTCAGCGTGTACCTTGTCTTCTGGCGCACGTACTCCTCGATGTCCTCCGCCTTAGTGGTGTTGTGCAGGCGGGAGATGTACACCGGTGTGTAGGAGCTTTGCCGCAGCGGTTCTTGGTAATTTCCAATCGGCGCTTTCTCCTTTGCACCATCACGAAACCCTCATCATTAACAGCCTTACTCGGTACCTTTTCTAAAAACAATAAAATAAAAAGAAAAGGGAAAAGGCTAGACAGATGATAAAGAAGATAACTTTGAAGCAGGTTTTTCTTTCTGTCTAACGACCTAGACATAGGATCTATGACACTCGTACCTAATCTATGCCAAATCAATCATATTGTTTTGACATTAATAGTAGATATAGGTTTTTTTTGTAGCTCAATTTTTCGTTTTTAAGGAGAAATTCTAGAATTCAAACCAAAATGCGAAAAAACTTCCGACCCTATTCAATAGATTATTGTCTAGCTTCAAACTGTTTAAAATCTGTATTCAATTATCAGCCATATTTACAGAGATTTCAGCGTTACATTTGTGAGTAAGTATGGTCACAGAGTAGCTACATTTATATACCTAAAGGAGAGTATGGTTTTGAAATTTTCAATGCCCAGATCCTTCTCTCTCTCTTCTCTTATAATAATATGTTCTTGAGATCGTCTCTGCAATCTTAGATGACTTCAATTTCAATCATTGATTACCATTGAACTCGCACTAAGCGTTTTCAAACGTCTTTTATAATGCGCACAGCAAAGGAATAGAACTCTCTGCCTGCGTCTGTGTTTCCGAACGCATACCTACAACCCTAATCTATTCAAAGTGAGAGTGAACAGGCTTCTTCTGGGTAAGCTCACTCCATTGTAGACTTTGTCTCTGTCACCCAGACCTAGACTAGAGTCAAGAGCAAACCCATAATAAAATAAAAAAATATTGGCTTTTATGGACGAGTCACCACAGTTTTATTGATGACTAGCTGCGGCCCGCGGCTTCGCCTGCGTGACTTATTCTAAAATAAAAACAATAGCCTCAGTTATTTCTTATAACATCAGCTATCTACCAGTGAAAGTCCCGTCAAAATCGGTCCAGCCATTTCAGAGATTAGCCGAAACATTTTTTTATTTTTTTTTAAGTTCCGTAGTTATAGGTATTTTCTTAGGCATTTAATAAAAACTGTTGTTTTGACGTTAGAAACAGGCAGTTCAATATATTTGTAGGTAGGTATAGATAGAATTCATAAACAATGTGAATTGGCTTCACAGCAAAAAGTACCAACACGATTATACTTTCACTTTTGAGTATGATAAATCAAAAACGACCCAAAACTAGTGTCTAGCAGTTTTGGGTCATTATCACGAATGTTTTTTTTTTTTTTTTTGACTTTAAGTCTTGGTAGACGTTTTTGTCTATAGGGGTAGGTACCCGGCAACCAGCCCCGTTCTTAATATTTAACTGAGATATAGCACAGATATCTCCATGTTTTGACATGTCGCCACATTACGGCAGCAAGCAAGAGTGGGTCACTAGTCTATGATGATGATGATGGGGCTCCCTTTTCCGCACTTAGACTCTCATTTGGTCCGTTGTGCGTGGGGATTCTGGCTAATAGAGCCAGCCTAGCTCCGCCCAAAAGCACAGAAGCTTCCTGGGAGCTTCACAGGCTTCACGGAGCGACCTCACTGCTCCGAGGATTTCTTCACGTTGGGGAGCCACGGCCTCGCATTCCAGGATGACGTGGGCGGCTGATTCCTCGGCGTCAAGGCAGCCCCTGCAAAGGGGACTGTCTGTGGCGCCTATGTTAAAAATATGTTTGTTAAGGAGATTATGGCCCGTAATTGTACCTATTATTATTCTAAGGTTACCTATTTCTACTTAGGCTGAGAAGTTTTTTGATTAATCGCGGGTGTACCATTGGTAAAGCAAATTTTGACTATCTACAATCTGTTACCCGTGACCATTTGTTGTTATGGAGTTCGGTCGATCTTTGGCGAAACCACGCACGAAATTGAGAGAAAAGCAGAGGGAGAAGTGGGTACAGGCCTAGCTGGTCACTAGTCTATCTACTTACCCATAAATATAAACATCAATTATTTTGCCTTGCATTAGTCTCGCAAAAACTCTCGAAAATGGCTCGACCGATCCTGATGAAACTTTGGTAAGTTGACGTGCGCGATCGGAGGTTTCTAACAAAAAAATATGAAATTGCATTGCACGCATAAAAAATGAAACGAATTACTTTTTCAGAGACATGCGATGTTCACAAGTAAAACATTTGATCTGTTTCAAACAATGGAATTCCAAAATGGTTCTAGATGTTGTGTGCAGCGCAAGAAATTTGAAAAACCAGTTGTGTGATTCCCACCATCAGAAATTGGTATAAAGTTTCACTGTAATATTTTGTAAAGAAAATCCTTATTGTTTTTACTTTACACTAGGAATTTCTCCTGTACCTACCTATTATGGATGCGTATACAAACATTTAAACTCAAATACACAAACAGCCAGACCCGGAACAACTACTTGTAGGTCATAAAAATATTTGTTCCGTGCGGGAATCGAACCCGACGGTTCTTTTCGTCCGTCATGTAGATTATAAAAAAATAATTGACACGTATTTTTTTCTTTTTTTACGTTATCAAAACATTATGGCAATACATTGAGTTCAAATGTGGCATGACGTCACTTCTCAGTAGATTTTATACGTAGCTGTGACGTAACGAGCCCCCATTCCCAAGTTTAATGTGTTTTATCTAAGTCATTTTTTTATTAATATGATAAAGCATAAAATACGTGTCTAATGTTTTTTTATTATCAGATTGACGGACTAAACAGTTTTTCTTTTTTTTTTACCCAGGACACATCCCTATTTGAATAGCCAAGCAATTTATTAAAACTGTTTTTCAGAACGTAATACCGAATGCGAAAGTGATGATCCTGCAGGAGGTCAATGAACCAATGCTGAACATGGCAGTTTCCAAAGCAGCATCATTTCTGGGGGCAGACGATGTAGGCATAATTGACAACTTGGGATGGGACCATGATTATCACGGAAGGTAGTATTTCAATAATTATACGTGGACCTATTTGTGGTAGTTGAGTTTTATACGGCTTGTGCATAAATCGTGTCACGAAATTCGAATACCTGGGGCATTTAATTACCAAAGGTCTTGAAGACAACCTGGATATTGAGAGGGAGCGCAGAGCTTTAGCGGTCAGAGGTAACATGCTGGCCCGCAGATTCTCCCGCTGCTCTAAACAAGTTAACGTTGTTTAAGGCGTATTGTCAAAGCTTTTATACGGGAAATCTGTGGGTTAGCCACACCAAAAGATCGCTGGATGTCCTGCGCGTCCAATATAATAACATCTTCAGGATGATGTATGGGGCTGCCTCGATTCTGTAGTGCATCGGGGATGTTTATGCTGTATCGCACTGATGGCTTTCATGCCGTCATCAGCAAGAAAACTATATCCCTGATCTGCAGAATGCGTGGCAGCTGCAACGGAATTCTGAAGACTGTAGCTGATAGGATCTCTTCCCCGTTATGGAGATCATTTATTAAGCAGGTAATATAATTGTATTTTATTTTATTTTAATATTTAGTTTTAATTTAATATCGGATTGTATGGATTTAGTTATCTGAAATAAAAGAATTTAATTTAATTTATACTAAAGATGGCCCCCCAAAGATCCAAGCTAACTCCGCACTTCTTCCCGGCGTTTTAGCGAAGGAAGTATTTTTTATATTTTATTATTTATTATTAATTGGGTCTCCCCTTGACCTCGATCTCGCATGACGGAAAGCGATGGATGAGGTCTATGATGGAACGAGCGTGCCCATAAAATGCCTGTTCACTCTTGCTTTGAAGACAGACGGGTTATATGTGGAAGAGAACACAGACGTTGGCAGAGAGTTCCACACTTGGTACATCTTTACTGTACGCATAAAAATATGGAGGAGAAGCGCTGATTTCGACTGGACGGGATATCAACCAAGTGCAACAAATTAATTAAGTACCTATTAAGTAATGTAGGTATCTAGAGGGTCAAATTAAATTAGCTAGCGACACATGACACATGCGCTTTTGACATTTATTTTTATTTTTTGTCGATTATAGATATTTTGCTAGGGTCAAGGACCACAAGCAGGTGGTAGGTGGTGTAGTTACTTAGAAAATCAGTCTAAAAATCAGTAATTTTTTGTTTTTTCAACTTCGTGACGTGCTGGGTCATCATCGTCATCATCATTTCAGCCGAAAGATGCCCACTGCTGGACATCGGCCTCCTCCAATTGGCGGGCAATGCCATAATCGCCACGCTTGGCAGGCGGGTTGGCGATCGTAGTATGGTGTTAAAAATGCATAGAGAACGCTGCTGCCCATTCTCTAGTAAGTTCCTTAGACGTGTTGGGCATGGATAACTAAACACGATAAAACAAAAAACAAAAAAAACAGATTTTCTCATATATGTACTACACTTTGTCAATACTTCCAAGTAACTACACTACGGCAGGTTAGACACAGCGGCTTCAGAATGTTGCGAGTCGGACAACTTTTGTTCAAAATCAGCCCGGGGGCTAAGCGGGGAGGTCCACCCGGCCCCGACCCTTGCTCGAGCCAGCCCGTGCCGCTGAGAGCCTGTAGCTTTAAATTCGTCCCTAAATAATCATAATCCGATCCAGCCCGTCCCTTGCTGTCCACCCCCAGCGACGCCCTAAGCCGAGGTTCGTACCCCCGCAGGGAGGTGCCCTTAGCGTAGTCACTTAGTTTTTACGTTTTATGCCCTGGCTGGAGGCCTTAATTTACCCCCACAGGAAAGTCCGGTTAAGCAGTAGACAACCTCCTAGGTTGAACTGCGAGATGCCATTACAAAAAAAAATAAGGGAGGTATTTGCTTACCTACCTAACACACTTTCAGCACCAATGGGTTTCATTTTGACAGTTCAACATCATTCATTGCGTTATATACGTTGTTGAGAAGACAATTTTTTCGAACATATGAAGCAATGGATTAGCAATATACCTCAAAGTCATTCAGATTGTGATTTATATTGTGTCACGCAATTAGGGTTGGGCCGTCGAGGCCGTGGCTTTGGTGTTACCCACCCTTAGGGTGGTAAAGCAATAACGAGGTCGACTATACATCATCCATTTTATTTCCAGAATATTCTCGGACATGGCCGACATAATATTTGTGTCGACTAATACTCATATGTGCGTCCAACGATTTGCTGATAGATCTACGGTTCCTGTCTTATGTATGATGTCAAGGACACATGCCACCATTCAGTCTCTAGCTACTATCATGGCTATAATGGTACTGTTGTATAGTCTGTTCCAAAAATATCTTCAGCATTGCGCATGTAAGCGGGCACGCCCTTTATGCCAGGAGACTTTTATTTCGATTTTTTTTTTTTGCATTTTTAGTTTTTTGCTTGAGTATCTATAGTTTTTCGTTTTATTTGCTGGTATATTGGCGTGTGCTAGCTGACGTATGACAAATAATTTAATTTACTGTTCTGTCTCGTAATGTTAATTACTTTGCATACCTACTATTGTATAGAGTCAAGTTTATCTAATTAAACAGACAGCTATGCTGCTGGGGAGTTTGTTGCGCCACTTCTTCTTCCCAGCTAAAGCACTAGGAAGTGGTGAAGGGTGGGCGTTTCGGGGGACTGTCTTATGTAATTTTGACTTCAGAAAAGTGCTGATTCTCAGCCTAATTTGAATAAATGACTTTTGATTTTGATCGCATCATCACAGGTCTGTGGATGCCAATTGATAGTGCCGCTTACAACTGAGTGTGTTGATTTGATTATTCGAATTCTTAAACCCGAAATTCTAATTTTAAATTACCTACCTTAAAGATGTTTATTTGATAAAAATGCATATTAATTTTAGGAAGAATTTGGTACATTGCAAGGACTTAACTTCGCATACGTGGGGCCTCCACATCCAGTACTCAACTCCTACCTACTTTTGTGCCCTATGCTCGGAGCAAATATTAAATTCAAATGTTCCTGCAAGGTTAGTGTTTCTGAATAAAATTTTACTATTTCGCAAGCCATATCTGCTGGATATAGACTAAAGGGCTGTTCAAACTATGGCGAATCCTGCGTTTTATTGATTAGGAAAGTCACGCGACTATTCTGTATGCAGTTAGTTGACACAATCAGCGCGAGCGAATTTTGTCCCACATTCCGCCCGGGATTGCCCTCAGTTCGACCAGAGCTTTATGGCTTTGATTTTCGTTAGTCGATAACTCGGTCGATATACAGCATGCGGAGACTCCCCGCAGGCGGGGTAATGACTCATGAAAGTCATCGGTTGGTAAAAAGCGTGCGGAGATTTTCACCCAATGAAAGTGAGCCTTCAATGCAACTGCCAAACGGGCGGTCCATCTTCTCCGTATACCGCAGTCGTTACCTATCGAGTAATGAAAAAGGATCCCCAAATATGGGCCTTATTATGGTATGTTTTACAGAAATCTCCAGAACTCCGAGCATTATACGAGCCCTACCGACCAATAAAAATGAGTCTTTATGGCTGGGCCAGACATATCCAATGAGATTCGCATTTTTTGTACATTTCTGTCGCTCAGAAACATTCTACACTAGAATCAGTCAGAAGCGGCATGAGAATCAGCCTCTGTGATGGCAAAATACCAGTATGTTTTTAGGCGATGACCACTTTTCCCATCAGGTGGGCCGGCCTTCAAGTTTGCCATCCAATCAATCAAACTTGAAGCCGACCCTAACATAATTGCTAAAATGCGTAGGGGTCAGCTTCCAATCTGACCAGATGCAGCTGAATTCCAGTATTTCACATGGAGCCTATCTGACAGATTTTTATAATTCTTATTTTATTTAAATACCTTTAAGAAATCTACACAAAACTAGAAAAATATGAAAATCATACAAATTAGCGAGCAAAGGAGGGTCAGCTAATTACAGTAACTGACTGTACGATCCCGTGGGATAATTTCCGACCTCCAAAAAGCTTGTAGGTATTTAAATATATTCCTCCTAGGTATGTCCTGTCACACCACTCCTCATGAAGGCTAGTAAGGCAATGACTGAGAAGACGTCCACTGAATCAAAGCAGTGCGTCGAGTCATGCGAAGCTTTGACTTGCGCATCCGTCATCATCGCTGGACCAACGACCCCGAAAAAGGAAAAAATTCCTGAGTTCATGCTCAGTGTTAATGTAAGATAGCTTCAATTATTATGGTATTATCAAAGAATAATACCTATTACCTACTACGTAACGACATTCCCACTCCCAATTTATCGCCTCCCCAAACGCAGCAGTAAGGGGTCTCCGAAACGATAAATTGCTATCAATTTGTATTGTAGTAGTATTGCCAATCGCTTCAATTGCATTTGGTAGACGATCAATTTACGCATCGAAGTGTATCACGTAAAAATTTACAATTGCATTTGATCGTTTCAGGGACCCCTCTACCACCGCACGGTGGACTGAAAATCGGCTTTCATAGTGTCATCATGTCAAATTTTATAGGAAAACAAAAAAAAACCTTTTTTCAGGAAAACAAATAACCTTGACCTACATTATAAGAAATCTACTAACAATCTTTTCTCGATTTTTAGGAAATTAAAACCAATCTTTTTTTTTTTTTTTTTTTTTCAAGATAACAATAAATAGTTTTTGCCCCATTTTTACATGAAAACGACAATCCTATCCCATTTAACAACAAATCAACAAACAATTTTGTCTAATTTTTTCAGGAAATCAACAGTAAAACCAGTAATCGCTGGATATTCTTCCACACTTGTCCCCGAGGTGAGGAAGTGGATGACAGTCTCTTTTGGAACCTTAATGCAAGGACATTTAATGCATTCCAAAATATGCAGTACATTGCTGCTGCACTCATGGCATATCACATAAGAGATCATACATTTTAACTCAACAAAATGCTTTTGTATTTTACGAATGGTATTTCTGTCATTGATCTACAGTCAGTACAGCCATGAAGTTACTACAAACTCAAATTTTCTCATTCGATTTTGAACTTAACTAACAACATTTTTAAGGTTTAAAATTGTTTGGAGAAATTTTACAGTTTCGTTTAACTTGATGTGTTGGCCATCGTACAATTAGCTATGCCAATGTATGTGACTAAGGCACTGTCCCATCGTCGACGAGGAAGCGACTAGCTATAAACGATTTTCTCGCTTAGAAACGTACAAAGATTTGTAGGTCCTGTGTAAGTAAGAGTGACTCAAATACATATTAATAGTTGATCACCGACTGTTCACACCGCGGCGCCGGCGAGTACTCGTTTGTAGCAGTGACAAGAGCTACTTATCAAATAGAGTACTCGCTCAGCGACGCTCGCTTGGCGGGCAGAACACCCTCTGAGAGACTCACGCTTGGTACTTAAGCATACCAGCGACGCTGGCGAAAACTAGTTGGTGAGCAACGAGCAGCGAGTGCGCGACGGCGACGAGCGATTACTCGCGTTGATAGCTAGTCATTCCCTCGTCGGCACAGATGGAACAGGTGCCTAAAACCTAGCCACAAATAAAAAAAATGAATTCAAATAATTATCTGTTTATCATTCATAGTGGATAAAGTTCATAGTGTCAAATTAGCCATCATAAAATGAACAAAGTATTTAAAGACACTGTTTTGGTTTACCAAAACAGTGTCAAAAAATCCAAGTCATTTATTTTAGTCGTCTTTTTCAAGATTTTTGGAAGTTTGTGTACTAGTAAAATCTATTAATGATTTTATTTTATTATCAGTTGAATAAAAATAAAAAAGTTAATTTTAACTAGTTTTATTATAATAAAATTACTACTAAATAACTATCTACATTTTACTTAAGTTAACATTATTGAAGATGTTAAAACACTCCCGGACTCCTTAATCAAGCAACACTGCATTTCCATGTAAGGTATAAAGACCTAAAACATCAAAATAATGATAATTTACAGTTTTTATGCATGATGATGAACAATGATCACACCAAAATGAAGCCCAGTATGTCAGATACTGAGCTTCTTTTTGGTGTGATCACTGTTCCGAAATTGTAATTCATGACCAATTTAAGACGAACCTTTATACAAAAAAGTGCAGGTTAGCTTGATTTAAGAGTTTGTATTGTATGAATTAGCAAACATTACCGTTTACAAATTCTACTCTAAACTATCCTAATCCCTAGCATTTTTGAACTTTCCTCTCATAAACTTTGGTAACGGTACCACACCGGGGCAGGGGACTTGACCATAGACTTCACAGATGCATGGTCGTTCACAAGCAATACCGAAGTTGGCTGGATTATCTTTCTTTTCTGCAGCTATGGATTCCTGTTCTAACACATCCTTTGATTTTCCTGTAATTATAATAAAGGAAAATTTAGTTTTGTGTACATACAGTCGACATATTATAGTGACCTTATTGGTGATGTTCTTCAGAAAGGTCAGGTGCATAGTACTCATAACCGGCATGCGTTTACGACCAGATTAATGCACGTAAACGAAGCAAAACTAGTGTTTAAGGATGGTAGCAGGTGATAGTCTATAGTTTCATGCCGGGCGTATCCCACTATTTCCATGGAAATAGAAAAAGTGGAACCAGCGTTTTTTACAAATTATATCCCATTATTTCTATTGCGACAAACAAAAGCAGTTATGTTATTTGAAAAGTTTACCACCTGAATCAATATATTTAAATTAAAACACAACTTCTCGGTAGTCAAAAAAAAAAAAAAAAAATGGAGAACAAATTAATAATCTGCCATTTTTTTTAATAATTCTCCACCACATACTCTACAGTACAAATCACACAAAGCCACTTCGTCACTATGCAGATGTATGGATGATTGTTTGTGTGTACTCCTCACATGTTTCCATTGGCATCATTCCTTCATTGGTTAACAATATTATTAGAATAAGAGGTGATGCAGAGCTTTTTTTGTCGCAGCTGACTGCAATAGTAATAGTGGGACAATCAGTCTGAATCAGGCCCAGTATTTCTATCAATAGAAATACCTAATAGAAATAGTGGGATACACCCTTTCTGCCTAATCAAGGTGGCAAGGCTGGAAGGTGTGAGTTTATATAATATGTAGTGTATGGAAAGTTGATAAATAATTGTATGTAGTTGAAACTAGGGATACTGTAAAAAGTACCTACTGCACCAAAACTTTTTAGAACCAATGCAATATGTGTATGTGTATATATGTAAAAAAAATAAAAATACTGATAATACTGGAATTATTGTTACAATAATTATTAATTGATCTGTTTTAGTCTTTGAAGAAATTTTATAATGGGCCTCATTCAATTGTTTATAATGGTTTGTATAAATATTAACAACTGCATTGCATTTATGCCTTCAAAGCTAGTTTTAGCAAAATATCATAAAGATTATGGATCTATGGGTATACTAAATAAACCGAAACTCACCAACAGTATTAATTAAATGCTCCAAAATTTCTTCTTTGGATTTATTGTCCACATCTACTAAAATCTTTCTGCCATCTTCGAAATAACACTTTATGAATGGCGATGGAGTAAGGTTCTTCAACGTTGCCACCTGCACATCAGGGTTTTTGTATTGAATTTGCGGCAAATACCAGAAAACGAACTCTTTAGCCCCAAGATTGTTTTGACCATTTATATTGTACGCCACAGAAAGTATCTTGATTTTGTCTTTTAATACTAGTCTGCCAGCATTTAGGTAATTTAGTGTACGTCGGATAGGTGCTCTTCCTTTCATGAACGGCATTTTTGGTTTATTTTTATTTGATTTTTCTTAATTAAAAGTAACCTAAAACGAACGGATATAACCTCAAATTGTGCAGACTGTCATCTGTCAATGTCAGTCAAAAGACAAAAAAAAGGATTTTTGGTGAGCGCGTTTCAGAGCAACGACCGCTTACTAATTCCTATTCTTAATAGGGGAACTTTAGACGATCCATCTGACATCTGTTAATTAGGAAACTCTAACCTCAGACCATTTACCCTCAAATAATTTAACCTGACCTGCCTTGTAGGTATGATTATAATTATACTCTGTCTAGGTCTTGTATTTGACAATCTCAAACTTAATAAAAACTGTTTTGGAATCGATTTTTAACAAAGTAAAACGTTTTCGTTGACTGAGGTGCTCCGTGAAAAATGTCGACCAGACACTTTCAATCAAAATCCGAGAGTTTTGAAGGATATTGATATTCAATTGCTTCATAGGTTTAAAATATTCGTCTGCTCAACACAGAGGGCGTACAACGGTACAGGTCCACTAGGCGCCACTCCGTCCATGGCTCAATAAGGAACCTCGGTAAGTGTGTCTAGAATTTTCTAATACCTTTTATAACATTTCATATTGAGACACGAAGTAACAAAATTCGATCTAAAGAAAAGCGGCCACATTCTTATATATCGTTTTTTTTTTTGCTTCGGAGCTTCTTACTCAGCGAAAAAGATTATAACTATGATAAAAATCAATTTTAAAACAGTTTTATATACTTCTTAGGCCCGTGTTACAGAACGTCACTCAATAGGTACTCAAGTATTAATTGAAACTAGATTCGAGACATTTGATTGATTGAAACTAGTTTTATGTAATCCTTGAGTAGTGAGTGACGTTCTGTAATACGGGACTCACAAATCTATTACCTTGAGTTGACAGAGGGGTATGAGGGGTATGGTTGCGCGCGATCATACGAGGCTGGTCCATAGGTTCTAAATGTAATGAACTCGTGCCAGATTGACTTCTGTATCCGAGGATTGACCGCCTAAAGCTCACTTAAGTTTTTTATTAATTTAAATGTTTCTATCGGGGTAAAGAGCTAAAGTTACTCTTTTAAAATAAGCCAGATTAATACCAGATTATTTACCTATTATACTAGACAGATTTATGGAATTGACCACGGCCGCACAGTATTGGGCAATGCTTCTTTTTCCCTTACTCATACCTGTGCTCATACTGTGCCAGTGCTGGGCAAAGACATTCCCGGAACCCTTTCAGGTAGGTACTCTTTTCACGTGCCACCTAATGCTTAGCGTACCAAAAAAGGCGCGGGGCTCATCCATACCGTGCATAGTGCTATGAAACTCCACAAAACTCCTATCCCTAGTAGCATTTCTTGTTGGCACTCAGTTGGGCCACTTACAGAGGTAAGTGGCCCAACCAAACGCCAACAAAAAATGCTACTAGGGATTGTTTTAAGTATTATAAGATAACTAGCTTCTGCCCGCGACTTCGTCCGCGTTTAATTTCTTGTTCCCCCGACCCAACCCGTCGCAACAGATTGCCTGCCCATGCTTTTACTTCGTTTTCGCATAAACTTTCATTTAAAAAAAATGGTGTTCTAGTTAATAGGAATGTAATTCTTCCTCAAGAATTGGGCAGCAAAATTCAAAAAGATTTTTCAAATCCAACTCGCAGTTCCAGAGATTAGCACGTTCAAAAAACAAAAAACCGGCCAAGTGCGAGTCGGACTCACGCACGAAGGGTTCCGTACCATCCATAGAAATCCTTATCTTTACTATCCTTACTAATATTATAAATGTGAAAGTAACTCTGTCTGTCTGTCTATTTGTCTCTCTGTGTCTGTCTGTACGTTACGTTTTCACGCCTAAACCGCTGAACCGATCGTCATTAAATTTGGCAAAGATATAGCCTGGGATATTGAGAAGGACATAGGCTACTTTTTTACGCGATAACCTACATCCACGCGGGCGGAGCCGCGGGCAAAAGCTATCCATACTAATATTATAAATGTGAAAGTAGCTCTGTCTCTCTGTCTGTATGTTACGTTTTCATGCCTAAACCGCTGAACCGATCGACCTGGGATATAGAGAAGGATATAGGCTACTTTTTTACGCGATAACCGACATCCACGTGGGCGGAGCAAAAAAAACGGCAAAAAAATCATGTCCGTGGTAAGGGAGCCCCCTTAAATATTATTTTTTTCTATTTTTTAGTATTTGTTGTTATAGCGGCAACAGAAATACATCATATGTGAAAATTTCAACTGTTTAACTATCACGGTTCATGAGATACAGCCTGGTGACAGACGGACAGACAGACAGACAGACAGACGGACAGCGGAGTTTTAGTAATAGGGTCCCATTTTACCCTTTGGTAACCCTAAAAACTAACTCTTTAGCTTTAGAATAGACTACCTCGCAGAGTTGATCATTATTTTGCTGCGGAGTTATTATAAAACAGTTATATCTCCTAAGATATTCATTGAAATTAAATGATGTAAGGGCAACTTTGTTCAAAATTAAATACTTGTGATGAATAACGTATTTATTTGGATAAGGATTAATACCATGTTTATGAAAACTCCTTCGCAAATAATGCATTAATTTCGAACAAATTTGATTACCATAAAAAAGGTTATAGTGAGTCAATCTTAAAAGATAGACATATGCTGTCGCGGACTTTTTTTTAGGAAATTTAAAGAGGAACAATTCCATCATACATGATATTTGCGTAACTTAAACCGTTTACGTAGCGCACGCAACGGAAGCTCTCAAAAAGGAATAATTTTTCCCGTTTTTGCAACATTTTTCATTTATGCTCCGCTCCTTTTGGTTGTAGCGTAATGTTATATAGCCTATAATATTCCTCAAGAAATGGACTATCCAACACAAAATATTTTTTCAATTCCAACCAGTAGTTCCTGAGATTAGCGCGTTCAAACAAACAAACAAACAAACTCTTCAGCTTTATATATTAGTATAGAAGTATAGATTATATATTAGTATAGATATAGATTAGTATAGATAAATAACCAAAGAGTGTTACAGATTTTGATGCGTCACCGCTGTTAGCATAATCTATGCCTACCAAATCAAAACTGTCAACAAAGGAAGCTAACTAGAAAATGGGCACAAATTCAAAATCCAAAAATCCACAGCAGAAATCAGTCATGTGGTTTCCCTCAATAAAAATGTAACTAACATCAATAGCCAAAATGAAATCTGTGATAATTAGTCATGCCAGTCAGATAAAATGAGTAACAAACCTAAGCATTGCAGCAAAGTAAAGAATGCTTGCAAATATTGCCTTGAACAAGTGACCAACAAGAACGGATTACAATGCCAAGGCGCTTGCAAAAAATGGGCTCACTTCAAATGTCTCAATTATACACCAGGAAAGATTTCTGATATCAAAGCTGGTATAATTAAAGTGATGTGCCCGTGTCCCGACTGTGAAACAACTCAAGTAAAAGAGTATCTGGTGAATCCTCCTTATTCATGCTCGAACCATACATGCCCAGCAAATGCCAAAGGCCCGATTAAGTGTGAATCGGCAGAATGTCCCTCAAACAGGAACAAAACGGCAGACAAAAATACTATGCAGTGCTCGAATAAGGCATGTCCCAATGATGCAGCAGAATTCCAAAGTCAGACGAAGAAGCCACCCCTTCCTCGGCCTGGTTCACCATGCCCCAGATCATGCATATCTCCTGTACCTAGACCTACGAGGCAACTTAAGAAGAAAATAGTAGCTAGAATGACCCCTTCCAATTCGTCCGGTACGTGTCAGAATTCGAAATGTAAGTTCGCGAGCCTTTACATTAGTCAGTACAGTGAGCCGAGCCGCTCGATGCGAGCATTGCGACTTTAGAGGTATGAGGAACAGGGTGTAAAGTTCACTCATACTCTATAGTAAAGGGAGGATCCTCCGACCAGACAGGTATTGTGTCTGGTGGGCAACTGCTCAACGGTTGATGTCGGGATGTTGTATATATGCTAGTTGCGCGGTAAACTCTGATAGCGCGATGCAGGATTTGTGACGTCAGGTCTTTGACGCGTAGTTCGCATGTGGCGTTGTTGATACCGCCACACGACTATTGCGAGCGCATGTTTTGATGTTTACTGTTGGGAACCAACCCACATGTAGCTTACCTTCTTAGCTAACCTTCCATTAACCGTTAGGACCTCTTTGGTGTATACAACTCAACCCTGACCACAATGTGGGTTGAGATTCCTTGGTTGGTTGATACCTTTCTGCTTGAATACGTCCAGTTATGAATTTTACATTCCACTGCTATTAAATTCACTCAACTATATTGTTTATTGTTATGATTTTTGGGTGACCATTGGTAAAAAAGAGGTCCTTAATATGTTTCCCTTATAATCAGCCTTTATTGTTCCCACTGCTGGGACAAAAGCCTCCTCTCTGTGAGAGGGAGTGAGTCGTAACCACCACGCGGGCCCAGTGATGTCACGTCTTCGATTTTTTTGGTTCTAGGAGATGCCGGTTTCCTCACGATGTTTTCCTTCAAGGTTTTGAGAGCAATGGTGATGAAATGACCTTTTAGGGTTCGAACCCACGACTTACAACTCATAAGTCTCGGCCGTTACTGGGCCACCACTGCTCCAATGATACATAACTAATTAGTTCCGAAATCTAACATCGTTGGATTGATTCGCTAATGAATTATTTTTTCACTTTTAATAACATTTTGTGTTCAGATACTTTGAGCAAAAGATGTCGCATGAAAGGCAAAAGTGAAGCGTCTAAAGCAATTTTTTTTTTTTTTTTTTTGTTACCTTACAGCTGGGCAAAGGCTTCCCCTTTTTCCTTCCAAACCTGCGATGTCTTAGGGTGCCAACACACCAATCGATCGCCCCACCGGACGATGATCGATTTTCGATCGATGCCATCGATCAACGTCGATCGATTGGCGTGGTGGCTTTTTGAGACCGATGGGTACCGATCGTTGATCGACGTCGATCAACGCCAATCAATCATGGTTTATTTCGATAATCCGGGGGAAGTATGTCTCATAATAATGTCCTGTTTTTTTATTGCTCGATGAATTCCAAATTTTGTGCGTTTTTCCACGTCGCCGCTGGCATTTGGCTCGTCACATAGAACCCGTGTTGTTAGTCGCGATCTACACACATAAATGTCGCCAGGCTGCGCGGGCGAGGGTGGCATACGACGCAACGGTCATGAGACGAGGGGCGACAGGTAATGGGGGCGGGACGACTCGGACGTCGATTGAGCCATTCTATCGTCGATCGACGGTCGATCGATTGGTGTGGTAACAAGTGACGATCGACGTCGACTGGCCCATTCTATCATCGATCGATTGGTGTGGTGGCACCCTTATGTGATCTCTGGCCATGTTGGCCCTCCAAACATTATCAGATCGTCAAACTTCCTTCGCCGTGGTCTACCTCGATGGCGATGTCCTCCCTCAGGCGTCCGGTGAGTGACGATCTCTGCCCATCTAATGTTCACAAATATGTTCAGTTCCAGGTGAAAAGTCTAATTCTTCTATACGTGGCGAAGATGGCGAACCGAAAACACAGGCTTCGATGGTTCAAGCCCTGCAAGAGATGTGTGGCACCGTCGGAAAGTTGTCCATACAAATCAAGGAGCTTATGGGCAAAATAAATAAACTAACGTAGAATGTAGGAAGTGAACCAAATACAATATGCCTCTGATAGAACAGAACAAACAATTTCTCATTCCTTTTTTTCTGTTTGTTGTTAGCTTATAAAACGTTGACTAAGGAAGTGACCACACTTATCGACGCAGAATTGGCTTGAGCCCGTCAGAAAGAGCTTGAGGCACCCATCCCACCCTCGACGAGGAAGCGAGTAGCTATCAATAATTATGTTCTCGCTCAATAAATATACAAATACACATACAACAATAAACATACAACAAATATACGGTTGTTGTCTACATCTCTATATCTACTTTCCTATCGCAGGTATGCTGGAAGAGATTTCATTAGAAATAAGCATCACCTTTGTACGTATTTTTCTGTTCCTTTCTTCTTGTCTGTTTATATGTGTGTACATAAATTGTTAAATAAATAAACAAAATATAATATACGAGCTGACCCGACAGACTTCGTTCTGTTAAAAGCTATTTGACTGTGGCAGTTTGTCTACGCGCAAAGGAAATATAGTATAAACTCCATTAATCTACCCTACCCTACCCTACTCTACCTACCTACCAACCTACCCTACCCCACCCTACCTACCCTGCCCTACCCTACCTTACCCTACCTACCTTCCTAAAAATTAAAAAAAAAATGATAAAATCCTATTCTCAAACCTACCAAATGATGACTGACACGTTATGTCAAATGCCATAAAGTTACATTAGAAGATAGTTACTTAAGATTACATTAGAAAAGTAATAATAGCTGTGGTCGTTTTCATAAATTTTCCTATTTTTTTTTTTAACTTTTTTTTTTCTTATATAAGAACATTCTCCTGACAAACTTAACAAAAAAATAATTTGCGAAATCAGTTCAGCAGTTCACGCGTGATGCCGTGACCAAGGCAAATAGGGATTCATTTTTAAATTTAAACTATATAATAATTTTATTCGAAAAAATATATAAGGTTTAAAACAGTTAGGCTTAGTACAGTTTTGCTTAAATGTAAATTATATTCCTAAGACTTACGTGCCTGAACTAGGTAATCCCGTGTTTCAGGCGAAAAGTACTAAGACAAAAAAAAAACTGTCTAGCCTTTTCCCAACAATGTTGGGGTCGGCTTCCAGTCTAACCGGATGCAGCTGAATACCAGAATTTTACATGGAGCGACTGCCTATCTGACCTCCACAACCCAGTAACTGGGTAACACGATACCCCTTGGTAAGACTGGCTGCCAGACTTTTGGGCTTCTGACGACCCGTAACGACTGTCAAAGATCCACGAATGACAGCCGGGACCAACGGCTTAACGTGCTTTCCGAGGCACGGAGGAGTCTCGGTATGTAAAGATGGTCACCCATCCACGGACCAACCCCGACAAGCGTAGCTTAACCTGACGGATCGACCCGTGCGGCTGTTATTACTTAGCCACGAACTCCTCCTATAAAAGTACTAAGACAGTCTTATAAAAATAAATTAAAGTAATCTAAAAGTTGTCAATAGATAAATAAATTATAATTATGTTCAGTAGCATAACTCTTAGTTTCCAAATTTGATAAATACTTATCGTAGGTGAGTATATATATTTACTTTAGCACAGTTAATAAATTCTCTGTATCTTCGTAAGACATACTTTGGAGAGCCTCATTGAGAATTATATTACAATTTGTGTAGTTCAGGGAGTAAATGTTTGCTTTCGAGTTTAGTCTATTATAGAGGAGAGGATATAAAAGCATATTTTGTTGTATTTTGTGGGCAGACTTAAATTATCTTTACGTCTTTTATTAGAATATTCAGTGCTGTAGGGTTGAGAGGTTGGTAGAAAAAAGGAAAGGGCGGAAAAAATACACTTTGAGAATCGCCCTCTGAGCTCTCTCGGTGGTTAGTAAACTTGTTTTACCCGATTCACCCCATGTGATAATACAGTAAGTTAATGTCAATTGACATAGAACAAAGAAAACAATTTTTGGGTCAGCAGTATAGTGTAACTTTTTTTAAACAAATATCAACTTGCAAATTCTATTATTTAAAGCTTCTACGTGTTGTTTGATCGAAAGTGTTTCATCTATCTACACCAAGGTATTTTGTTATATGTATTTGCTATTTTTGTTGGGATAAACACATTGGTTATCTATGGGAATTACGCAGTAATGAGCATATAATATTGTGGTAGGTACTAGTTGATGTTTGCTTGCGCATCGAAACCTTAATGTAATTTGTTATGTCTGCACTTAATGTTAGTGAATTACGTTGAAGCCATTTATTCACAACATTGAATCCGTGTTGCGCAAGCTTGTAGAATTTTCTTTCTGAGACTGATTACCAATCCTTACACATTGGGTACGGCCCTCTAGATAGCTCTTAAATAGTTTCAGCAGGGTGCCTCTGATACCTATGGCTTCAAGCTTGTGTAACAAAATAGGGATAGAAACCGTGTCAAAGGCAAGGTCCAGGAAGATTCCTATTGTGTGGTTACCTTTATCAAGTTCTTGTACTAGATAGACAGTTAGATGGTGGACGGCATCGTCTGTTGACACACAGCTACAAGAGAGTCATCAAATTGAAAGAGAGTACTCGCTCAGCGACGTTTGCTTTGGCAGAAATCACGCTTGGTACAGTTGCCAGCACATCAAGCTACACGAAACTGTCAAATTTCTCCAAACGATTTCAAACTTTAAAATGTTGATGATTAAGTTCAAAATCGAACGACAAAATTTGACAGTTTGTGGTAACTTGATGTGCTACCAGCGAATGATCGCTCGTCGACTTCGCGTACTCGCTACTCGTTGCACGCCACCTCGATTTTAGTTGCTAGCTCCACTAACCGCCGGCGCCGGCTCTGCTCGCTAATCGCCGGCGGCGGCGGTGGGACAAGTATGTTGCAGCTGGGAAAGTGGAAATACACCATCATAATTTTAGTTTGCTGAGGTAAAGCTGTGAGCAGACGAATTTAACATTGACCGAGCAAAAGTAGAAAAAAATCTCTAATGAGGTTAAGATTCTGTCTGACAGATCTAAATGTGACAGACAGCAGTAAAAAGAAAAAAACCAGGTAACATGTCAACATCAAATGACGTCTCCAAAGTTCGTCATGCCGTCGTAAAAGTAAAATTATCTATTCAAATCGGAAGACTAAAATATCAACCATGGTAACTGTTTTCAAAAAAGGATTAATAAGTTTCTAATCACAATGTCAAAATGCAACAAAGCGAAAAACCCATGTAAGATTTGCTTAACACCAGTTACACACAAAACAGGCTTACAATGCCAGGGTGCCTGCCAAAGTTGGGTTCATTACAGTTGCTTGAACTACACCCCCGGTAAAATCAAGGACATAAAGACTGGTATCATCAAAGTAACATGCCCCTGTCCAGATTGCAAAACAAGTATGCCAAAAGAAATCCGGACGGACCAGCCATACAGTTGCAATAATTCGATGTGTCCGGCAAACCAGCCCCCGAAATGTGAAAACTACGAATGCCCAATCAATAGTGGTGGAAGAAATCGCGTAATGGGCCCACAAGCGCCGCCGTGCCCTCTTAATAATTGTGGAAATCAGTGCAAACAGTTCAGTAGTCCACATTTACCGGAAGGCAGAGCTACTGGCGCATGTCCTCCGCCTAAGCCGTGCATGCTTGATAACTTTGCAGCAGAGTCTTCTTCCGATGCCTGCTTGAGCAAACATCCAAAATGTCCCTCAGGGTGCTCATCCACAAACGATGTGTCAGGGGACTTTGGAGTCTACCAACCGAACACAGGTGGCAGTGGCAGCATGCCTACTCCTAATTTCGATGTTGTCGAACAAATGTGTAACACTGTTGGCGAACTCACGAATCAGATAAAGGAGCTAATGTGCCAGATGAAACAGGCAGCCAATCGTGGTGGCGGCGGCGGCGCACCACCTCCAAAAAAACCTTGTCCGCCACAAGGGGGTCCAAAAGAAATATGTCCAAAACCATGTTACTGCCCTGGAAACCCGGCTAGACGAATGTAGCTACATCCCTTGTTTCATTACATTTTATTACAATACTAATATAACGTTTTTTTGTATCATCATGTTAGATATCTACTGGTCTAAGTTTAATTGCAACGTCGCATCGCGTCGAAGATGTTTTTTTTATAATCTACGTTTTTTATTTAATTCCAAGTTAGTTTAACGTACCTAGGCCTAAGACCTTAATAGAATAATTTAGTTTTCAATGCATATTTAAATATTACTAAAAAAAAAAATCTTAAAAAAAAAAATTAACGAAATCATTATTTTTATTTCAGTAATCCTATAACTAAAACTAACTTTCAAGATGATAAGGAGATAAATGATATGATGATGATAGTGATAAATAATGATGATGATAAATAATATTTATAAATTGGTTCAAAAAAACACTTTTACTATTCCAAAAAAACTTATGGTTTGAAACTAGATCAGTTCGGTGTTACCTACTTAACTACTCTAAAAAGAAAGATTGAAACAAACTCAGACGGCAACGTCTCTTATAAAGCCCAGACATAATCTTGATCAGGCCATATAAGGACAATGCAGATTAATAACTGAAACGGTCTTTTGAGGAAAGAACTACACACATTTGACCTGTCGAGTCAATGCACGCATTTGTCAGTAATCGTTTAGCTCAACTCAGAACTAAGGAGCTCAACGACTCGACGAAAAATACTATAGACCGGACATTTGGCAGGCCGCATAATTTAGTCAGGCTGCCAGATTAACTTAAAAAGTAACTGAGAAAAAAAATATACTCACTTAGTCCTCACATTCACAATAATTAAAACAATACTAGTAAAATACTTTACAAAGTAAATATTCATGGCATTGTGTCAATAATGTTCAAATGTAAAAAATTGAAATAAAAAAATTGTTAGCAAAAAAAAAAAAATAACATGCAGTGTGTGAATATTTGAGCAGCTCAATGCTCCTTTTTGTCCTCAATATAGTCTTTAACCGTGTAAAGGCTTTCTAACATAGTTAACGATATAAAATGAATAATTTTAATAATTTATTAAGGCTCAGTTATTGAACGCGGCTGGAAGATTATTATAAAAGCGTATACATTGACATCTGAACGAGCCACCTATTTTCTTGAGCCTTGTTGTAGGTAAAACAAATTTGCGTTTGTTCCTAGTATTTTAAATGTTATGGATATTATAACTGTATTCAAAAAATAGTCAGTTATAAGGACAGCCGACAGAAGTGAAAACTCAAAACTTTGGAATAACTGACAATTTGGCGTAACACGTCACGAGCATATCGCGCATTTCGGTGACGCGTACCTATAAGTTTTACCCCTTCAAAAAATCGCTCAACGCAGCTACAGAAGATTTCACATTAAAAAAATTACATATCTTATACAAATAACATATATTTCCCCGAAGGGTTAGGCAGGGTGGCACCTATGGTACACCTACATTTTGCCAGTTAGGTTTAAGTCCCATGTAATTGAGGGCGAGCCTGTTGACATTTACCGGGCACAAATCCAGACTCCGGGCTGTTCCTGATGGAAAAACCCAAATCGTGATTGCAGCCCCTGAGTAGGGCATAAGCAGCCAGCATGTCAGCTGCCATGTCGGAGGAGTCTGTGTCAATAACCTCAGTTATGCTGACAACATGGTGCTGCTGAGCTCGTCAGTTGGAAGCCTCAGAAAGCTGGTGCAGACCTGTGAGGAGTACAATGTTACCAAAAGCCAATTCGTGGTCTTTGAGACCGGTACGAAACATTCGCAAAACTATCTACCCGTTTTTCTAAACGGTGTAACACTCGAAAGGGTAGATCAATTTAAGTACCTAGGGTATTTAATTACGACTGACCTCAAGGACAATACTGACATGGAGCGGGTTTTGTCGGTGCGGGCGAACATGCTCGCACGCAGGTTTGCGCACTGTTCGAGGGAGGTGTAGATAACGCTCTTCAGGGCGTACTGAAGAGCGCACGTACAGACTGTATGACCCAAAGTTACTTACGGGCTATACACCACAGTCACCTGACCTACTATCACATATGGCTCACTAGTCTGGTGGCCCAGAATAGACGTGAGCACAGCCCAAAGAGATCTCGAAAAACTGCAGAAGTTCGCTTGTGTAGCAATCACTAGCTGCATGCGAACCACACCTACTGCCGCCCTACACTGCATGAGCTGCCGCCTCTTCACCTCATCGTGCGAGAGGAGGCAACCCTGGGGATCAACATAACAGGAACCCTGACCAAAGAGTAGAGTCAAGCACATATGCATAAAGGAAGATGCGATCAACCACCACCACATGGTAACTTATTTTCATTAAAATACATATTCTCTGGCTATGTATCATCATTATAAACTTAATTTGAAATTCAAGTAAAAAAAAAACTACTGAATAATTACGTTTTTTTATTATGTCCCACTTTCGACGACAGAATCCCGTTTTTTTACTCAAAGATTTCAAAATCTCGAGCTTCCCGAAAAATAATCTGGCAGCGGTGGTACAGACAGACTTCTAAAAAGTGCAAAAAAATGTCTATATCACTCAAAATGCAGATGATGTTTTCTTGTACTTCGCGACCTTCAATGTTAAGATGACGAAACGGAATGTCGGCTCGAATTGATTTTACAAACTTCTCGAATTCGGATCAAGTCGACCGCAAGTTCTAACGTATGTATTGTGCAAGTGTGATTGGCAATCAAACTTGTTTGCAAGTTATGATCTGTCATCAAATGTGGTGTGAATATTAACTTGGGACGAATAGTTTTGGGCCTGTTAAACGAGATATTGAGGTGATTTTGGGTGTCCGGATTAAGCATCTAAATTGTGTGGTGACTACTAATTACCAGATGAATTAGCAGAAGCCTGCATGATCAGCCAGATTAAAAAGAAAGAAGTAGGAGAAGAAAGAAAGAAAATACATTTATTTAGCACAGACTAAAAGACACACATGACAAAATTGTAGTGTATGTAAGTAAGTATCATTATACCCAAAGTCTCAAATTCAGATAATTTATGTAAACAAAGGGGTAACATATAAAAAATTATCTTCATAATGGTAATTCACATAAAATGGCGAAAAAAATAACGTTTCATTTTGTTTTAAGTACTGATTTAAGAAATAATAATTTAAAAAAAGGAGATTTTCTGGTATAAAATATTTTATGATACTGGTAACAATGCAGGAGATCCAAACATATCCAAATTTTTAAATTGAAGATATAAAAAATTTGGACACAAATATTACGATTCTCTTTCATATTTTCATATTGTAAGTAGCATATCTAGCCACATGTTGGATGAAAACGGCTGTACACTGTTTCGATTAGAAATCGATTTTAGGAGGCCTACGACTAGCAGTGGATTTAAAAGGGCTGATTATGATGATCATTATGCCGTGTCTCCAAAACACTACACAAAACATTGTTTGGCAACGGTATTTTGTTTGCATAGTTCTTATAATTAATTCGATTTAATTTTATAGATGATTATTTACAAAAAAATAATGATAAAATGTTTTGTACCACTGTCCTGTCATTGTGACATTGACATGTCTTGATATTACTTTGTTTATATAAATTATCTAAATTAAAGACTTGTAGTGCTATTCTGTAACTATCTCACCGTGAAAACTTATGTGAAGTGAGCGTGAAGTGAGCTGCCAATAATGCTAATCCTTAGCATCAGCAGTGCTATTCTGTAGAAATCTCACCGTGAAAACCTAGGTGAAGTAAGCTTGAATAATGAGCTGTCAATAGTGTCAATCCCTAGTCTCAGATGGAAATGACAGTTCACTTCGAGATCACTTCACATAAGTTTTCACGATGAGATTTTTACAGAATCGACCGGCTGGGGTATATTATTATTATGTATGTATGTGTAACCAAACCTTATTTAGGATTATCCAATATATTAAGATCGTGTACGCTCAATCTATGTGAACACACAATAAATCGAGACATTATCCAGTGCAGATTTATTTCATTTACCACGACAATTTATGGCGATCCTACCAGGATACCATCTTTGATATTAAGAGAGTATTTTTAAAGATAACTGAAGTACTTACTTTCGCTCCTAGTAAAACAAAATTGAACTTAATTCCCCTTATGGATGGTAGGGAGGACACCACGAAACGATTGGTTGATGCAGTGGAGATGTATGCGGATATGTTGGACGATACGGTAAAAAATATTTTAATAAAATTCGTAATTAAAGGTCGCATATACATATATAAGAACACTAAGCTCCATTTATCGACTAACTATGACACCATTCCTAATTTAATACAAGATTTATAGAAACATTGATTAACTATAAAATCTTTAACCGCTATTCAGTCCCCACTCCAAAATATGAAACAAAGTTTTAATGATGGTCTGGTATTTTGAGTACGTTATGCGTCCTACCCAAATGTCCTTTCTTTAGTATTGTTCGTTGAGTCGCTGAGCTCCTTAAATCCTGAGTTGAGCTACACGTTTACTGACAAATGCTTGCACTGACTGGACAGGTCCACTCAAAATTGTGTGGTTCTTTCCTCAAAAGACCATTTCAGACACGGATCTACATGGTCCTCACATGATCTGACCAAGATTATGTCTGGACTTCAAAAGAGACATTGACCGCTGAGTTTTTTCACCATTTCTTCTCAGGGGTAGTCAGTTACGAAATGTCGACTTCATCTAGCTTATTTCAATTTTTTTAATATGACGTGTAAAAATGATTCCGATATCCTATTTACAGAATAAACGATTTCATTTCATTTCAACCAGGGTAAAAAAAAGTGTACAGCGGATTAAAAACAAGTGTAAAGTGCGATGGAAGAAATTAGCAGGAAAGCTAGTGTGTAGCAGAAAAGATTAAGAGCATGGATGGCTCAGTGGTAACGTCCCTAACTTATGAGTTGGTCATGGGTCCGAACCCAGGGAGACACTTTACTTTGTGTAAATAATTTCATTACCACTAAGTAGCCTAAGTTACTTCTTATAACATAAGCTATCTGCCAGTGAAAGTCCTGTCAAAATCGGTCCAGTCGTTTTGGAAATTAGCCGGAACAACCAGACGGCAGACAAAAAATTTCAAAATTGTTTTTTTGTTATAAGAAAGTTTTATTTTGACATTACAAACAGACTTTTCAATAATCGTAAATTTTAATTCACGCGTGCTCCGTTCGAGTTCGAAATTCTAGTCAAACCCGAATCCAACACGTGCCTATAGAACAGTATTTAGCCTTATCGTTACACGGGTAAAGAAAGGTAAATGAATGATAACACATTGCGTAAAACCTATCACGTGAATTTTGATGCGTCGTCGGTGAAGTTATCGTATTAGCTACTAGTTTCTTCCCGCAAATTTGTCCGCGTGCAAAATCTTGTTTTAACATAAAATATATCCTACAAGCTGAGGCCCAAAAGTAGCCTAAGTTACTTTTTATAACATCAGCTATCTGCCAGTGAAAGTCCCGTCAAAATCGGTCCAGTCGTTTCGGAGATTAGCCGGAACAAACAGACGACAGACAAAATTTTTCAAAATTGTTTTTTTTTTGTTTTAAGAACCATATTAAATATACTTTCATATGCATTTAATAAAAAACTGTTGTTTTGACGTTACAAACAGATACTTCAATTTTATTTATTTGTATAGTTAAAGAATGATTAGTATAGATATAGGTACTTAGTTAATCATTTCAATTTGGTCTTAAATTGTTATCGACAATGACTAATATTGCAGTGGCAGTGATTTATTCGAACGATAAGTGAATTTGGGTGCAATATATTGGTTATTAGCGTTGATATATTGGGTAAAGAAAGTACAAGTTTAATGGTATTCTGAAGGACGGGCTGATATAGTTTTAGAGCCCTTTTACATGAAGCTACTAGAATAAACATACACAAAAACACAACAAACATACACGCACACAAACCACTTAAGAGCATCATCATCATCATTCATCATTTCAGCCGAAAGACGTCCACTGCTGGACATAGGCCTCCCCCAAGCACCGCCATCGACCGGTTTTATGCTTCCCGCATCCAGCGGACTCCCACGGCCTTCACAAGGTCATCAGTCCACCTTGTGGGAGGCATTCCAACGCTACGTCTTCCGGTACGCGGTCGCCACTTAAGAGCATGCATGCACTAAATTGGATTCCTACATTTTAAGTCATTTTATTTTTAATTTTATTACATAAATTGTTCAAGTTCAAAAAACGGGAGGAGACACTGACTCCTGTAACACAGGTACCACCTAGCTCAGGAGTCAGGGTTTCAAATTATAATGTAACAACATGTGTTTTTATGTCAATAAAACATATTTTATTATAATAAAACCAATTTAACTCGAATTGTGAATCAGTTTAAAATCTAAATCAAAGTATTTCATTTCGCGCTAAAGGCTCGTACAGACTCGCGCGATATCGCGGGCGCGACAGGCAGCGACAAAGAAATTGTGCTACTAGTGTCGCGTCGCGCCTGCGATATCGCGCCAGTGTGTAGGAGCCTTAACTTCTGAGGCCCTAGTGTGAGTTTCTTTTAGCCTTCTCGACTTTACGCATCGCGCGCGTTTGGTGCTCCGATTGGCCTCCGGAGCACCAAACACGTGAGTGCTGAACGCGGTCGATGCCTAAAATCGAGATGGTTAAAATAAACTCACACTAGGGCCTCAGCCCGCGACTTCGTTCGCGTGAAATTTCTTGTTCCCCATAGACCGCCCGCGATATTATTTTATTTTCACTTAGCGTTTTATTCTTTTATTTTAACTCTGCTCCTAAGGATCACAGCGTGATGTTAAACAGCCTATAACCTTCCTCGAGAATTGGGCTATCAAATGCAAAAAGACTTTTTCAAATCTGACTGGTAGTTACAGAGATTACCCCCTACATACAAACTTACAAACAAATACCACTTTATAATATTAGTATAGAAACCTAAATGCGCACTTATAAAACTTTAGAAGCTAGGTGCTTAGTTCCAATTGGTTGTATCCAACAAGAAGAGCCGGTAAGAAAATCCACGGTTACTCTTTTAAAAATAATTGACTATTACAATATTTTGAAATAAGAGTGTTAATAGGTATGGGAAAACAGTGTAGACCTTTCAACAAGTACCAGGTACTTAACAAAATAAAAAAGGGTCAACAAACCTACAGGGCCTCAAGTCTGCTATTACAATAGTGTCAGAATGGTCCCGCCATTGTGAGTATTTGACAGTATTTATATGGCAAATCTGTCAAAAACTCACAATGAAGAGACCATTGCAACGTTTGTACATTAGTAGACTTGGCCCCCTGACTACTAGAATCACATAGCTATAAATAATGAATTTAGGCGCAAGTGTAACGATCCCTTTATTCCTTCACATTATCAAGATTCTATTACAGATATTAGCGCTCACCTGTGAGAGAGGAGACATAGGCGTTACAACATCCATACTGTCCATACTTCCATACTAATATTATAAATGTGAAAGTAACTCTGTCTGTCTGTCTGTCTGTCTGTCTGTATGTTACGTTTTCACGCCTAAACCACTGAACCGATCGTCATGAAATTTGGCAGAGATATAGCCTGGGATATGGAGAAGGACATAGGCTACTTTTTTACGCGATAACAGACATCAACGCGGGTGGAGCCGCGGGCTTAAAGCTAGTTTATATTAAAAAAAATATATATATATTTCACATAAACCTACATGGGCACTTATGAAACGTCAGAAGCTAGGTGCACGGTTCCAATTAGTCGTTTTCTATGGAGAAGAGCCGGCAAGAAACTCCACGGTTACTCTTTTAAAAATAATCGACTTTACAATATTATCAAATAACAGTGTTAATAGGTATGGGAGGACAGTGTAGGCCTTAATACTAAATCATATATATATTACTAGCTGTTGCCCGCGACTTCGTCTGCGATCCAGGATGAAATATAACCTATATCCTTCTAATATAATTCAATCATGATTCGAAAGACCCGTGGCGCCATCTATTATCATAAGGACGTTAATGTTGTTTTCCTCATGTCATAAGATGAAAATATAATAAGGTAAAAATATTGAAAGATCTAAATAATTACACTACATAAATACACGAAAAGTCTTTAATCAGTGCGCAAATTTTGACAAATTAAACTTAAACGTGTTTTATTATATATACGAGTATTTACACCAGCAGTCTGCGGGCTAATCATACCCAAAAAGCAGACAACACACTGCGCATTCAATACAACAATGGCTTCAGGGCGCTGTTGTGGCTTCCGCGTTACTGTAGTGCGTCAGGGATGTTTGCTGATGCGCACACTGACGATTATTTCGCGATCATGCGCAAGAAAGTGGCATCAATGTTGCGCGGAGTGAGGGGGAGCAGCAATAGCATTCTGAAGGTTTTTGCAGATAGGTTAGAAGGGCCTACAATGGATAGGTTTATCAAGCTACATGTCAGACAGGGGGCTTGATAAATCTTCCTCAAATTGGATGCTGTGTTTTGTTTTGTTTTTGTACTCTTGTCTTTGTATATAACACAGTTTTTAAGTTGTTAATACAAACACGCTATGGGCCTTCGATGCCTGAATATAAAAGATTTTTATTTTTATTATTTTTAATATACACCTATTTCTTATTTTGATATGTCTTAGTACAAAAAAAATAAGTTATCGTTAACGAAAGATGTTTATTTTGAAACTGGTATAATGGATACTCGTCGCGCAACGCGCCTGCGGCGGCGGCGGCGTTGCGCGGCCAATGAAGCGGAACGCAGTAGTAGGTATCTATCAGCTGTGCGCTCGCCCATTGATATTATTATTGATTTCAAGTGTACCAAAAAAAAAGTATTGAACTAATAATGGAAATCTGTTCTTACTGCTACTGACCCACCAAAAAAATTTGCACACTGGTTAAAAACTTATCCTGTATATTACAAACAAGCGTTTTATTTATTGCGGTACCGTCAGCGCTCCTCCAGGCTTGGCAGTACCTACAAACAAACAAACATAAATTAATAATGTGACTCAGGATGGCTGGACAAATCTTCAAAATTGCTCGCATTTAACTAGGTCAATAGGGCACTTTATGTGACGGCTAAACACCCTTATTTCAGAATTTGTGACGCTACAGACGCTACGGAAAATTTAAATGATCAATATCTTTGAAACTACGCAAAGTTTCTCCGTCACAAATTCAGGTTATCATTATCGTCCCCGTCACAAAATTTTGAACACATTTCGAAGGCCGTAGATCATTAGGTAGCGGAGATACATGTGTCCAGCCAGCTAGAACTCAGGCGGGCTGGAAATTAAGTTTTTATCGATTTCTCGTAAACCCTTACATGTGACGCCATAAATCAAACGTTATTACTGTCACACATTGCGTCACTAAATGTTAGTAAAGGAACCATATTCGAAAACGCTCCCGTTGTTGAGATGAAGTGCCAGCCAGAAGTTTTATACGTAAATTCAAGCTGGCTGGACACAGATTTTTGCATTTTTCTACTAAACCGCTGTACGTATCACAAAACTTTTAGCTCGATGCCTGTCACAAAATTATGTGACGCCCGTTGATATGCAAAAAGTCGAGTGGTTTTTCAAGCTGGCTGGACACGTCGATCGATTATGTAAGATTCTGTAGCGTCACAAATTCTGAAATAAGGGTGTTTAGCTGTCACATAAAGTGCCCTATTGACCTAGTTAAATGCGTGCTATTTTGAAGATTTGTCCAGCCATCTTGAGTCACATAATTAATACCTTCTAATACCTTCATACCCAAAACACTCATTTGATTGCTGTTTGATTAACAAGTCAGCAATCAAACGAGTGTTAGACTATCAGATGCCGACAGTTTCATCAAAGAAACGCCAATACGTTTCTAATTCAAATGATTAGGTATAGATATTACTTATTAAGGTACTAGCTGTGCCCGCGACTTCGTCCGCTTGGACTTAGATCTATCTCATCAAACTCAGCGTTTGTTTCAATTAAACCCTTTACAGGCACTTTTTAATTTTCAAAGAGACGGTCGTCAGGCAACAAGAATAATGTACCCAGGATTTCGTAATATCTTGAGATATTACGAAGTCCTGGGTACATTATTCTTGTTGCTTGTTGCATCCTGTTATTATAAAACGCAACTTGACGTTGTCTGTTCGTTAGTATGACAATTTACACCATTGTTTTTGTGTTTGTTGATTGGGCAGGTCATAGACTTGATTCGATGATGACCTACGTAAGTACAGCCACAACCAATGCTAATGTACCTCTGTAATCTATAATAACGCTTCTTTGTATTCTATATTATAAGTCGAATTTCCAGGAATAAAAATAAAAAAACATATAAAATACTTGAATTACTAATACGGGAAAGAGCCACGTATAAATGACCGTGCGAAAAGCAACTCACACTCAAATCTATGCCCGCTACCGAAAAAGTTTGTCCTTGTGCTTTTTTTATGGTAATTGCGTAACATAAACTCACCGGAAACTGTACGGGTTTAAAATTAAATGGGAAATTATTAGGAATTAGAGGAATTCGAGTTATGAAAACGCTATTTCCTGTGCCGCAACCTGTCCAAATCTCTGCTTCTATAACGTTTGGTTGTAATCTCAACCAAACCTGACTGTGTTGTTGACTTTCAATCTGGTGCCGATACATAATTTTAGGATTACTTAAATTTCTCAAAAGGATAATGGGTACTCCTACTTTTAATTTGATATTGTATGATGCCAAACCGGGGGCACTCACAGACTTTGGTAGCGTCTTCTTGTTCCATTACTCTGTTAATAGAGCGATATTCAGTGCTTTACCCCGGGACACTCGTAATGTGGCCTAATCGTTGCGTGGTGTCAGAATTCCTCTTTCGCATAGCCAAATTTGGTTGATTTGTCAATGATGTTGGTGGCCCAACATACCTTACCACCTTATAGCCCTTATAGCATGTGTATGGTAACCTATACACATGCTATAAGGTCCTGAAGTGATGAAACAGTATTACATAGGACTTTCAGATAAGATAACTTTTCCTTCTGCTTGTAGATATGTTCCATCGTCAATTTTTTCTAGAAAATCCGGAAACTCTTGTGCATTTGGGTTACCTCCTATGTGCATGCATATTTAGTCTTAAATGCATTGGTATAACGTTACGCCATCTAACACTTTACAACTACACATAAAATAGTCAATTAGGTAAGTCACAAAAGGAAAAATGAAACAAAATAAATCAAACTCAAACTCAAACTCAAAGCATTTATTTCAAATAAACCAATTACAGGCACTTTTGAATTGTCAAGGGGTCGGTCAGTCAGAAAGATGAAGCTAGTTGCCCATTCCAAAACGTAGAAGGTTCCTATGGAGAAGAATGGACATGAAACTCCACGGACACTCTTTTAAAACAAAATATTGTTACAAAATATGGGTTACATCATTCATGTTGAAGTTATACATGTGAGAACAATGTAGAAAGACGTGCACGTTAGAAGCGTCCGTAATAGAAACAATTCAAAAATTAAAATAAGCCTTGGCAGCTAAGAGATGATCAGTAACAACTGACGGCGTCCGTTCACGAACATGACGCATGGATCAGCACCATTTAGCTCAACCATTTTGACCCACACGCCACCACCAGCGAGACATTTAGGTGAGCATGACATACTCTCAGCCTCCAGGGCACATTCAAGTCAATAAAAGAAATATTACCCGGTAAATGGTAGCTCTATAGTACATAGTACTCACACCTGTACTATGCAATTATATAATTCAAGGAGATTGAGTTTAAACAATGCAAAAATAGTCTTACAATCTTCAGCAGCGCCAATAATATTTTCAAATGCTAATCAATTAGTTTATGCGCTCTTATGGAACAGGACCAGCATTGAGCCAAACATTTTTGTCAGCGATGTAATCCCCCAACTTATAATATGCTTGGCTGCATAGTGTGCGTTTTATACAAGTTTTAAATTTTGTTTCGTTCAATTGGAGTATGTGGGGAGGTACAACAAATATTAACGAATAATTAAAATGATGGAAATCCTTTAAACAACACGGTTTTGACAGCAAATTTTTTACTCATTCACAAAACATAAATTTAAAATATCTCTCTCCGGAAATAAAACAAAAAAATACTATGACTAAAACCCAATTTACAACGTACGATCAAGAAATATTTATTAAAAAAATAATAATCTTTAATGTACAGACACGGAAACGATTTTATTATACAGATTTATACAGATTTTATGGTACAGATAATTAGTGATACTGAATAGATAAATAATTTTATAATTATACAGGAAGTATTGATAAAATCTATCTTTAAACTATTTGCAAAACTGGATGGTGGCAAATGGATGAAAAATAATTTTAATAGATTCTTGTTAATGTAATTGATGAAAGTTATGGATTTTTTAATTAACATAACGTAACATCACGCCTGAATTCGCCGTAGGATTAAGCAGAGGTGTACCTATAGTAAATCCAGTACACCCAGATTTCGCTAGTTATGTTTAAGTCCCATGTTATAGGGGGCGAGCCTTTTGCCATCAACTGGGCACAAATCCAGACTCCAGGCTGCTACTGAGAAAATCGGTATATGATCAGTGTCTACTTTCAATTCGTCTACGAAGCAAAATGCCTAAAATTAATGTCTACACAGCAAATTGCCTAAGCTGTAAATCGCCTAGAGATCAAAATGTTCAACAAGCAAAATGCCTAAAATGCTATAATTTATAAGTAGTCGAGATGGTTAAAATAAACTCACACTAGGGCCTCTGAACTGTAGGTTAGGTTAGGTTAGAACTGTGACCACACAACTCACGAGTCTAGCGAGCGTAACGAGCGTGCCGCGGCAGCGGCTGGCGAATGCCAAAAACTGTACTCCCTTTCTTTTCCTAAAATAATAGACATATTGCAAGGTAGGCATTTTGGTTCATAGTCAGAATAAGGTTTAGTTCAAATACTGTAGAGACATATTGCAAGGTAGGCATTGTGCTTCCTAGTCAATATAAGGTTTAGGCAATACTTGGCATAGACGTTTTGATTTCTAGTCAGCATGATCTTATACGAGAAAATCTTGCTGGAATGACCCAATAAAACTTTGCCCGACCTAGGAATCGAACCCGGAACCTCATGCTCAGCAGTAGCGCGACCACTCAATTAACAAGGCAATCGAATGACATAATAAAGTAGTATATAATCTAGGTAGCTGATTAATATAATAATCAACAATCAAAATCGTGATAACATAATCTTGATCTAACAACTTCAACTGGTCGTGAATATTAAGATCGACAGTCATTTAACTAACGAGTACCTTGCTAACCTGTTCAACCCTTAGGGATGAAAGAATTTACTTAAAATATTTTTAATTCAGTAAATAATTGTGAAGTTCAAGTTTTGTAATTGTAAATATAAATGGAAGATAGAAAATACAGCTACAGTAGTTTAAAAATGGATAAATTTAAAACGGAGAACGTTATGAAGGACCCAAAAATGGAGAACGTAAAACGGGAGTCAATTAGAAAGCAGTTATTGATTATGGTTTGCAGTAAGTAAGAGTTTTAATTTTTAACAAGTGTCTTTTAACTGACATTATTAATGGTGAAAAAATTTAAAAGACTAACCTTAGATGTTTTGGTCATGTTGAGAGGATGAAAGAAAGGCGACCTACAAAAGGTATTTACAAGGCAGAGGTGAGTGGAAACTCCGGGAGGGGACGCCCTAAGAGGACATTATAGCGACCTAATTGGTGATGTTCTTTGGAAAGGTCAGGTGCGTAGCTCTCGCTACCGGCGGCGTGCGTTTAAGACCACGATACCACGACCACGTGCTATAAATTTGAACGTAAATGAAGCAAAAGTACTATGTTAGTTAGGAGCGTAGTAGGTGGCATTCTATAGTTTCTGCATACCCCCATAGAAAGAAGGCGTGAGTTTATGTATGTACTATTATGGAAGATTAATCTATATCTTCATAATTAACAGTTCTTTCTGTGGCCTTTCTTACTCGTCCCTGATGAAAAGTATTCTCTAAGTCGAATTGGATTGAATTCACTTTTACAATACCCATTTTGGACTAGTAATAGAATGTTCCCAGCAGTAGGACACTACGAGCTGAAATCAAATCAAATCAAACAACGTTTATTTGCTAGAAATACATGGATTTGATAAAGGTGGGATCATATGAGGCGTGGTATTTACAAATGGGCTAAGTGCCAAAAAGGCAAAACCAAAATTTTGTCTTTCAAAAGTGCTATATTGGGCAGCCATTTCAATATAAAGGTGCAAAGTGCCTACAATTTTTTTTTTTTGCACATAGCCCATTTGTAAATTCCACGCCTCATATAATCTAAGTGTCATTGGTTCTGCCCGCAAACAAGTGTGCAATTTTTTATTAAGTTTACATACTGCTTTATTCGTGTCGGTATCGTGTGGTGCTGGACGTAAAGAATAGCTCAACCCCATTTCCTCCCGTGGGTGTCGTAAAAGGCGACTAAGGGACTTACTAGAGAATGAGCAGCAGCGTTCTCTATGCATTTTTTACACCATACTGTGATGGCCAACCCGCCTGCCAAGCGTGGCGATTATGGCAACTCCCCCACCATTGATTAGGAGAGGCATATGTCCAGCAGTGGACGTATTTCGGCTGAAATTATGATTTTCCATAAAAAACACTTTAGAAGCCATTCTGACAATTTTTTCTTGAACACAACCTTTAATAATACCTACTTATTTATTTAATTATGAAAATTTTATGCACATGTAAAAAAATACCTTACAAAGGCGAAATTCATGCCCGAGTTATTTTCTACCAGTCAACCTTAGGGTGATGCAGAGACAAAACATGGCAGGTGCAACATGACTACTTATTCTAGATACATATGACAACGTTCTTGTATTCTATTAATTAAGGCGCCGATAACCGACTTTTAATTATTTTATACTGAAGATCACGTCTAAATGAGTAGCGTTAAGATTTATAAAAAATATATGTTAAATTAGAGCATTTTCTTAATAACTTATATATTATATGAATATTTTACAGTATGTTTATATTACATATTGAAATTAATTTGTAAAAATATGTCTAACGCGGATAAAAAACTGAGAATCACGCAAAATCTATCAAACATATTTTTCTGAAACCTTCACCTTTTTAAAGATAATTTAATTATTGATATTTCAGTACATATAAGTTTTTTATTAAAATATCGTTTGTTTTATGTATAATAATGCGTCTTATTTGGGTCTTATGAAAGCCGCAGGGATCCGCTGGATACGGGAAGCACAAAACCGGTCGAGGTGGCGGTGCTTGGGGGAGGCCTATGTCCAGCAATGGACGTCTTTCGGCTGAAATGATGATGATGACGATGATTTGGGTCAGCGCTCCTGGATGGGCGAGTCCTATTACTGACTGGACGTACGACGCATTGCGTGAGCTCAATACAGAACACGCAAGCTAACCACTCAAGGTCACTGGCATATACCTGGGCCTTAAGGCGAGGTTCTTCAAGTTAACCTCTGGGAAATGTAATTTTAATGTAATTTTATTTAGAAACGGTACCTTATGATTAAAAACGTGAAAAAAATTATATGTTGCTTTTGAGACCTTTTTGTAGGTACGTCGGGTACTCGTTACATAATTGGATAAAGTTCGCTCGATAGAAAAAAAATCCAATCATTTATTTTATTTATTTATTTATTTATTTAACAATTTATGTACACACATATAAACAGACAAGAAGAAAGGAACAGAAAAATACGTACAAAGGTGATGCTTATTTCTAATGAAATCTCTTCCAGCATACCTGCGATATGCATTTTTTGTAGATTAAAATCATTTTATTTCAATATTATACCACATTATCTATTGAAAATCACATCAAAATAAACGTCTATGATGACGTATGTCCATCGGGTTTAACATTGTTAGTATAGTAAAACATAATTTTTAACCTAAAATTAACGAAATTCGCGGGAAAATTTACTCGCGCCCAGCTGCTACCTCTAGAACAAAAATGCACGCGCGAAGAACCTCGCCTTAAATCAATTAGATGACTCAAACGACACCCGTGGGGATACATCAAACTGATTACCCCCTTAAAAGAGGACGATGTTCAGAACTAAAGGCGATGTGGATTAAAACAAAATTAAAATATACTTCACGATGTGATACCAAAAGTGCGCCAGGCGCGCCTAGCTGTCAGCTTCAAGACCACCACTGCCTGGTTAATATTTTTTACCTCATAGCCCTCAAAACGGTAAACGAAAACATCGTGAGGTCACCGGCATATCCTATAGAACCAAAAATTCGAAGACATTATGACATCTACCAATCCGCACTGGGCCTGCGTGGAGGATTACAGCCAACTCCCTTTCACAGAGAGATCTGTGTCCCATCAGTGGAAACAGTATATTCTGATTATGCTAGACTACTATTGTACAGTCATCATCATTTCAGCCGAAAGACGTCCACTGCTGGACATAGGCCTCCTCAAGCACCGCCACCCGACCGGTTCCGTGCTTCCCGCATCCAGGGGATTCCTGCCGCTTTCACAAGGTCATCAGTCCACCTTGTGGGAGGCCTTCCTACGCTATATCTCCCGGTACGCGGTCGCCACTCCAGAACCTTTCAGTCCCTCTGTTCTGCGAGCAATGTGCCCTGCCCATTGCCACTTAAGTTTGGCAATTCTTCGAGCTATGTCGTTTACCTTGGTTCTCCTGCGGATGTCTTCATTTCTGATTCGATCACGTAGGGAAACTCCAAGCATAGCCCTCTCCATTGCCCTTTGGGTGACTTTTAGCCTTCTAATAAGGCCCATTGTGAGCGACCACGTTTCAGTGCGATAGGTCATCACTGGCAACACTCACTGGTCAAAGACTTTCGTCTTTTGACACTGCGGTATGTGGGACGAGAAGATATTGCGTAGCTTCCCAATCGCTGTCCAGCCGAGTCGGATTCGACGATTGACCTCTTGACAGTAAAAAAAGACGTGTGGCACTCGGGGACTGCCGCGGTAAAGCTATTGCATAGCATTTTGTATCAACTTATGCAATTATAATTATTTATTTATTTTATTTATGCAGTATTTCTTTTTCTTTGATATTAATTCAAGTTACACTTTTTGAGCGTGGTGACCGATAAGAAAGTAAAGTCAATCCATAATCGACCCAGAACTTTGGAGAACCGTTTAAAAGTGGTTTTTATAAGCTATGAAGAACGTTAATGTTTAATGTTAATTCTAGCTAGGAGAATCATAAACACGAGTAAAATTATTGATTTATAAATAAATTGCTCACATACCTCAACAACCTTTCAAAAACTTTTGAATTACGATGCCTGCCATCTAGTGGATAAAACCGACAACAAAACACAACCGAGACCACCAACAGAGCAACGCTTGTCTCGATTACGAATCACCAAATCACGAACGAATCACGATTACGAGCCACGCCAATGTCACCTCTATTTAGTTAGTTCTACCTGCGATTACTAGATGGCGTTGCGTTGCGCGGTAAATCCACCACAGAGTTTCGTAGAGTCGTACAATACGTCTAATCGCACGCACACAACGCCGTGTCGAAGACTGCCGAACTGAAACAACGTTAAACGATGCACGGCCTTCAAGCCACACCTCCGTGCCCGTCGGAGTGGGGAGCGTGAGGTTTTTTCGTTACGGAATTTCTGGATTCGGTCCCCGCGCTCAAGGCCCGCGATAGAAGCTATGCAATAGCTTAAAAAGAAAAGTATAGTATAGTACAAGTACTTAAGAGAGAATCAGATTTCGAATAACATCAACGTTCAGCAATCAAAGTTTTTAATGGTTCCTTTTTTCCACAGTAAGTATAGGCCAGCTAATAGTTGGTTGGAGCGTGGGCTGGACAGCGCCAATCATCCCGAAGCTTCAGGATTTGGAAACCAGTCCTCTGGATGAAATAGCGACAGATCTGCAGACTTCATGGATTGGATCCTTGCTGTATATCGGTTCGGTTGTAGGTAAGTTCTTCACATGTTTTCTTGCCTAATCTTGTGGTTTTGAAAACCTGTATTTGTAGTATCCTGGTTTTCTTTAAGTAATTCAAGGACCTATGTATAAGAGTGTGAAGAAGTCATCGGATGCTGCTTTTTTACCATTATTTTGCAATAATTAATTAATTGCATATTAAGTAGATCTTAAAGACAGAAGAATTCGGACGTAAAGAATAGCATCACCCTATTTCATCCCGTGGGTGTTCGTAAAAGGCGACTAAGGGACTTACTAGAGAATGGGCAGCAGCGTTCTCTATGCATTTTTAACACCATACTGCGATCGTCAACCCGCCTGCCAAGCGTGGCGATTATGGCAAACCCCCCAAATTGGGGGAAGCTTATGTCCAGCAGTGGACGTCTTTCGACTGAAATGATAAGTAGGTCTGCAGATCTAAATATGGAATTCCAAAATACCCATATAAAGGACGCCTTTGTTGTCATTCAAACCTAACCTAGGAACATAGTCTGTATTGATCACAAGTATTGATAGTTATAAGCCTAAAATTCTAACTACAGTAAGTGAGATTGCAAGTTTTATCTAATGATTTAGTCTGTCAATCAGTTGTGTTTGTGTCAGTTTATATAGTTCTATATTTTCTATAGTAATTGAATAAACTCCATGTTAATTAGGGTTCCGTACCAAAATGGTAAAAAGGAACCCTTATGGTGCGACTCAGTCTGTCTGTTCGTCTGTCACTGCTGGATATCTCAAGAACTACTAATGCTATCAACTTAAAATTTAGAATTGTTTTAGATGACGTTTGCCCAACTATTTTGCAATGAAGAAAGAAATAAAAATATATTTAAAAAAAATTGCAACTGGGACTGAAAGGGTATCTTGAAAATTCGAAGTGGAGCTACTAGGGCATGTGGAAATTATTCTATGTGATAGAAAATTATGTAAAGATTACAGGAAAAATAAAACGATGTTTCTAAATAACACACTTTTTCTAATATGTTTTAGGTCAGTGCTATCTTTTGACTGATAGTGGAACTAATTATTTTTTTTGTAATGATTTTTGATGGTACGAAACCCTCGGTTCACGAGTCCGACTTGCTCTTGACCGGCTTTTTTGGTTAATCGATTAGCTTTTGATCGGTTTTTTGTGGTTTTATTAGATTAACGGTATTGCAAGCGAATTCAACAACGAAATACCCTATTTTCTAATCAAACCTTTCTTTCAGGGCCATATGTCACCAGTATCCTCTCAAACATGGTAGGCAGAAAGCCATGTCTCATCATCGGAGGATGCCTGAACGTCCTCGCTTACATTTTGGTGGTGACTACAAAGAACATTGCCATGATCTACGCTGTGAGGGTCGTCAGCGGTCTCGGCATGGGAATCACTATCGTCTGTAACATTGTTTATGTGGGGGAGATTGCGTGAGTATTTACAATATCTTACATTTAAGAGTACAACTTGGATCATATATTTTGAAAGGAAACTGCTAAACATGAACGGTGAAAAGAGAAACAGCCATACCTAATCACCATGATGGAAAATCATCGAATGCTTTTTGAAGCGGAATAGATTTTGGCGCAATAACAAACAAACAAATGAATATAATTCAGAACAAGGAGAAACTTCGACTGTAATCGCAGAAATCGATGGATGCGATCAGTGCAGAAGTAGTTATTTTGGCGTCTTTGAGCAAGGCATATACCGGATGACATTTTTTACCGTCTCGTAAAAATTTGGGTATACTAGGTGAACGGAGTAGAAGCCTATGGCATAGTTTTTATTATTTTTTCTTTAACCTAGAAAAAAATTGATCTATGGATAAATTCCACACATTTGAAGTAAACTTATCATACTATAACAATAAACACAGAAATTTAACAAAAAACATAATTCAATAAATAAATACGATAAATAATATTTAAATTTAAATCATACGCACCCAAATTTCAATATTTTTATCTTTTATTTTAGTATTATTTCAGAAAAAAAAAATTGCTTTGCCATAGGCTTCTACTCCGTTCACCTAGTATACCTAATTTTTTTCGAGACGGTAAAAAAAGTCATCCGGTATAATACATGATTTTTTTCTGAGATACTGATGATAATGGGAAGTTGCATAGCTTTCATGAGTGGAATCATTGTTATGGACTAAATATGAAGATTCAACTGCAGATGCTATGCAGTCTGTCTATCTGTCCAAACCAAAATTCCAAGATAAAAAATATGTTTAACATCAAAGTAATGATTTAAAAAAAAAAACGTTATCGTTCATTGTACTTTTTACACGTGTTTCAATTTCCTTGTAGGCTTTATTAATAATTATCTAATCAAAATTTTGGTCATACTTATCATAAAAATCTGTTAGAACTATCAGTATTAATTGCATCTTAATCAATTGTGATTAAATATTTTTGATAACACTTGATCGCTTTGTGATAAGATTGATAATAGTATCTATGTAAAAGAGATATGAGGAACAGGTTGTAAAGTTCAGTCATCCTCCATAGAAAAGGGACGATCCTCCGACTAAACCGGTGTTGTGTCTGGTGGGCAACTGCCCGACGGTTGATGTCGGAATGTTGTATATAAGTTGTATCTATTCAAACAAGAAATATTTTAAGAGGACTGTCTGTGTGTGTGTGTGTGTGTGTGTGTCTATTTGTCTGGCTCATAAAATCGGCTCTTTAGTAAATTGATCCCGCTCATTTGGATCCCGCGGGATTAGTTTACTAAATTATAATTTTTATGTCATTTTCTTTAGTAGATTCGTTGTTACCAATCTACTCAAAAAAAAATTTGAGTAACAGCGTGTAGAAAAATGTTAGGAGGAATTTAAAAAAACCCATTGCCATAAAATATTTGCTTATCTTAACAATAATGGTACTACCCTGAGGAGGCTCTCGTTAGGCAGCTGCATCAAAACAGCTGCTTGATTCAGAAAGAAAATTAATATTTTTTTTTTTCTATACTTATTTGGCGGCTGAGTAATTGGTCTATTGCGTAACCCCTCCAAAAGTTGAGCAATATTCGGCATAATTTCGATATTTTTTTAAAATGTCCGTTCCATGTTTCCACGGCATTATTAGTTCTGCAGTTGGCCAACGGGAATCACCATATAAATTAATGTCAAGAAACTTCTCTACTTGACTACACAAATCAAAAAATTGGTCAACGGGATCAGTTGACCAATTCAAAAATTCATTAGGTCGACTGATCCCGTAGGATCCGCCTGTATGGGATCAGTTTACTAAAAAGCCATAAAATCACAATCAAAATCCAAAGTAATTTATATTAGGCTGCGAATCAGCACTTTTCGAATGTCAAAATTACATAAGACAGTCCCCCACAATGCCTGCCCTTTACCACTTCCTATTGCTTTAGCTGGGAAGAAGTGGCATATCCTAATCCCCAGCAGCACAGCTGTCTGTTCAGTTAGGCAAACTTGATTCTGTACAATAGTAGATATATGCAATATGAAATGAAATGAAATGAAATCGTTTATTCTGTAAACAGGATATCGGAACCACTTTTACACGTCATATAAAAACATAAAAATAAGCTAAGTGAATTTGACATTTCTTAGCTGACTACCCCTGAGAAGAAATGGTGAAACAAACTCTGGGGTCAAAGTCTCTTTTAAAGTCCAGACATAATCTTGGTCAGATCATGTGAGGACCATGTAGATCCGTGTCTGAAATGGTCTTTAGAGGAAAGAACCGTAATTTTGAGTGGACCTGTCTAGTCAGTGCAAGCATTTGTCAGTAAACGTGTAGCTCAACTCAGAATTTAAGGAGCTCAACGACTCGACGAACAATACCAAAGAAAGGACATTTGGGTAGGCCGCATAAAGTACTCAAAATACCAGACCATCATTAATACTATGTACGTGAGAATAATAAATATATATTAAGCAATAATAATAATAATTACGTAACATGCAATAATCACAATACTTAAAGCTAGTAACCAATAAATGTTTCTTCCTCACCAGCTCGACTCACATCCGAGGGATTCTCCTAACATCAACATCTATAATGGGCATCACAGGAACTCTCCTAGTCTACTCCATAGGTCCATTCGTGTCCTATGCAGGGACGGGCTATATTGCTCTAGGGATGTGTCTAATTCATCTACTGAGCATTATATTTTTGGTTCCTGAGTCGCCAGTGTATCACGCTATGAAAGGTGAGCATTTTGATCACTATAATACATTAATTTTTGTACACATATGACCTCAGTTTAGCATCACAAGTAGAACAATTTTTCTGAGATGCGAAATGATTTTCTCTTTATGGTAAGAAGTAATAATCTTATATATAACATTCTCGTGTCACAATGTTAGTTACCATACTCCTCCGAAACGGCTTGACCGATTTTTATGAATTTTTTGTGCATATTCAGTAGGTCTGAGAATCGGCTGCTAACAATTTTTTAAAGTTTTATTTATTTATTTTACACAAAACAAAAATAAAGTTTTAGGTAGGTAGGTAGGGTAGTGTAGGGTAGGGTAGGGTAGGGTAGGGTAGGGTAGGTAGGTAGGTAGGTAGGTAGGTAGGGTAGGGTAGGGTAGAGTAGTGGAGTTTATACTATAGTTTTTGACATAACGAAGTCTGTCGGGTCAGCTAGTGTATAATAAAATATAATCAATCAATCAATCATTTATTTTGGTAAACATAGGTATCGTCTATTGAGAATAAAAAGCGAATATACTCAAAGACAAACAATAATACATGATCATAGCTGCAATAGTTAAAACTGTGACGCAGCTACCGACGCCCGACTCCTAGTGTAAGGTTAGGTTGTTCCAAGACTAATACATAAAAAAGGTATTTTAACAAATATTTAAATAAAAGAAAATAATGTAACAATACATTTTGAGATAAATGCTGTGTGTGAGTACCTAATGTTAAGTAAATGAGGATGAGGGTGTCTCTTAAATGTTAATCTTGACAGATTTTTTTTGCCTTTCTCAAATCAACGCAAATCAAATCAAATCATTTAGTTCTCCATACTTTACCGTCACATGGGCATGCAAAGGTTTACAATTCCTAATAAAAAATCAAAAATAAGTAGCAGATCATTGAAATTATCTATATCTATACTAATATATAAAGCTGAAGAGTTTGTTTGTTTGTTTGTTTGTTTGAACGCGCTAATCTCAGGAACTACGGGTTGGAATTGAAAAATTCTTTTTGTGTTGGATAGTCCATTTATTGAGGAAGGCTATAGGCTATATAACATCACGCTACAACCAAAAGGAGCGGAGCATAAATGAAAAATGTTGCAAAAACGGGAAAAATTATTCCTTTTTGAGAGCTTCCGTTGCGTGCGCTGCGTAAACGGTTTAAGTTACGCAAATATCATGTATGATGGAATTGTTCCTCTTTAAATTTTCAAAAAAAAAAAATCCACGACAGCATATTTCTATTTTTTAAGATTTACTCACTATTTATTTACCTTTTTTATGGTAATCAAATTTGTTCGAAATTAATGCATTATTTGCAAAGGAGTTTTCATAAACATGGTATTAATCCTTATCCAAATAAATACGTTATTCATCTCAAGTATTTAATTTTGAACAAAGTTGCCCTTACATCATTTAATTTCAATGAATATCTTAGGAGATATAACTGTTTTATAATAACTCCGCAGCAAAATAATGATCAACTCTGCGAGGTAGTCTATTCTAAAGCTGAAGAGTTAGTTTTTCCGTAACCAAAGGGTAAAATGGGACCCTATTATTAAAACTCCGCTGTCCGTCTGTCTGTCTGTCTGTCTGTCTGTCTGTCCGTCTGTCACCAGGCTGTATCTCATGAACCGTGGTAGTTAAACAATTGAAATTTTCACATATGATGTACTTCTGTTGCCGCTATAACATTAAATACTAAAAAACAGAAAACAATAATATTTAAGGGGGGCTCCCATACAACGGACATGATTTTTTTGCCGTTTTTTTTGCTCCGCCCGCGTGTATGTCGGTTATCGCGTAAAAAAGTAGCCTATATCCTTGTCTATATCCCAGGTCGATCGGTTCAGCGGTTTAGGCGTGAAAACGTAACATACAGACAGACAGACAGACAAATAGACAGACTGACAGAGTTACTTTCACATTTATAATATTAGTAAGGATAAGGATTTGTATGGGTGGTACGGAACCCTTCGTGCGTGAGTCCGACTCGCACTTGGCCGGTTTTTTGTTTTTTGAACGTGCTGATCTCTGGAACTGCGAATTGGATTTGAAAAAATCTTTTTGCATTTTACAGCCCAATTCTTGAGGAAGAATTACATTACTATTAACTAGAACACCATTTAAAAAAAATGAAAGTTTATGCGAAGTAAAAGCACGGGCAGGCAATCTGTTGCGACGGGGTGGGTCGGGGGACCAAGAAATTTAACGCGGACGAAGTCGCGGGCAGAAGCTAGTAAATTATAAATCTAAAATGTCAGCGTGGTCACATCAATACAATTTTAATAAAATAAGACTATGTCAAACGGAAATAAAAAGTAAGTGAAATTAGGATCACAATAATTATGTCAATCAAAGTAACAGTATGTCAATCAGTTAATGAATTATCATTAAGAAAATTGTCAATCGTGTAATAGCATTTCATTATTAAAATTTCTTTTAGCTCCCTTTTAAATTTTAATGTAGTCATATTTTTTATAATATTAGGTACTCTATTTCATATGGGTGGGGCAGTACCATAAAACTTTTTTGTATTAGTGCGGTTCTTAACTTGCTACTTATATACTAAAACTATTCTGAAAACAGACAGATATTCATAAAATGTTAAAAACTGTTTATCCAATTTCAGACAACGACATCAAAGCAGCAAAGACCCTAAACATGCTTGGCCGAAGTGGAGATGTAGAAAAAGTCATTGATGCATTCGCGAAGAAGCAAGGAGAAACCTCTAGCAAAATTAAGGACTGGGTTGAAATCTTCACCATAAAATCCAACAGATGGTCTCTCTTCATCACCTTCATGCTAGGAGCCTTCCAACAAACCAGTGGTGTTGCCGTCGTATTGTTCTTTGCGACGAACATCTTCCAACTGGCTGGGTCCTCTATTAATCCTGACTTGGCGACGATTATCATTGGTGTAACAAGGTTAATGTCCAGTTTGATCGCTCCGCTTTTGATTGAAAACAAGGGAAGGAGGATCTTGTTACTGATTTCGATGGCTGCTTGTGCTTTTAGTTTGGTGAGTTAAACTATATCAAATTATCTTTTTTAAACCCAGAGTTCTTATTTTTTAAATTCGAAGGCTCTTTCATATCCGCGAGTTTCTTTGCGCGAGGCACAATTTTCTGATCATTTCTTACAACCCACTTAATACTTTTTATTTGTTTTCTTTTTTATTTGTAGTATAATATGTTGTGTTGTGTGCCTTTTAGTCTGTGCTTAATAAATTTATTTTCTTTCTTTCTTTTATCGGCCATTTATATCAGCTTCGAATAATAATCGAAGGTAAAGTGTGCTAGTTCAGTTTGTTTTTTTTTTTATCTTGTTAATCTTTTAAATTGATTAAAAGATTAGCCATCTCTTCACTGCTATTTCACGAACTGAAAATCTTAGGCTGCGGGTACGAATGTAGTGGGGTAGAGCGGTGGCCAAGCGGGGGCGATGGCGACGGTACAATTGGCTACACAATGTGGCCCCCCAGCTTCGTGCCCACAGCCTTAATGTCACTTTCTTAAGTCAGCTAATAACTAAATAAATGTGGCGTGTATTATTATTTTCATTATTTTTATTTTTATTATTATTTGTATTATTATATTATTTTCTCCTTTACAGTCAATTCTGGGAGTTTACTTCTACCTGGACAGGATAGACAGTCCAGTTTTACCAAACATAGGATGGCTGCCACTGGTCTCTCTCATCATCTACTTCTTCTGCTATGAAGCAGGTAAGAATAAACTCAAAAATATAGATAGCAAATATTTTTATGCTTCTTCATAATTATAAATTCACTCAAAATATATTATGTATTTCCTTTAGTAACACAGATGTTAATAATGGAGTCTAAGTAAATGACCTTCAATATATTTATCCAAAATCTTTTGTATTTATTTGGAACATCTACTGTGTGTAGGTACTGAATAATAATAACTCCGAGAATATAAAATGTTATTGTCATGGGTTGACATTAGACTGGAGGCTATATCTGTTTGGTCTATGCAAAAAATTGGTTGTCTGTAAATTTGGTTTACGGACGATAATTTAACGTGACAACGTCATAACAAAACATTGATACGGCACAAGCGTACAATGAACGTAACGGGACAATGAGCGTAACGAGACAATGAGCGTAACGAGACAATGAGCGTAACGGGACAATGAGTCATCCTTTTTCGTGCATGCAGACGGCGTTCATCGATTTATTAGACATTGTCACGTCAAAATAATAACCGTAGAGGCACAGTATACTGTGCTTCTACAGTACAACTATTTTCTTAATTTCCCTCGGCAAAATTCGTGTTTCGTCAGTCGTCAGATTTGTATCAGTTGCCCTTAGACCAAACGCTCTCAATCTACTTGGAAGTAGGTATATACAGTTGTTAATACTATACTTATAATTTTTTGGGCAACTGATAGAAATCCGACGACTGACGAAACACGAAGTTTGTCGAGAGATGTTAAGAAAATAGGTTGTACTGTACTTTATTATACTGTGGTAGAGGCTTCTGGCTTAATAGCAGTAGATACTTTTAAAAAGCTGAGTGAGTACCAGTCGGGGGTCGCGCAAGAATTGTACGTTCGATGTAACACCGGGATGGTTTTTAGTCAGTAAGAGTCATCGTCTACCCTGGGGCGGGTGGGTGTGTCAGAACACCCACCCGCCCCAGGGTAGATGTTGTCCAAGAGAACTTTCCAACATTTGATGCCCTTTTTCTTACAAGGATCAAAACTTTATATGTGATCCAACTGAGGTTTGAGTACTAGAAAAGGCAGAAATCGCAAAAAACTTTTCCCATACATTTCGTAGGAAATTCTTATTTCCTACGAAATAAATGGGAAAAGTTTTTTGCGATTTTTGAATCACTTTTAACTTACAACTAACTTTTTTATGATGGATAGACTGGCCACTACAAAAGCCAGAAATCGCAAAAAACTTTTCCTATAACAGTCTAAACGTCCTAAACTATTGAAGGATTTTTTTTTTTCAGAATTACCGAAATTACAAGCAAAAAACTACCTAAATTGTATTCTCAAAGTAAATACAAATATAACGCGTTTTCGTTCGAAATCCAAAGTTTATTATATTTTTGTTCATTTTCGGCCACGTTTTATTGTAGCGGTCAGTCTATCCATAGTGAAAAAGTAAGTTGGGAGTCTCGTTTTCTACGAAATGTATGGGAAAAGTTTTTTACGATTTCTGACTTTTCTAGTACTCAAACCTTAGTTGTTCGGATAGGGTTTTTAGATCCTTATAAGAAACAGGATCGATTGGCATAAAAAAAAATGATTTTGTGAAAATAGCCCATTTTCTTGCTGACTATACTTTTTTTTTTTTTTTTCAAAATCTGTGATTTTGGATAAACATTTCTCTACATATAGGATAGTCTCCTAAGCCCATTTTCCTGTAGCTACAACGGTTAATGTACCTGCCCTTAGTGCTCCATCTCAAAAATCCAGCCTGTAGATACTCCTTTTGCTTCATTTTCGTTCATACACCTGCGGGGTAATTCCGTAACAAATTTACAGTAGCAATAGCATTTAGCAGTAGCATTTTGACAGTTCTACAACATTCATTGCGAGCACACAATTTTTTCAATTTTAATTTTTTGAACGATCTCCTAATACAGTCAAATCGCCATTTTCTACGAATTGTTCTAATGATGCGAATAAATTGCGCTGGGTGGCGCTAATTGGTGTAGCCGACTGCTCACACGTGAACGAAAGGCAATGTCCAGGAATGAAATAGGAGATAGGGAGTTACAACCAATCCTATCTGTTAATTCGCTTGCCAAAATACCAAAAAATTAAGCAAAATAATAATAAAAATCTTTATTTATATAACACAGATTGTTATGTAACTAAAGCATTGTAGATTTGCAGTACATGTAAAATTACAATAGTATAATTCTAGTCGAAATCAGCGCAACCAGTTATGTCAATTCTTAACAATTCTCCTTCTCCCCCAGGTTTCGGCACCATCCCCAACGCGATAGTCGGCGAGATGTTCAGAGCCAACGTCCGCTCAAACGGCTCAGCGCTCGCCATCACAATGACTTGGCTGGTTGGCTTCGGATTAACCACCAGCTTCACCACCATGGTTGACGTCCTCGGCGGCGACGTCACCTTTTGGCTGTTCGGAGGATCGTGTATCTTAGCCTTTATTTTTACCTACTTCTGTTTACCTGAGACGAAAGGCAAGACGCTGCATGAAATTCAGGAGATGATGAGTTAGTTGAAGGTTAGGATAGTTTTACTCAACCCGCTTTCTGAATATAGAATTAGAAGTTGAGAACATGTTGAACTTTGACATTACTTAAGGTGACTCCCTCAACGTAGCCCGCGTAATTCCCAATTTTTGACGTTCTTTCCGAAGACATTTTGAATTTGGGCTTTCACCTTAAGAGTCCATAATACCTCAGCGCCACCTCACTGTTTATCTCGCTCGCACACTACTGCTCGTGGTCACGCGAGGAAGCGTGACTGAGTGGGCGGCGGGAGAAGTCTTCAAGGCACCGATAATTTAGGTAATTTAGTTTTACGGTTTAAAAAAATAAAAATAAAACATAGTATCTGCTTCATATTTAGTTGAGTTATTAAACAAAGTTTTATGATCTAAAAAAAAAAAACTTCTAGTATTTTTGAATAGTAGCGGTTTATTGTTTGGTTTGGAGGTAACATTGCAATTTTTTTGTATTTTTTTTTTTTTGTATATAAAGTTTTATAGAATCGTGTTTTCGTCAAACAGTAGGGTAGGGCGGGGCTAATAGTCCCAATTTTCACTCTAAGACCCATAAGTCTCAAAATCAAGTACTTACTGTCTATAAAAAATGTTGTATGAAACCTTACACAATTCAGCTTGACACTCAAATAGTCAGAGGTGTGAATATTCATTTGATTTCCGAAAAAAATTGTAACAAATGCAAAATGGAATTCTGTACTTTTTACCCCACTCACGGGGTAAAAAGTCCACGGCTTGAGGTAAGAAGTCCATACATTCTAATGGCTAGCTAATTAGGTATTTATGGTCAATTATTAGGGTAAATTAAAATACATTATTTTAAAATCAATATTTAATAATATTTCTGTTTATTAAAATATCAATATAATCAACAAAATCTTAACATTTTAGTATAATCAACATAAAATTCCAACTTAAAAACAATGAAACAAAACGAAACGCAAATTTTAATTAAAACACACACGTCGTTCATGTGCCCAACCTTTGCAAATTGAACATTGAATCCACTGCTCTCCTGACTTGCTTTCTGAATAAGATTCGCAGCATATAATGCAAAAATACTCTTCATCATCAGAGGAAGGTGTAACGGGCTATTTTCTTCTTTACTGTCATTTTCTTCTTATTTTCTTTAGTTTTTCTCATTTTACTCTTGTTTTGTTTTTCTCTAACTCGTTTTTTTCAGGAGTGTCAGTTAAATAAAGTTGTAAAGTAAAGGCTTTGCGAAGTTTTCTGGTATTTGAGGCTTTGGGCACAGATAGAACGGCTATAGGGGAAAATGCTGGTTTAGATGTTGAAGGTTGAGGAGATATTGCTCTCGGTTGTTGTATGCTTGATTGTGCTGGCTGAGTTTGCCCTCTATTTATTAAACATATAACTGCAATAAAACATAATGTGGTAAAAAGTCCTCTCGCGGGGCAAGTCCCATCGGTGTACTTCTTGCCCCATACCTATGTCCTGTGATTGGCAAGGTTATAAAATAAAAACGGTTAACAACAAGAACATTTTATTATCATGCATTACTTACGAATATAATAACACTGCAATATGAACTTACCTTAATCTTTTCTTTAAAATCAGTATAGATCTATGAAAGAAACAAGAACAAACATTTTTTTTACTTTTGGGCGCGAAAAAATTCCGATAGCCGTGTAACTCGCATATGCGCTCCGCGACGGCTGGTGGCTGGCGGCTTCGTCGTTGCCCCTCACCCCGCTCCAGATCACGTAGACCGTCTGTTTCTAGCGCGGTTAGATACTGTGATACGTATGTTGGGACTTCTTACCCGCCGGACTTTTAGCCCCGCTCTACCCTACTTAATATTATTTCTCAATTTTAACTTAAATTTATTTCAAAATTAATGCTGCTGTAAATTACTTATCATCATCCTCTGTTATATCGTAAGATATAACAGAGGATGATGATAAGTAATTTGAGGTATTTTAGACTCTTAATTAAGTAATGCTGAAATAGAGTTTAGCAAGTTCTCAACTTCAAAGTCACAATTAAGAAACCTAGATAGTAGTTAATTTATTGTATGTACTTAAGTGATACGAAGTAGTTGTATGTTTAGAGCAATTAAATGCTAAGTGACTTTATTATTCTGTGATGTACTTAAACTATTTTGTTGTTTTGTCGAATGCCAGCTATTTGGCTGTTTTAGAAATTAAAAAAGAGATACAGAATAGAATAAATGGCATAAATTAAGTAGTTGGTGCAAGGTATTATAAATGTATCAAAAATTATTGTTGTTTAATTTTCTCCCAGGATAATCAGCCTACAAAGTTCCCACTGTGGAACTACAGGCAGAAGGCCTGTGACTCAGCAATGGAACTCAGTGAGAGGGAGAGGGCCATACCTAATACACCACGCGGGCACTTTTTAGTTATTTATTCCTATTTCCTTCCATGGGTGTCGTAAAAGGCGACTAAGGGACTTACTAGAGAATGGGCAGTAGCGTTCTCTATGCATTTTTTACACCATACTGCGATCGCCAACCCGCCTGCCAAGCGTGGCGATTATGGCAAACCCCCCAATTGGGGGAGGCTTATGTCCAACAGTGGACGTTTTTCGGCTAAAATGATGATGATGATGAATTATTTATTGAGCAGGGGCTTGTGGCTATGCCTAATAAGCCGCATGTGCCGATCGATCAGGTCAAGCTACGCTTGCCACGGTTAGTCCGTGGATGGATGATCATCTTTACATACCAAGACCACTCCGTGTCTCGGAAAGTACGTTAAGCCGTTGGTCCCGGCTGTCATTTGAAGATCTTTGACAGTTATAACGGGTCGTCAGAAGCCCGAAAGTATGCCAACCAGTCTTACCAAGGGGTATCGTGCTACCCAGTAGCCGGATTGTGGAGGTCAGATAGGTAGTCCAGCCATGTAAACTACTAGTATTCAGCTGCATCCGGTTAGATCGGAAGCTGACCCCAACGTAATTGGGAAAAAAAAGGCTAGGCAGATTATGACGATGAATTATTTATTGAGAAAAATATTTAATTAAAATCAGAACATAAATGAAATTCAAGGAAAAAGCTGAAAATCAGTTTATGGATTAATTTTGAGTGAATTATGATCAAAATTTATGATGTGTAACAGTGTTATTGGATTTTCATTTGTTGCTGACCACCAGAAAAATAAAAGGGTATGCGTCCATCAAGCTGTCAAGAAACGTCTCCTGACGATTGTATCCCAGTATTTCCATGCAGCCAGTTCCACATGGAACTACTGCAACTCACTAGTTCCATGTATGGAACAAGTGGGAACCATATAGCTACTTCCACGTGGAACTACTGCAACTCTGGGAGTGGGGAGTATTCAGTAGTTCCACATAAAGGAAAAATAATAATATACACTTTTAATAAAACCTTTTCCTTATTAGCTGGAGAAAAAAATTGTATTACTTATGAATCGCTTGTCATTAAATGTTCATTCCATCAATAAGTACTCTGTGTTCATTCCTTTTTATATTTAAATTGTTATAAAAGTGCTCATTTACAAAAAATTTTTTTTTTTTTTTTTTCACTTTTTATGTTTCTAAGTGGGACGAGTTGACCCCTAACCCAATGAAGTAACCCTGCAATAGTACATGCAACTATAATCACATGAAACCACGGAATAAAGGTCCTGATCCTGACATTTTTTCCGACTTTATTACATACTGTTTAAGTACTGTATGTGTATCAGCGACAATAATAGATCTTAAACAATAAGTCTTAAGAGCGCTATCGCGGGTAAAGTTTCACATTGAGACACGAAGCAACAAAATACGATCTAGAGGAATGTGGATGTTTTTCTTCAGATCGAATTTTATTGCTTCGTGTCTCAATATGAAACTTTATAAAAGGTATTAGAAAATTCTAGATACACTTACCGAGGCAGCTGATGGAGCCGTTTTTCATAATTCCTTCTCAGTCACGAGATAATCTTTTTTTAAAGGAGTGGCGCTAGAGGACCCGAGATAGCGCTCTTAAGAACGAACGCTCTAAAAGAAACACATTTTTTTTTTTTGAGCCAAGTGCCTACTAGGTCGTTGGCATTTTTATGCATATATGTATGCTATATTTACAGTTCTTTTGGTATTTAGGTACTCATAAAAATTGACATATTGTCAACTAGCTTTTGCCCGCGGCTCCGCCCGTGTGGATGTCGGTTATCGTGTAAAAAAGTAGCCCATGCCCTTTTCCATATCCCAGACTATATCTCTGCAAAATTTCATGATGATCGGTTCAGCGGTTTAGGCGTGAAAACGTACAGACAGACATACAGATAGATAAAGTTACTCTCACATTTGTAATATTTAGTAGAGATTATTTTAAATTTTCAGTATTACGATTAAATATTTGTATTTACTTTAAAGTAAATGTTAAAAATAATTATAAAATATAACGAAAGTAGAAATGCGACATTGCCAGCTCGCACGGGATGAAAAACCAGCTTGATGGTATTATTATCGGAACGAGGTAGGTATAAGTAGGTATTTTGTGTTAATTTATAAAAAGCAAGATAAAATAACCAATTCAAATTTAACACATCTGAGTGTATTTTATGCAAAGTAAATTGATAAGGAAATAATGCAATTCAGTTAACCACCTCTAAAATAAGTCGTAGAAGCAATTAATGAATATATTTTGTCGGCAGCGATGGCACAGCAGGGACTCAACGTACAGTTTCTGTTTTTGTTTTAGTTAGTCATTTAGTTTTCGACACACCAAAGAGTTATCATAAGAATTATTCAGACATGAATCCGTATTTAAAGACTCAGATCTTAATTGTGGCCTGTGGTAAGTATCTTCTCTTTTTTTTTACTGGCCTCGTTAATACTTTGGCTGTTAGTTCAGTGTATAATTTTAAATTTTATGGTGTTTGCATAATTAAGCTCGTGGCTACGCCAAAGCATAACGGAGAACGGTAGATTTCTCTCGTTATCATCAGCAATATTATTTTAAACTACTGTGGGCGTACTGTGGGTAGGGTTGGTTACTGCGCAATAGAAAAACCAAATTAAACTCAAAAGTCATTTACTCAACCTGAAAACCTTAAAGTTTACATAAGACAGTCCCCCAAAATGCCCATCCCTTCACCACTTCCAAGTGCTTTAACTGGGAAGAAGAAGTAGCGGAATAAACTCCCCAGCAGCACATCTGCGTCTGTTCAGTTAGAAGAACTTGATTCTATCAAAGTAATTAATGTTGGTACACGACACAACTATACCGAACGCACAACACTTTCTAGACGTCTTCACTGCTTGACCGCCACCGATGAACTTCACTTGTCGAATGTGCGGCGGACACTCGTCGCCGGTTGAACGTGATGTTATAGACTCCGTCATGCGCCGCTAGGCAGCACTTGCGTCCCGATTAGTCAACAATCGATGGCGCGAACTCCAATAACTCCACCGAACGCCACAAGATGGCGCTGGTGTACCGATTAAGCTACGCTTGCCGAAGAAAGAAATAAATAAAAAATATTTTATTTGGGACACGCACAGGGCATACAAACAGGGCCTCAAGTCTGCTATTACAATAGTGTCAGAATGGTCTCTTCATTGTGAGTTTTTGACAGATTTGCCATACAAACACTGTCAAAAACTCACAATGATGAGACCATTCTGACACTATTGTAATAGCAGACTTGGGGCCCTGTAAAAACGGTCTGGGTACTATGAAGAGTATTTTTTTTTTTTTTGTTGAAAAAAGGAATACAGCTTTCTGTTGTTTTTAGTTTAAACACAGCACGCACACACATATATATATATATATTTATCTATTACTTTGCTACACTGATGCACAAACCAGTTCAAACACTTGATTATGTGTGTGGCCACGAGATACGTGCCTCTGTGTTTAGGCCCATTTGCTCGGTCACATCGTATACTGGAGTATCTAGGTGGAATTAATTCAGCGTCATGAATAGATTCATTGCAGCCTGTTTCCGTTATGGCAGATAAAATTGCGCTTGAAGATAAAACTCCTATGTGAAAATCCTCCAATTTTGTGCGGCGACCCCTTAACATTTTGGTATACTATATCCACTAATTTACTCCGGGGGTTTTGGTTTATTGCTTTGCCTCTGAAACCACACCCATAAGTAATGCGAGCTAGTGTCCGCAGCTCCACGACAATGCGCGTATTTTGCGTACGGAAAAAAAAGCCGCACCCATTCGGATAACTCTATATTTACTGGCCAACTTTCTAGTTGACACAATAAGTTGATATTTGCTTTCCAGGACTCCTATAATGAAGGAAGCATAGTCTTTCAGTCTTATGTTTTATTTTCTCTATTTTAACCGGTGCTACCTCTCCATAAAAAATCATCCGAAGAATGGCAAGGTATCGACTGACGAACAGTGTGTTCAGGATTTTGCTGAGTACTTCTATTCGGTTTATAGTACAGAGCAGGCCATAGCAGCGATAGCCTAGTGGCCTGACCGTCGGACTTCCGAGTCATAGGTTTCGAGTTACATGTGGAACCACAGTTCGATTTGAGTACCCCACACTCGTGCCATCTCCTTGTAAGTTATAAATGATGATGATATTTGTGCGTCATTGTCGTTCTGCAGAAATTATTGGTAGGATAGCAGAATTCTGTAGGGTTTGGTAGGTGGAGGGAGCTACGTCTAGTGTTTTTAAAGATTGATGCAGTTGTTTGGGAATGACACCGGTGGTTGAAATTACTACTGGAAAAATAATTCGTTTTATTTTTATCTCTGACATATCTCAAACCTTCTAACTCGGCCCCTCGTACGCCTTCCAAAGGCCGGGGCTATTGGAAGGCATACGAGGGGCCGAAGCCAACTTGCAGAGGCCCGTTAGATGCTTTTAATTAAATCAGGCACTAACCGACGATAATTCCTTTACGCACTATGCAAATACACCCAAGGACAACAATTATTATTACAGTAGTATTGTATTACCCATATTTTTCCAGCTAAGTAAATAAAACGCTCGCAGTTAGGTAATATACCGAAAGCAAAATGTAAATCGCCTTACCATTATATAATCTATATCTATACTAATATATAAAGCTGAAGAGTTTGTTTGTTTGTTTGCTTGAACGCGCTAATCTCAGGAACTGCCGATTGGAATTGAAAAATTCTTTTTGTGTTGGATAGTACATTTATTGAGGAATATTATAGGCTATATAACATCACACTAAAACCAATAGGAGCGGAGCATAAATGAAAAAAGTTGCAAAAACGGGAAAAATTATTCCTTTTTGAGAGCTTCCGTTGCGTGCGCTGCATAAACGGTTTAACTTACGCAAATATCATGTATTATGAAATTGTTCCTCTTTAAAAGTTCTAAAAAAAAGTCCGAGTCAGCATATGTCTATCTTTTAAGATTGACTCACTATAACCTTTTTTATGGTAATCAAATTGTTTCGAAATTAATTAATTATTTGCGAAGGAGTTTTATCAACATAATATCCAAATAAATATGTTATTAATCACAAGTATTTAAATGTAAACAAAATTGTCCTTGGCATCACTTGATTTCAATCAACATCTTAGGAGATATCATAATTTTAAAATAACTCCGCAACAAAATAAGTAGAAAATTCATTTCTTAAACCACTCTCTCTCTTACGAGTAGGTGACGCAGACGAAGTTGCGCGGGTCAGCTATATAATTTGCTAACTTTTGCCCGCGGCTCCGCCCGCGTGGATGTCGGTTATCGCGTAAAAAAGTAGCCTATGTCCTTTTCCATATCCCAGGTTATATCTCTGCCAAATTTCATGACGATCGGTTTAGCGGTTTAGGCGTGAAAACAGACAGACAGATAGACGGACATACAGACAGACAGTTACTTTCTCATTTATAATATTAGTATGGATAACGTTATAAACTCGCAACCCTGTGTCTGAGATTCGGGTTTTTTACCTTCATGTATTTTTACATCACGATTGGTATGAAAAAAATAAAAAACAAACGCCGTCCAAAAAAAAAATACACACCCGTAACACAATCACAAACACAATCTGACAGTTTGTGGTAATTTGATGTGCTGGCGACTGCACCATAACCAAATAGTAAAAAAAGAAAAACGTTTTTACGAAATAAAAAACCAGACAGAGTTACTTTCACATTTATAATATTAGTATGAATAAAGCTGAAGAGTTTGTTTGTTTGGTTGAACGCGCCAATCTCAGGAACTACTGGTTCGAATTGAAAAAATATTTTAGTTTTGGATAGGCCATTTATCGAGGAAGGCTATACGCTATATACCTACGCTACAATCCTTAGAAGCCAAGCGAAAAGAACGGAAGTCAGAAAGAACGCTAAGCGATAACGAAGTTTTAGCGCGGGCGAGCGACGGGATGCGAATGCGCCGCGATGGGTGGCTCGAAATTTCACGCGGACGAAGTCGCGGGCAGAAGCTAGTTTTCTATAAATCCACCAGTCCACAATACAGATTTATCAAATGTTACAATTGAACGCTGTTTACAAAACGCCGCTGCAAATCGAAGTATTTTGTTGTTCATATTAATTCTTAAGGTTACAGTTCTAAGCTAACCTATCCCATTTGGTCGTAGTGCCCTGGCTAAGTTACTGTTCTCGCGCGTGGTTGGTCACAGTTCGAACCGAACATACAATAACAATTTTAACCAATCCACCTTTTAGTAAGTTGTTTTGTGGCTTTCGACGCACCAAAGAATTATTCCAATATTATTATTCAGATATGAATCCGTATTTAAAGACCCAGATTTTAATTGTGGTCTGTGGTAAGTTACATTTCTTTTTGTTACTTGCGTTGTTAATACTTTGCTGTTAGTTCAGTATATAATTTAATTTTATTGTAATTTCATAATTATGCTCGTGGCTAAATAATACTCACACACAGACATAGGTTATTAAATTTTAAAACTTTAGGGAACTCATGTACTTTTACAATATTTGTAAATATGTGAACACCATGTCGCACCTTTAGAATTATAGAGACCTAATTTCTTCAGAAGTTGAAAAACATCACCAAATTAGATGACTATAATAACACTATAGTGACCTATATTTGAAATTTTAAGATTTCAACCTTTCTAAAGAACATCACCAATGAGGTCACTGTAATATTGTGAATTAATTGATGATGTCATTAACTGATGATGTGATTGATGATTTCAAATAAGGTCTCTATAATTCTAAAGGTACGATGTATCTATCTCATAATTAATTTGTCTGTCATTGCTTAACTTTTAATTATTTTTACCTATTGTGGTATAGTGATTTTATTCTAGATAAGTGCATCGTCTTCACATATAATTAATAATTAATGTATACAAAATATTGTTAACATTTTAAAAGAGTAAGTATGGAGTTTCTTGCCTATTCTTATCCATACGTAACTACCTTTTGGAAGGGGCAACTAGAATCAATTAATTATTTTGTAAATTTTGACGTTCAAAAGTGCCTTTTATGTGCCTATTTGAAATAAAAGATTTGACTTTGACTTTAACAGCCACACCGGGTATATCGAAGATTAAGCTATGCTTGCCACGGTTGGTTCCTGGATGGGTGGCCATCAATTACATATCAAGACCTCTATATGCCTCAGAAAGCACGTTAAGCCGTTGGTCCCGACTGTTATTAGTAGATCTATGACCGTCGATACTGGTACGAGTAGTCAGAAGCTCAAAAGTCTGAGAACCAGTCTCACAAAACATTTAATGTCGAAATTATGACATTGAAAAATTACCAATTTGAATTCGGCTTGTCATGACTACGAGCGTTTTAAAATGGACGGCACCGTATGTATAATGATGAATCATACAATCAAGTACGAAATTCAAATTTTCTTAAGGCTCCGTGCACGAAAAATCTGTCTTTTGCCAATTTCTTATCTAATTGTGACAAAACTAGAAATAATCGAAACATTAAGTCTGTGTAACTATAAAAGTACAGTTTTCATGGTGCTAAACCATTCGTGTCAGTCACAGCACTTGATTCATAATTTTTGTGATATCCAAAATATAGTTTATTTCGCCGTTGATTTACATAACGAAAATATTGTAAAATCATACAATAAATTTTGATTATATTTTAAGGATAGGTGAAGACTAATGTGTGGTTTTTAAATTTCTTGATATGATTTGCTAAATAATAGGAAAAATATTATTACTGACTAAGTTTTAAAAAAAATGAAGGTTTTTTTCAATATTATTTTACTGCTATATTTTGTATGGATGTTGAAAAAAGTGGTTCAGCCACATGCAAGTAGACCATATACCTAGTAATGTTGATGATATTTTTTTATGTTCAAAATCAAAAGTAGTTTCTTGTAGAAAGATGATCAAATGTCAGTCTCGCGTCATTTTTCGGAAAACTTATTGCGAATATTCGTGATTTACCGTGAATAATTAATTTATTTAAAAAAAAATCCTTTCAGCCACATGCAAAACAAAGAACACGACTTTTCAAATCACAAATAATTTTGTTTAAATTATTTTTCACTTTCTCACAAACAATGAACAAAATTGATCAAAATCAGTCGATTTCGTGCACGGCCCCTTAAAGATTTTTGCAATTTGTAGCTCATTTTCTGGGTGTATGTTGATTAAAGTATGATATGCGACCGTAACAAAATGTATTTACAGCATTATATCATTAGAATAAGCATGCGCTCAAGCCGGGTGCAGCTAGTATAATATAAATTACAGATATAAATGTAGAAATTTTACATAGAGTGATACAATGCTAGTTAAAACTTGATTTATTTTTCTAACTGAACGACTCCTTGACTATTCAAATATACGCCAAATGTATACCCACATAAACTCACGCCTTTCCATTATTATTAGTTTCTGCCTACCTCCGGCAGAAACTATAGAACGCCACCTGCGACGCTCCTTACATACTGCTTTTCCTTCGTTTACATTCATAAGGTCATACAGACTCACACTCAGACTCACAAAGGGTTAGTAACAATGTTCTTACAACTACATGTTAGTAAACAACACAGACTACACACACACAGACACAGACTTTATTGCTTTCACTATTAATTTTTTTGTTATTAGATTTGATTACTTGTTTAGTCATGTACCTATTTATTTATTTATAAGTATAAAATTATGTATTAGGTATGTTGAAACTGTTTGTACTCCCCGTCACTTGTCCCTACAGGTTCATTAGAAAACCAGCGTCAGACAGCATGTCTGGCATTAATGCTGAAATGAACCTTTTTGGCCCAGCCGTGAGCCACACAGCAATTTTTTTATAACATTTTTTATTTCACTTTTATTTTTTTTTGTATTTTGTGTTTCACGAACTGTGACCAAATAAACGTTATTCTTTCTTTCTTTCTTTCTTTCTTTCTTTCTATACACGTACACCGCCGGTTGCGAGTGTTACACACCTGACCTTTCTGAAGAACATTACCGATTAGGTCACTATAAAAATATCCTCCTAGGGCACATGGCTCCTAGGGACTAACAAAAGGTATTTACGAGGCAGATGTGAGTGGAAACGCCGCCGGGAGGGGACGCCGTCGCCGCCGTCCCGGAGTTTCCACTCACATCTGCCTTGTACTCGTAAATACCTTTTTCACTTCTCATGCTCTAAAAGTTCGTCTTTATTTCGTGCGTAGGCGACATAAAGTCGCTTTTTATGCTCTAGAGCATAAAGTAAAATCTTCGTCGAAGACCAAGGCAATCGGTCCAACAGCCACACGAACAAATTCAACTTTATAGAATAACCTCTTTATTTTAATTCATTTCGTTAGTATTCTAAGAACAAGGCAAAGATACCAACAGCCAAAGTACACAATAAAACTTCATGAAATAAAATTATATTTTTTATTTCGTCCATTTATTATTTTATTATTATTTTACATGTTGCTGTTTCATTTCCTCGCAATCGAAGTGAAAAGTAGAGTGAGACTCGTTCATAAAACCCATTTTACACTCTACTTTATATGTCTCGCGTAAAATGGTGCATTTTATACACTTGATGTACAATCTACTATTGTTACTTGCCTTTCATTCATCCTCTCAACATAACCAAACCATCTAAGCATACTCTTTAAAAAAATTGTCACTACATCTTCTTTTATACCACACCGTTGCCTATCACATCATTTTTAAGCCTATAACTCATAGTCACGCCACACATGCTATGCAAGGAACGCATTTCCACAACATTTATTCTACTTTCATGCTTCTTTTGCCATACCCAAGATTCATTTCCATACATAAGCGCAGGCGCCAGCACACCATTGTGAACAGCCAGTCGAGCCGTTTTGGGCATGGACTGGTTGGTCACAATCACATTTGTATAGCTTCAATCACTTTATTCCCCACATTTACTCTCAATTCCACATCTTCGTCAATATTTCCATCCCTTGTAAACTGACTCCCCATACATAAGCGTAGGCATTAGCAAACCATTGTTATGATAATTCAAAAGTGCCTGTAAACGATTTAATTGAATTGAATGCTTTGGTTTTGAGTTTGATAAGATATCATTTGTTTTTCACAGTGAACATAGGCCAGTTCATAGATGGCTACAGCGTGGGCTGGTCGGCTCCCATCATCCCTAAACTGCAGGATCCCTTACAAACCCCACTGCCTGAGCTGGTGAATGAGTTCCAGATATCATGGATTGGATCACTGCTTTATGTGGGAGCTATTGTTGGTATGTATCAATTACCATAACATAGCGTAGCTGTTGGTTCTCCTGTACATAAATAAATACATAACATCACGTCTGTGGCGCAAACCGTTTTCATTAACCATTATTTTCATTTAACCAGATAATTATGTCATTTTATAACTTGAGCCGAGTCTTTGAAAATCTTCCAATAGCACCAAATTTATGGAATGGAATTTTGGTGATTCCAACCTGCCATAAATATCTTTTTAATTACCATCTTCCAGATCACAGTAAACTGTTCCGTAATTATATGATCTCCCAGTAACCCTGAAAATACGAGTAGGTAGGTATAGTCAGCTTCAAAGTGAAAACGTCATAATTACTTTGAAGTACAAAATATGGTCGATAGATATTGATAACTTTTGCCCGTAACAACTTTTGAAACTCCGTGATCACTAAAGCCAACTAAAACTGATATCCGATGCTTCACTCGTGTGAATGTTTAACTCGAGTGAATGTTCACTTTCGTTTCATTCCACGCTCACACGACACCGACAAAATAACATAGGAATGAACGTTCATCTGCTCCTTTCATTCCCTTTTAGATTATTCAATTCAATTTTGTTTCTTTTTTTTTTTTTAATTCCTCTTTCCTAACTCATTTTGCTGTGCCAGACATCCATACCTATTATCTAATTATAAGTTTACCATCTAAGAATACTTACATGTGCAATGCAATAAAAGTATTGAGTATTTTGTGTTCAGACGTTTCACTTCAAGTGCCGATTAGTAAGTTATACCTAAATCTGGATCACAAGACTGCAACAAAAAAGATTATATGAATAATTTTGTAATTTTGACCCCTGTAACACAGGTTTTTCCTAACATAGGGTCATTGATCAATATTTTGTACCAGGCTATTCCCATGTTTAATTAAGTGTCACTCTGTATGTGTACTTTTTCGTCAAATAAATATATTATTATATTATTATCATTTTAATAGATCCCGGACCTTTGGAAGGCATACGTCCGGTAAAGTAAACTCTACCGGTACAGACCTAGAGTTCGGAGCGCGCAAGCCCCACCATGACGTCAACGTAAAGATACGGCACCGGCGGTGGGGTTATTATATTATTATTATGTATTATTGTTGTTTCAGGGCCCTACATTCCAAGCTACCTCTCCAACATAATAGGTCGAAAGCCCTGCTTACTCTTAGGTGGTCTGCTAAACCTACTCGCCATTATACTGATCATCACCACAAAGAACATTGCCATGGTGTTCGCTATAAGAATCATCAGTGGTTTGGGCATGGGAATGGTGACTGTCAGCAATCTGGTGTATGTTGGAGAAATTGCGTGAGTAATCTTGTCTAAATCATTTCCTTTGAAATTTGATCATGCTAAATAACAATAATAAAATTTACAAAAAAAAAAGTGGCCTATAACGGCTTCATTACAGTCAATGCCTGTGCTGATGGCAAGAAAAACGTAAACTCATAGACAGATTACGACGAGCAAAATACAGTGGTCTTTTCAGTTGATCGACCTTAAATTAGCGTCTCCGTCTTAAATTAGCACCGCTCGGATCATCGAGTGCATAATGTGTTTTTCACTTCTCATGCTCTAAAAGTTCGTCTTTATGTCGTGCGTCGTAGGCGACATAAAGTCGCTTTTTTATGCTCTAGAGCATAAAGTAAAATCTTCGTCGAAGACCAAGGCAATCGGTCCAACAGCCACACGAACAACTTCAACTTCATAGAATAACCTCTTTATTTTAATTCGTTTCGTTAGTATTCTAAGAACAAGGCAAGGATACCAACAGCCAAAGTACACAATAAAACTTCATGAAATAAACTTATATTTTTTATACATTATACGTCCATTTATTATTTTACATGTTGCTGTTTCATTTCCTCGCAATCGAAGTGAAAAATAGTGTACAACTTGTCTAAAAAACCCATTTTACACTCTACTTTATATCTCGCGTAAAATGGTGCATTTTATGCACTTGATGTACAATTTAGTATTAAAGTTTACATCGCAGATGAGCGTTTTACTTTACAATTATAGTACAATTTACGGCGACAAGATCCATCCTACTAGCCAGCAAAAGTTCTAGAATTGGATCTAGCTTTTTTTTAATTAGTAGGAATACCAAAGCTGTATGTACACACGGCTACAAATCAAGCTAAGGTGATCTTGCATTGTATAGGATTTCCGTACAATGTGAGGTCAGCTTACATATATTGGAAATGTATAGCTTGATTTGTAGTCGTGCGTACTATTGTGGTCACGAAAATCAAACCACCTCGAAAACAAAATCCCGTGCACGCGATCTATTTTCGCCCCTTTTTGCGACGACTTAATTTCTCAGGCTCTGTTTCAATAATCACAGATGTCTGACCTCGGCTTGTTTTTTTACGGTCTTTTTTTTTTTCTTTTACATAAACAAGTGGCTCAGCAAAAATCTGACGCTATTGGTTGATGAGCGTCCTTCCCATTTCAGCTCTACCAACATTCGCGGAATTCTCCTCACATCCACCTCCATCGTTGGTATCTCCGGTACCCTAGCAGCGTACAGCATAGGCCCCTTCGTCTCCTACGCAGCCACAGGGTACATAGTGCTGATCGTCAACATAGTGCATGTGATCGGAATCCTGTTCATACCGGAGTCACCTGTGTATTATGCTATTAAAGGTTTGTCTAAGAATAATGTTTCTCAATTCTTGTTAGTAATAGGTTTAAAAGGGTTCATGGGTAAATAATAATAGCCGCACGGATGATCTAAGGTTAGAAAGAAAAGGAAGAAAAGAAAGAAAGAATATACGTTTATTTGCGGTAAACATGACGCATAAAAAGAACACAAAACCAAAAAATTAAAACAAAAAAACAAGTTGTAGGAAAATATGCATCACATCCACGCAAATCGGCTATCGCTCAGCATAATACTACGCCTTTATGAAAAACAGTCCCAGCTCTGGTCTTCAGCGACAGCCGACATTGACGTGATGACGTCGACCGGTGCAGCATACAATGAGATATTAATAAGTAATAAAAAAAAAACGCAATACTTAATTCTAAATGTTGTTATAAAAATAAAATTTCAAATGGCATCATTCCATTCCATCGGCTTAGAATTATCCGTTAAGCTACGCTTGCTAAGTTCGGTCCGCAGATGGGTCAAATCGAGACTCCTCCGTGCCTCGGAAAGCACGTTAAATCGTTGGATCCAGCTGTCATTAGTAGATCTATGACAGTCATTATGGGTAGTCAGAAGCCCGAAAGTCTGACAACCAGTCTTACCAAGGGTTTGGCGTCAAGCAGCGCCATCTATCGACTTTCAACACACCCACGATCCATAAATGATTAGTAGTGACATCTGTTGCTCGAAATGAGAGGATGGTTCGCTCGCGACAGCTTCGAGAAAGGTCGGTCCGCCCCCACCAGTGTGTTATATAGAACGGAAGAATTTAATTAATTGTAAAATACACATGGCCCTCATTTAAGAAGCCCTGCCTGCCTCTTGTCTTCATTGCCAAAACAAAGGGGTATCGTAATATCTATTAATTGGATTGTGGAGGGAGGATGGGGGAATTACGGACGCTTAAAGCGTAATAACGTACGAAACCTATACTAATAGAAATAGTCAGTCAGACTTTATTAATTATGAAACTCTAGTTATACACTTACTAAATCAACATTAATTGTTATACGAGATCAATCAACAACTATACTATTTTTTTTTACAAAAATAAAACCTTGTTTGTCCGTAATTACCCGTACATCTACGGTGACTACGGTATTTACCCCAAGAGCTTGTCCGCAAATACCCCAACGAGCTTAAAAAAAAACAGCAACAACAATTTTTAGGTTAACTTTATCATCGAAACTTATTGTGTAATTTATTCTCCATTAACGAGGCAACCGATAGAAAATATAGCTTTTTATTGTCACTTAATTTATAGACACTCAAAATTGTAAACACTAAAATTTTAATGAAATTTTACAAAATTGTTTTATGTTATTTACCTTGAAAGTCGTGCGCAGCCTTCGGTCTTGAATGATTGCTTGCTACTAAAGATGGCGGAAAGTGACACGTGATCGTGGCGGTCGGGCGCGGGGAGAAGGGATTGAGTAGATATCGGCTAGTCGGTATTTGAGGCGTCTAATTGCAAACCCCGCTAAAACGATTTTACCTTAAAACCGACCTTATTCTCTCTTTTGAAAGTTTTCTCAATTCTGTACTAAGTGACAAACTCATTTCCGAGCAAATCCCTCTCAATTCCCCTCTAAATTGAGCCTCCAATCTTATGCTTGGTTACAAAATACACTATAAATGGCATGGGTAAAATTCAAATTCCTCTACAACGAAAACAACCAATCACAGCGCTTGCTTTTGCACCAAGTGACCTAACGAATAGTATGGCGGACCAATGGAGACTTGTGTAAATGTGTCATATAGCAAGGAGTGCGATTACATTTTATTGAATTTAAAACTCATCAATAACTCAATATCCAGAAAAATGGTTTTAGCGGGGTTTGCAATTAGACGCCTCATTTATACTGCGTCCGCAATTCCCCCATCGTCCCCTACATATAGGCAGTCGCTCCATGAAAAACCTACGTATTCAGCTGCATCCAGTTAGAAGTCAACCCCAACATTCTTGGGAAACGGCTAGGCATAATAATATGATGAATAGGGTTAAAAGACGACTGCCTACTGGAACGTTGATCATGATGTTCGAAGTGTGTGAAGAGGTTTGCCACGTTAGCTTCGCAGTTCATTTGTTTGTAAGCCACCCATTCATGCGTAGCGTAGCCGTGGACGATACCGCCTCCATTTTCATACAAGTCAAAGCTATTGGTGTGTTAGATTTGTGGCGGCATCAACAACGCCACATGCGAACTGCGCATCAAAGACTTCACGTCACAAATACTGCATCGCGCAATCAGAGTTTACCGCGCGACTAGCATATACAACATCCTGACATCAACCGTCGGGCAATTGCCCACCAGACACGACACCCGTCTGGTACGAGGATCCTCCCTTTACTATAAAGTATGAGTGAACTTTACACCCTGTTCCTCATACCTCTATAGATTTACCTAAATACATAATCATTTATCCTACTAAGTTTGTATGTTTAGATGTTTGGATGTTTGTTACTCAATCACGCTAAAACAACTGAACGGACTTGAATGAAATTTGGCACACAGTTTATAACTTGGACATCTAGAATACTTTTCATCCCGGTAAATCGACAGCCACGCGGGCGAAGCTGCGGGCAAAAGCAAGTGTTTACATAAATATAAAAGCAGCTACCAAAAACACCTGAAAATGCATTCGTGAGAATGCAGAGAAAAAAACAAATCACAAAAAAATCCCTCAGAGCTTTATTCAAAGCAGTTAACACTTTCACAATCCGTAATGACCTTACTCATAAGAGTGATACCATTTCATCCTTTGAAAAATCGCTTTAGGCACTGGCAGAGGCGTAAAGTAAGCCAAACAAATGGTTTAATAATCTTCTACTCAACTTCTGAGCCCCTCGCAAGCTAATGTGACTTTTTCAATTTCATTTTCTACTTGATAAGTTACTCTTACACACCACTGACTTAGAAAAATCATTTTAGAAAACGCACAACATAAAATCATGCCTATTTAACGAAGGGATGGGCAGATATGTACCTATTTTAGTGATAGCCGTTCGTCAAGAATAATCTGTAAGAATGCATCAGTGAGTGTGGTAGTATATCCAGGAATGCAGGCGTTCATTAATTCACAAAAAAATAAAAACTGCGGAGTCCACCTCAGGACAAGCTGTGTCCCACACAGACTACAGACTGTACTTCGTCGCTTGCTTCCACGTCACTGTATACATATTTTGGCTGCTGAGACCAAAACTACAAACATAATATACAAGAAAGTTTTTATAAAAATAACATAAAATCACGCCTGTGTTCCCCGAAGGGTAAGGCAGAGGTATACATATAGTACACCCACATTTCGTCAGCCAAAGTCAAAGTCAAAACGTTTATTGCGAACTGTAAGTGTACAATGTTTGTGTTATGTTATGTTAGTACTTATGACTTAGCAGCCTTTTACAAGCATTGCAATTATCATTCGTCTGCCCATTATCATCCTAAATTAGCATAGCGAGTGTCCCCCACCCCCTTTTTTTTTGTGTTGGCATATTATCAAATAACTTCTCCGTTGAAGGGCGTGTCAGACTTTTACTTACTAAAACCCACCCGTGTTCCTTCAGTTGCCTGTGAGCCACGGCCACGGTATCCCATTCGGACAAAGCCGCAACTCTGGCAGGCATCTGTCCTGGCGTACCAATTTTTGTTAGAGTCAAGTGTCCCCCACCCCCTACCAGCTAAATGGTTATTTTTGGATAAGTGAAAAAATTCACTGCAGTGTATATAATGAAATTAAAAGGAAAACTATCACAGCTAAGTAGGTTTTACAAGTTAACGAGCATTTTAGTCGACCAACTTATATTTGCAGTTGAAATGTACGAAAGAACGTGTTTTTCAACTACAATATTAAGTTTGTTCTTGGGATAAATTCTTCCCAACTACGGAACCCTTCATTGTGCGTAGTCCGACACAGTTTTTTTTTTATTAATTCGGGTAGTTTATTATTTATTTATATAGAGATTACATAGGGACTTGTAGAATGTATTTTTAGCCGAGAAGTTGGATGTTTAGGAGGGAGGATGATGATCCCTTCCTTACTCATCAAACAGATGAGTAAGGAAGGGATCATCATCCTCCCTTCCATTCTCACTACTCAATTCGTGGTATTTTTAATGAATTTAAAAAAAAGAACATTGTCACGCACGCGCGTTTCACTATACTATACCATAGCGTCGTATCCCGCCATTTTTGTTCGATATGAGTATTGCAAAAACTGTTTCAGAACCTTTTATAGAGGATTCATGTCATGGGTGTAGATAAAGTCTTGTATGCAACTGTAATAATGAGGTATTAAAACACTCATGTGATACTATTATCACACTCGGCTTCGCCTCGTGTGATAAACCCACATTCGTGTTTTCATACCCTTTATTATACAACAGTTGCATAAATAACTATAACAGTGAAAGCATTATGTGAGTCTTGGCAGCCTACTCAATGAAGTGTTTGTGGTGGCATTATTGTTAGTATGAATGAATCAAAAGCGTTATAAAACAGAATTATTAAGGTACACATTTAGCCACCCAGAGGGTGTCTGGGTGGCTAAATGTGTACTTTTGATATGAAAGGTTGAATTTATTTGCACTTAAAACAACCCTTTTAAAATTAAATGCTACTCAAAAATATAGATGCTCCGACTCGGTCGTTGCAAAGCTTACTTTATTCATAATTCATTCACACTTGTAATAAAATGGCGAAGTGGGAATATTTATACAAAACGCGAAAACATCCATCCAGTCCCGTTACACACACCGACATAAATTAAGATTAAACATCCAACTTCTCGGCTAAAAATACATTCTACAAGTCCCTATGTAATCTCTATATAAATAAATAATAAACTACCCGAATTAATAAAAAAAAAACTGTGTCGGACTACGCACAATGAAGGGTTCCGTAGTTGGGAAGAATTTATCCCAAGAACAAACTTAATATTGTAGTTGAAAAACACGTTCTTTCGTACATTTCAACTGCAAATATAAGTTGGTCGACTAAAATGCTCGTTAACTTGTAAAACCTACTTAGCTGTGATAGTTTTCCTTTTAATTTCATTATATACACTGCAGTGAATTTTTTCACTTATCCAAAAATAACCATTTAGCTGGTAGGGGGTGGGGGACACTTGACTCTAACAAAAATTGGTACGCCAGGACAGATGCCTGCCAGAGTTGCGGCTTTGTCCGAATGGGATACCGTGGCCGTGGCTCACAGGCAACTGAAGGAACACGGGTGGGTTTTAGTAAGTAAAAGTCTGACACGCCCTTCAACGGAGAAGTTATTTGATAATATGCCAACACAAAAAAAAAGGGGGTGGGGGACACTCGCTATGCTAATTTAGGATGATAATGGGCAGACGAATGATAATTGCAATGCTTGTAAAAGGCTGCTAAGTCATAAGTACTAACATAACATAACACAAACATTGTACACTTACAGTTCGCAATAAACGTTTTGACTTTGACTTTGGCTGACGAAATGTGGGTGTACTATATGTATACCTCTGCCTTACCCTTCGGGGAACACAGGCGTGATTTTATGTTATTTTTATAAAAACTTCCTTGTATATTACGTTTGTAGTTTTGGTCTCAGCAGCCAAAATATGTATACAGTGACGCGGAAGCAAGCGACGTAGTACAGTTGTCTGTGTGGTACGCAGCTTGTCCTGAGGTCGAATCCGCAGTTTTGAATTTTTTGTGAATTAATGAACGCCTGCGTTCCTGGATATACTACCACACTGACTGATGCATTCTTACAGATTATTCTTGACGAACGGCTATCACTAAAATAGGTACATATCTGCCCATCCCTTCGTTAAATAGGCATGATTTTATGTTGTGCGTTTTCTAAAATGATTTTTCTAAGTCAGTGGTGTGTAAGAGTAACTTATCAAGTAGAAAATGAAATTGAAAAAGTCACATTAGCTTGCGAGGGGCTCAGAAGTTGAGTAGAAGATTATTAAACCATTTGTTTGGCTTACTTTACGCCTCTGCCAGTGCCTAAAGCGATTTTTCAAAGGATGAAATGGTACATAACAGATGAGTAAGGAAGGGATCATCATCCTCGTAAAAGCAAAGGAGTTGCATTATGAAATTCAGTACAGCATTATAACTCCCGTTTGGATGCTACGAGTATTATGGTTACTATGATACTGGGTGTTTTAATGTTGGCAATAAGCTAACTGTTTCAGAAAAATTTATAGAGGATTTATAGCATGAGCGTAGATAAAAATGTTATCAGATCGAATGTAAAGCCAAGCCCATATTTTTTTTTTTTCATATTTTTTGTGAGGGAATCTATGAACAATACATAGCCTGAGAAAGTCATACATAGCCCACCTTTGGCTTTACCGTAGGCAAGTTTTTTTCTAACATTCGAGTCACACTGTTTCGCTTGGTTAGTTACCGACTAGATAAGCAATAATTTACGTCATGAAAACGTGATACTTTCAAGAAAACGCTCGTTCTTATTATCTTGCTACTGAATAACAACTTTCGTATGTCTTTAACAATAAGAGTTTGTCTACTTCATTCCTGTTTACCAACCAGTCTTTCCAAGTGGTATCATAATATCCGGTAACTGCCATGGGTTGTGGAGGTCAGATATGCAGTTGCTCTATGTAAAATACTGGTATTCAGCCTCTATGGCAAATTTACCCAGTTTAAATCAGTTAGAGACGCGAACAATTTCCTAATAAAAAACTTTTTAACAAAAAAACAACCGACTTCCAAAAACAATAAAAAGTGATGTTTTATTACGGAGTTCCGGTGCATACCGTCCGGCTTCATCTTCAGATTAGTTCGATGGTACCATTTTCATCGGAACTATTTATTTAAATTTGCTTCATAGTCGCTTAACTATCTTAATCGAGATATTTTATCATTGATACTTATCATTGAGGAGATCCGGTGGCCATTTGTGGTCTTCTTCATCAGTTCCACTGCATCAAATGATACTTTCTGGATGCAAATGCTCGAGTTGTTTATGAAAATATAAAAATCGCTATAATTGCCTATAATATTTGAGGAGTTCCCTCAATGTCGTCGCCGGTCCACCGCTTCGTACCCGGTCGCCGAAGCGGCACCGCAACCTACGGCCGCTACGTCGTCGGCTTAGCCGCAAAAGCCCTGACGAGCGGCCCCCTCCTCGGGTTCCTCTTAGCTTCACCGTGGCCCTCCAAGCCACGGCTACTGAGCCCCCCCGCCTCGACAATGCGGGAACCCACCGGAGGGGGTACGGGATGATCCTAGTTCAAGGGTCGTTACCTCATTGATGTAACGTGTACTGAAGTTTGGAAATAAAACTCAACTCTAATCGATCCTGAGCCAATATGGACCAAACCCTCCTATAAGCGTCAAGTTCGTCCCGCTATCTACGTCTGGGTCTTCCAGTATGCCGTTTGACGTTTTCGGGAAACAGCTGTTGTGATCTTACCCCACAATGTATCCCACATGCGACAAACGTGTCCGGTCTAGTCTCATTTGAGCTTGGCTACTTTTCGGGTGACGTCTGCGATTTGTGTCTTTGATGCGTAGTTCGCATATGGCGTTGTAGATGCCGCCGCAATAATTATGCATAATTTTTTTTCCAGGTAAAGAAACCGAAGCCAAGAACACCTTACGTCTCTTGGGCCGTGTAGAAGACCTGGAGAACGTCTTCGAGTCAGTCCGAGGCATCAAACCTGACGAAGGCAACAGCTGGAAGGCCTGGATCAAGATCTTCACTGTCAGAGCCAACAGGCGCTCCTTGTTTATTACGTTAAGCCTTTGCACCTTGCAGCAGACCAGTGGTGTTGCTGCTGTGTTGTTCTTTGCTACGACTATCTTTGAGTTGGCTGGATCGTCTATCAGGTATGTTAAATATACATTCAACAAGCCCTCAGCCAATTTCAAGAAAAGAAAATAGAACGGCGGCCCAAGTCTGCTATTTTTATAAATTCGTCACTCCAACACGATTCCATTGTCATTTTGCAAAAAGTTCGTAATCTGCTAAATTCATAATGATCGATCATTGGTCGGTCAATGGTCTCGTAATATAATTGTATTACAATGGCATTTTGAACATTTATTCATGCCAGATTTCATTTATACATATTTTTACATATTATTTATTAGTGTTATAGGTAAGCAACCTGAAGTAGTAGGAAGTTGAAAGTTTAGTATGAAGTTTCATTTGTCATTATGAACGAGATTACTAATTCTTTCAATGGAGTGTCAGTGGCTGACCATTGGAAAGTCATAATGACGCCATTATATTAATAGATTACCAAACTTGTCAAAATCAACAATTATGAATTCAATGATAGACCATTCTGACACTATTGTATTATCAGACCTCGCTCGCCAGGGTCTCAAGCTCTGGCGAGCTGCACCCGTGTGTAATAATTAAATATTACACGAACCATTTGGAGCCACTTTTGAACCCTTCATAACTCAAAAACTATTTAACATAAATATACCAAATTTGGTTTATATATTGAGACCTCTTAGATAAATTAGTACCCCAAATTTTAAAACACAGCTTTTAACCGGTTATTTAAATATTAACGTCCAAAAATCGTCATTTTTAAGACTGATTGTTTCACATAAATAGATCAAAAGCCAAACCCGATTCCAGATGACCTAGAAAATTGAAATTTGGCATACAGCTAGGTAATTGTGTATAAACAAAGGAAAAAATCAGAAAACATTAAGTTTATACGAGTATAAAAAAACAATCAATCGATTTTATTAGGTAAAATTTAGCATCTTGCAAAATTATAAGAGCAAAAACTTCTTTTTTCTATGCAGGAGAATTAATTCCATGATGAAAGATTGTTTTTATCGTTTTTAGGGTTCCGTCGTCAACAAGGAATCCTTAGTTTCGCCATATCTATCCGTCTGTCTGTCTGTATATCCGTGGCTTAGCTCAAAATAAAGAAAAATTAAAAAAAACCCTTAGTTCTAGAAAGCTGTTATTTGGCATGTAATATACACATTAATCACACCAACAAAGTCGTAAAATAATCTCTTATGATAATATGGGATGTTTTTTTTTTCTCTCGTCTATCCCATGGTGTGGTGTATCGTTTAGTAATAATATTTATAAGATAAACAATAAGTCGTCATCTTTACCTACAGCTTTTTTTTTGCTGCGCTCGACAGACTCCACGATTGTTCTTAAGCTAATGCTTACTATCTAAGCATATACACACATCAAAAAAAGTTTGTGATCACTAGCATAACCTAATCTAATTTTTTTAATTGAACTTTATCAAGAAAAATTCTTTGTTGTGTATTTTCTTTAAATAGAAATACCCTGTTTGAAATTAAAAAATAAAACATTTTTTTTTATGAAATAAAAATTGAGTAATTAATCATAATGTAATTGTAACAGAAATTTGATAGAAAGAAAAAGACTTTAAACTAAAAAACTTAAACAAAAAATTATTAATAAAAGGTTTGTATTCAATATAATATAACTCCTCTCCTGGCTCGAACACATGCGGTGATCCTCCTGGCCAAGAATCAAGTTATCCAGCATTTCTTAAGGTAACCTGTCCCATTCTTGAATAGCGGCTTCTCTGAGCTTTGTCACTGTCTGGGGACGTGGCTGACGGTTCTAAATAGCTCGCTTAAGAGCGTCCCACACGTGCTCTTTTGGGTTTAACTCAGGCGAGCCGAATCATAATAATTATAATCTACCGTACGTAACAAAAAAGATTTAGATTTTTCAAAGTGATCGCAAACTTTTTTTGATGTGTGTACATTGTGGAATGCAATAAAGTATTTAGTATTGAATAAACTGGCGTTAATTGAAAATGTATTTTTTTTTTTTTCAAGACCTTTGATTCAACTTCATTTAACAATGTCCAAGCATTTACCAGCAATGCCACAAGTAATAAATTGAATAATGCAGCAAGTTCTAAATTTTTGTCAAAAGATGACATAGTTTCCCTGTCATGAAGCGTATTTATTTAATAAGTACTTAGTGGCCATCTTCATACTGAGCTCGAAGTAGAAAAGTCTCATACGTATTTGATTCTGTAGTTTTTAATATTAGTCACTGGCTCCTGGACGACATCTAACAGAAGAAAATATAGTGCATATTACAAGTACAAAATAAAATAAACGTTTTCAGGCCAGACCTAGCAACAATCCTGGTGGGTGCAACTCGTCTGATCGCCAGCTTGATAGCTCCAATGCTGGTAGAGAGAGCTGGAAGAAGGATCCTGTTGCTCACTTCTACTGCTTTCTGTGCTATAAGCTTGGTGAGTACTGTTAAAAAAATATCTAGATCGAATTTACTTTAAAAATTCAGTGGGTACCCATTAGGGTCCAGTAATGTTTTCTACAAACTTTAAAATTAATCCCATGTGATTAGAGACTATCTTGGATCAATACTTCACTTTATAAATCTCCATTTAAGGCGAAGATAACCGACTTTTAATGATTTTAAACTAATGATCACGTCTTAACGAGCAGTGTTAATGATTTGGAAAAAATATATGTTAAATTAGAGCATTTTCTTAATAAACTAATATATGAATATTTTACATTATGTTTATATTACATAGTGAAATTAATTTGTAAATTTATGTCTAACGCGGATATAACTGAGCATCACGATCTGTAAAGCGTATTTTTTTTAAACCTTCACATTTTTAAAGATGATTTGATTATAGATCTTTAATTATACGTGTTTTATTAAAATACCTTTTGTTTTATTGTATATTAAATTAATAATGCGTCTTATTTGGGACAGCGCTCGTGGATGGGCGAGTCCTATTACTGGCTAGACGTACGATGCGTCGCGTGAGCTTAGTACAGAACACGCAAGCTAACAACATATACAACATTAATTTTAGTTTATGCGAAACCCGAAACACGTGTCTAGTATTTTTATGTAAAGAATTTATATACAAAATTTCAAAACTGTATCATGAAAAATAACAAAGCTAAAAGCTTGTTATGTTACCTGATTGTCCGTACAAAAACATGCTCACCACGCAGCACACCATCGCCGCCCGCGCCTTGCGTTCATTAATAATAATATTAATTTGGCAGTAGGTATCTAATCGTACGACGATTTTATTGTAATTAACTGGTGATAACATTTTCCATCACACTTGCAGGCTTTGGACTTTGTCGTAATGGTCAAGTGCGGATAGGTACTTAGTGTCGCTCGGTGTCCAACTTGTAACCTTTTTTAAATATTTTTGTGAAAAAATATAACATGGTGTAAAAACTATTGGAATCGATTCAGTTACTTATTCTGAACAAACTATATTCAGGTTTTGCATATACTAAAAATAATGTTGTATATGCGTCTTAAACACGAGTTCACAATGTGTTCCTGTCGTTGTTTTCATTCTTTCTTTAAAGCGCATTGTCAGGTTCTGGACACGGGTGGTCTATGGGTTAGTTATACCAAAAAATCCCTGGTCACTCTGCGCATCCAATACAATAACATTTTCAGGATGATGTTTGGACTTCCTCGTTTCCGCAGTGCCTCCGAGATGTTCGCACAGGCTCGTACGGACGATTTTGATGCCGTCATTCGAAAAAAAGTCGTGTCACTTATGAGGAGGGTGGAAGGGAGGGAAGTCAACATCCTGAAAACTGTAGCTGAAGATGTGCGTGCTCCTGTGTAGAGGCATTGCGTTCGTCTGATGATCTTTTAGGGCGGTATCACCTTCCCTATTGGTTGTTGTGACGAGGCGGAGTGTCCCAACACAGGGGCATTTGTAGAATTAGATGATAGTGTTGTCCTTTGTAATTGTATTTAAGAACTAATAATAGTTTCTTAGTTTTTGTATACTCACCTTTGGATCTAGTTCTCCCAATATAAAAATTATGAATTTGAATTTATTTTAATTTTATTCCAGACAATTCTTGGCACTTATTTCTACCTGGCTCGAATACAAAGTCCTATCATCGTTGATATTCGATGGATACCGCTAATGGCCCTGATCATGTACTTCTTTTCGTATGAAACTGGTAAGTGTTATTTATATTTAATGAAAATAATTAATACAGCTACGAACAAACTAACTTTAAAAAAAAAAGTTCGTAACCACTACATAAGTCAGACTAAATAACTCTCAAATAATAGTCTACTCATAGTAATTATTATTATGTGGTATTTGTTAAAATATCTATTAGTTTATTTTATTTGTATATGTGTATTAGTATCAATAAAACTATACAAATTCTCGTAATCAAGAAGTTAGTATTTTAGACATTATTTTTGTACCCTATCACTGTTTTTATATTTAACCCAAAGGTTGACTGGTAGAGAATGCCTTGTGGCATTAAGTCCGCCTATGTACCACTATTGTACAGACGCCAGCAGGTCAAGCTACCCGAAACTGTCACATTTTCGCAATCAACCTTGAACCTTATACTGTAGTGATAAAGTTGAAAATCTATTAAAGAAATCTGACAGATTGTAGTAGCTTGATGTGCTGGCGTCTGTACATGAAGTTTAAATAAATAAATACAATGGAAGTTCTAGAGAGCAACCTATGTCCAACTCTTGACTACTGTTTATAATTATGATCCATCAATGTAGACATCAACCATGTTTAATAAAAGTTATTATCTGCCTAGCATTTTCCCAACTATGTTGCTGAATACCAGTATATTTCACGGAGCTACTGCCTATCCGACCTCCACAACCCACTGGGTAAAACGATACCCCTTGGTAAGACTGGTTGTCGGACTTTCAGGATTTTGACGACCCGTAACTTCAGTCAAAGATCCACGAATGATCGCTTGGACCAACGGCTTAACGTGTTTTCAAGCCACAAAAATATTGTTGTTGAAAAACAATATTAAAAATCCCACCGTTGCCTTACACAGCAATACTGTTTGCATGACAGCCCAAACTTACTCGATAAAAAGGTTATCTTCAAAGTCAAAGTCAAATCATTTATTTCAAATAGGCACATAAAAGGCACTTTTGAACGTCAAAATTTACAAAAATAATTAATTGATTCTAGTTGCCCCTTCCAAAATGTAGTTACGTATGGAGAAGAATAGGCAAGAAACTCCATACTGACTCTTTTAAAATGTTAACAATATTTGTATACATTAATTATTAATTATATGTGAAGACAATGCACTTACCTAGAATAACATTACTATACCACAATAGGTAAAAAGAATGAAAAGTGAAGCAATGACAGACAAATTAATTATGCGTTAGATACATGGTGCTCACATATTTACAAACTTTGTAAAAGATTTCCCTAAAATTTTGTGTGAGTATATTAATCACAGAATATAAAATGAATGTCATAAAAAATATAAATTATACAATTAAATTAGCAACCAGTTTGATTTTGTCTAGATTCTAAATAAATTGTCCTATGGAGCAGGACCAGCATGTTTCCACCATGAGTCATAACTTCATAGGTTAAGTGATAATTCTTACCATCTACTCTATCGTTACAGGTTTCGGCATAATGCCATCCACGCTCATTGGCGAGATGTTCAAAGGAAACGCTAGAAGTACCGGTTCTGCCGTCTCCATGACAACGGCCTGGCTCATCGGCTTCGGAGTAGCCACCGGATTCAGTTCCATGGTCAGCTTCCTCGGTGGTGACGTCACGTTTTGGATTTTCGCCTTCTCTTGTTTTGTGGCTTTTGTCTTCACGTTCAAGTTTGTACCGGAGACTAAGGGAAAGACTTTGAATGAGATACAGGAGATGCTAAGTAGATGAGAGTTGGAGTATATTTTTATGAATCTGGGTGAATCTAATATGATATACGACAAGACTGTTTTTCTCTAAGAATAGGAAGAATTTTATTGTACACACGGCTACATAATCTAGCTATACATATATGTCCAGTATAAGCTGATCTCGCATTGTATAGAATTTCCGTACAATGAGACGTCAGCTTATACTGGAAATTTATAAATTGATATCGTCGTCTTAGAGTGACAACCTCGGAAATTCAATTTTGGTCATTTTTATTTCATTACATTTTTTTTTTTTTTAAGAAAACCTCGCATCGCACCTCCTAGTTTCACACAAAAAAAGTTTTGCAAGCTGTAACACCATCTATGACGAGTTTATACGTTAAAAGACGCATAATTATGAAGGAGCTGTGGTAATGAAATTTTTCAGAGCGCCGTTTTTTCTTCCTCCTGTAAAGTTGCCTTTTTCGCATATACGAGGTTTTCACTCTAAGGCGACGATATTTAGCCGTATGTACTGCTTCCTGTTTTTTGACGACTTCGTTACCCCTCTGGACACCGATTGCTTGCTATTTTTCGCCGACTTCGCTACCCCTTTGGACACCAAAGTTAACATTTTGGTGATTAATTTAGTGCAAGAGCCAACGAAGTGAGCTCGGTACTTGCGGCACCCCGACTCGGACAGGTTAGGTTTTTTTTTAACCATCCAGAAATAGCTCCGTCGACGAAGTTTAATTTATTTATTAATTTATTTATTTATGTACACACAAAATACTTGACGGGACAATATATTAACATAAAAGAGCACAAAGGTACTGCTTATTTCAAAAGAAATTTCTTCCAGCAGACCTGCGAGAGGAACGTCGAACGTCGAAGTTTTAATGTTGCTATGAAGTCTATTTCAGGCGCTGATGGTGTAATTGATGTTTTAAACATCACTATCTGTCAGTGATGCACTTACTGCGAGAACGCAAAAATTGATATTTGTTTTCAAGAACTTACGCCATGTGGCGGAAACTAAGACTATTGACATCGTATACTATGCACTAATTCAGTCAATCTTGTCATATTGCATAACGGCATGGGGTGGAGCCCCAAAGACATCTTTGCTGAGGTTGGAGAGAGCTCAGAGAGCTGCTCTTAAAGTTAGTCGTAAGCTTCCCTTTCTCTTTCCAGCGAAAGAACTTTATCAGCAGTGCAAAGTACTCACAGTTTGTCAATTGTTCATCTTAAGCACTATCATTCGCAAGCATACTCAACTTCCATACAATCCTGTCGAAATCCTTAATAAGAGGCGCAAACATAGTCTGTAAATCAAGGTCCTTCAAAACCAGCTTCAGCCGTAGATTCTTTTGTTTCCTAGGAGATTACCTTTACAACAAAGTCAATAAAGCCATTTCCATCTACTCCTTATCCATTTTCAATTGTAAAGCTAAAGTCCAAAATTGACTTCAATCTCACGATTATGAAGCTACAGAGAAATATAATATATATATATATATATATATAAATATAGGTTTTTACAAACACTTTTACACGTTAATCATATTTTAAAACTAGATGAGGTCGGCGTTTCGTATCTGACTACTCTGAGAAGAAAGACCGAAACAAACTCAGAGATCACAGTCTATTTTAAAGTCCAGACATAATCATGGTCAAATCATGTGAAGACCATGTAGATTGGTGTCTGAAATGGTCTTTTGAAGAAAGAACCACACAGATTGAGTGGACCTATCCATTCAGTGCACGCATTTGTCAGTAATCGTACAGCTCAACTTAGAACATAAGGAGCTCAACGATTCGACGAACAATACCAAAGAAAGGACATTTGGAATCAGTAATACAACTCCTTAAGTTAGTTTAATCCTAAAAACCATGATTCATCATGATCACTTCTTCTTCCCAGCTAAAGCACTAGGAAGTGGTGATGGGAGGGCGTTTTGAGGGACTGTCTTATGTATTTTTGACGTTCGAAAAGTGCTGATTCTCAGGATGTATTCTCGCTGTCCCCATCACCGCCCGAGTGCCCATTAATGGTAATTCACATAAAATGGCGAAACTAAAGGTTCTATTTTCCTTTAAGTACTGATTTTAGAAATCATAATTTAAAAACAGTAGGTACTTAAGAAGGCGTACCCCGTAGCGCCCCTTCCTTAAAAAATATTATCTCGTGACTGAGAAGGAATTATGAAAAACGGCTCAACAGCGACCTTCGGTAAGTGTGTCTAGAATGTTCTAATACCTTTTATAAAGTTTCATATTGAGACACAAAGCAACAATATACGATCTAAAGGAATGTGGCCGTTTTGCTTTAGAATGAATTTTGTTGCTTCGTATCGCAGTATGAAACTTTAAAAATAATTCAATGATGAACTAGATAACTAGAAGTTTTGTGTAGTTATTTGGTAATATTAAAAAGTAGGCACAGATCTAAAAGACACCTCTTTTAACCCAAAACTTCTAATAAACAGATAATGATATATTTCACACGTGTCATTTACTGTGAAAACTAGCTGCTGCCCGCGGCTGCGTCCGCCTGGCTTTTTCCAAAATAATAGTACCCTATGTTACTCCACATAATATCAGCTATCTGTCAGTGAAAGTCACGTCAAAATCGGTCCAGCTCTGTCGGAGATTAGCTGGAACAAACAGACAGCTAGACAACAAAAAAAAAATGTTTTTGTTTTTTATTTATTTTATTATTTATGTACACACAGTTAAATACATAGAACATAGTTGTTTTTGTTACAAGAACTGTATAAATATACTTCCATATGCATTTAGTGAAAAGCATTACAAACAGATACTTCAATTTTATTTATTTCGATGCCCCCAAGCAATACATAAGTCGGTAATGTCAGGAGTTTTTATTGTTATGTAAAATTTGGCACCTATAAGGCCGGCCGTACACGGACTGCTTCAAGCAGTTGCGACCGACTGCTTAAAGCCGCGAACGCGCGGTGAACTATAGTCATTCATTCGCTGCCGTACACACGACTGCTCGAGCAGTCGCGACCGCTTCAAGCCGTCAACTGCATGACGAAATTCCATCGTGCCGTCGACCGCTCGCGAGCGGTCGCGAGGCATACACCGACTGCTCGAGCCGTTGACTGCACTAGAGCAGTCGAAGACATTGACATTCTAAAATAGTTGAAAAAATTTCCTTCATAACTTCTAAGTTCCATAAACAAATGATGCAATTGTCCATGTTGTTCTCTTAATTTCAAAATTGGAACAACCCAAAATTTTCTCTTTTGACGTCGCCGCCGTTGTCTCCGCTTGAGCAGAAGCAGCAAAAGCAGTGCTTCCTCGTCAGAATCCATGACTCGACTGTGGTAGAAAATCAACTGCTCGAGCGGGTGGTAGCGACAGCTCGAGCACTCCTCAACCGACCGCTCGAGCAGTCGACGCTGACCGTTCGAGCGGTCCGTGTACGTCGCTCAGCCGCTAACTGCTCGAGTACTCCGTGTACGGCCGCCCTAATAGGTTGAGATACATCTTAGTAATTAATTTCAAATTTTTGTTAGTGATATTTACGAAGATATCATGAAAAACAGGTTTATTGTAGGGAAATTCATAAAAGAAATTATGACGAGAAAAATATCTTTACGTATCAATACAAAAGTGTTTTCCGTATTTAATTTTGGTAAGTTGCTGTTACCGACTTATTGGCGTAAATATATTTCGTGTAGTTCTTGGTTAACGCTAACACTTTGTTTTTGTGGAATTATTTTGAGTAAGCTCAAACTGTAATGGTATCTAACTTAATTTTTGTGTAAAGGATACGTCTGATACCGTTTTCGACAAAAACAATCTATTGTAACAATACTGTTACTGTGTCAATTTGAAATAACCACAATAACACCGTAATAACGTACCGTATCGTTTTTATGATATGAAATAACGTTGAAAAAGTCCGTATTGTAATGTTACGTATCAAACTTTTTAACAAATATTACTGCAATAATGGCGTAAGTGTATATTGATTAAACAATTTTCCTATAATATTTTTGTAATATTTATTTTCTTAATTTACAAGGTTTTTCACACACATTATTTAATTTTGACATCGAAATTGAATTACACAAAAAAATAACTTTCGTTTGATGTATCAATGACCTCAATAGTCCGACTATTTAAAAAGATATTCAACAAAAACAGAAAAACATTTTTCCTGTAAAATTTTAGTTTTACGATTACTGACTTATTGCTTGGGGCGTCGAAATAATAAATCTTTCATTTCTCAAGTCGTTACATTAAGTAGGAATGTTATTTAAATAAATAATTAAGATATCTCTAGGAAAGGTACTCATTATAATCTTGTTAAGTACTTGTACTAAGTGCAATTTCGTACGTAGGTATCGCTTATGTAATTGTTTTACGACTATAACTCACTCGAACTATGATGAAATAAATCATGTCGCACTTACTTTCGATTAAGATTGCACCGAGCGCACAGTGGCGCCCTCATCGTTATTTCGGTGATTTCTTTTATTTTAGAATGAAAATGCAGAAAATAAGCTCGTCAAATTGTGCTTCACAAGACTATACGTTATTATTAATACAAACAGTAGTTTTAAATTGTTATGTTTTATTGTAATCATTGAAAAGGAAAATAGTGGCCACTAAGCTCCGTTTTAATGATTACAATAAAACATAACAATTTAAAACTACTGTTTGTAATAATAATAACGTATAGTCTTGTGACGCACAACTTGACGAGCTTATTTTCTGCATTTTCATTCAAAAATAAAAGAAATCACCGAAATAACGATGAGGGCGCCACTGTGCACTCGGCGCTGTCTTAAGACAAAATTAAAAGTAACATAGGTACTGGATTTATTTGGTCATTCCTTATTTAAATTTAAAGGAGAATGGGCTAACTTGCACCATGAATTTCTAAAGAGCGTACCTACAACCACTGTTTAACCAGCGTCAAACATCATCTGTCTAGCATTAATGCTGAAATGAACCTTTTTGGCGTAGCCCTGAGGCACACACTTTTTTGTAAAACATTATTTTCACCTTTTTATTTCTTATGCGTATTTTGTGTTTCACGAACTGTGACCAAATAAACGTTATTCTTTCATTGAAAAATTGCGCTCCCTTCCACAGTTAGGTAAGTATCCGAATTTTATTATATAGGTATATAACTCCACACTCGGAGGTCATCCAAATACTTAACTGCTACGTGCGAGAATCAAACCCGTGAGTCGTACCGCAGAAGTACATCCCACAGCCTCTACGGTAACCTCGCTGCCAGTTCATGGTCTTGCCACCATATTTGGGATGTCATGGTCAAATGGTCGTAAAACGTGAGTCTATTCAACAGAAAAGTCGAATTGGAGATTATTAAGGGCAAAAACTGGCGAAATGTGGGTGCACTAAGTATATGGTGCACTTCTGCCTATTCCTTCGGGGAATAAGGCGTGATGTTATGTATGTAGGTATGCTATGGGGAACGAACGGTAAAAGTTTAATCTCAAAGAAATTTAATGCTCTTCAGCCAAACCTTGGCACGGGCCACTTAGAAACCTTAATTGGTACCTTTCCAGTCTTTATGAACAAATCACATCAAATGTTTGGGACTGGACCCCGTCAGCGTTCCATCAGGGACAAACTCGGGGGAATAATTGCTTGCATAGGCAACCACACATGTACTAAAGATCGCTATTAGCGATAAAATCCCCCATTGTGGCACCCTATGTAAAATTTCAACATTTATAATCACTGAAGCTTTTAAGATGTATATAATAAAGATAATTCTATCTATCTAGGTACAGGCCCGGGACCAGAATCTGTGGGAATATGACTTTAGTCTTTAATTTGTAATGCACTAATTTTACTTTTCACGTGTATTGTATTGTATAGGCTGGGGAGTGGGGACGTCAGTATGACTATAAAGGTCATACTGTTATCCCACTCAGTCTGACTCCAGATCAGAAGGTTGCGTGTTCAGATCACATCGGTGCCACCAGTATAGAGGTATGAGGAACAGGGTGTAAATTTCACTCATACTCTATGGAAAAGGGAGGATTCTCCGACCAGACGGGTGTTGTGTCTGGTGGGCAACTGCCCGACGGTTGATGTTGGGATATATTCTAGTCGCACGGTAAACTTTGATTGCGCGATGCAGGATTTGTAACCTCAGGTCTTTGATGCGTAGTTCGTATGTGGCGTTGTTGATACCGCCACATTACACCCCTCCGGAGACCGGAGGACATGATAAATATATTTTCATTGTCATCATGTTGATTGAAATTGCCAAAACCCATAGTCAGATCTCCTTTATATGAATTTACCATGCCAAGTACTGTTCAACTGTAATACCTCAAAATAATTTCATTGTGTGATCATTGTATTTCATTTTATAATTAATGATTCATTTAATAATAATGTTACATGCCTATATAAGGTAGATTGTACAAGGATCACCCATATTTTAATTGTAACATCTTATGTACTGTACCTACAATCTATGCAAATAAATGTTTACTTTAGAAAAGCTCAACATTATCATCAGCTAAAGCAGTCTACTAGACGAATGCCTTTCCACTGAGCTCGATCCTCAGTAACGTTCGAATTTCTTCATTTAGGCTTTGATAATAACGTTAGTGCATAGCCATAGTACTAATTAGGGATGCAAGAAGTGTCAAAAAGTTTCGATATATCGTATCGATATATTGAAAAACATCGATATCGATTTCGACATATCGAAAAACATATACCGACATATCGGTGAAATTTTCTAAAAAATATTTGTTGTTTATGAAATTCAATTGTTATTTTTTTTTTTTTTTTTTGTTATTCACAACAGCGTAGCTCTTCACCTTCATAGTTAAGCCCACTTGCATTGCAATGCATTAAAATTACCACACAATAAAAAAAAAACTACTTTTTTACGGCTGTGAACTTCAGCGGTTTTAGTCAGTGGCGATAACGGTGTTGCTTTTGGAAATATATCGTATTTGATACATTTTCTACTATACTTGATATTTTGTATCGATATATCGTTATATATCGTTGGGGCTGAAAGGATCTGGAGTGGCGACCGCGTACCGGAAGAGGTAGCATTGGAAGGCCTCCCACAAGGTGAACCGATGACCTTATGAAAGCCGCAGGAATCCGCTGAATGCGGGAAGCACAGAACCGGTCGAGTTGGAGGAGGTGCTTGGGGGGGCCTATGTCCAGCAGTGGACGTCTTTTGGCTGAAATGATGATGATGATGATATCGAAATAATAAATATCGCCATAAAATATCGATATATCAAACAAAAAATATCGATACATCGATATTTTTTTCTACAAGCCTACTACTAGGTAATACTCGTTTACCCCCTCTATAATTCACAAACGAGTTCTAACAGTAGTGGCTTCGACCGCGGTCCATTCGTAAAACCACCGCGATATAATTATGTACATAGCGTGCGCTTACATGTTACGTGTAGTATAAAGTACTTACTCTGAGGGACGAATGTCCGTAGTTTTGTTTAAGTGAAGTTTTTAAGATGTTTAGGTTCCATGAGAGCCCGTTGTTGAGGCAGTATGTTGTTGTTATTACAGGTGGGTATTTTAATGATTATTATTTTGATAAGTGTTGTTGATGTACATATGTCTATTTGTATTCGTGTTGGTGATACCTAAAAAGTTTAGAGGATTTTTAATACACAAGATGAAAATTATGGTAAGTGGTTTTAAATTGATTTGGAATAGATTGTTTTTGTTAGTTGAAAAACTAAAATGGTACTTGAAATATGGAATTTAAATACGTAAGTGAGATAAACAGTCGAATGTGCAATTTATTTCAAAGGTGAATTTAATTAAATTGATAGACCGTTTTTACTATTCCGTTTATCCATTCGCACTTTTTAGCGTGTTGATACAAAACTAATGTAGAATAAATAAAAATTAAATTAAAATATAAATGTGTTGTTATTATGGTGTAATTTTACGGTGGTACGGAACCCTTCGTGTGCTAGTCTGACTCGCTCTTGGCCAATTTTTTCATACAAAGAAGGAACGACGTACGTATTGACTTGCACGCTTAAGGCGCAATTCCATTAGGTTACTTGTATGCAAGTTGCAAATTGAACAAACCTGCATACAAGCTACAACTTGTGTGAGGTAGTTTGAACTTGTACATTTTTTAATTCAAGTGACGTGCAAATTGAACGCGTAAACGTTAGTTGCACATTGCGGATGCTTGTACGCGCATGTTAATCTGGCTGTTAGGTGGGGGCACGAAATATAATCATTTTTATTGAAGAGTATCATAGAAACGAGTTGAATTGTTTAACATCTCCACTTGTATGCAAGTAAAACCTGTATGCAATTTGCACTCTCAAAAATATGTTTCCAATGCAAGCAACTTGTACGCAAATGTGACGTCATACTTGCATGCAAAACTTGCCTAATGGAATGGCGGCTTTAATACTCACTGCATATAACATTCATCCCTTGCTCATTCTAGATTTCCTTAAGAACATTTCCTTCTTTGAAACCAATTGACGTCAGTCAAAAAACCAGTATGGTCACTCATCTACTTTCGCTTTGCATTATTAATTTAGGTACCTAAAATAGCCTCCACGAGAGATTCTGACGATATTTAAATATTATTCGATACTACCTTCTGCTCGCGACTTCGTTCGCGTGGAAGTCGTAAGATACACAATATACTAAAATATCAGCCACATTTGTATAAAACTCCCCTTCGCATCGCATCGCCCGCCCGCTTTACGGCCCGGCCACGGCATTGCGCGGCGGCGGCAGCGGCAGAGGTTTTCCTAATTCATTGCGTGTCATCCCAACTAGCCACAGTGCGTTGCGCGTCTCGACCGCGCAATAAACAGAAAAAACGCTTCCCGCGCCGCAATTCGCGCAATGTCGTGGCCAGACCGTTATACTTATTTTCCACGTATCTTTATTTTTTACTTTTTTATTTCTACTCCGGTAGCGATATGTTAAATAACCTTTCTCAAGAATTTGGGCTATCAAATGCAAGAATAATTTTCAAATCCGACTGGTCTTTCCAGAGATAAGCGCATTCAAACAAACAAAAAAACAAACAAACTCTTCAGCTTTATTATCTATTAGTTTATAGATGGTCAATCAGTCTGCCTAGCCTTTTCACAACTATGTTGGGGTCGGCTTCCAGTCTAACCGGGTGCAGCTGAATACCAGTATTTTACATGGAGCGACTGCCTATCTGACCTCCACAACCCAGTAACTGGGTAACACGATACCCCTTGGTAAGACTGGCTGTCAGACTTATGGGCTTCTGACGACCCGTAACGACTGTCAAAGATCCACGAATGACAGCCGGGACCAACGGCTTAACGTGCTTTCCGAGGCACGGAGGAGTCTCGGTATGTAAAGATGGTCACCCATCCACGGACCAACACCGGCAAGCGTAGCTTAACCTGACGGATCGACCCGTGCGGCTGTTATTACTTAGCCACGAGCTCCTCTATTAGTGTATAGATGGCACGATGGTACCATCTATTAGTGTATAGATGGTACGGAACCCTAAAATATTGTTCGTTGATCGTTTGATGATGGATGAATCATTCGATAATAAAGGGTGATTTCCACCAAACGGCTCGCATCGCATCGGATCGGGACGGATTTAACAATCTTTAAACGATATTAAATCGTGTACACAATATTTAAAGTCTATTTTACCAAGCCACGCACAGCAGCTTGACCGCGGGTGTCTTCCGCGACACGCGACGGTAGCCCATAGTATGCTGCGACGCGCGATCGGCTCCGTTCGCCTGTCGTCAATGGAATAATACTACGTCAACTTAACCATTACACAATGAAAAATATCTTTAAGACGATTTATTCATTTATTCCGTTCTAATACCAAAAACCAAAATACCACTGATATTTGTTTTATCAGTTGAAAAACATACATAGTGTTATTAGAACGGAATAAATTTTTAAAACTTCTTTTCGGAAGTCGGTGGCAAAAAAACAAAAAGACATATCGAAAGACACCGACTTCTGAAATTGAAGCAATGTTTTACTTTGTAGTGTATATTTTTTTTTTTAATCAGTTGGTTTTTTTATTTCGTAAAAACGTTTTTCTTTTTTTATTATTTGGTTATGGTACAGTCGCCAGCACATCAAATTACCACAAACTGTCAGCTTTTCGTGTCTATTTATGTGACCGCTTAGTTCTTGACTTAGTTGAATGATTGCTACCTCAACGTAATCTAATTATTTTTAAATTTACTTTTTTTATATAATTATTATTGTCAACTTATAAATAGCCTTTATAATCTAACCTCTGTGACATTTCTCTTTTGACAACCGGTTCCTTTGGCGCAAACTTGTGACCCCGACCGATGTGATCATCACTCCAAAATAAAAATGTCATTGTTCCATCTGAAAAGCAAATATTACCTACAAAAAACTCATGTTCGGTAAAACTGCACAAAAACAAGTCATTGTCTTTTTACAAAGTGACCTGTATTTCATTTACCAACTTCAAAAAAGAAGCAGGTCCTATTTTCGTCTGTGTATTATTTTTATGTGTGGTCATCGACATTTTTGTCAATTGTGGACCAATTATGAAAATTATTTTTTCATTTGGTTGAAACAGCTTGCGCGGTAGTCCTGTTAATTTTTATGAACTTAGCATGGGTAGTTTTTTAGCAAAGCTGGGAACCGCATAGGGAGAGGGCCACGAGTAGCCTCGATTGGGAAGTGGCGTTAGAGGTAGTCGACTAAGACAAAATAACGTGGGCAATCCACATCTTCCTACCTTTCAAGGCAGCAGGACTGGGCCTCAAGTCTGCTATTACAATAGTGTCAGAATGGTCTCGCCATTGTGAGTATTTGACAGTTTTTGTATGGCAAATCTGTCAAAAACTCACAATGAAGAGACCATTGCAACCTTTGTACATTAGTAGACTTGGCCCCCAGGACGGTATTTTCCCGGCTCTGCTCAGGTGGAGCCGAGATTTACTGGCTGATTACCTCGTTGAGATGTTTCGAGCCTGCCTAGCACACCGCTACATTCCCTTGAAATGGCGGGAAATAAATATAATCTTTATACCGAAACCTGGCAGGGGCGACTATACCCAGTCCAAATCTTTTAGACCTATAAGTCTCTCCTCGTTGTTCTTGAAAACACTGGAAGCTGGGAGATAGGAAGATCAGATTCCAAATTTCGGTACAAAGACCTCTACATTCTAATCAACACGCCTACTGTGCAGGCAAATCAACTGAATCAGCAAAACCCAACCTAAGGCGCCTTCATTGACATAGGAGGTGCTTTCGATAAAACTAACTTCGCCAGCATCGAACGGGCACTTGCCACGCACGGTGTTGTGCGAACACTCATAGAATGGATTATTAACATGTTAAAACACCGTGCTATTCAATTTACCGTGAATACCACCACACGAGTTAGCGTAAGTAGAGGCTGCCCACAGGGTGGGGTGCTGTCACTACTGCTGTGGAATTTAGTCGTAAATGAGCTCATCGCAGAGCTCAACGCTAGCAGTCTTTTCTCGGTGGTTTATGCGGACGATATAGCAATTCTGATTTCGGGGAAATTTGAGGGCATCCTATGCGATCTCATGAATAGGGCTTTAAAAATAATCGAGAGTTGGTGCGCGAAGCACGAACTATCGGTTAACCCCCTGAAAACAGAACGAATAATGTTCACCAACAAAAGAACCATTGGACCCCATAAGCTTCCAAAACTAACACTTAAAGACGAAGTCAAGTACCTGGGGGTGATCCTTGACAGCAAACTGCGGAAAAGGGAGCCCCATCATCATCATCATCAGCATGGGTAGTTTTTGAGTTAGCTTCAATAATAGATATGTATTTTTCTTACATCACTGGCTTAGTGTCCACGGATGCGTCATTTGACGAATGCATGCAACCTACAAATAACGATAGGCGTATTTTGCATATTTGCTATGTCCACGCTGCTTCATGCAATCGTCAATCACGCTACAAAACATCTCAGTTTTCTTTTAACAACAAGTGTGCGTCTCGTAAGTCGGTCGAGTAGTGACATGCTGCCGCGCGCACCGCATGACGAACGCATGACGAGAGGCTGACGCGACGTTGCCGCTCCGTGGACACAGTTTTGATTGTTTCTACGCAAGATGCAAGCATTCGTCTTGCAATCGTCAATTGACGAAAGCGTGCGCATGACGTTCGGTTTACATGGGAAATAGGCCTAGTCTACGTGGATGAAGTTATAATAGCTTCCTGTCATATATATTTACATCGCAGGTAGTGGAATTCACGGTCTCCGGTGAGACGGCGAGCCTCCTTGCCGGATACGAGTAGCCGCCATGGGATCTGGAGGCAAAAATCCTCGCGCACTTATGGGCACTCCTGTAAGAGCGTTACGCTCCGGCGTTTCACCTCGCGCACTACGATAAGTCCCCTCTTTGAGGAGTAGCTAGATAGGCGCCAAGGCATCTTCACCTTCCGCCTGACGCAGGTCCGCACCGGATACGGTTGTTTCGAGAGATTCCTGTTCAGGATAAGGCGGGAGGAAACGCCCGGGTAGTGTCACTGTGTGGATCGCCCGGGGGACAGGGTAGAGCATACGGTGGAGGTTGTAAGTTATAATTGTACAGTTTAGTGGAATAGGGCCCAGGCATGTAGCTACTAAGAATTTTCTGTTGAAAAATCCCCACAGTCCTAAATTTGCAATGGCTAGTCTTCAAACACTTTAAGGAATTTATCCCACGTGAACACACGATATGTTGTATGTATGTATTTTTTAGCCGACGTTTATTAATAAAGGGAAGTTGACAATTTGTATCAATCATATTATTCGTGTGTATTTCTTCTTGTATTGTATCGGAGATAGCACAATAGCAGTTAGATGTTATTTTAACTAGGAAATGACCCCATATACTTGTTGCAAGAACGTTATCAGGTTATAGTATACCAGCAGTTTCCATTCATCGTCAATAAGTTGCAGGGGTGGTGCTAGTCCACATGATAGCGTTGTAAATGCTACTAGTATTATCATAAACAATATTTTTACCCTAATATGGGTTCTGTTAGTCCCTTTCTTTGGCTTGCCGTTCTCAGTTTCTGGACTCTCTTCTTGTGGCTTCCTCGCTTATAGGTAGTGGGGCTAGTTTAGTTATGGGTCTTTTTAATTCCCCATTTTGTGTCTTGAGCGTGACTACTCGTACTAAGTTATCGCAGTTCTTTTGTTTCATAATGCATCAGCGAAACGTATCACTAAGGTGAGTATTCTTGTAATATGATCTATAATGCTACATATGTCGCTCAATTAATGAATCGATTAGTTGGCTTATTCCACAAATCCCCCCTGAAAATCCCCCTTAGGAGGAAAAGTGGAATCTATAAAAACAGTCTAGAATTCACCCCTGATAATCCCGCTTAGGGGGGAAAACTAGGATTGAAAATAAAAAACTTATTCCAAAACCCCCCTGAAAGTGTTTTTTTTTACATTAGGGTTCAGTTTTCTCCACTGAGGGGGATTCTCTGGGGGATTAGTGAAATAAGCACGGGTGAATTCTAGACTGGTTTTTATATATTTCACTTTTCCTCCTAAGGGGGATTTTTTAGGGGGGATTTGTGGAATAAGCCGATTAATTCATTTTTAATCGACGTAGATTCCATACTATTAGTCGTGTAACAGTTTGTTAGGAAGCCCTCGTTTGTGGTATAAGTTTCTTTTGAGATAAGAGCTTGTTTTTCTTGCCCCTTAAGCCATTTAGGGCCTTCCCACCACAGGGACAATTGAGTTAGCCAGTTTTTGCGGTGGGAGTCCTTTTGTTGCACTGTCGGCAGGGTTTTCGTTCGTCTTCACGTGACCCCAGTTTAGACTGGTTGTATTTAGTTTGACTTCCCTGAAGCCATGCTCGAACGACTTTAGGATCGGACCAGCAGATAATGCCTTATTTTTATTTATATCCTTAACCTTATCTTATATTAATCTTGATCCTTTAGTCGTAATCTTCAAGTATCCTTTGTAGGAGTTTCGCTTACAAAATTGCGGCGCATAAGTCCAACCTCGGCATCGTAGTTTTCTTTTTGATTGGTGCCATCTTTGTTTTTGCTGCGACTAGTGTAGTTTCGTACGCGCCGATGGGTGACGTGGTTCGGCTGTAGATAACGCAAGCGTAGACTTTCTCGCTCACGCCACAGAAGGCTTGCAATTCGATCGCCCTTTTGTTTTTGTATTTGAACTATCTTGGTATGACTGATGCATTTTATGTTCGGCAAATCGGATTTCATTTGCATCCATTCCTGAATCCGGTACATTTTCATCCCAGCCAATGCTTTGACAGTTATCACTCCTAGTTTTTGGAAAAGCAGTTTTGCTTGTAGGATAATTGGAGCGAACCAACCGAGCGAATCGTAGATCTTGCTTATTTCTGACAATCAGGGTATTGTTTAGTGTATTACAAGTCTTGAAGCTAAATCCGTTATTGTTACTTTTCTCTTTCGTCTGTAGTTCTTTTAGAATTGATGGTTCGTTCTTGGACCATTTCCGTAAACAAAACCAACTTTCTTCAGTAGTACGCTAGGCTCCTTTTCCAGTAGCTTTGTTGATTCCATGCTAGGTATGGCGGCCCGTGATGGCATCATCTATATAAGGTGTATCTATTTATACACGAAATATTTTAAGAGATACACCTATAGGTGGTAAAGAAGCCACAGAAGCGATTTTTTTTATCTGAGTGTTTTATATTTTTCCATAATTATTATAGTTTTAAAATTGCTTGAGACATTTTGCAAAGTAGTTCCAAAATTTTACTTATTCTATGAATGACCCGCCCGGATGCCGCGATGGTGGCGGCACGAACGCGGTGAATTTTGATGATTAATTATCATATCAAGTAATTTTAAATTATTTATATTTTTAAATATTATACTTAGATTTTTTTTTAAATCGTTTCCATGGCTTCTTTACACCTAAGATGTTTCTCTTAAAATATTCGTATTTAAATAGATACATCCTATATACAATTCGTTAAGTAGTACCTTTTGAGCCAAAGGGAAAGCGTTGCCTTCATCTTTGACCAGCTGTTGGAGAGTGCGCATTGCCATGAATGGTGCGACTTTGGTCCAGTATGTTACACAGCTGCATATTTCTCATTGGTTCTCTATTAGAGTCTCTGCAAATTATTTTTGGAAGACATTGTTGATCTTGATGTATAAGGATTTGCCGGTACATATTCTCAATGTCCGCCTTTAGAAATTATGTATAGCTTCGCCATTTCAGAGCCAGGAATAGAATGTCCTTTTAATGAATAGGCACTTTTTCCATAAAGTCGTTTAGGCTGAGCCCGGAGTCTGTTTCCATTAATGCGTTAAAAATAGCTCGTAGTTTTATTGTTGTTCAGCACTCCCTTACTACGCCATGGTACCAACCAGACTTTCAGTGACCAGGGATACGTGAGAGTCTTGATCCAGTTACGCCCGAAGGATGACTTAATCTATTTCCTTGTTCTTGTTAATGTGATTAGATGTTCACTCAGCCACCGTTGATGCGGTCGCCTTTGATTGTTGCCCTTTCAGATTATCATCATGGAAAATGTAGTGATTTTTGAAGTTACACACGGCATGTTTTCGTTGAATTGCATTTCCACCGTGACTAAACAAACAAGTTTTGCACAAGTTCAGGTTACTTTTTGTTAGGTTTCGCGTTGCGATATCCATTTTCAAAAATGTAGAATACTGCCTCAGCGTTTTTTCGTGTATCCAAAGTGGACATTTCCTCAGCATTGCATGGAAGGGTTTTGTCCACTTTTCTGTCTCTTTAAAGTTCGTTGACTTGTTATAATTTTTATATTGGTTATTCGTTGAATAATTTTGTTTCCCACCATTATTTTTGTCATGAGATGTTTCCAGCGTTATGAACTGGGGTTCTTGGAACTCCATAAGCTCCTCTAAGTCCGGGAGCTCTCTTGAATGTTTCATCGTTTTGGTGTAGTCACCTTACGTGACGTCATATTCATTAATTTATTGTTTTTCATAGGTGAAAATACTGTTCTTACAATTAGCATTATTGTATCTATGTAACATATACAATATTTCTTATTTTTGTCAAATTTATTGACTATGCTAAAAATAATAAATAATAATACAATTACACTCTTGATTGTTGGTGGTTATTATCCATTGCATTGGTTGTTCTATTCAACCTCATTTTACATTCATTATTATACATCATTATTACGGTCATACAATTTACGTTTAAATAATTTAAAAAAAAAATAATAATAAGTTTAACATGTCAATTTTTTGTTGACCTCATTTTACATTCATTAATATATAATTATAATTATTACGGTCATACAATTTATATTAACTAAGTCAAAAACAATTTTAGTCAATAATTCAGTCATTAAGAAATTAGTTGATCATCCAGTTAGGAGTATAGTAAGTACACAATAAGTGGACCCCATACTGGAATATTGACGTCAATGTTGTCTAGGCCGTATGAAACAAATACTCTATGGTTGTGTCATACAGCTTCTTCATGCTAGTTGAATTCGGTTTTTCGATGGATAATTGATTGAAAAGTGTGTCTATGTATGATGTGAAAAGTAATCGCTTGCGGTACAGAATAATATCTAGGCACGAGTCATAATTCTCAGCACTCACAGGAAGGTGCTTGATTATCTTTTCCGCTTCACCTTTCAATTTAGATTTTAGGAACTTCGTTTTCTGCGTTTTGTTCAGCGTTGGATTGTTATGAATCATCTCAAAGAATAAATCCCTAAAGGAGATTCAATTGTTAAAAGTTCCATTGAACTCCGGTAGTTCCATATGCGGTTTTTTTTTTGTAGAGGGATATTTCAAAGATTTTTCTATTGAGCTCTTCCTTTAGGTTGTCGTAGACTTCCTCCCAATAGTATAATTTTGCTTCATAGTCCTTGTCAATCCCTTGCATTAAATAGCTTAGTTCCCAGTGAATCTTATTGATGGATTCCCATTTAGATCCATTAGTTTTGGAGACCGCTCGCTTCTAGGCGTTGAAGTTACACATCTGTTTACGTAATAGTGTTGTTAGGTGCTTGTCCGTTTTATCTCAATTTTTTTGGTGTACTCCAGTTGTATCACATCGTAATGGGCGTTATCCCCGCTGATGATTTCTTGTTTGTAGCGGTAAACGTGATCTGCGCCGTGGACGTTATCCTCGCCGATTGTTTCTTGATAATTTGTAGCAGTAGACCCGATCTCTGCTGGGTCGTTAGTGGGAGGTACTCAATGTAGCTCAACCTCAATGCTAGGTATCGACATCCGTTATGTGAATTAAAAAATAATGATTGCAGACTATGTGACTGCAGTCGTTCTTCTACAGAAACGTACCTTATTTGGAATAAGTATAGTTCTGGCGGTTCGTGTGTTTGTAAACACAGAGTGACCGGTTTCAATGTAGTCGACGTTGCACGTTAGCCATGTTATGTCAAGGTTGCGACGTTTCATCATAGCTGTTACGAGGTTATTGTATTGTAATAGCTCTGTTTGTATACTGCCATCAATGTTTGCGGTTATCTTAGTATCTTTAAGTGAAATCCTATATTCCATGTTGTGTGTAAACCGTAACGCTATTATTCGCTCCCTTTTCTTTCATATCATTCCTCAGATATTCCATCCTTCTTATCTTTGGTCTCCCTCTCTCTCTCCATCCATCACCATTTATATTCAATGTGACTGTGAAAAGCCAGTTATATTGACTAATTTAAAAAATACATCCACATGTCCAAAAATGATGGCCATGAAAATTAATATCAACAAAACAAAATCCATCCATTATAAAACAGCGTCTACGTGTACACTTAATTTAACCAACCAAGCATACTGCCTGGCTATTAGATATTTAATACAAAATTAAATGGAAAAATCCACTATGTACATACCTACTTGATCCGAACACGCCCAGCAGTTGCCATTGGAGTCACTAGACAAACAAAATAATCTCTATCTACCAATTTAGGCTATCGCAGTCCATACTGGACATATAATGTCCTTTCTTTGCTATTGTTCGTCGAATCATTGAGCTCCCTGAGTTCCGAGTTGAGCTGCACGATTACTGGCAAAGGCGTGCACTGACTGGACAGGTCCAATCAATCTGTGTGGTTTTTTCCTCAAAAGACTATTTCAGACACCAATCTACGTGGTCTTTACATGATCTGACCAAGATTATGTCTGGACTTCAAAAGAGACTGTGACCTCTGAATTTGTTTCGGCCTTTCTTCTCAGAATAGTCAGATAGGAAACGCCAAACTCATCTTGATTTTAAAATATGATTGACGTGTAAAAGTATTTGTACAAACCTACTTACAGAAATAAAATCATTCATCATCACTACATATATATATATATATATATATACATATTATAAAACAAAGTCCTCCGCCGCGTCTGTCTGTCTGTCTGTCTGTTCGCGATAAACTCAAAAACTACTGCACCGATTCGCATGCTGTTTTCATCAATGGATAGCTTGGTTCTCGAGGAAGGTTTTAGTATATAATTTGTTAAGTTTTTGTATACATTTTTGTTTTGTTGGAGGTGTCGGAAAAAAATAAGCCGTCTGGGAGCTTTCAACGAAAACGCTGTCTAAACCCTTTGAGATATAACAAAATAATGTATGGTGGAATTGTGTATCTTTTATAGGTCTTCAAAAAAGTCCGCGATGGCATATGTCTATCTCTTAAGGATAACATACTATATCCATTTTATTGTCTTTTTGTAGGTATTTGTTTGCCGAATTTTACTCTTGGAAAAACGATTACGATAACAATACGCTATAAGTCAGTAGCTATTAGCCAAATTATGTTCGTAGATAAATAAGCTAGCTACTTACGTGTATTTTTGAACAGTATACAAGAATATTTATCATAAAAACATTACTAAACACGGCGGCCTTATGATCAAAATTTGTGCATTCCAAAACTTTCGTTACTTTTTCACTGATATATTTATCACTTTTCGATAAACTAACACTCAATACGAAATCTACATTTATTTCTCAGTAATTCTGTATAAGATTCTTCTATGATTAAACCGTTTTCTCATTGAATCCATTACTTTACGCACGTATAACCTTGATGAATGTTTACATCGCGCCACACCGCCACACGACCACAGAGTACTAGACGTATTTTGTTTTCTTTTTTTTTTTTGTTCGTTTATTGGTGTTCCCGCTAAAATGTATTGATACCGGTCAAGTATTAGTCGATTAATCGAATGCTACAGGCAGATCGTGTTGCAAGTACAAAATAAATGTCAAATATTTCGTCCAATTGCGAACGTGACCCTGAGAAAAGTTATGCACCAATGGTGTTCATTAGATTTCGAGTGTTTTCTCAGCACAAGCGGTGTATCGTGCGACATTTCGGAGGATTTCGTTTTGTTTTCACATTTTCGTTTTGCTGGTTCTTACGTGAATTATTTTAAAATTATTATTTGTGTCGCATTTTTATTTCGTGTTGTAATTTGGTACAATTGATTGCTTTAAAAATTTGGGCGAAATTTCGTATTTTCATTTTGTGTTTGTTATCTTTAGGTAAAGACTCATTAGACGTTCCGATCATAAGTACTTTTATTATATTAAATCATTTGTTTCGGTTTCTATTCACATAGTGAATCACATTAAAATTAATTTTAAGTTAGAAATTTGAGATATAGCCTGGAATATGGAGAAGGACATAGGGTACCTACTTTTTTATGCGATAACCGACATCCACGCGTGCGAAGCCGCGGGCAAAAGCTAGTTTACATATAAATAAGTATCTCCCCTAAGTTGCGTCAAAATAACAGTCGTCCGCCTTTCCCATCTAATCTGTCCCAGGACTGACAACAATCTCCAAATATATAAAACGGTTCTAAAGCCTGTCTGGATGTACGGCATCAAGCTATGGGGGAGCTGTAGCAACTCTAATATTTCCATAACACAGCGAATTCAAAATATGATTCTGAGAACTATATACAATGGGCCTTGGTTCATTACAAATACTGAAATACACAACCAACTTCAGATGAACTCGGTGAAAGAGGAAATCTTGGCCATAACCAAAACATACTTGGAAAGGCTGGAGAGGCATCCAAATGAACTGACCACTGGACTGACAACACGCACATACCAAAAACGTCTCAAAAGAAAAGACATTCTGTCCGGTACCCTCTTGAGTAGCATAAATATGTACATGCTACACCTACGTGTAGTTGCTCTCGCTGAAGAGTACACTCCATCTGCCAAATATCACTTACCACATCTGCTTAAATTAAAGTACTCAAGATAGACTGCAGATACAAAAGGAAAAAAATAAAATAAAAAGAAACTATCCCAGGGGCTTTTAAGGTCGTCGGTGCATCAAGCTGGACTATTTGGTCTTATCATATCGCAATTTCCTTTGGAATTATCTTTATTTTATAATCTTTGTGTATTTTTCATTTCGTTTGTTTGATATGCAGTAATGAGTACTCATTACTGCATATCTATTTAACTTTATCGTGTGTCCTGTTCCAGTGAATCTAAGTGTCCTGTGCACTGGAGTGGGCCTGGCCTGGCCATCACCAGTCTTAGTGAAACTCAGCGATGAGTCACAGACGATACTGCCGAGGGCTATCACGGCTGAAGAGGGGTCATGGATCGTGTCCATTGGGTTCTTGACTGGGATTGCTGGTAAGGCTTCTTTATTGGCATCTTATATCTATCTTCTATGGAAGGTTCTTTTCTATGTATAGGTGTTAAACATTTTATAAAAACGTTCAGAGCATGATCATGGGGATGTCAGAATATGTTTAGCATATCATAAATGTTTTGAAGCATTTTGTTTACAGTTATTTGGATTGTAAAATAAAAACACATAGCAAGCCTTTTCTTTTTTTTCCTATTTCTTTTTTCAAGGTTATATAATGTACTAGCCCCTGCTACGCTGACCGCTGACCGCTAATGCTGGTCGTCCGCAAGACTTTTTCTAAAATAAAAGTAACTTTAGTATTTTAGCAGTTATTCCTTATAACATCAGCTATCTGCCAGTGAAAGTCCCGTCAGAATCGGTCCAGCTGTTTCGGAGATTAGGTTGAACATACAGACAGACAGACAGAAATTTTCTTAAACATTATTGTCTTTTTGTTATAAGTATCGTTTATACTTTCATACGCATTTAGTAAATAGTTGTTATTTTGACATTACAAACAGTCACTTCAATTTTATTTTTATTTGAATAGATTTGTATAGCTAAAGAGTATATATGGTGTATCTATTCATACACGAAATATTTTAAGAGATACTCCTATAGGTGGTAAAGAAGCTTTCGTCCCATCTAGCACCAAACTCACCTTGGTCCAGTCACTTGTGCTTCCTATTATAGACTATGCTGATGTTTGTTGTTCTGATCTTTCCCAAGAACTTCTAAATAAATTGGATCGACTTCTCAACAATTGTATTCGGTTTGTTTTTGGCCTTCGTAAATACGATCACATTTCTTCCTCCCGTTCTCAGCTTAAATGGTTGCCTATCCGACTCAGGAGGTCCCTCAGATCTCTCTGCTTGCTTTTCACGGTTATGAACGATCCATGTGCTCCCGATTATCTAAAGAATTATTTCAAAGTGTTGGGCAGTTCTCATAGTCGTAACCTTCGAGCTTCCAAGAATCTACTTCTCCAAATTCCTTCACACCGTACCGGTTTTATGTCAAATTCTTACGCTATCTCTACTATAAAGCTCTGAAACGCGCTACCTTTTGGCATTAAAAAATCTGAAAACAAATTTACTTTTAAAAGAAAAGTTCGTAACCACTACTTAAGTCAGACTAAATTAACTCTCAAATAATAGTCTAGTCATAGTAATTATTATTAGGTGGTATTTGTTAAATGGGATTTTTTTCTCTCTGAAATAGGTTAATTGAATTAATAATCAGTTAACACCCGTTTGAGGTTTTGCGCATTTAACGTTACACATTGTATAATAAAATAATATTTAAAATAATAATAAATTAATATTTAAAATCATAATAAAATAATATTTAAAATAATAATAAAATAATATTTAAAATAATAATAATAATAAAATAATATTTAAAATAATAATAAAATAAATATAAAATAATAATTTCCGGTAAACATGAAGCAAAGAAAGAACACAAACACGAAAAGAACAAGATGGGCGAAAATATGCGTCACATCCACGCAAAATAGCGATCGCTCAGCATAATGTATAAAATTTTAATGTATGATATGTAATGGATAGTCACCCATCTACGGACCGATTTCTGCAAGCGTCGCTTAACCTTAAATATGGACACGTGCCGCTGTTATTATTTTGCCACGAGCCCCTTTTTATACCACCTTTATTCTTTCAATTTCAGCAAACCTATTCATCGGGACAGTTCTAATTGACCGACTAGGAAGGAAGCTATGCCTCCTTCTGGTTTGTTTGCCGAAGTTTGTGGCAGGCTTTGTGTTAATATACGCCAGTGACGTGTGGATGATCCTGCTTGGGAGAGCCTTGGTCGGTATAGCGGATGCCGGAGTCTTCGTTCTATTGCCTATGTATGCTTCGGAGATAGCTAGTGTAAGTTGAATACATATTTTTATCCGTGTACTAATCCTTAGTTCCATTATATAAACTAGCTGAGCTGACAGACGTCTTTCTGTCAAAAGTTATTTGACTGTGGCAGTTTGTCAGTAGCAGTAGCAGTTGTGGCAGTAGTTTGTTGATGACACTTCCTTTGCACGTAGCAAAGGAAGTGTCATCAACATCATCATTTCAACCGAAAGACGTTCACTGCTGGACATAGGCCTCCCCCAAGCACCGCCACTTCGATCGGTTCTATGCTTCCCGCATCCAGCGGATTCCTGCGGCTTTCACGAGGTCATCGGTCCACCTTATGGGAGGCCTTCCAACGCTACGTCTTCTGGTACGCGGTCGCCACTCCAGAACCTTTCGGCCATCTGTTCTGCGCGCAATGTGCCCTGCCCATTGCCACTTAAGTTTGGCAATTCTTCGAGCTATGTCGGTTACCTTGGTTCTCCTGCGGATCTCTTCATTTCTGATTCGATCACGTAGGGAAACTCCAAGCATAGTCCTCTCCATTGCCCTTTGGGTGACTTTAGGAAGTGCCAAAGGAAGTGTAGTGCAGCCAATTTATCAGGACCGGTGACGGCTGCGTTGTTGATAAACAAAAAATGACAGATTTTGTCAATTTTTGAAGTGATTTCGTTAGTTCCAATTAAACCCACTGGGTCAGATAAGCCTGTTGCTGCAGCTATATATTTTATTTTTTATATTAATTATTAATTATTTATTACAGCGTCTGCTAAGAACAGTTTGTATTTGAAAAAGAAAAGTGGGGTATTTACGTTTTTCCGGGTAATTTTTCTCTTCATAAGAACGTTCCTCGAACTTCAAGGAATATTTGAAGAAGAAAAAAAAAAACAACTAAATTAGTTCAGGCGTTCTCGAGTTTTGCGTTTAGCAACATATTTAGCGATTCATTTTTAGGGTTCCGTAGTCAACAAGGAACCCTTATAGTTTCGCCATGTCCGTCCGTCTGTCCGTCCCCAGCTTAGCTCAGAGACAGTACTAGAAAGCTATAATTTAGCATGCATATAATTAGTCACGCCGACAGTGGTAAAATAAAACCATGAAAAAAATAGTTATTTAGGGTCCTGTACATGTAAAGTGGGGATGTTTTTTTTTTCGTCTACCCTATTTTTGGATGGGTCTTTCAAAAATATTGCGGGTTTGTGAAAACAATTTTTCGATTAAGGGATCCGTTTCTGAAATATTAAGCTTTAAAGTGCTAATTTTTGTTAGAGTTGTGTCTCGTCCCCCTGCCAGCTAAATGGTTGTACTTGGATATGTAAAAAAAATCACAGCAGTAGTATATATAACAAAGTTAAAAGGAAAACTATCACAGCCAAGTAGGCGTCACAAGTTACCGACTAACTACAACCAACTTACAAAGTAAAAAAACAATACTCATCCATCCTATTTATTTTTCTAATTCCAGAAAGAAATCCGTGGCAGCTTAGGAACAATTCTTCAAATTATGTGCTCCTTCGGCATTGTTACCATGCTATCTATGGGTCCCTTCATATCCTACACAATGCTGAACATGATCTACACTGGCATCATCATATTCAGCACCATACCACTGCTGTTTCTACCTGATGGACCGTATTCCTTGTATTCTAGAGGTATGTTTAATATACTAGATTTTGCCCTGCGAAGTCACTAGCTTTCTCTAGGAAGGGATAAATAAACTGGAAATACACACATCAAAAAAAGTTTGTGATCACTAGTCGTGATCACTAGCCTAAGCTGGTATAATTTTTTAAATTGAACTTTATCAAGAAGAATTCTTTGTTGTGTGTTTTCTTTAAGTAAAAATACCCTGTTTTTATAGTAGAACGAGTAATTAATCATAATATAATTGTTACAGAAATTTGATAGAAAGAAAAAGACTTTTTAACCAAATTAAAACAACAATTTATTAATAAAAGGTTTATCTATATATATATAAAAATTAATCCCTATTTCCCTTGGTCACGGCATCACCCGTGAACGGCTGGACCGATTTCGCTAATTATTTTTTTGTTGTGTTTGTTATTGTCAGGAGAAGGTTCTTATGTAAGAAAAATTTAAGAAAGTTAAAAAAAAAAATTGTAAGAAAACGACCATATTTACATTTTTATTGTAATAATAAGTAGGTAACTCTATCTTCTAATGTAACTTTATGGCGTTTGACATAACGTGTCAGTCATCATTTGGTAGGTCTGAGAATAGATTTTATAAAAAAAAAAAAATAATAATAATTGAAGGTTTTAGTTAGGTAGGGTAGGGTAGGTAGGGTTGATAGGGTAGGGTAGGGTAGGGTAGGTAGGTGGGTAGGGTAGGGTAGGATAGGGTAGGGTAGAATAGGGTAGGGTAGGTATGTAGGGTAATAGGGTAGGGTAGATAGGTAGGTAGGGTAGGGTAGGATAGGGTAAGGTAGGGTAGGGTAGGTAGATAGTTTCCTTTGCGCGTAGACAAACTGCCACAGTCAAATAGCTTTTGACAGAATGAAGTCTGTCGGGTCAGCTAGTATTCAATAAAATATAACTCCTCCCCTGGCTCGAACACATGCGGTGAACCTCCTGGGCATGCTAAGAATCAAGTAATCCAGCATTTCTTGGGGTAACCTGTCCCATTCTTGAATAGGGCCTTCCCTGAGCTCTGGCACTGTCTGGGGACGTGGCTAACGGTTCCAAACAGCTCTAAGTAACTCTATCTTCTTCTAGCTTGAACTGTTTTATTGTTTTATATTCTAAATCTATATTTTTAAATAAAGAATCTAAAAAGAAGAATAAATCATAATATAATCTACCGTAACAAAAAAGATTTCGATTTTTCAAAGTGAACGCAATCTTTTTTTGATTTGTGTTTGTAGCAGTTTCTTAACTGCCACATCTCTCCAGATGAAAATATCTTAAGACGCAGATATTTATTATTTTAGTGACTTTTAAATCTGATATTAAACCTTCAAATAGTCCAAGCTTAACGTTTCCACTGGTGGGACACAGGCCTCCTCTCTGTGAGAGGGAGTGGGCTATAAACTGGTACGAGTAGTTTAATATATTAAGCGGCCCAATGCGGCTTGGTGAATATCACATTTTTTCGAATTTTTGGTTCTAGAACATGCTGGTTTCCTCTCGATGTTTTCCTTCACTGGTTTGAGATCAGTGATAATGAAATAAATTACACAGTCATGGGCTGGGTTCGAACTCACGGCCGATACCACTGGGCCACAACTGCTCTTACCAACATACATAGATAGCTTAGGTACCTAATCGAATATGTCACATGAACAAAATAAAAACAAACACTAAAAGTCAATAGGAAAGATTCTGTCACAGTTTCATGCCAAACACAAACAGTTAATAATAATTTATTCGTTATTAAATTAAGACGACACATAAGTCAAAGTCAAAGTCAAATCATTTATTTCAAATAGGCACATAAAAGGTACTTTTGAACGTCAAAATTTACAAAAATAATTAATTAGTTGATTCTAGTTGCCCCTTGCTCGTATGGAGAAGAATGGGCAAGACATACTGACTCTTTTAAAATGTTAACAATATTTGTATACAGTAATTATTAATTATATGTGAAGACAATGCACTTACCTAGAATAAAATTATTATACCACAATAGGTAAAAAGAATGAAAAGTGCTCACATATTTACAGACATTGTAAAAGTAGATGATTTCCCTAAAATTTTAACATTTAATAACCTATGTCAGTGTGTGAGTAAACAAAAAGTTAATATTTAGTCACAATTTCGTATATAATAATAAATAAAATAAAGAATATCATTATCTTATGGGAGCAACATTTTAATTATACAGACAAGTATAAAATTAATATTTATAGATATTCATAAATAATCTGTATTTCACTTAATATTATCTCAATTTCAGGTCACAGAGCCAAATCACTGAAAGTCCTAACGTTCCTTCGAGGCTCGGAGTCACTAGCAAACGAAGAGCTCAAAGAATACGACAAAGCTTCAGAAACAAATAATATCAAAATATCGAAAAAAGACATTTTGACTAACAACCTGTTCTTAAAATCCCTGGGTCTGGTATTAGTTTTGGGTTTCGGAGGCCAATTTGTGGGATTCAATGCAGTGACATTTTACCTCCAAACGGTTTTGGAATCAACACAGACGTCAGTCACGCCTGAAGTGGCGTCAGTGACGATTGGCTTGATACAGCTGTTTGCCAGTTTCTGCACTACGTTGGTGACTGATAAATTTGGACGGAAGCCGATTTTGACAATTACTTGCGTTGGAATGGGGTTGGGAATGGTGAGTACCTTTCTGCTACTGTTTTATGTTGTAGATTACTGCAGCTTACTGCTATATCTTCTAGCGCTCGAGTGACTTCGGCAGGGGGGCACTACTGTTGGTAAACATTTTGTGCAATTGTTTTTGATGCGAAACATCTATTGGCGCGCCTTGGCTGTAAAACCGACTTGTATGCCGTGACGGCAAACGGCATGACGCTGTCGTGCCGTGTCCTCTACGCCACCGCTCTCGACTCCTTTGTGTGTGCGTGTTTTTTTAACAACATATAATATTTTTTATTTTTTAGTTAGTTGTTAGTACTTAAGTGAAAGAAGTTATGACTTGAACAAATTATATTATTGTCATCTGAACTACATCCATACTAATATTATAAATGTGAAAGTAACTTTGTCTGTCTGTATGTATGTTATGTTTTCACGCCTAAACCGCTGAACCAATCGTCATGAAATTTGGCAGAGATATAGCCTGGGATACGGAGGACATAGGCAATTTTACGCGATATAACCAACATGCAAAAACTAGTATAATATAATACAAAGTTTCATTTCGACACGACAATTAGAAGAAGATTAAAATTTACTTATTACATTTTTAAATACAAGTGAAGGTAGTAAATAAAAGCGTGTTAACTACGATGAGAAACGCATGCATTTACATACAATGTAATTACTATAATTTCAAGAGTTAAAATCAAATAAACATGTTGTTTTTATCCTTCTTCGTTATTAAACAATAAATATTTTTATTATTATGATAGTTAAGTTTGCATTTTAATGGTTCTTCCCACGATTAATTTTACTATTGATAGATAAAGAATATTTATCTACTTGTCTTTGTCACTGGTCCTGACATCAAGCAATGTACACACGGCTACACATCAAGCTATATATTTCCAGTATAAGCTGATCTCGCATTGTATAGGATTCCCATTTAATGAGCTTATTCTGGAAATGCATAGCTTGATGTGTAATCGTGTGTACTAAATTATCAAACTTTTATTGTTTGAATACGAGGCTTTTGGCTACGTTACATGTGTGTATTAATTTTTTTGTAATGTACGTTTTGTTTCTGCAGAATAAACAATTTTTCTTTCTTCCTTTCCTCTTTCTGACTTTATTATTTTTGTTTCAGCTCGGCCTAGGATTGTTTTTCAAGTTAAAAGAAGAGGAACCAGTTGATGGCTTCCTGAACTATGTGCCGCTTATATCACTTATATTAGTGGTCTACTGTTATAGTGCAGGTAAAGATATTAATATGAATAATAATTTCACGATACAAACATCTGTGTAACCCTGACTCTTGTACTAGGATTTCCTGTATCACAAGAGCCAGACCTCTCAATTTACAGGGAATATGTTATAGAAGCGCGATACACAAAATTGAGATGCGTTATAGTTCCATTGCGTTCTTTGGAGAGTGAGGGTGAGTGTGGGTGAGGATATTACCTGAATAAAATTTGGTGTTTTTTAACGTTCCGTATATAATCCAAATAAAAAAAACGGAATACTTCTAGGATCACTCGTGTGTGTCTGTCTGTCTGTCTGCCACAGTCAATTTGCTCCGAATCTAATGGACCGATTAAGTTGAAATTGACACAATATGAACTTCTGTGACTCAAACACGGACATGTTACGTAAATATATGAATTTTGAATATGGGGGTCACTTGTGGGGGTAAATTTGTTTTAAAAAAAAGTTTGTCATACTGTACCCTGTGACATATCAAATGAAAGGGTTTATTGTAAAGATTTCAGTTTTTTTATTTTTTTATAATAACTTTATAATATATACTTTTAAAATTATTTAAGAAAATAAAATTGACCATACCCTTATTTCAGAAACTAATGAGCCAAAATTTTGCAAAATATAAAAATAGTTATTTACTTACCTATAGATTACAGGAAATCCTATAAGAAGTCTATGGTCTTAAAATAACATGGTAAATCTCTCAATATTATGCGAACAAACTTATATTTGCAGTTGGAATAAACGGGAGAACTCGTTTTTCAACTACAATGTTAAGTCTGTTCTTGGAATAAATTCATTCCAACTACGGAAATCTTCATTACAGTGTGTAGTCCGACACGCACTTGGCAGGAATTAAAGGCGTGATGATATGGGGGTTTATTTTTATAAATGTTGCTTATAGTTGTTAAGTAATGATCAGCGACTGTTTAACCATACATTTTTGACGTTTGAACGTCACTTAACTTTAAGCAACATTTAATTTTAAGTAGGTAATTTTAACTCTAACGAACCATGAAGCTCTAGAAAACGTTCCAAAACTTGATGTTTCGTCAGCAGTTGCTGCATCAATCAACTCAGCCTATCGCAGTCCACTGCTGAACATAGGCCTCACCCATGCTGCGCCACAACACCCTGTCCTCCGTCTTCCGCATCCAGTCTGTCCCATCCACCTTTTTGAGGTCGTCGGTCCATCTAGCTGGGGGGCGTCCCACACTATGCTTGTTGATACGCGGTCTCCACTCCAGGACTCGTCTGCTCCACAGGCCATCGGTCCTTCGGCAAACATGGCCCGCCCACTGCCACTTCAGCTTGCTTACTCTGCAAGCTATGTCGGTAACTCCGGTTCTCTTCCGGATAATTTCATTCCTGATTTTATCCTTCAAAGAAACTCCGAGCATAGCTCGCTCCATAGCGCGCATGCTGCATTGTAAAACTACAACAACAACTAACCTCACTTTTATTATTCTAGTACTATAAGAATTGAATTTCGCGCGCTACCGTAGCGTTTTTAACGCAGCCCGCGAAATTTGAATTTTCTTACGATTTTTGCAATTGGCAGCTCATCGTCTGGATGTATGTTGAAGACTCGTACAGACTAGTGGGATATCGTGGGCGCGACGCAACATTAGTGGCACAATTTCTTTGTCGCTGCCTGTCGCGCCCGTGATATCGCGCGAGTCTGTACGAGCCTTGATTAAAGTATGATTCGCGACTGTAACAAAATGTATTTACAGAATTATATTCATTACAATCAGTAGTACAAGTAGCACAGTAATACAAATCCTTAAGGTAATATTGGCCGCGAATGATATTTAGATCAACACACAACCTGATACTGAATTGCAAAAACATACAAAAAAATGAATTTCGCGAGCTACCACGACGCTTTTTTTAATTTTTAATTTTACGATGGATTTGCTCTTGACTCTAGTCTAGGTCAGAGGTGACAGAGACAAAGTCGACGATGGAGTGAGCTTACCCAGAAGAAGCCTGTTCATTCTAACTTTGAATAGATTAGGGTTGTATGCGTTCGGAAACAGAGACGCAGGCAGAGAGTTCCACTCCTTTGCTGTGCGCATTATAAAAGGCGTTTGAAAACGCTTAGTGCGAGTTGGTCGAATATCAACTAGGTAGGGGTGGTAACTTGCAGTGCGTCTAGATGTCCGATGGTAGAAGTCCTTTCGCCTTAAGGCCCAGATATAGCCAATGACCTTGAGTGGTTAGCTTGCGTGTTCTGCACTGAGCTCACGCAACGCGTCGCACGTCCAGCCAGTAATAGGACTCGCCCATCCAGGAGTGCTGTCCCAAATAAGACGCATTATTAATTTATTACACAAATAAAACAAATGGTATTTTAATAAAACATGTATACTAAAATACCAATAGTTAAATTATCTTTAAAAGGGTGAAGGTTTCAGAAAAATACGCTTGGTAGATTTTGGGTTAATCTCAGTTTTTTATCCGCGTTAGACATAACTTTACAAATTAATTTCACTACGTAATATAAACATACTTAATAAAAAATATATACATATTATGTTATCAAAAAATGCTCTCATTTAACATATATTTTTTCCTTATCATTATCACTACTCGTTTAGACGTGATCTTCAGTATACAACGCCCTCCGTGTTCAGGGTGCTGCTGGGGCTACCACGATTCTGCAGTGCTTCGACTATGTTCGCAGAAGCGCACACTGATGGGTTTCATGCTCTAATAAGGAAGCAGTGTGCGGCGCTGCTGAGTCGTGTTAGGTCCAGTAGCAACAGCATAATAAGCGTATTCGTGGACAGGTGGGACTCTCCACTGCTGCGCCACTGCATACGTTTGCATAATGTTTTTTGATTGTTTAATTTTATTAGTTTTTATTAGTTAAGATAATTATGTGTGTGTAATATGAAAATTTACTTTCTGAAATAAATGTTTATTATTATTAAGCCGGTTATCGTCGCCTTAACCAGACTTTTCTACTTTCCAGGTATCGGCTCCCTAATCTGGGTTATCAACGCTGAACTTTTTGACGATCCCTCAAGAGGAATGGGGATGTCCATATCCCTAATAATGACGATGCTATTCGTATTTCTAACTACAAAATATTTCGCCTTAGTATCTTCAGCTATTGGCCCAGCCACTACCTACTGGATATTCAGTGGAAATTGTATATTATTATGTCTGTTCATCATGTTTTGTGTCCCTGAAACGAAGGGGAAGAGTTTCGCAGAGATACAAAACATTTTGAGAGGGAAGAAAGAAGATAATAGTTCATGTTAGAATAGTTTTTTTGGAAGTAGTTTTGTTTTTTAATTGCATTTGTTTTTAGTATAAGATCTCTAGGATAATATGAGAAAAATACCTTGGCTACGCCAGAGAGATTATACTCTCTCTTGTCTCTCTCTTAAAGACTCGTCAATATTGAACGTAACAAATAACGCAAATTATTGTAAAATTAAGTTTAGGAAAGTTTAAACGTAAAAATTACTGAAGTATCAAGAAATAATGTGATCACTATCTTTCTACTTCGTCATAGTTGCATATTATTATGTATTTATTATTTTTCCACTACATTGTAGTTCTAAGTATATATTTGAGTGATATTTATTTTAAAAGTATACAGTATGTAAGTATATTCTCTTATTGTATGTTTATAAGTATTTATACCTATTAGTGTATAGCTATTTTGATTTTATGTATATATATTTTTTTTTCATTTTTTCTCTTTTACACTTACACACGTTGTCTACATCTCTATATCTACTTTCCTATCGCAGGTATGCTGGAAGAGATTTCATTAGAAATAAGCATCACCTTTGTGCGTATTTTTCTGTTCCTTTCTTCTTGTTTGTTTATATGTGTGTACATAAATTGTTAAATAAATAAATAAATAATGTGTAAATAATAAAAATAAAAATAACATATTTTAAAGCGTGACTGTGAACTGTGATAAAATATCATCTTGTAAATAAAATATTTTTAATGATATTCGTTTTTTTATTTTTATTAACTCAACCGGACGAATGCCTATTTTACAAGGTTTTTATGAAAAACAGATGGCGCCAGTTGAATCGGACGTTAATCGATGAATCAATTTGTAGTTTTCTGAATCTTTGTCAATATGTTTTATATTATTTTATTTCATTTTTTTTATTTTTTTTTTTATTCTACTATGAGTTTGCTCTTGACTTTGGTCTAGGTCTGGATGACAGAGACAAAGTCTACGATGGAGTGAGCTTACCCAGAAGAAGCCTGTTCACTCTCACTTTGAATAGATTAGGGTTGTATGCGTTCGGAAACACAGACGCAGGCAGAGAGTTCAACTCCTTTGCTGCGCGCATTATAAAAGACGTTTGAAAACGCTTAGTGCGAGTTGGTGGAAACAACGAACAACAAACAAACATATTCATACGGAAAAGCAAACAGTAGTATATTAAAAATAAACGGAAATAACTTATCTATATATATAAAAATGAATCCCTATTTCCCTTGGTCATGGCATCACGCGTGAACGGCTGGACCAATTTCGCAAATTATTTTTTTGTTGTGTTTGTTATTGTCAGGAGAAGGTTCTTATGTAAGAAAAATTTAAGAAAGTTAAAAAAAAAAAAATTGTAAGAAAACGACCATATTTACATTTTTATTGTAATAATAAGTAGGTAACTCTATCTTCTAATGTAACTTTATGGCGTTTGACATAACGTGTCAGTCATCATTTGGTAGGTGTGAGAATAGATTTTATAAAAAAAAAAAGTAGGGTAGGGTAGGTAGGTGGGTAGGGTAGGGTAGGGTAGGGTAGAATAGGGTAGGGTAGGTAGGTAGGGTAGGGTAGGATAGGGTAAGGTAGGGTAGGGTAGGTAGGTAGTTTCCTTTGCGCGTAGACAAACTGCCACAGTCAAATAGCTTTTGACAGAACGAAGTCTGTCGGGTCAGCTAGTTAACTTAAAAAATATACTATCCACTACATTTTCCACAGATAACAACCATAAATATTTACAAACGCCAACTGTGGTCAGGGTTAAATCAATTTAATGAACAAAAGAGATAAAAAATTACTAAACAAAGCTCTTGTTCATATAATGCATCCTACGGGTATGTTACTAAAAGAAGCGCACAAATAAAAGAACAGCTCCTTAAAAAAATATGTTTATTACACGGTATAATTAATTACTTTACGTCATCTTCCTTGAAAATAATTTTCCTTCCCATCTCCTCTTGAATTTCAGCAAACGTTTTTCCCTTAGTCTCAGGGATGAAGAACATTATGAAAAGAGCAGTGATAACGCAGTTACAGCTAAAGATCCAATAAGTGTTGGCGGCCCCTATCGCGTAAGTGACGTAAGCAAAGTACTTGGTAGTGAGAAAGACGAAGAAACAGGCGACACCTATGCCTGTGGATGTGCCGATCGCTCGGGCTGGTCCGTCGAATAGCTCGGCTACTACGATCCAGAATATTGAGCCCATGCCTGGAAAAGAGATGTTCCAGTTTAAGAAAAATTTACATTCCTCGATGACGTGGTAGCTACATCCACATTTCGCCAGTACTTCTTTTTCGTGTGGTTAGTGGCTAACTCTGACACCAGGTTGCGTCAGAGATTTTAAGCCATCCATGGGCCTCTGATTTGCATTCACATGCCGTCGAGAAATATCTCTTAGGCATGCCGTTTCCTCACGATGTTTTCCTTCACCATTTTTTAAGCAAGGGATAACTATACAATATACACATGAATCCGAAACCTCATGACTTGAGACCTTATGACTTGGCAGTCCGACGGTCACACCAGTAGGCTATCACTGCTGTAGTATATATACTCTTACGTACGTACTTTATTATATTGGTATATGTATATCTATACTAATATAATAAAGCAGAAGAGTTTGTTTTCTTGTTGTTTTTTTGAACGCGCTAGTCTCTGGAAACACCAGTCGAATTTGAATATTATTTTTGCATTTGATAGCCCAATCTTGAGGAAGGTTATATTATATAGGCTATTAAACATTACGTTACATACGTCCCTTAGGAGCCGAGTAAAAAGAAGAAAAGTCAAAAAGAACACTTAACGTAAAGGAAGTAAAAGCGCGGGCGGGCGATGTGATGCAATGGCAATGGATGCAATTTTTATAAAACTTCAAAGGGAGTTCTATAAAAATATGGCTGTTATTTTAGTACCTATAATGTGTATCTTACGGCTTCCACGCGAATGTACACGCGGGAGAAACCAGTTATGTTATAAAGAGCGCGAGCCTATAACCATAACTCTAAGCCAGACTCAGGGCTGTTAGTGAGGCTAGAGAGGCGCCACGGCATCCTCACCTTCCACCTGAGACAGGTCCTCACCGGATACGGTTATTTCGGGACTCTTCGTTACTATTTTATTATAAATGCATAATTACCTGCATTAAAGCAAAATATAACAAGCAACATTGACAGGAGAGGCAGGAAGTTAAGGAACCCATGAATTGGAGTCTCTTCTTGCTTCAGGTGGAAAAATGTGCCCAATCCAATCTGTGAACACGTAAATGGTATCTTTATTTGCATAAAATTTAGTAAATAATAGTCCTCCAAACCGTATTTCGGCCATGGTGGCCAATCTCAACGGAGACTAACCTGCGACGTGGGAGATATTATCTCTCTTCCCTCACTCTCATAGTCCGGAGAGAGAACACAGAAAGATACCCATAATCAAATCTGTGCTTCATTATCTTGCGAATGGCTTAAAGCAGTAATAGTCCGTCCGAACCCAGATGCAAAACAGCGGTTTGTAGTGCAGCCGCATTTGTTTGTATAAGGCAACGAAAAGGCGGATTCAACGCAGACACCCATAGTACCTATTATATCTTTAGATAAACTGACGAAAATTTTGAACTGGATGAAATTGTTTAGGTAAGGTTAGAACTGTGAACAACCACGGGCGAGCCGAGTGAGCGAAGCGAGCGTTGCCGCGGCAGCGGCTGGCTATCGCTACTTCCAAGTCTCTTGCAGCTAGGCAGGCTATTTATGTAGTATTAGAGTGAGTTGCGTTACTTCGCAAGCAAGTTTGATACCTGCAGTTGGCTACAGAGCGTAGCCGATGACATTGCAGAAAGTCTTCAAATGTCTGTGGTGTTTGTAATACTTTATTCATACGGACGCGGCTGCGTTACAGAACAGATACTGTCTGTGTTGCATCCGCCTAGGTATTTACGCAGGCGGGACACCATAGTGGCACGTCCTAGTGATAATATCTCGGACACAATAGTGCAGATGGTTTTAAGTAATATGTGATTTGTTTCTAAACTTTCACTTTACCGCCGAACATGGATCTTCTAGTCGTAAAGAACTGTTCTTTCCAAATCACGAGTAGGATGAACAGGGTTTTGCTTATTCACAATAATGTAACAAGATAAATGTAGGTAATATCAGAAACCTGAAACAAACCATCTTACCATCCCAACCGCCATTCCGAATAAAGTCGCAATGAATATAGGCTTCCTTCCAAGTCGATCCGTCATCAGGATAGTACAGAAGCAAGCCACAAGCTGTATGCACCCACACATAACGGAAGCCACGTCCTCTCCCACAGAAGTCTGCGTCGATTCCATTATAGTCTGCATATAGAACAATACTGCATTATATCCAATGAGTTCTAGAAATGTGCTCAAGAATATCACTTTGAATAAAGTCTTTAGTGTTGTCTTATCTTCGAATATTTCTCTCTTGGATGCTTTTGTCTGGTTTAAGGAATATAGTTGGTACTCTTCGTTGGCTAGTTCTTCTGTACCTCGAAGGTTGTTCAGGACTTTTAGGGATTCTTCTTTGCGTCCTGAAAAATACGTTACATCTCGATTAACAGCACAAACTAAACCTAGATCAGATCATCTATTGCATTTACGTAACCTAGATCAGGTTACGTAAATGCAATAGATGTTTGATTTTTTAATTGAGTCTCTTTGATCATTCATTACAATACTTCTGAGATTTTTACCTTGGGCCAAACATTGTGAGTGTGATTACCACATTATTTAAGAGGGAGCCGAACGCGCAGTGGCGAAATGGCGCCCACATCGTTTGTTTGGTGATTTCTTTTTATAGAATGATGTAACCTTGTGTCAATTATGTATTTCATCTGGCGTTTGGTCTCCTACACATTCCTTGCCTACATGAGCTGGAAGTATGTCGGAGAGCAGACGCACAGACTTTGTAGTTTTAGCTATAATTTTGTGAACTAAGCTTTTTACTCTAGTTGTTCGTTACTATAGTGTTGTGCGATTACGCTTTGGGTGATAATTAGGTCGAAAACTAAAATGTGATCCTACTGATATACTGTGATTGTTATCTGTTGTTGTTGCCTTGTGAATAAATGAATAAATGAAATAAATGAAAATGCAAAAAATAAGTAGGATAAGTTGTGCTCCACAAGACTATACGTTATTATAATTAAAAACAGTAGTTTTAAATCGTCAAGTTTAATTGTAATCCTTAAAATGGAAAATAGTGGCCACTAAGCTTTAGTTCAGCACAAATTCTCCTGCTTATTTTTTGCATTTTTATTCTAAAATAAAAGAAATCACACAACAAACGATGAGGGCGCCACTATGTGCGCTCGCCAACCTCTTAAACAAAAACGCTAAAGTACTTACCAATAAAATTTAACATTGTGCATATGAGATTAATATTTATGTAACTACCCACAAAAGATTTCCTTGTCTAAGAAAAGTTATTTTTATTTTTTTTATTAATGCTTAATTTATCAGTTCCCAAACAAAGCCACTGTGAATAAATATCATTCCCAGAAATAGGTGACATTGAAATTATAATCTAAGCATTTTAAAGGCTTCAGCTTATCTCTACAATTTAAAATGAAGCGTCTCAAGTTATAAACCAAATGAACCATTCCCAAAAACTGAGTTATATAGATGATATAGAGAGAGCATAGAGATGTTCCAAGATGAGATTGAGGTTTAATCAAAGCAAGACTAATAGGCTCATCTTACCTCTAGAATACAAGTAATAAGGCGTCTCTGGCATAAACCACATGGGCACGCTGATGAAGGCAACGATGATGGTGTAGACGATGTGCAGCTCGAAGTAGGACATGAAGGGGCCGATGCTGAAGAAGATCAGCATCCCCAGTGCTGAAGCCACTTGAGATATCGTGCCTAGAGCGCCGCGGATTTCTTTCTGGAAGCACTGATAGCTTGAATACAGGCCGACAACTCAACTAATGGAACTGGTTACAGAAATCTACTAGCAACCAGGGTCTCAAGTCTGCTATTACAATAGTGTCAGAATGGTCTATCATTGATTTCATAATTGTTGATTTTGACAAGTTTGGTAATCTACTAATATAATGGCGTCATTATGACTTTCCAATGGTCAGCCACCAATTACTATATAATTCTCTTTGTCAGCCACTGACACTCCATTGAAATAATTGGTAATCTCGTACATAATGACAAATGAAACTTCCTACTAAACTTCCAACTTCCTACTACTTCAGATTGCTTATAACACTAATAAATAATATGTAAAAATATATATAAATGAAATCTGGCATGAATAAATGTTCAAAATGCCATTTTTACATGTCTAATGACATAGACATGTAAAATAATTTTAAATTTAATGCCAATACATAATTATTCTGTGCCTATTAGGCAGGGCATATTGGAACTTTATTTTTTTGTTAACACCTGTAACAAACATAATATAGATAAAGATATTTTGAATTTGAATTTGAAGGTCAATTTATTCACAATTTGTCAGCTTTAAATTCTTCAACTTTATCAAACGACGAAGTGTATGTGGACAAAGTCGCGTCATTGCGTGCCAATATACCGACTTACGACCAGTAATCGAATAACGTAAAAATTAGCTTTGAAAACATGGAAACAAGGATGAATTTCGATTGACAGAAGCATGAACACTCTAAGTAACAGAGCACCCTGCAAAAACTGAATATCCACAATTTCCGCAAGTCGCATTGCCGCGTTTTCGATTATTTGAACATTCTGAAAAATTGCAGGCGCATTGGACTTTTCAGGCGAAGTTTTATAACAAGAACTGTATTTGTATAACTGGATTTTATTATTACGACTACATCTAACTCAGCTTACTCTCACCTACACACATTTAACAAGGTCTGCAAATCTCTGGACATCAAAGAATTGTTAACCGATCGTCTAAAAAGTGTGCTAAAGAAATATCTTCTCTGGTACTTACATACACCGAAACAGAATAATTTTTCTAATGTTTGTCGACAAGCCAAAGTGCCAGAAAACAACATCCCTCTCTCATATTCTCACCCTCACAGACACACAAACGCTCACATTAACACACACACAACATAATACACGCTACACAAAACTAGCCTGTAAACAGACATATTCTTTCTGCTCAATCGTACTCCGACCCCCAAGATACAAGCCCTGCTTAGTTTGGGGGTCAACGGCCAAACCAAAATATTGTGATAAACAAACTTAATTGTGTTTTGCTAGATCATTGTCTTCATCGCCTATGGCTTAGATTATAAAGCAACTGAGGAATTACTAACTCATTCAAAGAAAATAAAGTGCTGATTCTGATCCGAAATAATCCATCACTCATACTCCGTACACATATTAGATCACGAATTTTTCCACTTCTCTTCATTTTTATTTTATTTTATTGTTTCTATTTTGTGAGTCTATCATTGAATTTTATGTTATGCCCAATCCCTTCACATAAATAACTACTAAGGAACTGATTATGTTTACATACCGTGTGAGGGGACCCTGGTGATCTGCTTATTATTCTCTTTATACAGGTATTCCTAGTGCAGACACCAGTATCTCAAAAACTAGTGTCACGGAGTTTTTAAGCTTGTCTGTATGAAGTTATTGATTGTGAAGAGAAAATAAATTATTTGAATTTGAATTTAATCACCTTTTCTTTATGCCAATTTTTGTTTTTTTTTTTTTTTGTTTTTCAGATACAATACTTACTAGTTTCAATCCTTAAGCCTGATTTACACGATGCAATTTCATTGCCTGTGGCATGCAAAAGTCAGTTGTAACAACAATAGAAGATTCATCGACGTTTTTTTTTTATTGTGGTTCAGTTTTATCGTCTGTATTTCTTGCCTTTAAAGCAAGAGTGAACAGGCATCTTCTGGGCACGCTCCATTATAGACCTCATCCATCGCTGTCCATCAGGCCAGATCGAGGTCAGACCCAAACAGTAATAAAAAAATAAAAACTGTGTTTAGACGATGCAAGTCTAGGTTGCTTAAATTTTATGGGATGCCACAGGCAAGAAATTTTTAACGTGTAAATGGGGCTTTACTTAAAAAAAAAATAGTATACTCACGCTAGCAATCTCTGAAGCATAAGTAGGAACCACAGTTAAAACGAACGCATTAGCAAATCCATCGATGGCTCTGCCGATGAACACAACCCAGACCTCAGTGGCGAACATGAGTGAGAAACACGTCACCAGTCGAGGTATACAACCGAGGACGATGCAGGTTTTACGACCTAATCTGTCCATTAGGAAGCCCATTGAAAAGTTCACTGGAAATGAGAAATATGGTTGCATTAGAGTGAGGTTTCATCAAACAGATAAAGGAGAACGTGAAGATCGCAACCTATGTAAGGATGTAAAATTGGTTTATTAGATAATGTTGGGAGGTGTCGTAAAGGTATCTAAGATATGCAAATAGATTTCATATTTACTTTCTTTTATCCTGAACCTGGCTTATGGTAAAGGAAAATATAAATAATAATTGGATTGAAGGTCATATATACACGAAATATTTTAAGAGGAACATCTTTATGTGGTAAAAAAGACATAGCAGCGAAAAAATTTCTTTTTTCTAAGTGTTTTATTTTTTTACATAAGTAATTATTATAATTTTAAAATTGCTTGAGATATTTTGCAAAGGAGTTGCATTTTCCAAAATTTTACTTATTCTATGAATGACCCGCCCGGACGCGGCGACGGTGGCGGCACGAGCGCGGTGAATTTTGATAATGAATCATCATATCAAGTAATTTTTTTTTTTTTTTTATATAATATACTCAGATTTAATAAAAAAATAGTTTCCTTGGCTTCTTTACCACCTGTAGGTGTATCTCTTGAAATATTTCGTGTTTGAATAGATACACCCTATATAGGTAGATCTTTGACAGTCATAACGGGTAGTCAGAAGCCGAAAGTCTGACAACCAGTCTTATCAAAGGGTATCGTCTTACCCAGTAACTGGGTTGCGTAGGTCAGACAGGCCGTCGCTTTATGTACTGGTATTCAGCTGCATCTGGTTAGATTGGAAGCTAACCGTAAAACAGTTGGGAAAAGGCTAGGGCTGATTGATTGGATTGAAAGTCTGACATCGCCAAAAGGCAGTAACCTAGTGTAGAGGTCAATGCTCATTCCTATACTATAATTACTATGAGTCTTGCTTTTGCCTTGCAACAGGTTTTTTCCAATTTTTTTCGATTCATGGAAAAATATGTTTGTAATAGTTTCATCATCATCATCATTCCAGTCGAAAGACGTCCACTGCTGGCCATAGGCCTCCCCCAAGCACCGCCACTTCGACCGGTTCTGTACTTCCCGCATCCATCGGATTCCTGCGGCTTTCACAAGGTAATTTTTTATTTGTGCTTGTCATTTGGGGGGGGGGTTTGCCATAATCGCCACGCTTGGCAGGCGGGTTGGCGATCGCAGTATGGTATTAAAAATGCATAGAGAACGCTGCTGCCAATTCTCTAGTAAGTCCCTTAGTCGCCTTTTACGACACCCATGGGAGGAAATGGGGTGGTGCTATTCTTTACGTCCGGCATCACACGGAACAGGCACACGGCATTACCGATGTGTATATTATACAGGAATTTGTTTAGGATGTGATAAAATTATCTTAATTAAATAAGTCAGGGTACTTGAATAAATAAATATTGAATTGAAAAAGGCCTCACTTCACTCCATTCCTACCGCTAGCCGCGACTTGGCACGGCACTACTAGTTTTGTATATCTCGTGCTTATGATTATGATGCCCCATACCCCCCGACCCCCCACCCTTGCTCGACGAAGCGCCAGCCCGCGCCGCAGCTCAACCTGTAGCTTTAAATTCTCCTATTAGTAATAATAACCCTGATTTCATCCAGCCTGTCCCTTGCTGTCCTCCCCCCGACGCTGCCCTAAGCCGAGGTTCGTATCCTACAGGGGGTGCCCTTAGCGTGCAGTCGTTTAGTTTATAAGTTTTATGCCCTGGCTGGAGACTTTAAGTTTCGCTTAAGGCAGCCGCAGGAAACTCCGGTTAAGTAGTCACGACCTCTCAAAGCCAACTCCGAGATGCCACAGTTAAAAAAAAAATATTATGATGGAGAAGTAAAATAAAACTCACAAACAAGCCCACAGAGAGCTCCTATGGACACTATCCATGATCCTTCTTCCTCGGTGATCGGTCTTGAGAGAACCGTTTGCGTCTCATTCTTCAACTTCACCAGCACTGGTGATGCCCAGGCAACATGGAGGCCCACACATACGAAGGATAGATTCGCTGAAAAAATAAAGATAATCATGAACAATTATTGGTTGATTGTTTTCAATACTCTTTTCCGCAGTAGATACCTTGATTTAAGGGACATCAGAGAAATAACTACAAGCTTGGGTCGTCTTAAGGCACTATGTACCGCTCGAGCTGACTGAAGTAGACTCGCGAAGTCGCGAGTGGTTGCCTCACGCATTAGGTAGGTATTTAAATTAATAATTTTATCAATACAAACTCAGAGAATTGTGCTAAACAATCTTACTACCTTTTATTTTATATAAAAAATAAGAAAAAACTCCCGCTCTGTAGCTATGAGATTGATTAAACATTACGAAGAGGGGTAACTTTGTTTTTTTTTATTTTTTATTCAGCGAATTTAACATAATCGTGTTATTAAAAGCGACTGCATGTCCAACAGATCCTTAAATAAGATTTTTTTTTTTTCTGTATTTTTATCACTGTTTTTTTATCTTTCCCACGGATTCAAAAACCTAATAAGCACGGTCTCCATCGGATCATTAAAGAAAGAAAAGAAAGAAAAATTGTTTATTCTGCACAAACAAAACGCACTTAATAAAAAATAAAATTATAAAATACATACATTGTAGTAGCCAAAAGCCTCTTATTCAAGCAATAAAAGATTGTCAATTTAGTCCATTGCTTGATGTCAGGACCAGGGACCAAAGACAATTTATATTGTTACACTGTGTTGCGTCACTGACAAAAATGTCAACAAATTACGCCTTAAAGATAACAATGCTACAGCGCTTCTCCACAGCAGCATTTGTTAGCTTTAGGACAGATTCGCTTTACGCCAGATTCGCGTTAGGTCAGATTCGCTTATAGACAGAATATGTACAGACCGCAACATAAAGTTCCTGTGTTCGCATAAGGATAGATTCAGTTTACGCCAGATTATTACACCATAAAAATTGTCAACAATGCGTTACAAGGAGAAATTTCAACTTTAGAATGTTTAAAACATTTAGCGAATATGGTTAATTTAGAAAAAAATTAGGATTAAAAATTAGTACAGGGAATTTATTTTTGGTTAATATGAACGTCTGTAAGGTTTAATATTTTTATTTTCTCTGATGTGTCGTATTAATGAATAAAATTATTTTTCCTCCGATTGTACTTCTGTTTTTAAGCGAATCTGTCAATAAGCGAATCTGACCTAACGCGAATTTGGCGTAAAGCGAATCTGTCCTTATGCTAACAAATGCACAGCAGCTGACGGCTAAGCTACACATGTGTACTTAGTTTCGCAATGTATGCAACTGTAGGTGGGATCGTCCACTATGACCCACGGCCACGCTGTGCACATATGCCAGATGACACATGCCATACAGCCAGGTGGCTGGCAAACTTTAGCTACGTTACACATAACGTACGTTACGCAGGCTGTGCAGGTTTACCAACCTGCACAGCCTACGTCACAGTGGATTTTCGACTTTACAAGCGGAGGAATAGCAGGCACGAAATAAATACCCATTCAAACTACAATACCTCACACGCCACGTTCCTCAAGATGCAACCATACATGCACATATTTCATCATCATCATCATCATCAGCCTATAGCAGTCCACTGCTCTCCAATTGCACGCCATTCAGCTCGATTCTCGGCAACTCTCATCCAGCATATTTCGTCGCCCAGTAACAATGCACTTTGCATGTAATGGGCTGTTTTTGTCACCCAGTGACAATGCGCTTCAAGACCGTCATACTAGTTTCGTTACCCATAAACAAAGCAGAATATACACAGTCAAATTTAAGTCATTTAAATCCTCAAGGGATCATTGTACTCATCATTATGAACAACTTTTACTATGGGACCAAACCTGAAATCGCGGAAAAAAAAATAAGCTTTTCCCTTACGTTCGCATAACTGGTCAAAATGTAGGGAACAGCAGACTTTTTTTTTCGGGATTTCAGGTTTGACTGTGTATTTAGATAGATATCTCACGTGCGTGTTATTTTGCCTCTTCATACCAACTCTTTAACCCATTGGCTCATTGGCTCAAAAATACATTTTTAATTGTAAGTCTTAAATTGTTTGGCAAATTTACATAATTAGATTTGGTATCGCTAGTCGGGTCCTGGGCATGAACAGGGCCTCAAGTCTGCTATTACAATAGTGTCAGAATGGTCTCGCCATTGTGAGTATTTGACAGTGTTTGTATGGCAAATCTGTCAAAAACTCACAATGAAGAGACCATTCTGCCACTATTGTAAAAGCAGACTTGAGGCCCTGAAGTCATCTATAGTATAGCGACGACTCGTTTGAGGGATGTCAGCACACGAACGAATTTTTTTTCGACTTATATGCTGGGTTCTGGGCTGCAAATGAGTTAAAAGCTGAAACTATCCAAGACGAAGAGGTTTTTTGTCACTGAGTTAGGTACAGTGACTGAACACTGCGTGAAAGTGCAACAAACAATCAAACAAAGAAACTCACTTTCACATTATAATATTAGTAAGGACTACCTATTTACTGCTGCCCAAGTGCAACTTCGTGCCGCTCGCGTTGGCGTGGGTGGGATATTCGAACTGGCAATACTCACTGTCGTTTCGGGTCTTACCTGCAACGGTGGTGCGGAGTTTCATAGTTTTTGTGATGGAACAGAATATTTTTTTGCCCAAATAAATTTATTCAAACATGCAAACTCACACATACACACACCCTCTCTCATTCACACACTCACCCATATACACATATATCTACACACACTCTCACACATACACATATATACTAAAAAACATACTTTCGCGCATAAGAAGTAACGTGTAATGTTATAATATACATTTTTCTTGGTCTACACGTCTTTTCCTTTAAGTATAAAGTCTCTTTTGTTTTTATTTTTTTTAATATTTTGTTTTGTCATAAAACAAAAAATGTGTGTCTTTTTACTACGCTTTCTATTACTAATAATAATAATAATTTCAGCACAGGAGTCAGAAAATTCTATATTTTGTTGTGTAAGTATAATGTGCTGCACCGAGCGCACAGTGGCGCCCTCATCGTTATTTCGGTGACTTCTTTTATTTTAGAATGAAAATGCAGAAAATAAGCTCGTCAAGTTGTGCTTCACAAGACTATACGTTATTATTACTACAAACAGTAGTTTTAAATTGTTATGTTTTATTGTAATCATTATAACGGAAAATAGGCCACTATTTTCCGTTATAATGATTACAATAAAACATTAAAAAAAATATTTTTATTTTTATGTTTTATTATTAGCAATTTTCTTTATATTACTTTCTTTATATCATTGGTTTGTTAGTCTGTAAGCCTTCTTTAAAATAAAATAAATAAATAAATAAACACTTCTGAGGCTAACCCAATAGTTGTATAATTTGTTTTATGTCAATAAATAATTTTTGTACTGTGTTTCTTTCTACCAGATTAATAGAAAATTTAGAACTTGTATAAGTATGTGTTTACTGATTCAGGGGCTAGGAAAACAACCTATCAATATTATTTTTGTAAAATATAAGTATGAATCCCCTGAAAAATTCCTTCCATAAAAACCGACCCGGAAATCTCAAAATGTCTATGGAAATGTTAATAATTGAATTTCGCTTTATGGTTTTAGGTACAAAATAAAAACATAAATAATAATCAATATTATGTTTTTAATTATAACCAACTAGCTTTTGCCCGCGGCTCCGCCCGCGTAGATGTCGGTTATCGCGTAAAAAAGTAGCCTATGTCCGTCTATATATCCCAGGCTATATCTCTGCCAAATTTCAAGACGTTCGGTTCAGCGGTTTATGCGTGAAAAGGTAACATACAGACAGACAGACAGACAGAGTTACTTTCACATTTATAATATTAGTATGGATAACAAATCTTTGTACAGTTATATTTTTGAACGGCCTATACAACCATACTCCACAAAATATATATTTTATGTCCAAAAAATCACTTAGGTATACTAAAGTACTTACCAGTTATAATTATTAAATACTGCCACAAAACAGGGTGAGCACATGCGATCATATTTTTAACTAACACTAAAAATGATTACTTGATACGTTCTCGTCTTACAAGAGACTAAACTGATAAAACGTATTCTTACCTAAGGTTATTAAATAACACGGTGTTTGCACACATTAACCTGACGGTGTGCATCTAACACTTAAATGGTTGTTAATTTTATTTAAATACTTTCCGTTATAATCTTTTATCGTTAGGAACAATCCTAGAACCAAAAATTCTAAAACATGTGACATCCATCTACTGGGCTCAAGTGGTGGATTATGGCCCACTTCCTCACACAGAGAGGAGGCCTATGTCCCAGCAATGGGAACATTATAATAATATGCTGATTATGTACAATGTGTCTGGGCCTCAAGTCTGCTATTATAATAGTGTCAGAATGGTCTCGCCATTGTGAGTATTTGACAGTGTTTGTATGGCAAATCTGTCAAAAACTCACAATGAAGAGACCATTCTGACACTATTGTAATAGCAGACTTGAGGCCCTGGTCACCGGTGTGGCGAAACAATATGACCAATTTTCATAGACAAATCAGGTCCTTCCCCGTAGTCAAACTATTTTGTCCAACTGATTTGACCACAAGGAATTATTTTCCCCGTGGTCAAACTTTTTTGAGTATGAGTTTGAGTTCAAGCGTCGCGTCGTCCACTATTGTTTCCCTTTGTTGAATTTAAAATAATTCATAATCAAAAATGGATAATTATGAAATATGTGAATCGTAAACGTTGTATAGTTTTACTCCAAGATGGGCGGCAGTATTGCATATGGCGTACCTACCTACAAAAATGGGAACGTTTTGAGAATTGAGAATTTGTGAAATGATAGAAACCGATGATAAAAACCGTATATATATATATATATATATAAAAATGTATTTGCAGCTGCAGTTACAAAGTCCAAATGAACTTTCTTAGGGGACCGTTCTGGTAACTGTGATTTAATAATTTGGAACATTATTATATTACTTCGAACAAATTATATTACGGTTTTAATTTTAATCATAACGTACACTATAGTAGTAAAAATTTGTATACAGGGAGGATCATTTGAGTAGTTTGACCACGGGGAAAGATTCATGGTCAAATTTTCTTGTGGTCAAATCAGTTGGACAAAATAGTTTGCATTTGTATAGCACTAAGATATAACCTAAAAAAAAACGCTGAATGCTGGATTTGTTGATCAAATTAATATATTGCTTTGCCTTAATATGACGTGCAAAAGTGATTCCGATATCCTATTTACAGAATAAACGATTTCATTTGATTTCATTTCATTTCATTTCTTAACGGGTCGGACACCGGTGACCAGTCACACTGTATGTATGTATAATCTTTTAATGCGACACATCTCCAGTAATGCGTCACTAAAGAACGTGGGCATCAGAATCTGGACAGCCCTAACTTTTTACTTAACCATATCCGCATATTCATCCAATTATAAAAAAGGCAAATCATTTTTATCTTTAAGTTTTCATTTGTGTCTTTAATTGCTATACCGTGGAAACTAGGGTTAAATCCGTGTATTTGCATTGGTTAATCCGTCTTCTGTTCATACTCGTATTTGCTGATTTAAATTTTAACTCTTAGATAGTAAGTAGGTACCCCTACGCTCTTGGGACTTGATACTCTTGGACCGCCATCATCCACCGCGATAACTGCGATGTCCAAAAGATAACATTACGTCATTATCATCACGCCTGTTTTCCCAAAATGGTTAGGCAGAGATGCTTATCTATAGTACACCCACAATTTCGACAGTTATGTTTAAGTCCCATATAATAGGGGCCGAGCCAATTGCCATCAACCGGGCACAAATCCGGACACTGAGCTGTTACATAGAAATGGTGGATGACTACTGCTCGATGAGAAAACCCAATAACGATTTGCCCGATCTAGAAGTTTAATCTAGGACGTCATGCTCAGCGCTTGCGACCTAAACCAACGAGGCAGTAAGAAAATATGTAAATTATTTTGAGGTTTTTATTAAGTTTGTTACCAAAAATAACTCTAGCGTTTATTAGCATCAAACTGATTCAAACAGATTACTAATTCAACGTTAAATCCATTTACAATTTTTGTTGCACAGCATTGATTGAAATTATGGAGTGTTGTTCAAAAATTCTTCTTTCAATTGGCCAATTGGTAAAAACCTCGCCTCTCATGCTCGTGGTTATTGTTTAAAATGCGGGCAAGTACCAAGGTGACTTCTCAATTCATACTACTTACTGATTTACATTGGATATTACCGACATCGGTTAAGGAAAACGTCGTGAAGACATTTGGACCAAAAGTTAATATACCTAAGTTTGAAATCGCCAACCCAATTTTCTTGAGCAAGCGGTCAATGTTCATGCCTTCTCTGTATGAGACCAAAGTTCTACCAAGTTTCAGACTGGCAAAAGTAGACTATCCTCATGGGATACTGTTTAAAATGTTACAATAAAATACTTCCACACATTCATTCATCATCATTTCAGCCGAAAGACATCCACTGCTGGACATAGGGGGGAAAAGGGGGGGAATGTGTCATAATCGCCATCCTTGGAAGGCGGGTTGGCGATCGCAGTATGGTGTTAAAAATGCATAGAGAACGCTGCTGCCCATTCTCTAGTAAGTCCCTTAGTCGCCTTTTACGACACCCACGAGAGGAATTGGGGTGGTGATATTCTTTACGTCCGGCACCACACGGTACATGTGTAGGCTCCCCACATACTTCAACTGAATGAAACGAAATTTAGTCCTGCTCCACTAGGGCAATAAATTAATTGATTAGCATTCGAAAATATTGTTGGAGTTATTGAAGATTGAAAAAACTATCTTTGCATTGTATAAATACAATCTGTTATTATTGTATAATTGACGTATTGCACGTGTACTATACCCCTATTATAAAGGTACCATTTACTGGGTACGTACTTTCATTGACTTGAATGTGCCTTGGCGACTGAGAGTATGTCATACTCACTCAAATGTCTCGCTGGTCGTGGCGTGTGTGTTGTATCATTAAGTTCCCTTCAAAATAGTTGAGCTGAATGGTGCTGATCCATGCGTCGTGTTCGTGAATGAACGCCGTCAGTAGGGACTGGTCATCTCTTAGCTGCCACGGCTATATACATTTATTTGAATTTGTGAATTGTTTTTATCGTTTTATTACTGAAGCTTTTAACGTGCACGTCTTTCTACATGGTTCTCGCATGTATAATTTGAAATAATTTCAAAATGAATGATGTAACCAATAATTTGTTTTAAAAGAGTGTCCGCGGAGTTAGAAGATATGTATGTATGTATCTATGTATTAGTATATTATATATCTTTTTTACTTTTTTTTTTCGAGTTATCTATCCCTTATGTTGCACCAGCCATGTTTTGTCTCTGCATCACCCTAAGGTTGACTGGTAGAAAATGTCTCAGGCATTAAGTCCGCCTTTATACAATATTTTTTAACTTGTGCATAAAGTTTTAATGATTAATAATTTACCTTCTCCGACCACTCATCCGTTAGTCACGGCATTTACAAGATATCATGCCCTTTCGTGGTATCTCGTGGGTGTTAGATGATAAAATGATAATAATGTGTACAAACAGATAATCCGCATTACGATTTATCGCTATATTATTCTTAATCTAAGCCATATAGTGATAACAACTGAGACGACTTACTCCTGGTAGTAATAGCGCTAGTAAGACTATTCAATTGTAAACTTTGTGTCGTATATATAAGGATTCATTCAGAATAAAGAAAAGATCAGGTACCTACAAGAGTAGCAATTGAGTAACTTTATTATTGTCTAGTTACCGTCTATTTGTACCACGATCTAAACATTTTGAAATATAAACTTTTTAACCGGCTGTTGATTTGGGTTCTAGGGGCATAACTAGACCCCCTGCTATGGTGAAATTTTTGGAAAACCCGACTTAAGGTGCAAGGCCAATAGGTAGATTTCGTCATAAAAAATCTACTTATTGGTCTTGCACCTAAAGTCGAATTTTACCTTATATAATATATATAAGGTGTATCTATTCATACACGAAATATTTTAAGAGAAACATAGGTGGTAAAAAAGCCATAGCAGCAAAAATTTTGTTTTATCTAAGTGTTTTATATTTTTACATAATTATTATAATTTTAAAATTGCTAGAGACATTTTGCAAAAAAAAACCTTTACTTCCTTTTTTTATTCTGTGAATGACCTGCCCGGACGTGGCGATGGTGGCGGCACGAGCGCGGTGCCTTTTGATAATTAATCATTATATTAAGTAATTTTAAATTAGATATTACATTTTTTAAATAATATACTCAGATAAAAAAAAGATTTCAATGGCTTCTTAAAATATGTATCTATGTATGTATCTCTTAAAATATTTCGTGTTTGTATAGATACACCCTATATATGTATACGTATGTATGTATGTTGGTTGGTTGGTGGGGCGACAAGCACGACTATAGAATTAAGACGCAGATCATATATGCCAGTAACCTTGAATGGTTAGCTTACGTATTCTGTACTGAGGCCCTAGTGTGAGTTTCTTTTAACCATCCCGATTATACGCATCGAGCGCGTTCGGCGTTCCGATTGACCCTTCACCCAGAGTACTGAACGCGCTCGATGCGTAAATTCGAGATGGTTAAATAAACTCACACTAGGGCCTCTGAGGTCACGCGTCGCACGCCCAGCCAGTAATAGGACTCGCCCATCCAGGAGCGTTGTCCCAAATAAGATGCATTATTAATTTATTATACATAAAACAAAAGGTATTCTATTAAAACACGTATACTAAAAGATCAATAATTAAATTATCTTTAAAAAAGGTGAAAAGTTTCAGAAAAATACGCTTGATAGCTTTTGCGTGATTCTCAGTTTTTTATCCGCGTTAGACATAACTTCACAAATTAATTTCATTATGTAATATAAACATAATCTAAAATATTCATCTATTAAGTTATTAAGAAAATGCTCTAATTTAACATATTTTTTTTTCCAAATCATTAACATTGGCTGTTTGTGTATGTGTGTTTAAATATTTGTAAACGCACCCACAACACAGGAGAAATTCCTAGTGTGGGGCAACGTTTTTTTTTTTTTTTTTTTTTAAACATTCGATCAAACTACTCGTTTAGACGTGATCCTCGCTTTAAGATCAGTTTAATCAATAATCTATCAGAATAGGTATAAAGAGAAAATGTACCAAAGAGATAACGGCTCAGTTAATCGATTAATTAAAACAGATAAATACCAACATATTTATATTTTCATCATATTTTGAGAATTGCTTAAGCAATTCTCAGAATATGTTGTCATTTGACTCATTTGCTGTACAAATAATAATAATAATAAAATTTTATTCAAAAAAATTACAAGGTATAAAAATGAGTAAAGTTTTGCTTAAATGTAAATTATATTCCTAAGACTTACGTGCTTGAACTAGGTAATCCTGTGTTTCAGGCGAAAAGTAAAAGACGGTCTTAAAAAAATATTATAAAAATTTATAAATAATCTAAAGTTTGTCAATAGACAAATAAATTATAATTAAATTCAGTAGCTCTTAGTTTCTAAATTTGATAAATACTTATCGTAGTATAAATACATAATATTTACTTTAACACAGTTAATAAATTCTCTGTATCTTCGTAAGACATACTCTGGAGAGCTTCCTTGAGAATTCTCTTACCTACAATTCAAATGAGTCAAATGGCAACATGTCATGTCATGTCATGATGGCCCGTTGGTTAAGGCCTCGCTTCTCATGCATGAGGTTGTGGGTTCAAATCTGGGCAAGTACCAATGTGACTTTTTCAATTCATATGTACTTTCTGAGTTTATCTTGGACATTACTGACATCGGTGAAGGAAAAACATCGTGAGGAAACCTGGACTTATAGTTAATATAAGTCTGAAATCGCCAACCCGTCTTGAGCAAGCGTGGTGATCAATGCTCGTGCCTTCCCTGTATGAGAAGAGGCCTTTGCCCAGCAGTGGGACAGTTACAGGCTGGTATTATAAATGGCAACAACAAATAAATTGGTCAGGTTGTTAGTGTGACAAAGTTCTACATAATTATACCTAATTAATTCAATCAAGATATTATTTGATACGATAACAGATACAGAAATATACAAATAAGTTAGTTCAATGCAGTGACCCAATATAGGCGACACTTTGTCGCTAATTAGATAATATTTTTTTTTTTTTTATAGTGTAAAGTGGAAATTCTATAATGGGGGTCAAAACTAATACAAGTTTAAGTAAACAATTGTTGATCGCAGCATGCTGTAAGTACCTACGTACTATAAAATAATATTCATATTTTTTTAAACTTCTCAAAATAAATTAATTTAAAAAAATTGGTTGTCTGTAAAGTTGGTTTACGGACGATAGTTTAACGTGACAACGTCATAACAAAACATTGATGCGACGCAAGCGTACAATAAGCGTAACGGGACAATGAGCGTAACGGGACATTTTCGTGCATGCAGCCGGCGTTCATCGATTTATTAGACGTTGTCACGTCAAAAGTGTAAACCATTTTTTTTTCATTGAATTAAATTAAACAGACTAAGTTTTATTCTGAAGCCAGGATTTGCTCCAGATAAAGGAAATCCTCAACGGTCAACAGGCTTTTTTTGTGTGACAGTTATCAAAAGTAAAAAAAAAATATTACTTATGTAATTTCAGTATACTTAGGCCAGTTAATAGTAGGCTTCACTCTTGGCTGGACAGCACCAGTGCTGCCCAAACTGCAGAATCCTGACGAGACACCCTTGGACAATGTCATCACCGATGGAGAAGCATCGTGGGTCGTGTCCTTTATTTTCATTGGAACCATCACCGGTGAGTAAAAGAAATAGGCATGTATTTAATAGACCCTCAAATAATTCACATTTTGCTTTCCCAAAAATATTAGTGAACACTCTAATATAAAGATTGCGCTTCAGGAGCTACGGGGGTTCTCAATTAATCAGTATTAAAAAAAAAATGTAATCCTTAGAGATTCCTATTGTGAGGTCCTTAAAATACTAAATAGCCAAGAAACTATGACTAACTTGGATGTAGCGCGGTTGGTTCTAACCTCACCTATCTCATTTGGTTAGGAAGCTTAGTTACTGCGACCAACTCTGATAAAAGGGTAGAAAGTTAAAAAGAGGCTCCACCATTTCCACCATTTCAGCCGAAAGACGTCCACTGCTGGACATAAGCCTTCCCCAAAAAGGGGGGATTTAAAATTACAAAGATTCGCTAGTAAGTCCCTTAGTCGCCTTTTACGACACCCACGGGAGGAAATAGGGTGGTGCTATTCGTTATTCGTTATACATACAGCTAAAATACCTTCCTAGAAATGCTACCTTTTAACTGCTGTGAATTTTTTCATTTTTCCAAATACAACCATTTAGCTTGCAGGGAGGAGGATACTTGACTCTAACAAAAATTTGAACTTTAAAGCTTAATATTACGCTAACGGATCCCTGAATCGAAAAATGGTTTTCACAAACCCGAAATATTTTTAACGGCCTATCCAACATTACCCCACACTATGGGATAGACGCGACAAAAAAATATATCATTCCTGCTTTACATGTATGGGAGATACCTTAAAAAAATATTTCAAGATATTGTTTTACCACTTCATCAGCGTAATTAATATGTATACCCATACCAAATTACAGCTTTCTAGTACTAAGAGTCTCCGAGCTAAGCCGCGGACAGACAGACAGACAGACGGATGGACATGGCGAAACTATAAGGTTCCTTGTTGAACCCTAAAAATAGGATGTGGCTGTGTCGTGAAAGCGTGTAAGCCGATTCGTGTACATGACGGGTAGTATTTTCGGCCAGATGTACTGGCGCCGACGTTGATCCGCTCGGACGCCTCATTCTTTTACGTTTGCGGCACGCCTTCACCCTGCCATATTTATGGTATTTTATGGATATCACTAGATTGCTTTTGAGAAGGCCTTTCCAACCATATATGATCTCTATATTTTGATTTGGTTTTTTGACGAGTATAGGCCGACATTGCATTATTTATTTTAAGTTTTTAATTTAACACCATATATTTTGACTGATATGATATGATATCTATTTCACATTACTGTTTTATATACGTAATCGATAGATGTTGACGACAGCTGACGATTGAAAATCAAACGAACGTCGTAGCTTCTCCGAGACAAAATTTGTACTAAACGGAAATTATGTGACACAGTGAAAGGACCTCAAAATGACGGCGCCTCCTCATCCACCGCGCGCGATGCGTCACAGTCCTCATTCAACGTAACGAATTTTTTGATCCTTCAGCTATCGAGTGGTCTAATTAAATTTTGGATGTAGATGATCGATACGTAGCTGCAACACCAAAATATATGACACGATATTGTTATCATCGGTTTTCTGAATTGCCTCCCACTATGGAATCAAGTTTAAAGACGTATACAACTTAGAACCTAAAGATTTGTGTAAAATGTGTCTATGACGAAACTTTATTTGCATTACAATCTAGCTTTTGCAGGCTAAGAAGGTAATTTATTTATTACCTGAATTGCTACGTTATCATTTTTCCTAAGAATGCTGCCAATAATAACTACTTTACGTTTCTAAATATTAAGAGAAGCACTTTTTTATCACGTTATTTTCTTAGGGCATTAAAAAAAGACTTTTGTTTTTTTTTTTTTTTTTGATGTTTTTATCAAAAACATTACATAACATCCCTGTATTCTCCGAAACGTTGGGCAAAAGTTTTTACTGCACCCACATTTCGCCAGTTACCAGTTATGTTTAAGTCTCCTGTAATTCAGACTCCCGGCTGCTTCTGAGAAATTCTTACCAGAAACTCATTTTTATATCGATAATTGCATTCCATAATGTTTAAAGGTGTTGGCTTCAAGCTAAGGTACAATATGGATCCTGTAGGGTACAGCAAAATGTATACAATATTAATTTACCCAAAAACACTTTACCGGTCCTGCAATTCACAACCATTCGACAGGCTGTCGTGGCAAAAATGACACATTTTCGATTACCAGATTTGTCTTGCCCCTGATAGCAAATAGCTGTCGGAAGAATAACGTTCGTCTTTTTAATTTGAACTGACTAAATTTTCATGTCCTGGGTTTGTGCACAGCGTTTAGAGAATTGTTTCGATAACATTGATTGATGTTCGATTCAGCACGGAAGCGTATCAAATGGTTCTGAATGCTGGTGGTGTTTATTTATTAGTCTGATCATTAACCTCCTATATCATCTTTATCTTTCAGGTCCCTACCTCTCAGGATATCTTTGTAATGTGATAGGCAGAAAACCTTGCCTATATCTTGGGGGAGGCGTTCTTATGTTGGCCTACGTTCTAATGGCATTTGCCAGTCACTTGGCCATGATATACGCAGGCCGTGTTCTGACTGGAGTTGGCAGTGGAGTCATATTTGTAACAAATCTTGTCTACATTGGAGAGTTTGCGTGAGTACCTTTGATAAATAATAATTGTGTGTGATTAATTGTTGACTTAGCGACCAAGGGGATTCGTGTTACCCAGTAACTAAGTTGTGGAGGGCAGATAGGATGTCGCTCCATATTATTATTGTATAAATAGTATTGTATAATTGCATACTGTGTGAGTACTGTGTACCTACTATAAAGCTACCTTTTACTGGGTACGTCATTCATTGACTTGAATGTGCTCTGGCTGCTGAGAGTATGTCAAGCTCACTCAAATGTCTCGCTGATGGTGGCGCGTGTGTGAGCTAAATGAATGTGTTGAATGGTGCTAATCCATGCGTCATGTTCGTGAACGGATGGCGTCAGTAGGGACTGGTCATCTCTTATCTACCACGGCTTATTTTAATAAAATATTAGTTTTTTTTTTTTCTTTTTTTGTTATTATCTGTTTATTACGGATGCTTTTAACGTTTTGCATCGTTCTCAAATGTATAATTTCAACATGAATGATGTAACTAATACTTTGTAAAGATACATTGATTTAAAAGAGTGTCCGTGGAGTCTCTTGCCCGTTCTTGTCCACGAACCTACTACACTTTGGCAACTACCTTCATTTTTCTGACTGACCGATCCCTTGAGCCTTGACAGTTCAAAAGTGCCTGTAATTGGTTTATTTGAATAAATGCTTTGAGTTTTTTGAGTTTTATTATAAAATGCTGGTATTCAACTACCGCGTACCGCGTACCGGAAGACGTAGCGTTGGAAGGCCTCTAAGGTGGACCGATGACCTTGTGAAAGCCGCAGGAATCCACTGGATGCGGGAAGCACAGAACCGGTCGAGGTGGCGGTGCTTGGGGGGGCCTATGTCCAGCAGTGGACGTCTTTCGGCTGAAATGGTGATGAAAATGATTTGAATACATTCGGTTAGACTGGAAGCCGACTCCAAAATAGTTGAGAAAACTAGAGAGATGATTATGTTTTGTTGGATAGAAAGTATAGATGAAACTTTTTTGCATGAACATAAATTGCTTAATGATTGTACTGCTACTGAGCTGATGGTTGGCAATATATAAAGACAACAGCAACCGCATTTATCATATGGGGTATATATGAGGCAAAGATACATATAGGACACAGCTGCCTAACTGTCATTCCTAGTCTTTTCTTCTTAAATGTGTTCCTTCTTTTTGCAGATCAACGAGAATTCGAGGCACACTGTTAACACTGACAGGATTTACTAACACTGTGGGAACGGTGATAGTATATTCCGTAGGACCGTTTATATCTTACTCAGCAGTTTGTTGGCTAGGTGCGGCTATATGCGGTCTTTATATAGTTGTAGTATTTATTTTCGTCACGGAAACTGCTGTTTTTCTAGTAATGAAGGGTAAGAATTATTTTATTTATTAGAGTGTGCAGGTATATTATAATACATTTACAAGTGTTTTTCACATATGTGAGATCCCTCTCTAGGGGCCATCTATGATCATAATTTATTATGAGGCTAGTGTTTTCTAAATTGTCGAGGGTCACTTCTTTACAATTCAGAAAATGATCAATGTTAGCAATACTTACAACTCTTTTGAACCTAACACATCCAAACTATCCTATTCGTAAAAAATCTTAAGGCTTGTACAGGCGCGTATAATGTGTAATTTAACTATCATGTAACGTAATGCGAATTTTGCGTGTGGTATAAACTACGAGCATTAAATGTAAAGCTTGTATTGATCCATCGGCTGGTTTTAAGCGCGCACACAAAGGCAGTCGCAGTCGAACACTCACAGGATGCACGTTGATTTTGTATTCCGTCCACACCATTTTTATTCACATTACATTACATGATACCTAGATACTAAGCTTTACTTTACGATGATGAATGCTAAGTATAACTGAAAAATAACCCCAAAATTTTATTATTATAAATTTTATGATTTCAGGCAAAAGAGAAGAAGCGATGGAAAATCTTACTTCACTTGGCAGACAAGATGATATAGACGAAATAGTAGCTAAAGCCAATGACAAACCGAAATCTAATATGGCTCAATTGACTGAAATGTACACGATCAGGTCGAATAGAAGAGCTACATTTATAATAATAGTATTAAACATTTTACAACAGATGAGTGGAGTAATTGCTGTGATTTCCTTCGTCACGATAATTTTCGACATGACGGGATCGAATTTAGAGTCGCATATATCCACTATTATTATTGGTGTCACCCAAATGACCGCGGACACGATTGCGCCTGTGCTTGTGGATAGAACTGGAAGGAAATCTCTATTGTTGGTCTCGACAGCAGCTTGTTCATTGAGTTTGGTAAGATCTTTGTTTTGTTTAACTTTAGAAACACATGTCATGTCCTAGCACCAAAAATTTCAAAATATATATCAATTTGCAACTTGCACTGTATCCACGTGGTGGATTACTCACAGAGAAGTGGTGTTTGTCCCAGCAGTGGGACTGTTATAGGCTGATTATGTTATATGTATGTATATGTTACGAAATTTTTGATTTACGTGCTTAGGTTTGGATAAAAAAATTAACAAAGCAAGATTGGCTATTTACGCCGTGGGCCTTTACATCTTCTTCATCTTCTTTCGATGCCTCTTCAATCATTGAAGATTGGCCATCAACTCATAAAGAATCTCCCTGTCCTTTGCGAGGTGGAACAGCTTAGCTGCTTGACTTCGGTCTTTTCTTGTTACTCAACTAAGACATATATCCTAGTCAGTAGTCAGAATCAACGAAATTTTTACCTACCTACCTTAGCTGTTCGTTGTAGTTTTGTTTTCCCTCAACATTTTATTGTTATTTTTCAGGCTTCTCTTGGAACTTACTTCTTCTTGTACGAAAATGGTTATCCAATCGCTGACGACTTACAATGGCTATCACTTGTATCACTGATGATGTTCTTCATTTCTTATTTCGGTGAGTAAGGTTTTTATTTAATGAAATACCCTCATCCTGCCCTGCATCATACCTGCTCAATTGCAATTCAATAGAATTGCAAATGAGCTGGTCCTATATTTAGCACTGGATTGCTATAGACTGAGTTGATTAATTGAGGTGGCTCACCTGACTGTATGCTGTTACCACCGTCTATGGATATCTGCATTAAAATATCAGTAGCACCGCAATTTGTCCTACCTACAAATCGAATTCCAATTCTTTATTAGTGGCTTTTGTGGACTTGATATTTATTCAGATTTGTTACTATAGTTGTAATGGCAATCATATTATTTTGGTTTAAATAGGTTTTCATTTTAATATATATAATATATATCTTTTTAATTTTTTTATCTTTTAAATAGATTATTTTCTATTTTGTGAATGTGAGAACGTTGTAGGCCTAGTAGAGTGTAGATTTGTTGGCACTTTTCTATTTTTTTAAGTACCTGGTAATTTTTGAAAGGCCTACACTGTCCTCCCATACCTATTAACAATGATAATTGAAAATATAGTAAAAGCCAATTATTTTTAAAAGAGTAACCGTGGAGTTTCTTGCCGGCTCTTCTCCATAGGAAACGACTAATTGGAACCATGCACCTAGCTTCTGACGTTTTATAAGTGCTCATGTAGGTTTATGTGAAATAAAATATTTTGATTTGGATTTTGTCGACCTTAGAAATGGATTAAAATGTCTAACGTGGCTGTAATTACACCAGTACAAATACCCTTCTAACCGGAACCAGTACTGCTCCGGATGACAGCTTTCACAAATACACACCTTATGCTGATCAAGACCTTTCTTTCCCCAGGCTTTGGTATCATCCCCAACACATTTATCGGCGAAATGTTCACAGACACCTGCAGAAGTTTCGGTGGTACGTTCACGGTGACCATCGGCTGGGTGTTCGGTTTTGGAGTAGCAACCGCATTCGGTTACATGTTGCCGGCGTGGGGACCTAGCGTTATCTTCTGGATATTTTCTGGCTCTTGCGCTTTGGCGTTCTTCTTTACTGTTGTATTTGTACCTGAGACAAAAGGAAAGAGTCTGTTGGAAATTCAAGAGATTTTAAGTAGATCTTGGCTGTGATATTATGTATTAAATGCTTATTTATTAATTTTGTTTTCATTTTCTGTATTGATGTTACAAAGGAGTATGTGAGAATCATAGAAGCTGGCGTTCTGTAGATCCTGGGCAAAGGTGTGAGTTTAGGTATGTACAAAGACTGGCACGGATCATGTAGCAATTGTCAATTTATTGCGCAATATCATCAGATCAACTGGAATACTTTAACTGCTGGACATGGGCTCCCCAGGCCCTTCCTTGCTAAAAGAGGGTTTAAATTGTTTCCAAGAATTCACCTTCGTTTCGTTTAAACGTTTCATATTGAGACACGAAGCAGCGAAATTTGATGTAAAGAAAAGCGGCTACATTCCTCTATTTCGTAATTTGTTGCTTTGTGTCTCAATATGAAAATTTATAAAAGGAATTAGAAAATTCTAGACACACTTACCAAGGTTCTTTATTGAGCTGTTTTTCATAATTCCTTCTCAGTCACGAGCGCTAGTGGACCGTTGTACACGCTCTTAAGCTTGGACTAAAGTTAGAACTCATTTCGTAATGAGGCGGAATGTGCCATATTGACGACCGCGTACTTTTGATACCTACCAGTTTAGTAGAAGATTTGTATTTTATCACATTATATGTATAGATAGCCATTATCTTTATTAACCTATCATTGATTGCATTTCTTTATCAATCTTTTGATATCTATCACTATTGTGTTGCATGGTAAAGACAACAAATAAAAAAAAATGTTTATTTCATCAACTTATGTAAATTACATTATCAAGCTTGGAGTCACCTTTTAAACAAAGATTTGCTTGTATTAGGTGTTGCCGCTCTTCCAGTTTACAATTTTACATTGACTATACATTGTGAGAGAATAAACAATATATAATTTTGAAAGCATGCCAAAGATTTTTAACAATAGAAAAAATTACATAATTATGGAATAAGGAATGCGCACAGTGTTAGGTGTGTGTGTGGGGGAGTATGTGTGAAGTGGCTGTGAGTGCGATGTAGGGGTGTGAATGTTGGTGTGAAAGGTGTGATTTGTGTCGTGGAAGGTGTGATTTGTGTTGTGTAAGGTGTGGTTTGTGTACTTTTTGTTTTAGTCTGCGACAAATTGTATCTATAGATTACCTATATGTATGTTGGGAATTATGTAATTGTATGGAGCATAGCCTCGATTTCTTCGTAACTTTTGCTCTTCAACCATTCAGTGAGTTTCTTTTTCTGTCGTGGTATGTCAAAGGGTGCCTATATGGTGAGAATTTTGTTGAGAGATCTGTATAAGCGGGAAGATTGCTTTGTGTATTGTCTTGTAGCAAATGTAGTTTTGACTAGGGTTTCTGGAGTTACTTTATTCTACTACTACTACCACTTTATTACTTTATTCTTTATTTTATTAATATTGTATAAAATGTTTACGCATGTGTTATAATATTGATAATGAATAGGTTTGGTAACAATTTGGTAGGTAGATATTAATTTAAGATAATATCGTGAGATATTATCTTAAACTAATGAAAAGATAAAGTCTTGATATCTATAATTAATATATAATTATAGAATCTCAGTTTTCTAAACTCGCATACAAACATTCTTCTAGTTCTGCCTAAAATAATTTACCTACTTACTTATTTACGGGATATTATTAATTGCACATCAAATAAATAATCACCTATCAATTTATTTCCATCACTTATGAGTATATACTTTTTTACATCAAATCAATTATTTCACTACAAATAAACTAATTGTTTAACAAAACTAGTACAGGCAGATAATTTGAAAATATACATCAACACTACATTACATTTTTCCTCTAATGCGAGCCAAATACATTTCTTTAGGAAAATCGAAAACTGATATACCTAAAGTTAAAATGTCTAAAAGAAATGCCAAGTGATTAAAATATCGAATAAAAATGTTGATAGTCATTAAGTGAAATAAAATGAAAATTTGCAAGAATACATTAAAGATAACACACAAGAGAAGAGTAATATGGTCAGGTTTTTTAAAGTTACTAAAACAATTCGCTATAAGCAGCATGCAAAATTATTATTGATTAGGTACATGAATTAAATAAATGACGCTAATAAAATAAAATTGTTACATAAATCATAGTTATCAAATTTAAATGTCAAGTATTAAATTGTAATACCTAGTAACATGTCAGTGTCTATATTTAAAGTCTAAATACTCCTTCACAGAATAGAATGATTTTTCTATAAGCCATTTGAATATCGCTGTTTTAAATATCGATTGATTGGAAGTTCCCTATACGATTTTGGTAGTTTATTAAATATCCTTATAACCATTGGAAAGCAACTTCTATGATATGAGTGGCTTTTCATCGAAGGAATAATTAATCTGTCAGGATATCTTGTCTTAAACGTAATAGTGTCTCCAAGATGTTGAAATAAGTCGGAGTGCATTTTAACAAATTTACAGCATTCAAATATATACATAACGGGAACAGTTAATATTTTTAAATCCTTAAAAAGAGGTTTACATGAAGTCAATGGTGGCACACCACAAAGAGCACGGATACATTGTTTTTGGGCTATAAATACCCTATTTATAAGAACAGAATTCCCCCATAGCACAATTCCGTACCTAATGTTAGAAGCTACGTAACCATGATACGCTAAGAGGGCTGTTTTGAGGTTGGCTATTTTACAAAGTCTCCATAAAGCAAAAGCGAAACGATTTATCTTATTTGAGACCTTTATGCAGTCCTAAGTTCAAAATGTCGACACTTAATACACTTAAGTTCACAATATTTTTTATTACCTACTGTTACCTATGAGAACTTATGATGCAAGAGCGAGCGAAGCGAGCTCGGGATTTGGGGCACCCCGACTCGGACAGGTTAGGTTCGAAGGGGAATCCCTTCGTGGCTATTTTTTTTAACCAACCAGAAATAGGGGCAGGCGAAGCGGAGGCCCAATGACTGTGTGTGAGTGGCTAAAGATGTGTGAGGTTTAGCGTTATCATGATGAAAAACCACACCCCTTCAGTTAATTAATTCCGGCCGCTTTCTCTCAACTTCTTGCTCTAATCTCATCAGTTGTTCGCAGTAGAGTTCAGAATCGATGGTCCTGCCTGGTGGTAATAGCTCATAATGAATAATGCCCTTCAAATCCCACCACACACACAGCATCACCTTGTTGCGAGTTAACCCGGGTTTCGCCACAGTCTGTGATGCCTGACCGGCCTTTGACCACGACCTTTTTCGCACGTTCTTGTCGTACGTGATCCACTTTTCATCACCAGTTATCAGCTTCTTCAAAAATGGTTCGGTTTCATTACGTCGTAATAAATAATCACAAATCACACGGTTCATTAGGTTTCTTTCAGTGAGCTCGTGACTCGTACCCAAATATTGAGCTTTTTTGTGTACCCAGTTTTTTTCAAATGTGCCAAAACTGTTTTGTGGAGAATTCCCAGTTCTTCAGCTACGTCGTAACTACTGATATGCCGATCTTGCTCCACTTTTTCAAAAATGGCATCCATTTTATCCGTAATAAGGCGACCAGAGCAACGTGCATCTTTGACATCAAAATTTCCGGATTAAAAACGCTTAAACCAAATTTGTGCTACTCTCACAGACAATGCACTAGGTCCATAAACATCGCAAATTCTTTTCGCGGCTTGCGTTGCACATTTACCTTTTTTGTAGTAAAATTTTAAAATGTATCGAATTTCTTCATTAGATTCACTCATCTTGACAGTACGAAAAACAAATGAAAATCACACATTTTCCTAATTTGAATTTGGAATTATGTTCTTTAAAATTCAAACTTTCAATGATACCAAAACCAGCCAGATACAAATAGTATAGCCAAAGAGATTTTATTACAAGTTCATACATACTATAATGCGAAAAGACTTTTTCCCCCAACCTAATACTTATTTAAAAAATTCAATGTCATAATATTATCATATAAAAAATCTTCTATACATAAAATTATTCTTATTTCTCTGTTATAAATAAGAATAATTTACTTACTGAAGAAAGTTACAAGAGTGTAATTAGGAATACATAGCAAACTGTTACGAACTAGTCAAATCAAATCATTTTATTGTGGGCATAGGTTATACAGACAGATGTTAGGTAAATTACATTACATTATTGATGTTAGGTATTACTGGGTGATTCAATGAAGGTTCGAACACGACGCGACTTATTAAAGGCTCCTACAAACAGGCGCGACAAGCGACGCGACACAAAGGCACCGCATGTCGCGCGGAGATCAGTGCCCTTGTGTCATGTTGCGTCTCGCACCTGTTTGGAGGAGCCTTAATGCGTTATTAATTAGTTTGTGATTGGTTAAGTCGTGTCCAGGTCTGGTAGTTTGTGACTTGCAAAAAGTTGTTTTAAATTTTAAAAAATGGCCGCCCATCCCTAATTTTTAATCAAAGGCCTGTGTTCACCAACATTTAAATCAACTGTTTAGATATTTAATCAGTTATTTACTCAACATTTCATAGGAAATTTGTCATAAACCAACTGTTTAAATACCTAACCGATGGTTTGAATGTTGGTGAACACAGGCCTAAGAGATTCAGACAATGGGATACTTAAAGAAATATACAAATAAGTCAGTTCAAGCAGTGAGCGAGCCAATGAAGGCGACACTTTGTCATTATTTAGATTTTTTATTTTTTATTATTGTGTTAAGTGGAAACTGTGTAATGGAAGCCAAAACTAATACAAGTTTAACTAAACAATTTTTGATAGCAGCTTGCTGTAAGTATCTACCCACGTACTAAAAATTAATATTTTTTTAAACTCAAACATCCCAAAATAAATTAATTTTAAAGAGTCCGTGTAATTCAAAAGAAAAGTAAAAAAAAAAAAAAAACAATGACTTTTTAAAAAACAGACAAATTTTTATTTAATAATTTTACTGTGAAACTGGTTTGCAGTTACTTAAAAAAATAACGTTGTAACAGTTGTAAACGATCTACTCAACAAGAAAAGTATATTATATATTTTTAAGGATTTATTTGTGTATTAGCTGACAAAAGTAAAAAAATATACATATCTGCCTAGCCTTTTCCCAACTATGTAAGGGTCGGCTTCCAGTCTAACCGGATGCAGCTAAATACCAGTATTTTACATGGAGCGACTGCCTATCTGACCTCCACAACCCAGTAACTGGGTAACACGATATCCCTTGGTAAGACTGGCTGACAAACTTTTGGGCTTCTGGCGACCCGTAACGACTGTCAAAGATCCACGAATGACAGCCGGGACCAACGGCTTAACGTGCTTTCCGAGGCACGGAGGAGTCCCGGTATGTAAAGATGGTCACCCATCCACGGACCAACCCCGGCAAGCGTAGCTTAACCTGACGGATCGACCCGTGCAGCTGTTATTACTTAGCCACGAGCTCCTCAAAAGTAAAAAAATATATTACTTGTAATTTCAGTATACTTAGGCCAGTTAGCAGCAGGCTTCACTCTTGGCTGGACAGCACCAGTGCTAGCCAAACTGCAGAATCCTGACGAAACACCCTTGGACAATGTCATCACTGATGAAGAAGCAGCCTGGGTAGTGTCCTTTATTTTTGTCGGGTCCATCACAGGTAGGTAAATGAAAATAGGCATGTATTTATTCAAACCTCAAATAATTCTCATTAAAACTATTATTCAACACTCTAATATAATGAATGCGCTTCTTTTCAAAACGACTTAAAAATGGAGGAGGTTCTTGTATTTCAAGCACCTAAGCACACACCTTAACATAGTTTAGAAGAGGCTATGCTGATGATAACTTAATCTATACCTACTAATATTATAAAGAGAGACCAAACTTTGTGAGTTTGTGTATATGTGGACGATAATCTCCGGAACCACAGCTCCTATTAAAAAAAAAATTCCCCATTAAAAAGGTACATTATTCCAGATGGACACAAGCTACATAATATGTAACTTTTAATCATTCTAATGAAATACTATCTTGAATTCATGCAAGCTTAGTACTTTTTGTTAGGTTAGGCTCAGAAGTTATGCACAACTTGTCGTAATGTCCTTATTCACATGTAAATTGCAAGTGTGTGAAACCGGGACGTGTCGTTCACGACAATAAAGTGAAAACTAACAATCTAAAGACTAGTGGAAAATGTTTTTATGACGAAACTTTATTTGCATTACAATCTAGCTTAATTAAGGTGATAGGTAATTAAATTTTTTACTTGAATTGCTACGTTATCATTTTTTCTAATAAAAATGTGGCGAATCGACGAATTCTTCGTTTCTTAAAATCAAGAGAGACAAGAGAGGCCATTAAAAAAAAAATTGAAATCACGCTCCGATGTTATCTGGTATCCCTGAAAGGCTGAGCAGAGGTGTATACTGTACCCACATATGGCCAGTTACCAGTTATGTTTAAGTCCCCTGTAGTCCAGACTGCCGGCTGCTTCTGAGACATCCTTACCAGATACCCAAAAACAGTTTTCCCGACCTGCATAGCTATTCACAACCATTCGACAGCCTGCCGTGGCAAAAATGACACATTTTCGATTACCAGATTTGTCTTGCCCGTGAAAGGAAAGAGCTGTCGGTAGATTAATAATTCCTAATATAATATAATATATTATTATTTTATCATATTTTCAAGTAACATGGATTCAAAACGTTAGTAACAATTTATTTGCAAACTATGTTTAGTAAAATTAACAAACCGAAACAACTAAACAACCAAGTTCAAAGTTCTTAAAAAACTAAGTTCCCATCCTCAAACTCAAACTCAAATAATTTATTACAATTAAACAATTTACAGGCACTTTTCACTTTTCAAGGAGTAAGAAAAATGTAGCTACATGCCCATTCTAAAGCGTAGTAGGTACCTATGGAAAAGAACGGGCAAGAAACTCCATGGACACTCTTTTAAATTAAATTGTTACAAAAATATTAGTTACATCTATAATGTTGAATTTATAACTAAATGTGAAAACAATGTAAAAATAAAAAATAAAATCGTACACGTTAAAAGCATCCAGAGTAGCTACAACAAATAGAACCAAAAAAAAAAAAACAAACAATTCAAAAATAAAATAATTAAAATAAGCCGCATTAGCAGGTACATGCAGCTGGCTTAAATAGCCTATGATAGGGCAATCCAGTTTGCTAGCAATGACAACCAGGAGACTGTTGGAGCTGGCATGCACTCTGTGCAACAGGGATGCTGCACGCTTACGTCAGATGGTAGCGAAGCTGTCAGTCTACGCGTCCGCGAACATAGCCGAGGCACTACAAAAGCATAGCAGCCCCAATAGCATCCTGAATACATTATTGTACTGAACCGAAGAGCATTAACAGCTTTTTGAGTGAGGCTAGTCCAAATACTAAAATCATGAGTAAAAAACTTGACAATATACCTTAAAAAATTTCATGTCCTGGATTTGTGAACGGCGTTTAGAGCAGGGATTCTCAAAGTAGTCGATATCCGATACCCCTTGGGGTCGAAATTGGTTTCCCAGGGGTCGACATAAACGTCACTACCGTCCCTAGTCGCCGCAGGAGTCGCCCTGGGCGGCGGGAATCGACAGCCGTTTCCCGGCCACCGTAGGCGCGGGCTTGCGGACGGCGAGCTATGGGCGGCTCGCCGTCCGGTAAGGACCAGGCCCGGATCGACGGCGCGTTGTGTTCCACGCGCGCCTCAAAGAGATGTCAGCACGCATTGACGGGGTCCGCTAGGACCGGTGCCTGCCAGAGTTGCGGGTTTGTCCGAAAGGTATACCGTGGCCCTGGCACACAGGCAACTGAAGGAACACGGGTGGGTTTTAGTCAGTAGAAGTCTGACACACCCTCCCGCTCCATCCAGACCGGGAGAAGTTATTTGTTAGTTTCCCACCCAAAAAAAAAAAGTCGACGTGGTCTAAAAATCGACCCCTATTAATTAATTTAAACAGAAGTTCAATCAAGGCTATCATCAGAAGTTCTGGTTGCAATGCAGCATTGAAAATCAGTACCTATCCTGTGGTGTTCCGTGTGGTGCCGGACGTAAAGAATAGCACCACCCCATTTCCTCCCGTGGGTGTCGTAAAAGGCGACTTAGGGATTTATTAGAGAACGGGCAGCAGCGTTCTCTATGCATTTTTAATACCATACTGCGATCGTCAACCCGCCTGCCAAGCGTGGCGATTATGGCAAACCCCCCAATTGGGGGAGGCCTATGTCCAGCAGTGGACGTCTTTCGGCTGAAATGATGATGATGATGACCTATCCTGTATTGTGGAAAATTGCCCTATCGATTTTCCATCATCACACCTAGTCGAAAAAAGCTTTAGTGTGGTTACAAATTTTTTGTTATAACAAAGAAACCGTTTGAAAATCAAAGAACGCGGAAATCACTATTATTGAACCGGATTTAGCTAGATTGATAGAAAGTCACCAGGTTCATCCATCACACAGTTTTTTTTTTAAATTCTCTTAACTTTGCGATTTTAATATATTTTTTTTTTTTTTAGTTTAAAAAAAAATAACGTTTATTAAATTTTGTTTGTTTCTTGCAAATTACGTAAAAATACTTAAGTAGGTAAGGTACCTTTAAGTATAATATTTTTACGAAATTTGTATTAATAATTATTATTTACACTTGATATTTACTGAATGTTATGTCTATTTATTTTGTTAAATTTTAATGAGAAAATGATGTCAAGTTTACTCACATTTTTTTTTAAATGGGTAAGTTTTTTTATCAATAGGAAAAACACTAGAGATAGGATTTTTAAAGTCTATGGGGGTCCGAGGTATCAGTTCATTTTGGAAAAAGGGTCTCCTGCCCAAAATAGTTTTGGAATCCCTGGTTTAGAGGATTGCTTCGATAACATTGATTGATGTTCGATTCGGCACGGAAGTGGCTGTGAATGCTGGTGGTGATTATTAATTGGTCTGATCATTAACATCCTATATTGCCTTTATCTTTCAGGTCCCTACCTCTCAGGATATCTTTGTAATGTGATAGGCAGAAAGCCTTGCCTTTATCTTGGGGGAGGTGTTCTCATGTTGGCCTACGTTCTACTGGCATTTGCCAGTCACATGGCCATGATATACGCAGGCCGCATTCTGACTGGAGTTGGCTATGGAGTCATATTTGTTACAAATCTTATCTACATTGGAGAGTTTGCGTGAGTACCTTTAATAAATAAATGAGACAAAGTGAGGAGGGGAATCTTTGACATGAGACTTTCACAAATTAAATATACCATTGATTGGTGTCAGTTGTGTTGGTGTTGTAAGAGGGTGTCTGTATGTTAATGAGTGCACGTGTATTTGTGAATTGTCAATGAGTGTACTTTGAGTTTTTATTTAAACTAAGAAATTTTGTATCATGTCATAGTTAAGTGTAAGAATCCACTTTGTTACCGACACTGTATTTTTTTTTTACTCCTAGGTATTGATTAGATTCAGTTTGTTTGATGTAAGTGAACATTGGTCGGATCTAATGCAGCATTGCTATTCTGTACAAATCTCACCGTGATAACTTAGGTGAAGTGAGTTTAAAATGAGCTGTCACTAATGTGAATCTCAAGCATCAGGTGGAATTACACGTCACTTCAAGCTCACTTCACCTAAGTTTTCATCGTGAGATTTTTACAGAATTGCTCTACAGGAGTGCAGCCGTAAGCAAGATACTCTGTTAAGGGAAGAAAGTTCGAAAATAGCAAAGTTGATTTCCTTGGTTTTTTCTATATTCTGCGTCAAAAGATTACGTTGTAGCCAATTTGCAACAGCCTTTAACCCGCCTTCAACCAGGGACTGTATTAATTTATATATTTTATTATTTATGCACACAAAGTTAAATACATAGAGATACGACATAATCATAATTTCAATACAAAGATACTGCTTATTTCCTAAGAAATTTCTTCCAGCAGACCTGTATTTTATCTCATGAAAAACTATCGCGATGTCAACAGCATATGTGAAAACTTTTGCCTGTGGGTTCTTGCTGCATAATCCATTTATATAAATAATAAAACGAGTGGGACCCATGACGCTTCCCAGGGGAACACCAAAATTTACGGTGGTTGGTTCGCTACAATATTCCCCTAGAACAACTCTTTGCGTTCTTTTACAAAGATATGAAGTAAACCAGTCCAAAGTAACGCCATGAACTCCCAGAAGTGACACTTTCTTGATCAGAATTTTCTTAGAGATCACATCGAAGGCGTTTGCAAGGTCTAGGAAGATGCCAGTACATACCTGTCCCTGACCTAGGTTCAGAGTTATAAAGCCGGCTAAGTCAGTAACTGTATCTTCCGTGGACCTGCCAAACCAAAAACTATATTGATTGTCCGACAGTAACTTATTTTTTTCCAGGAATGCCAGTAGCCTCTTGTTGACAACTTTCTCAAGGATTTTTGAGAGAGCTGTCAGCAGAGCTGGTAGTTGGCAATGTATTTAGGCAAAAGCAATCGCATTTTTCCCAACGAAAATCTGAGTAAAGATTCATATGGGGCACTGTCTAACTATTTCCTAGTCTTTCCTCCTGAAATATGTGGATGGATGATGAAAGTTATAAGAACAAGCCTTGCACCACCAATAAACGACCGATCCGACATTTGTCAGATTTAAAACACGTTATCAGTAAATATCACACCTGTGTTCGCCAAAGCGTTGAGCAGAGTTGGCAGCCCACTCACATAACGCCAGTTATGTTTTAGTCGTATGTAATAGGGGGTGATCCAAAGCCATCAACCGCGCACAAACCCAGACTCCGGGCTGCTACTGAAAAAATCTTCAAGGAAAATCCCAATAACACTTCACCCAACCTGAGGATCGAACTCGAGACCTTACGCAGCAGCATCAGCAGTAAATACTTCCTTATTTTTGCAGATCAACGAGAATTCGAGGGACACTGTTAACACTGACAGGATTTTCTAACACTTTGGGAACAGTGATAGTGTATTCAGTAGGACCATTTATATCTTACGCAGCAGTTTGTTGGCTAGGTGCGGCTATATGCGGTCTATACATAGTTGTAGTATTTATTTTCGTCACGGAAACAGCTGTTTATCAAGTTATGAAGGGTAAGAATTACTTTATTCTTTAGAGTGCGTATATTGTAATACATTTACATATTTTTATTCACATAATTGGATTCCCTGTGTAGATTCATCTATGATCATAATTATGAGAATAAAGTTATCTTAATATTTTCTAGATTGTCCTGGGTTACTTCTCTGTAGCAATACCTACTTACAACCTTTTGAATCTAATATAGTTACTATCCGGACTATCCTATTTGTTAAAAACCATTCCTACAGAACAAAAACATCGTAAACAGAATTATAGATGATGATGAATACCTAATATAACTGAGAAATAACCGTAAAATGATATAATTACAAGTTTTATTATTTTAGGAAAAAGAAAAGAAGCGATGGACAATCTTAATTCACTTGGCAGACAAGATGACATAGACGAAATAGTAGCTAAAGCCGAAAAACCGAAATCTAATATGGCTCAATTGACTGAAATGTACACGACCAGGTCAAATAGAAGAGCTGCTTTTATAATAATAGTATTAAACGTTATGCAACAGATGAGTGGAGTGATTGCTGTGATTTCCTTCGCCACGATAATTTTTGACATGACGGGATCAGATTTACAGTCGCATATATCCACTATTATTATTGGGGTCACCCAAATGGCCGCAGCAACTATTGCGCCTGTGCTTGTTGATCGAACAGGAAGGAAATCTCTGTTGTTGGTCACGACAGCAGCTTGTTCATTGAGTTTGGTAAGATCTTTGTTTTGTTTAACTTTAAACACTGGAAACAAAAATGTGTTAATTAGCAACCCGCACTGAACCCACGTGGTGGATTACTCGCAGAGAGGTGGCCTGTGTCCCAGCAGTGGAAATCCTATAGGATGATAATGTTTTATATATGCTACGTAACTTCAGAAATGTACTCCTGATGCTTAATTGATTTGCATCCTTAGGATTGATTTCCATGATTAATAAAGTAATATTGGCTATTTATGCCATGGGCCTATATATCTTATTCATCATCTTTCGGTGTCTCTTCAATCATTGAAGGTCGGCCATTAACTCTGAAAATGTCTCGTTGTCCTTTGCGAGATAGAACAGTTTAGCAACGTGACTCTGGTCCATTCGCGAAATTTTTACGACTTTTAACTTTGTCCAACACCGACTAGATCTTGGTCTACCTACCTTAATTGTTCTTTATAATTTTGCTTTCCTCATCTTTTAATGGTTATTTTTCAGGCTGCTCTTGGAACTTACTTCTTCTTGCACGACAATGGTTACGCAATCGCTGATGACTTACAATGGCTTTCGCTAGTATCACTGATGATGCTCTTCATTTCTTATTTTGGTGGTAAGTTTTTTATTAAATTAAATATCCTCATCCTGCCTTGCATTCTGCTCCTATATTCAGCGTTCTACTGCTTTAGACTGAGTTGATTGATTGAGGCGACCCACCTGACTGCTGTCCTATCTATGGATTTCTGAACTACAATATCAGTAGTAACGCGAGTTGTCGACGTTTAAGGTCGAGCAGGACTTAAGTCCTGAGTTGAGCTACATGATTACCGACAAATGCTTGCACTGACTGGACAGGTCCACTCAATTTGTGAAGCTCTCCTCAAAAGACCATTTCAGACATGGATCTGACCAAGATTATGTCTGGACTTTAAAAGAGACTTTGACTTCTGAGTTTGCTTCGCCATGTCTTTTCTGGGGTAGTCAGATAAGAAATGTTGACTTCATTTAGCTTATTTTTTAATATGACGTGTAAAAGTGATTCCAATATCCTATTTACAGAATAAACGATTTCATTTTATTTCTTAGAAATGGATTAAAATGACTAATTTGCCTGTTATTACACCAGCACCAATTTACCTATGCTTACCAGAACCAGTACTGATCCGGATGACCTCTTTTACAAAGAGCTCTTCAAACTACATACTTTATGCTAATCATGGCGTTTCTGTCCCCAGGCTTTGGCATCATCCCCAACACATTTATCGGCGAAATGTTCACAGACACCTGCAGAGGTTTCGGTGGTACGTTCACGGTGACCATCGGCTGGTTGTTCGGTTTTGGAGTAGCAACCGCATTCGGTTACATGTTGCCTGCGTGGGGACCTAGCGTTACCTTCTGGATATTTTCTGGCGCTTGCGCTTTTGCGTTCTTCTTTAGTGTTTTATTTGTACCTGAGACAAAAGGAAAAAGTCTGTTGGAAATTCAGGATATTTTAAGTAGATCTTGGCTGTCATATTATTGATTAAATGCTTATTTGCTGCACCGGTCGACGTCATCACGTCAACGCCGGCTGTCGCTGAAAACCAGCGATGGGGCTCTGTCTCGCATAGGGTCGCAGCATTATGCTGAGCGATGGCCGTTTTGCGTGTATGTGACGCATATTTTCCCCCAACTTATTATTTTTTGTGTTTGTGTTCTTTCTTTCCGTCATGTTTACCGCAAATAAATGTAATGTTTTTTTTTTTTTTTCTCTGTTTCTGTATTTCTTTTACAAAGGAATAAGTAAGGACCGTAGTAGATGGCGTTCGGTAGTTCCTATCTACCCTTATGGGAAAAAGGCTTGAGTTTATTTAGGTATTTAGGTATGTACAAAGACCAACACGGATCATCTGCAAATGTCAATTTATTAGCGCATTATTTACATCATCAGATCAATTGGAAAACGTTAACTTCCGGACAAGGGCTTCCTAGGCCCTGCTTCGCTAAGGGCTTTATCACACTAGCGAGTTGCGAGCAAGTGGAAAGCGGGGCGAGTGCGCAGCGAGCTCGCCGCGAGTTCGCAACGCCACGAACACGCCGCGGGTGCGCAGCGAGCTCGCCGCGGGTGGGCAGCGAGTTCGCGGTGTACGATCCGCGTTTTGTACATTCAGTGCCAGTTGTACGTTCAGTGCCATTCATAAAATTGCGTCGACAGTGCCGTTCGCCGCGAGCTCGGTACGCACCCGCGCCGTCATCGCGGTGTGTTCGCTTCGCACACGTAGTGAACTCGCGGCGAGCTCGCTGCGTACTCGCCCGCTTTCCACTCGCTCGCAACTCGCTAGTGTGATAAAGCCCTAAAAGAAGGTTAATTTTATTTCCAAGAAACTACTTTTGACTAATACCCTGCGTTTTTTTGTTTCGTTAGCTAGACGTCATAATGTCAAGCAAGTGTCAAGCTTACGTCTAGTTTATTCCGCCAATTTCATGATCCTTGCCAAAACCTGTGGCCAAAATAGTGTTATTTTACGAGATTTCAACTTGCAAAGCTTAAATAGGAATTTATTGACAACGCAATACGTACAACATTGAAGACATAGGTAAATAATATTGTTTTACTAGGTAATTAAATAGATAATGGGACTTGGATTATCTTCTGAACGAAGATTACTATTTTTATCAGGGTATTTGGTCCAAATGCTGCCCAGAATTGGAAATATAGGGAAATAAATAGACAGCCTCTGAAAATTCTTATAGTAAGGTAGTTAATTATTACTTTATTCGTAAATATACGACTGCAATGATTAAGGAAGAGAATAATTTTCGACTGTTGGTCAATGGCGTGGACTGTGACCTGAGCATAAATAAACTTCCGCTTTTTCTCCATGGGGCTAGGCAGAAATTACAGAACGCTACCTGCTACCGGTCCTTCCCTGTAGTCAAACTATTTTGTGCAACTGATTTGACCTCAAGATGGATCTTTTCCCGTGGTCAAACTACTCAAATGATCCCCCCTGTATGTATATAAAGTTTGACTATAGTGTACAGTTATGATTAAAATTAAAACCGTAATATAATTTGTTCGAAGTAATATAATAATGTTCCAAATTATTAAATCACAGTTACCAGAACGGTCCCCTAAGAAAGTTCATTTGGACTTTGTAACTGCAGCTGCAAATACATGAATTCCAGAAACCAAGTTGGTTTTATCATCGGTTTCTATCATTTCACAAATTCTCAAAATAATCTCAGTTCTCAAAACGTTCCCATTTTTGTAGGTACGCCATCTGTAATACTGCCGCGTAGATACATATTTCATATCCATTTTTGATTACTAATAATTTGAAATTCAACGACGAACCAATATGATAGTCGATGTCAATAGTGAACGACGCGATGCTTGACATTTGGCATTAGTTTTATCTTTGACTGTACACACCTTAGACTACGCCGAGCGCACAGTGGCGCCCTCATCGATTTTTCGGTGATATCCTTGCCTTCGGCCCTTCACCAGTCGGAGTGCTGAACTCGCTCGGTACATAAATTCGAGATGGTTAAAATAAACTCACACTAAGGCCTCTGGTCATACACGCACGCCGGTTGCGAGTACTACGCTCCTGACCTTTCTGAAGAACGTCACAATATGGTCACTATAATGTATTCTAGAGCGTCTTATGAAAGAATCGTAGCAGGTGGCATTCTGTAGTTTCTGGCCATGCACCTTGGCCATGAAGGCGTGATTTTATGTATGTAATATATATACAATGTGTATTGTTTATATGTTAAATTAGTTATAATGATTGTAGGCTAAAATTGTGGTCACATTACAAATCAACACACGCACACAATCGCACACGTATATGGGTCTAGCCTAGTAGGTACTTCGCCCATTTTGTTTTGTTTTGACTGTACAGTGGAAGTGTGACTGTAATTTAGAAAGATTAAATATTTTTTGGAATAAAAAAATATCTATCCCAATAAAAATGACAGAAATCGAATCAGTGCGGCGTGATTTTACGTATGTATATGTCGCAGGGAAATGAGGATATCAGGGATTTCACGAAATACCGGTAGATGTCGAATATCCTTGTTTATTACGTCTTCTTACTAAAAGTATCTAGTGATATGACAAAATACCAATTTATCGTCAGTGATATGTCGTTTCACAAAACTAAATCTAGTAAAATGTCAGAAAAGCGGATACGCCGAATAAAAATCGAGCCATGCATTTCTCTAGCTCGCTCTAGTACCCACACGGGCACTAGTGGGAGTACTTTCCTGACATTCTCATTTCCCTGTGACATATACATACGTAAAATCACGCCGTACTGATTCCATTTCTGTCATTTTTATTGGGATAGATATTTTTTTATTCCAAAAATTATTTAAACTTTCTAAATTACAGTCACACTTCCACTGTGCAGTCAAAACAAAACAAAATGGACGAAGTACCTACTAGGCCAGACCCATATACGTGTGCGACTGTGTGCGTGTGTTGATTTGTAATGTGACCACAATTTTAGCCTACAATCATTATAACTAATTTAATATATAAACAATGTTTTATACATATTACTAAAAAATTATGATTTTAACATAATAATATAATTTGGGTGTTTCGTGGTGTTAATTCCGGCACATATTCTATGTATGTATAAATTCAGTTTGCTATAATAAATCACGATCAGACTCTTACATTCCTCAGGTACTTATAAGTTGATTCTGGGCTGTATTTAGACCAGACCATGCCAATCTTCTATCACTTTTGTTATGATTTACAGTCAAATTAATGTGACTCTTTGCTATATTGTGACTGTTTGCTATAATGTGACTCTTTGCTATAATGTGGTTCTTTGCTAACCAATTTTGTCTTATTGTATTTATTACTGGTATTAAAACTTTTACAAACGGTATGATTGCTGATTGATTAAATAACAATGATTTGACTACTTTGAGATGAAAATCAGCTCAAGCACCACAATTTCCGAAGGCGACCTATCAATCCAGTCTATCAGTAAGCAATATAAAATCGCAGGATGCTGTGAGTACGAACATTTACCTATTACTTTAAAACTCGATAACATTTATCGATAATTCCATATCTGTTTATTTCTCTATCTTACTAATCTATACTAATATTATAAAGCTGAAGAGTTTGTTTGTTTGTTTGAACGCGCTAATCTCAGGAACTACTGGTTGAAATTGAAAAATTATTTTTGTGTTGGATAGTCCATTTATTGAGGAATAATATAGGTTATATAACATCACGCTACGACTAATAGGAGCGGAGCATAAATGAAAAATGTTGCAAAAACGGGAAAAAATATTCCTTTTTGAGAACTTCTGTTGCGTGCGCTGCGTAAACGGTTTAAGTTACGCAAATATCATGTATGATGGAATTGTTCCTCTTTAAATATTCTAAAAAAAAGTCCGCGACAGCATACTTATGTCTATCTTTTAAGATTGACTCACTATAACCTTTTTTTATGGTAATCAAATTTGTTCGAAATTAATGTATTATTTGCGAAGCAGTTTTCATAAACATGGTATTAATTCTTATCCAAATAAATACGTTATTCATCACAAGTATTTAATTTTGACAAATTTGCCCTTACATCATTTCATTTCAATGTATATCTTAGGAGATATAACTGTTTTATAATAACTCCGCAGCAAAATAATGATCAACTCTGCGAGGTAGTCTATTCTAAAGCTGAAGAGTTAGTTTTTAGGGTTCCGTACCCAAAGGGTAAAATGGTATGTCCTTCTCCATATCCCAGGCTATATCTCTGCCAAATTTCATGACGATCGGTTCAGCGGCTTAGGCGTGAAAACGTAACATACAAACAGACAGACAGACAGAGTTACTTCACACTTATAATATTAGTATGGATAGTATGGATGGTAAGGAACCCTTCGTGCGCGATTCCGACTCGCACTTGGCAGGCTTTTTTGTTTTTGAACTCCTAATCTCTGGAACTGAGAGTTGGATTTGAAAAAATCTTTTTGCATTTTACAGAACAATTCTTGAGGAAGAATTACATTCCTATTAACTAGGACATAATTTTTTTTTAAATGAAAGTTTAAGCGAAAACGAAGTAAAAGCACGGGCAGGCAATGTGATGCGACGGGGTGGGTCGGGGGAGCAAGAAATTTCACGCGGACGAAGTCGCGGGTAGAAACTAGTTATGGTAAAGCTGAAATGTATCTATTTAAAAAAATATGTTCGCATTTGATAGCCTAGTTCTTGAGGAAGGTTGTAGGTTATTGAAAATCACGCTTCGACACTAAGGAGCCGATCAAAAAGACAAAAAGTAAGAAAGAACGCTTAGCGAAAACAAGGTAATAGCGCGGGCAATGCAATGTGACGCGGCGGGTCAGGGGAAAACGAAATTTCACGCGGACGAAGTCGGCGGCAGAGACGAAGCTAGTTAAAATTCCAACAATCATGTCCACAAAAGCCTCTAGGGCTTTTGTGGACATGATATTTATTAAGATTTGTTACTGTAGTTGTAATGGCAATCATGTAATTTTTTTTAACACATTGATTGCCACCGCGGTCACCGGTGACCGCTAACAATAGTTTTTCTATTGTGTCTGTTGTCTGGCAGTCAAAGCCTTAAATAGGTTTTCATTTTGACATATATTTTTTTAAATCTTATAAATAGATTATTTTCTATTTTGTGTAGGCCTAGTAGATTGTATATTTGTTGAGAATTTTCTATTTTGTTAATTACCTACCTGGTACTTGTAGAAACGAAGTACTTGGCCTACAATGCCAATTATTTTTAAAAGAATAACCGTAGAGTTTCTTGCCGGCTCTTCTCCATAGGAAACGACCAATTGGAACAGTGCACCTAGCTTCGGACGTTTCATAAGTGCCCATGTAGGTTTATGTGAAATAAAATATTTTGATTTTGATTTGATTTTATAATTCTGTAAAGTCATATTTCTTACGGTCACGAATCATATTTTAGTCAACATAAAACCTGACACTAACCTGCAAATAGCAAAAAACTTAAGAAATTTTAAATTTCGCGGGCTACCTTAGCGCATCCCCCTTAATATAGGTCATAAGTTATAAGTCAGTTATTCGTTTAACATAGGTATGTACAATAATAATGGTATAAAAAATATAATAGAGAGTGCGCTATGTTATGCCAGAGAGCGTACAAATGTTTTGAATCAATAATATTACAAGCAATCACGATAAAAACACAATTAAACAAATATAATCACACATTTCATAATACGAATTCAGTAATCAAAATTATAGCAATAGAAACCAATGTCAATAAAAAATATGATTATATCATGTCTTTGTGTGTGTGTGTTTCTTTTGGTTGTAAAGGTCTGTAATTATACCAATACTGGCACCAAATACACACAAGGACGGTACGACGGACGAACCGACGGACTGTTTAAACAGAGACACGTCGATTGTTTTAAGGATTAAGCAGATACGCGAATATTCGCGTCAGTTTGAACACCTGTAGCTCTACCATGAGTTTGCACAGCCAATACTCGCTAGCGTCTCCGTAAATAATATGTATGAAATACTGTACAGCGCCCCTAGCGGTCACTGAAAGAATTAAAATGCGTACCATGAGCACTATAGATTTCAATAGGTAAGAAACCTAACGTAATCTATTCGATAGTCACTAACGTTTTTCAGCTGTCGCCATACAAAACGGCACCATGAGTCACTAATTTCACAAACGCTATCGAAAAATACGCTTACGATAGTAGTTACGTAACTCATTAGCTTTTTGAGGTGTGAAACGTAGGTTTACATTAAAATTATATACGTTTTTAATCCATTAGAGACTAAATAATGTCTGGAAGAGCTTATTAAGCATGGAATATGGGTTGAGGGGCCACTATTTGGTAATTTCGTAACTTTCAGTTTTAAAAGAAATTAACATAAAGTAAAAACACACCTTTCCATGAACTCCACCAACAATTGAAATTGTCCTCATTGTAATATTCAATTTTTTCTAAGATAAATCACTTTTAAAAATAAAAAACGCCGCGAACCGAGTAATTCAACAACTCGACCCTACACATGGTCAGCAAAACTACAAATTGAATAGACGATAATGACATATTATAAGGAATAAAAATTCAATAACAACTAAATAACTTACGTAGTCCACGAACCGCCAACCTTTCTGTTTAGTCGGATTATTTCGTGGTATTGACTGTCATTACATTTTTAGCCGTTCTCGCTTCTTATCACTGAGAAAGAAAGAAACAAAAAAAGACGTGTGGCACTCAGGGACTGCCGCGGTAAAGCTATTGCATAGCATTTTGTATCAACTTATGCAATTATAATTATTTATTTATTTTATTTATGCAGTATTTCTTTTTCTTTGATATTAATTCAAGTTACACTTTTTGAGCGTGGTGACCGATAAGAAAGTAAATTCAATCCATAATCGGCCCAGAACTTTGGAGAACCGTTTAAAAGTGGTTTTTATAAGCTATGAAGAACGTTAATGTTTAATGTTAATTCTAGCTAGGAGAATCATAAACACGAGTAAAATTATTGATTTATAAATAAATTGCTCACATACCTCAACAACCTTTCAAAAACTTTTGAATTACGATGCCTGCCATCTAGTGGATAAAACCGACAACAAAACACAACTGAGACCACCAACAGAGCAACGCTTGTCTCGATTACGAATCACAAGCCACGCCAATGTCACCTCTATTTAGTTAGTTCTACCTGCGATTACTAGATGGCGTTGCGTTGCGCGGTAAATCCACCACAGAGTTTCGTAGAGTCGTACAATACGTCTAATCGCACGCACACAACGCCGTGTCAAAGACTGCCGAACTGAAACGACCTTAGACGATGCACGGCCTTCAAGCCACACCTCCGTGCCCGTCGGAGTGGGGAGCGTGAGGTTTTTTCGTTACGGAGTTTCTGGATTCGGTCCCCGCGCTCAAGGCCCGCGATAGAAGCTATGCAATAGCTTAAAACATAGGAGTGAAATTAGCTAGACGACACGATCTATCGAGCTTACGTTAGCGCCCGCGTAAGACTCCGTAAAACTCATGGTGCAAGCATTATCGAAATATATTCGATCCACGTTAATACGTTAGCGAGTTTAACGATAGCGAGTAAGTTTTCGATAACAACTCATGGTAGGGGTACTGCATACAAAATAGTTGACACATTTGGCGCAGGCGAATTTCATTCCGCGTCCCGCATTGGATACACCTTAGTTTGACCAGAGCTAAACACAGCAACGCTACTTGGTAGTGAAAAGGTTTGGTTGTAGTATTATCCCAGAAGGACTACTTTACGAAGAGTTCTTCTAATACGACAATAATCAAACTCAAATAATCAGAGAGCTCACGAAGGGAAAGAAAATTTATCTGAGTCGCTGTAGCCGGATACAGCGAAGAGGACTATTACCCGACTTCGTCAGCGGGAAATTTCTTGTTTTAACATTAAATGTATTCTATGAAACTCGGGAATACTGTAGCTTCTCATGAGTTCCGAAGTAATCTTTGGAACTCCTAATTCTATTAAAGATCCGATTGACGGAAATTCTAAAAAAAATTGTGAATTTGTCTTTGGTAAAATTTTTGTATATTTTTTTATTGTAGTGTTTTTTTTTTTTTTAGTATAGATATACGAGTACATTCATTTAAGGTCTTCCCAATTCCAGTGTACATAGGACAGTTGCTAGTTGGCTATGTGCTTGGCTGGACAGCACCAATTATTCCCAAACTCCAAGACACTAACCGGACACCGTTGGACTATATCCTAACTGATTCGCAGGCGTCTTGGGTTGGATCCGTTCTCTACTTTGGATGCACCTCTGGTATTATTTTGTGATGATTTTGGTTCAGAAGTAAATTTTTGGACAAACATTGAGACTGGTTATTTTTTTATTTTGTATTTTATGACAGTTTTTTTTTTGTATTTTATTATTCTTTTAACACCAAAATCATCATTCAGGCCTTCTCCTAATTTATTTAGAATCGACATACTGTTTCTACCATACACCTCTATAAGCCCTCATCTCGGAATTCTCTTCCTCCCTAGCTACATCATCGATCTGGAGACCATACGCTAAAAGAAACATCTTGAGAATTTTTTTTCTTAAAATTCCAGAATCTCCAAAACGATTTTTTTTTTGTCAGAGGTGGCTTTTGCCCTGCAGTAGGACATCTTTTTTATCCTCGACTTAGCAAAATGCAAAACGCAAGTTGCTCTAAGCAAAAAATGCCCTTACCTCGTAGGTCACAAATCAAATCAAATCACCAATGAGGAGTCAGACAGCACTAATATTTCAATGGTGGTTCGTACACGACGTGACTTACTAATTGTGATTGGTCGCAACGTATACAGACCGCCACTACTAGTGCCGTAACATTCCAGCTACTTATTGGTGATTTGTGTTTAGTTATACCATTTTACTTTGCCATAGCAGTTACCACGATCGGTAATTCATGTCAGAGAAACGTTAGGTCTCTCTCTCTCGTTAGCATCAGCCTTATTTTAAAGTACTGTGGGCGTACTGTGGGTAGTGTTGGATTTACTCAACCTAGGCTGATAATCAGCACTTCAAAATTACATAAGACAGTTCCTCAAAACGTCCGCCCTTCACCACTTCCCAGTGCTTTAGCTCGGAAGAAGAAGTGGCGCAACAAACTCCCCAGCAGCACAGCTGTCTGTTTAGTTAGAAGAACTTGATTCTATACAGTAGTGGGTATGCAAAGTAATTAATGTAGGTACACGACACAACTATACCGAACGCGCAATAGTTTCTAGACGACTTCACTGCTTGACCGCTACCGACCAACTTCACTTGTCGAATGTGCGGTGATCACTTGCCACCGGTCGAGCGTTATGTTGTAGAATCTGTCATGCTCCGCTAGGCAGCGCTGGCGTTCCGATTAGTCAAGAATCGATGGCGCGAACTTCAATAACTCCATCGAACGCCACTAGGTGCCGCTGGTGTACCGGATACAATTCGTCTCCGAAAAATATACTATGGCCTTCATTTCCAGGTCCTTACATCTCAGGATACCTCTGCAACGAAATTGGTAGAAGACCATGTCTTGTCCTTGGAGGTGTAATTTGTTTAATGGGTTTCACGATCCTAGCGATGGCCATGGATGCAGGATGGATATACCTAGGACGAATCATAACCGGACTTAGTAACGGCATATTGTTTGTTACAAATCTGGTTTATATTGGCGAGATTGCGTAAGTTTCCTTTGAATAGCATAACAAGCCTATAATTTTCTCACTGCTGGGACACAGGCCTCCTCTCTGTGAGAGGGAGTGGCCCATAATCCACCAAGCGGGCCCAGTGCGGGTTGGTAGATATCACATGTCTTCGGTTTTTTTCTTCTAGGACATGCTGATTTCCTCACGATGTTTTCCTTCACCGTTTTGAGAACAGTGGTGATGAAATAATTTACACAAAGTAAAGCGCCTGGCTGGGATCGAACTTACGACCTACTCGTAAGTCATAGCCGTTACCACTGGGCCACCACAACGCAAAAATTAAGTTGAACTCAACTGAGTTCAACTTAATTTTTCCTAATCCATATCCATACTAAATATTATAAATGTGAAAGTAACTCTATCTGTCTGTTATTTATTTATTTATTTATTTATATAATACTTTAGCACAAAAAAAAATGTACAGAGGCGGACTTAATGCCATAGGCATTTTCTACCAGTCAACCTTTGGGTGGAGCAGAGACAAACAGTGGTAGGTGCAATTATGAAAATTGGAGGAATAATTGTATACATACCTTAACTATAAATAAGATATATACAGGGTGTTTGGCAGAACGTTGAACATACGAAAATGGTGGATAGGTGGGGTCATCTGCTACTTACTCAGCCCTAATTTATTTGGCCCTGGCCCCCTGAATATAAAAAAAAAATTTGTTTGCTTTCTTTTAGTTTCACCACTTTCTTAACTTTAAAGTGTATTTTTTTATTAAAAATGGGTAAAACAGGCAATATTTTAGTTTATTTTTTTATCTTTAATATTGGCAGATTCTTATAAAATTATTGCTTTATTCAAATGTTAGCTAGAAAAAAAGTTACGACTCCTCAAACTTACAGAAAGATGTAATAAATAAAAATATTGCCTGTTTTACCCATTTTTAATACAAATTACACTTTAAAGTTAAGAAAGTGGTGAAACTAGAAGAAAGCAAAAAAATTTTTTTTTTAATATCCAGGGGGCCAGGGTCAAATAAATTAGGCCTGAGTAAGTAGCAGATCACCCCACCTATCCACCATTTTCGTATGTTCAACGTTCTGCCAAACACCCTGTATACCTAATTATTTATATAAATATAAGAACAAATAAATACACGAATATACTAAAACTAATAAAACAAACAATGGGATAACATTTCCGTTGTTATGATACTGCCAGCTTCTTACGAATGTGCTCGCGAACTTTAACCTTAAAGGATAATCGGTTGGTTACCATCCTGATTTCCTGGGGGAGCGCATTCCACAGAGAGATAGATTGAATGAAGAAAGAAGAGTGAATGAAGTCAGTGCGGTGAGTAGGACATTGAAGAAGACGATTGTGTGATGAACGTAGATTTCTATTGTGGTGTTACGTTTTCACGCCTAAACCGCTGAACCGCTGTCATGAAATTTGGCAGATATATAGCCTGGGATATAGAGAAGGACATAGGCTACTTTTTTACGCGATAACTGACATCCACGCGGGCGGAGCCGCGGGCAAAACCTAGTGCATAATAAAATTATATTATACTTATAAGCACTTGTCCCACCGTGTGATTAACGAGAAGCCAGTACAGCTACCAAACGAGTTGGCTAGCAAGGAGCAGCGAGTGCGCGGCGGTGACGAGTGATAACTCCCTGGTATGCATATGTACCAAGAGTGAGTCTCTCGGCGAGTGTTCTACCCGCCAAACAGGCGTCACTGAGCGAGTACTTTCTTTGATAGCTCTTGTCGCTGTGAGAAACGAGTACTCGCCGGAGGTCTGAACAGTCAGCGATCAACTATTAATATATGTATCTCTTTTACTTACACGGGACCTACAATATATTTTACGTTTCTTGAGCGAGAAAATCGTTGATAGCTAGTGGCTTCCTCGTCGGCGGGGGGACAGATGCCATAAGGTAGGAAATGTTTAAGAATAATCATAAAGCTGACAGCACAATTAATTTCTCAATCAAAAATGGCACATCTAGCCGGCGACTACTCGTATTATATACTGGCTGCACTCTAGAATAGTTTATTTTTATTAACGTTGAACATAAGGCTAATGAGATAAGAGACAAGGGCAGCCTAGGAAGCGCTGATTAAATGACATACAAGCAGTAGTAGGAAAACAATGGACAAAGGAAGCCGCAGACAGAGAAAACCTTTGCCTCCTCTAGCTTGTTCCAGTTCGGATATACACCCGAGAAAGGTTTCCTATCCCTTAGATGTGTGGCGGTATGAACAACGCCACATGCGAACTATGCATCAAAGACCTGACGTCACAAATCCTGCATCGTGCTATCAGAGTTTACCGCGCGACTAGCATATATACAACATCCCAACATCAACCGTTGGGCAGTTGCCCACCAGACAGAACACCCGTCTGGTCGGAGGATCCTCCCTTTACTATAGAGTATGAGTGAACTTTACATCCTGTTCCTCATACCTCTAAAGATGTAGAAATATAGATAAGATATAAGAAAAAAAAACAGAAACAACACAACTGAAAATAAAAACTAACTTAAACATTTCTATATTAAAAAGTGCATTGTACATATTGGTAAGGTGTTATATTATAATATGCTACATTAAGAAATGAAATGTTAATATTGTGTGGGTAAGGAGATTAAAAAGCTTTTTTTATTTTATTTATAACGTTGAACATTGGAAATACTGTTGGAACTGCTACAACTGTCCAGCTTTAAAACACTATGAGCACAAAAGACACGCTTGACATAAAATATGAAGACATGTGAAATCTACCAACTCGCACTATACCAACGAGACCATTTCTTTTCTTCTTTTTTCAGGTCTACACACATCCGAGGCATATTGCTGACCCTAACAGGATTATTTACTACATTGGGCACTTTACTAATATATTCGGTCGGTCCATTTGTGCCTTACCAGGTGACATGTTGGCTGGCTGTGTTCACAGCTGGTACATACCTTTTCTTATTAGTTTTCATAGTACCAGAAACACCTGTGTATCAAGTAATGAAGGGTAAGAATTTTTTATTCTTAGGAACCATGTATCACCATTATTAACCAAACACCTCGAACCAGAGATACCAGTTTCATTAACTATTTCTGCTTTGCCTCGCATTCAATGTCTTCCAAGTGTCCAACCACTAGGTAACTATCCTAATCGGTGCATAAATGGCTGTCTAACATAATATCATTACTAGTACAGTCGATGACCTTGAGATGTCCTAGCGTGGTACAGAGTTTCAATAGAATAGACGCCAGCTTATACTGGTTTCGTTACCACTGTCATGAAGCCTACTGTACAGCTTTGAGGAAGTCTGTTGTATCGTGAGGGAATCATTACTTGGTTGTCTATTGGTGGAAAGTTAAAAATAATTAACTTCTTTCTACTGACTTGAACCACACAGTGACTGTCAGTAATACATTCCAAGAGAGCTCCGAGATATTTAGTGGACCGTAGCCACACGGGAGCTACCCTCTTTAGCACAAACAAGAAAAAAAACCCACAAAGTAATTATTTGGTTTTTGCCTTTTCAAGAGACAAATCGTATAGACGATAACGATGACAAATATCAACTATTTAAATGAAATAGAGCCCTCGACCAAGATTAAAAAAATTACCTTCATATTTTAGGACATAGGGGAGAAGCAATTGTAAATCTCAGAAGTCTTGGCAGGAAAGAAGACTATAACATCATTGATGCTGCAGCAAGTGACCGGCCAAAATCAAATACCGCTCAAATGGCAGAGATATTCACAATCAAGACTAACAAAAAAGCTTTATTTATAATAATCATATTAAATATTTCACAGCAAATGAGTGGATTCATTACTGTGATTTTCTTCGTCACAACTATTTTTGATTTGACTGGGTCAAGTCTAGAATCTCATATATCTACAATTATTGTTGGTATAACTCAAGTAGTAGCGGCTTCTATTACTCCATTTTTTGTTGATAGAACTGGAAGGAAATCTCTATTGTTATTTTCTACGGCTGGCTGTTCAATAAGTTTAGTAAGTATCATTATTTCTTTATTTATTTTATTAAGAACTCTAATATTCTATACTCCATTTATTATAACATTAGACAAATAACTGTTCTCACCCTTTCGTTATTTCGATCTAAACGTTTAATAAACTCCGTTATTTCACGATAAATACAAAGCACTATAATCTATTTACCATTTACATTAAAAAAAAACTCTAAAGTGCAGTATTTTCAACAATATTACACAATAACTGTCGTTATTTAGCCGTTATTTGTCTAATGCTATAATAAATGCAGTATAGATCACGTCTTTGCTTATACACGACGAACCGATTTAAAAAAATATAGCTTCTCTGTATATTTGGAATTTTAATCAACGATATGGCTAAATGACATATCAAAGCCTCTCCGTGCCTCGGAAAGCCCGTTAAGCCGTTGTTCCCGACTGTCATTCGTATGTCTTCGACAGTCGTTACGTGTAGTCAGAAGCATGTTACCCAGTAACTGGGTAAGATCGGAAAGGTAGTCGCTCCATGTAAAATACTGGTATTCAGCTGCATGCGGCCCCGATTGAATAATGAAAATATCTGTTTTAATTTTGATAATGTTTTATTCTACACGCCTACCGCTTAAGTGTGACGGTGCTTAAGGTAGCTGCGCGGTGAAGGACGGGTGTGGTGGCATACTCAGCTTTGCTTAAAACTGAATAGTTTTTGGCTGGGCAAAGAAAGAAGTAGCTTGGCAATCTTGGTTTGCATGTCGACACTTGTCTTGACTGGCGAAAGCAGGTCACGACTGTCAGTAAAAAAGTCACCGGAACGTTGCGGTAGCTCTATCGGTTGAAAAACCTGCTCCCATCACACATAAAGGCAATGCTTGTACAATCCCTAATCTTTCCCATAACTGACTATGGTGACGTGTGTTACTATGACCTGAATGCAGATCTCCGCAATAAACTCGACCACCTTCTAAATAACTGCATTCGATCCGTTTACAACCTTCGTAAGTATGATCATGTGTCCGCGCACCGATTGGTTTTAAAATAGTTGCCCATTCGTCAGCGCAGAGAGTTGAGGGCCTTGTCTATGTTGTTTTCCATACTCGATACCACTTCTCCTTCTTACCTGACTTCCCATGTTCAATACTTATGCTCTGCCCATAGTAAAAATCTTCGTTCCATCAACAATCGTCTTCTACGATGTCCGTCTCACCGTTCTGATTTAATTCACTTTTCTTTCTTTGTCCAAGCAGTCTTTCTTTGGAATGCGCTTCCTCTGCATATCGGGATGGCAACCAGTCCGTTATCATTTACAGTGAAGGCACGTGAACATATTCGTAAGAAGTTGGCTGAATCAACCCAGCGCTGATTCGTTTTCTCCCCTACCAATCGTTATTTCACCTGACACTGTTTATTTTGCTTATATTTATGTATGTATGTATCTATGTGTTAGTATAAATTAATTTTTCCGTTTTCGAGTTATCTATCTCTTATGTTGCACCTGCCAAGTTTTGTCTCTGCATCACCCTAAGGTTGACTGGTAGAGAATGCCTCAGGCGTTAAGTCCGCCTTTGTACAGTATTTTTTTACTTGTGCATAAAGTTTTAATAAATACAGTAGCCGTATTCGTGAAGTTGCTAGATGACGTGGCTAATCCAACTGTCAAAATATGAGAATATCTTTGATATTTGAATTAGCAATATGAAAAACGTTACTGCAAGCACTTTGTTGCCCACCGTTCAGTTCCCTCAGGCACCGACGGTAGACCTGCAGCAGAACTTTTTCTTTCCAGCTTGTGCTTGGTATTTATTTCTATCTATACAAGACTCAGAATCCCGCCGCTGAAAAATTACAATGGCTTTCGTTGTCGTCACTAATATTTTTCTTCGTATCATTTAATATTGGTACGTTCATGTTTATATTATTCTTCTTCTCTCTGCACTGTGTAATTGTTTGATTGTTTGTTTGATTTTGTGTTGAATGAAGCACTTACTACACAACTGCACCAAAAACAAGTGCGTGCAAGCTGTAAATAGTACCGAATGCATCTTCAGTGTTATTGTAGTTACTATGATAAGGCATGTGCCCGTGCGTGCGTACGAAGAGAGAAGCGAGTAGAGCTTGGGATTAAAAACGAGTTGGCGAGAAATGAGTAGCGAGTGTGATCAGTCAACAATCAACTAATAATATACAGGTTGGCGCTTTAGTTACCTGCATCAGTCAAGGGGGTGATTCTACTCGTCATACTAAACAACTTTCGCTATTAAACTCATATCCGACTCGGAGAAGAAAAGAACAAATTCCTATACAACAGTAGATAGAAAATTTTGATGCATCTGTTTATTTTTTTTTACGGATAGAATATGAGTCTCATAGCAAAAGTTGTTCTGTATGACAGGTAGGATCATCCCCTTAACAAATGCAAGTATCTGAATTGCCTCCCTTTAGATATGTATCTATTTTGCTTACACCGGACCTACAATCATTTGTACGTTTACGAACGAGAAAATCGTTGATAGCTAGTCGCTTCCTCGTAGGCGGGGGGACAGATGCCTTACATAGATATTACTTAATTTTTCATTTACACTTTCATTCTTCCATTCATGCACGACTTCATCTGCTCCAGGTTTTGGCATCATCCCCAACACATTTATCGGCGAGATGTTCACATCCAACGTAAGAAGTTTCGGGTCATCGTTCACAGTATCCGTCGGTTGGATCTTTGGTTTTGGAGTATCAACTGCGTTCGGTTATATGGTGCCGGCTTGGGGCGCTCATTCGACGTTTTGGATTTATTCAGCTGCCTGCGCCTTTGCATTCGCCTTTACCTTTTACTATGTACCAGAAACGAAAGGGAAGAATCTAATGCAGATACAAGAAATGTTAAGTAAATGATTGTTTGTGTTTTGTTGTTTGGAGTTTTATTTTGAGTAGTATATGATTTTCCTATTTACCATTACCATACCCTTTAGGCCATACCGTGTGGTGCCGGACTTAATAATTAGCACCATCCTATTTCTCCCGTGGGTGTCGTAAAAGGCGACTAAGGGTCTTACTAGAGAATGGGCAGCAGCGTTCTCTATGCGTTTTTAACACCATACTGCGATCGCCAACCCGCCTGCCAAGCGTGTCGATTATGGCAAACCCCCTCAATTGGGGGAGGCTTATATCCAGCAGTGGACGTCTTTCGGCTGAAATGATGATGATGATGACCCTTTAGGCGCCAAAGAAAGTAGATCCAAAATAAATTCTTTCGAAAGTTAAGATAATTACGTATATAAAATATTTAATTACTCAAAATACATTGAATATCAGTAAAGATCTTGTCTTTAGTCTCGGGAAAAAGAAAAAAAAACGGCAGACAAAACTGAACACGAAACCGCTAAAACTTACGGTAGAATAGACCCAAAAAATGGTATGGGTACCCAGAGCGATGATCAAATACCCAAAGGTAGTAGAGATGAGCGAGCCGCGAAGAATCAACTCGTTATCAAGATAAGGTTCGAATTTGGACCAAGAAAGAAATGTTTCAGTCTAACGTACGACGTTAGACTGAAACATTTATTTCATTAAAGTGCCAGGGATGAAGCTGAAACCTGACGAATAATACAAATTTTCAGTAACTCCTAAGAGTCAGTCTTAGGAGTTACTGAACATTTGTATTATTCGTCAGGTTTCCCTTTGACCTGGCCACGAGCAACACGATTAAGCGACACATGTCCTGCGACAGCAACTTAGGTGAAAAAAAAAAATGGCTTTTACAGCAAGCCACGAGTCACCGCGACGCGACCTGCGGACTACACTGCAGAAGATGGTTGTGACGCGCGCGCGTCATGCTTCACGCAAGTCACATCGGTAGAGGCCGCGAAAGGGCCTTATAGTGTACGGCCTGAGTGAAAAAGCGTCCAGTGGAGTGCTCAGCGTTGCGTGCAAGCGGTGAAAAAGGGTTCGCCGAGTACTGCACGCTTAGCGTTCGTGTGAGCCGGTCACATTTTTCATCATGGCATCAGGGTCATACGATATCAGAATCTATCTATCTATGACTGACTGACTGACTCATCAACGCCCAGCCCAAACCCTTGGACCTAGAAAGCTGACATTTTGCACATAGGTTGCCTTTATAATGTGAACAAGGAATAAGGAAGGATTTTTCGAAATTCAACCCCTAAGGGAGTTAAATATGGGATGAAAGTTTGAATGGAAAATCGTCATTTTTGTAGTTCAAACCATGAAAATTTGTATTTAGCCTTTTGTTTGGTAATTAATAATTACATGTACCAGCGTTTTTGAAAAGTCATCCCAGAAGAGGGTAAAATAGGGTATGAAAAATTTGTATAGGAATTTTAAAGCTAACCCATAAAATTTATATTAAAAGCCTTTTGGCGTTTTTGTAAAATCATCTCCGAGGCGGTTAAAACCCTTTACTAACTCATCATCGCTCAACCCAACTTTTGTCATCGCCAAAGACACCTTAGTAATTCTAAGAACAATAGCTTTACTAAGGGATCCAATGAGTAATAATATTTACGTTACACCTGACCATAATGTGAGTTTTACCGCACGCTACGCGTACCGTAAAACTCGCATTATGGCCAGGTGAAGACGTAAAATTGTGTACTCACCACGGGCAGTAAAAAGAAAGCCCTCTATCGCATATTTATAACCTTCGGCTGCGGCTCGGGTCACAAATACCTGCGATTTCGGGCTTTATTTATTTTACAGCCCTTGGTAAGTAATGTACTATTAGAGAAGACATTGTTTACCTGGATTAAAACACAGGATACTTTTAAGCCCGGTAGTACGTTCCCTCGGGATATTTTCCGACATCCACGCGGGCGAAGCCGCGGGCAAAAGCTAGTTGATAATGTATTAAGACGAAAATGTTTGGTTAAAATATTCTTATAACTCGAGACAAGGTCAAAGTGAGATAATTAAACAATGAGGTGGGGTTTCTACGTTGTATGAAACTTTGAGATTAAATGAAGATAAATTTTATGAGTACCTACATTGAATTCGGTGGCAAATTTTGACTACCTACCTATATACTTTTAAAAAATGAGTCACGATTAAAACTAACGAGAACAAATTTTCATGCATCGGATTCTATACTCCTGCAGATTTTTTTTTTTTTAATATATAACTTGGCCCCGAGCTAGGAATTTCTTCTGTATTGTGGGTGCGTTTACAAACATTTAAACTCACATACACAAACAACCAGACCCGGAACAACTACTTGTAGGTCAAATATTTGTTCCGTGTGGGAATCGCACCCGCGACACGCAACGCAGCAGCCAATCGCTTAACCACTACGCCAATCGCGCCGTCAATTGAGGCCATGAGCGCCAGAGTGGGCTAACTGTATTTTTTTTTAAATACAGATTTTATTTTGAAAAACTGCTTCCGTGGTAATTTTAGAACAGTTTTTTAGGCCACTCTGGCTCTCATGGCCTCAGAGAGCCAGAGTGGCCTAACTGTATTTTTTCAAAACTGATTTCATTTAAAAAAAAAAAACTGCTTCTGAAGTAAGTTTAGAGCAGTTTTTTAGGCCACTCTGGCTCTCATGGCCTCAATTAATAATGTCGCTCATTTGGTGCAACAATGACGTAATTACACTTTTTTTCAAAAACATGCCAAAATGTGCGGTAAGATTATTTACATCTGGAGAAACATCGATAGAATTGAATTTGTGGTGATTTGCCGCGACATGGCACGAGTGTCGTTGTAGAATTTATTATTAAAGGCTCCCACACACTGGCGCGATACCGCGGGCCCGACAAGGGTCGCGCTACCTGTCGCGCCCGCAATATCGCGCCAGTCTGCACGAGCCTTAAAGAAGATTATTATTCAATTATTTAGTTTTATTTTGTCACAAATGCAAAATTTTACTAGCATACGCGTTATTTTTTATATTGAATTCTGCAGCAACAGTGACGTATTTACAGGTACCTTCTTTTATTTGTCTTTAATCTAGGTTATGTACAATGTACCAAGTAGATTGGGACTATAATAGAAACTACACATATTGAACTTACTTTTAAAACTACGATGGTCGTAATAAGTCTGTTCAGAATGCTATACCTTTAATTGGAAACTTTGATTGCTTCTCCTGTAAAGTTTCTAAAAGTGTAATTACGCCATTGTTGCACCGAATGAGCGATGTCTATAAGGTAAGTTATACAGAAAGCTCTTATTTTCAGATGTTTACCATTCTGGTTTATGTTGAAATTCTATAATACTATCTTCGAACGACATGGCGCGCACGGTTCCGTCGCCGCTGCAAACACAAACTGTACTTTTAAAGAAGTTGAAATGGTATGGAGTTAGGGACAATGCTTTGAACCTTTTCAAATCGTACTTGTCCGACAGAAAACAAGTTACGGAAATAGATAAGGTCTGTGTTACATCAAAAACCGTAGTTATTTATTTGCTCTTTGACTCGATACTAGTGATGCAACGAATACTACTTTTACGAATAAGAATACGAATATCTCGCCATGGTAATAAAAGACTAATTAATTTGATGAATTTCTATTCTTCTAATAATTAAAATTTACAATAGGCAAATTTTTATTTTAAAAACATAAAGTTTGTAGACAAACAAGGACATAAGGTTTTAGGCGATTTCTTTTTTCAGTCTGGATGTTCCCAGCCGTTGAAAAAAGTCTTTCTGAGGCGATTGTACATGGCTTCAGTGAAAAATATTTTTGGGCGAGTTTTTCAGACTTCTTAAATGGACATCTTCTCGCCAAAAGGCCAGTGGATCAGCAGTCGGCGTCGTCGTTGCGGTAAAGGCCCTTGCACACGTCGTATTTTTACGTGCCGACGACGCACGTTTTCCAAGTCTGCCAGTAATTAGATTTGCGTATAAACATATTATTTTTTAAATATTCGCCGAATACGAATATTCGTATTCGTATTCGTTGCATCACTACTCGATACATACGTACGCTCGACGTATGTATCGAGTCAAAGAGCAAATAAATAACAACGGTTTACGCCAAAGAAGTATTGTAGGGTATTTATTATTTATTGTTTACATTAATGACATGCCCAGAAAAGCACATTACTCGATGGTTTTGTTTGCTGACGATAGCACGGTCGTTTTTAGTGGTAATAATGACGCGACGACACTTGAAGGAGAGATAAACCAAACTGTCTCAAGTCAAGTACTAATAGAATGGATGGGTGCGAATAATTTAAAAATTAATAATGACAAAACTAAAATAATGACTTTTGAGCAAAGGACAAATCATAAAAAACCTGACATAAAATATGGAGACAAGATAATTTCAGAAACGACAACTACTAAATTTTTTGGGCTTGAACTGCTCCGCACAGAGCGGGAGAAGTTATTTGATAATTTCAAACCCAAAATAAAAATAAGAGCAATATGCGGTATAAAAAGCACGGAAAGCTGCAAACCCGTCTTTGCGAATTTCCGTATAATAACAGTATCTTGCCTATACATATATAATAAATTACCATGCTTTGTTAAGTATTAAAAATATCAATGTTTCTAAGAAGCAACTCAATAATCTAGTGATGTGTAAGAAATACTACACTATAGATAAATACCTGTCAGATAGAAATTTGTGTCTATAATAGTAATATATATATATAATTATGGTGAATACTTGAGTCCGATTTATTTTATTAAAATATATTTTTTATGTGTATTCTTAATTATGTGTAGAGTGTGACTATGTATGACTAGATTAGATATTACTTAATTATTATGATAATATAAAATAACTTATTAATTTGAATTTATGACATTTTATAAACAATTAATTTGATTTTATGACATTGTATAAGGTATTGATTGGAATTTATTAAATTGTATATTTTTTATAATAAATTTTACATGCCATAATTGGTACAACACAGTGGACTGCGCATTCACTTGTCATCTGGAAATGTATGATTATGTACTGTGTTGAGCAATAAACTTTTTGAATTTGAATTCGTCCCTGTGTCCCAGAAAAAACCTGGGGACGAAAAATTATCCCGTTTCAGAAACCGCGCGATGATTGGCGGGCCGGATATAAAATTAAAAAATATATATATTAAAAAAACGTGCCAATATTTATTCTTACTTAAAGGATCACCAGCTGTATCAAAACAAAATGTTATACACAATGACATGGTATTTCACCGGACTTTTTGGTTTTGAGTAGCAAACTCAAACTCAAATCATTTATTTCAATTAAACCATTTACAGGCAGTTTTGAATTGTCAAGGAGTCGGTCAGTAAGAAAAATGAAGCTACACGGCCATTCCAAAGCGTAGTAGGTACCTATGAGAAGAACGGGCAAGAAACTCCACGGACACTCTTTTAAATTAAATTGTTTCAAAAATATAAGTTACATCTATAATGTTGAATTTATAACTAAATGTGAGAACGATGTAAAAATAAAAAATAAAAACTTACACGTTAAAAACTTATTACAAAAAAAAAAACAACCGACTTCAAAAAAAAAACACAAAAAAATTGAAAAATAACTTTAATTTTGGAATTCGGTGTCTTTGGTTCCGGTTTTTCGTTTTTTGCCACCGACTTCCAAAATTAAAGTTATTTTTCAATTTTTTTGTGTTTTTTTTTTTGAAGTCGGTTGTTTTTTTTTTGTAAAAAGTTTTTTATTTTTCACTTTTTAGTTGTGGTTCCTACCCCACACCAATCAGTTCGATGGTGTAAAGCACCTCCGAGGAGTTCGTGGCTAAGTAATAACAGCCGCACGGGTCGATCCGTCAGGTTAAGCTACGCTTGCCGGAGTTGGTCCGTGGATGGGTGACCATCTTTACATACCGAGACTCCTCCGTGCCTCGGAAAGCACGTTAAGCCGTTGGTCCCGGCTGTTATTCGTGGATCTTTGACAGTCGTTACGGGTCGTCAGAAGCCCAAAAGTCTGACAGCCAGTCTTACCCAGGGGCTCATTGCCCAGGGGTATCGTGTTACCCAGTTACTGGGTTGTGGAGGTCAGATAGGCAGTCGCTCCATGTAAAATACTGGTATTCAGCTGCATCCGGTTAGACTTGAAGCCGACCCCAACATAGTTGGGAAAAGGCTAGGCAGATTGATTGGTCTAAAGCACCTCTTAAAGTTTGTAGAGTACATTTTTTAACACCTTATACACGAATTGAAAACCTCCTCTTTTTTTGAAGTCGGTTAAACATCATTTATAGCCAGAGTGCATCTCATGACAAATCCAATAGCCCAAACACGGCTAGGATACATTGTTTTATTACGGAGTTCCATTGCCTACCTTCCGGCTTCATCATCAGATCAGTTTGATGGTACCATTTTGATCAGCATTTATTTAAATTTGCTTCATCATAGTCGCTTAACTATCTTAATCGAGATATCTTATCGCTACCTGTGAATTACGTATCATTGACGAGTTCCGGTGGCCATCTGTGGTCTTCTTCATCAGTTCCGGTTCACCAAATGATACTTTCTGAATGCAAATGCTTGATTTGTTGATGAAAATATAAAAATCGCTATATAGATGCCTATAAAATTTGAGGAGTTCCCTCAATTCCTCATGGATCCCATCATCAGAACTGGATTTTGACTTCCAGATTGGTCCCATTTTGAAAATGGGACCAATCTGGAAGTATATCCTTTCAAACAAAAAAAGAATTTTCCAAATCGGTTCATAAACGACGGAGTTATGCCCGAACAAACATTAAATAAAAAAAAAATATAAACTTCCGAATTGATAACCTCCTCCTTTTTGAAGTCGGTTAAAAAGCGTCCAGAGTAGGTACAACAAATAGAAACAAAATAAAATAATTAAAATAACCCGAGGCAGCTAAGAGATGACCAGTCCCAACTGACGGCGCCCGTTCACGAACATGACGCATGGATTAGCACCATTTTGAAGGGAGCTAAATGATCCAACACACACGCCACCATCAGCGAGACATCTAAGTGAGCATGACATACTCTCAGCCGCCAGGGCACATTCAAGTCAATGAAAGACATTACCCGGTCAATGGTAGCTCTAAGTACATACATAGTACCTGTGCTATGCAATTATATAATACAAATGAGATTGAGTTTATAGAATTCAAAGATAGTCTTACAATCTTCAGCAGCTCCAACATTATTTTTAAATGATAATCAATTAGTTGAGGTTGTGGAGCAGGACCAGCATTCAGCCAAGCATTTTTATCAGCGATGTAATAATGTAGCTAATATTATTCATTCGATATACAACAGCAGATTGTTTTTATTATTATTATGTTTAACAAAAGAAAGGTCGTATTTGTAGCTAATAACAGTAAGTTTTCGTTTGTATAAAACAAGTATTTAAAATATTGTGTGTAAAAAGAACCGCATTTCATCATCGGTTTAATCAATGTGCGTCATAGCGTCCTCTTACCCCAATTTATTTGGAGTCAGTTAAGCTCTTCTTTCTTATGCATACATTCTTTGTTAGCTCTTGTTTCCCTTCATTCCACACAATCCATCCATTCTAAGCTGTCGCTTTTCATAAAGCCATCAAACTTCATCCTTTTCAATTCGTCCTTATCTCTACTTCTGCTAGTTAAACATATGCATGAAACAGGTAATTTCGTCCGCCATTGTTTTATGATAATGCCCAGAAAATAAAAACAGAAATAATAAATAAACATTTAATAATTTTACTTAGGTACTATTTTTTTTTATGTTTACGAACAATCATTTACTCAAAAGCTCACGGATTTCTACAAGACTCTTTCCTTTTGTTTCAGGTACAAAAACCATAGAAAAGAAGAACGTAGCAGCGCAAGCGATTGAAAAAATCCAGAAGATGACACTAGGTCCCCACGCCGTCAACATATAACCGAATGCGGTGGCTATTCCGAAACCGAACACCCAGGATATGGTTACCGTGATCGTGCCACCGAAACCTCTGCAGGTGTCCGTAAACATTTCACCGATAAACGTGTTTGGAATGATACCCATACCTGGAGAAGAAAGAAATGAGAAATTTATTATTTTTATCCCGTTGATTGGCAAAATCTTAGAACCGAAAATTCAAAGACATTGTAATTTACTAATCCGCGTGGAGGATAACGGCCTAATCTCTCTCACAAAGAGGTGGTCTGAAGGCCTGTATTTGATTATACTATAATTATACATAATATGCTATTTTGTTTTGTTGTCAAGCAATTGGATTACAATATTTCTCTATGAATTTTAAATATTGCTTTAAGATGGACTGTAATTGATCGAACAAGACATATGGTTGTTCTAATTTGCATAAACTTACCGCTATAATAAGCAAGGCAGAATATAATCAATGATCCTAGCGAAACCCATTGTAAGCCCTCAGGGATTCGGTATCCATTATTATACAGGTAGAAGTAAGTTCCAAGAGCAGCCTGAAACATTACAATAAAGTGATGAAGGAGAACAATACTAGGATCTTTTTGGGAAGTATCCAAGTGTTATAGACACGTTAATTTTAGTATTGACGTTCGGCAACCAAACGCATAAAGTTGCCAAAATGACATGCTGGTGCACTGGTGCAGTCGCCCAATCGGCGATGCTAAAAGTATCGTGTTTGCTAGGGCTTCCCATGATAGGAATAACTAATTTAAACAACTTAGGAATTGAATTCAACGTGGCTAAATAAAGGAGCATGTTTACTAGTCAATTCCCAACAATTATTTTAGTACAGTGTTAGTTTGACATACACAATGCGTAGGTGACGGCTTTGTGATGGGTCTTATTACCGCCTGTATTTGAAGCTACCGAAAACAAAGTTGAACTTACCAAACTCAATGAACAAGCTGCTGTAGATACCAACAATAGTATTTTCCTTCCAGCTCTATCAACAAGAACAGACGCAATGACAACCGCAAGGAGTTGAATAACACCAATTATTATAGTAGATACGTGTGCCTCCAGATGCGAACCTGACATTTCGAAAATGACAGTAACAAAGGCGATTACGACCGACATCCCACTCAATTGTGTAAAAATATTTAAAGATATTATTATGAATGCAGCTCTTCTATTAGACTTGACTGTGTACATCTCAGTCAATTGAGTCATTTTTGGTTTCGGCATAGCATTTGCCTTCACTACCATTTCGTCAATGTCATCTTGTCTACCAAGTGATCTTAGATTAGCCGATGCTTCTTCTCTTTTCCCTGAAATGAGATAACAATTTAATTTTAATTTTGTCGTCATTTTTTTTTTTATGATAGAGATGAACATGAAGACAAAAGATCCTGTAGGTATAGACCTACAGCATCTTTTGTTGCTGAAATAAACTGATTCGCTCTGCAGCTATTCAACAGATTGCATCATCATTAATGAAAAGGTGATTGATGATTATGGAGTGTTGAGACATTCTTTAGAATAAACTCTTACCCTTCATAACTAGATAAACAGCAGTTTCAGGTACCATAAAGAACACAACAACAACGTATTCGGCGCATAAAAACACAACCATCCAATTAATTTTTTCGTACGATGAAAACAGTACCATAACGTACACCGTCAGGATGCCTTGTGCATTAGATAATCCTGTTAGTGTTAGCAGTGTCCCTCGAACTTTTGTAGACCTAAAAAAATTAGTTGATATTTTATTGTTTTATGTGCACTCCATATACTTATTTACACTCATGACAAGAAAAGTATGAATGTGAACGGCTATAAGAAAACAAAAGGACTAAAAAAGTTGTGGACGTACGAGTATCCGTCCACAACTTTTTTAGTCCTCTTGGGTACACGCAATCCATCTATCTTTAATTTCAAACATCACCAAGATGATATGGCTAGAAACATCGAGAGGACGGCTAATATTGATGTATGGAAGAATGAGACTTATTGCGAAGGCACCAAATTATAGGAGAAAAAATTCGAAGACATGTGACATTCACCAACCCGCACTGGGCCCGCGTGGTGGAATATGGTTCACTTCCTCTCACCGACGTTTGTTGCCCGTGGTACTACCAGTAGTACCAGGGGTAAAAATATAATCCCGTAGAACCACCAAGCGATCCAGTAGTACCACAAGAAGTTTTCTTACCCGTGTTACACTCTTAGTAACACTCTAACTCTCTCTCACTTTGACATTTCTAAAGTCAAAGAGAGAAGTACAGGGGCCCAAGACTGCTATTTTTTTTTTATAAATTCGTCACTCCAATACGATCCCATTGTCATTTTGCTAAAAGTTCGTAATCTGCTAAATTCAAAATGTTCGATCATTGATCATTGAGAGAAGTTGGAAATTTAGTAGGAAGTTTCATTTGTCATTATGTACGAGATTATCAATTCTTTCAATGGAGTGTCAGTGGCTGACCATTGGAAAGTCATAATGACGCCATTATAGTAGTAGATTACCAAACTTGTCGAAATCAACAATTATGACATCAATGGTAGACCATTCCGAAACTATTGTAATAGCAGACTTGAGGCCCAGGTGTTTGCATTCTGATACTCACGCCAATTCTCCAATGTAGATGAGATTTGTAACAAATAACACTCCACTACCAACGCCAACAAGGGCGAGGGCCACGTATATATAAGCCAAGCTTTTGGCAACTGCTAACAAAATGTAGGCCAGTAAGAGCATACTTCCACCGAATAATAGACACGGTTTTCTGCCTACCACGTTACAGAGGTAGCCTGAGATAAAGGGACCTGCAAGATAAAGACAAATTTGGATGCAATTGGTCAAGCAGTGACGGTGGATGAATGTGTGAGATGGGGTGGGTGGATGGTTGATTCAATATTGATTATTTCTCTGGTTGTACAAATACTTTTTTTTGTGTTTTACTAAGCTTGTTTTATTTTGACACTTTATGAAAGAATTAGCTATTAGTGTACAGAACCCAGCCGTTATGTTATGATACATCGAGATTTAAAGAAAAAGAAGTTTATTACGGATTACGGCACAATAACACAAGACAAAGTACAACCATTAGAACGATGATAGCCGCAAAAGTATAAACTGTAGCGCAGCTATCAACACCCCTCTCCAGATACAGAATGGAATGACGTTCCATGCAAAACAGGTAATTAAGTTAATTTAGATTTAGTTAATTAATAATAAAAACAAAAAATTTGATAATAATAAACAGTACAGGACATGGTATGATTTGACTTGGGATGTATTTTGAAGTTTAGTTAATGTGGTGAGTGTAGAGTGAATGAGTGTGTGGGTGAGTGTTAATGAGATGAAGTCCACTGCTAGACGTAGGCCTCCCAAAATCGATTTCCACTCGAAACAGTTTACAGCCGTTTTCATCCAAAATGTGGCTAGATATGCTACATACAATATGAATCTATGAATGAGAGTTGTAATATTAGTATTGCTGAAGATGTAAAAATGTGAAAATGTTTAAAAAAAAAATGGAATTAGCAAAATATTTCTGCTACAATACCTCCAATAATTCCAATAAATGAAATGGACGCTATCCAAAATGCTTCTGCATCAGTTAAGGCATTTTCCAAGGGTGTCTCGTCAGGATCCTGTAGCTTGGCACATACTAGTACTGTCCAGCCCATTCCTAAGCCCACTAACATCTGTCCGAAGTATACTGAAATTACAAACATAAATGTGTTAATATAAAGGATGATTTCCACCAAACGGCTCGCATCGCAATCTTTCATACAATCTTTAACATGTAGGAACGCTTTTACGCGTGACGATTTCTACCTGTCAACTCCTACCGGAAGCTGCGTTAAATAAACTTCGTTCCAATAAAACACTTTTCAACTTTACAAACATTAAGAGTGTCAACTCTAACGCTCCAATGGAAAGTAGGTAATTATTTCTACAAATAGGCCTAGTTTCCCTACTGTCCATTTATATTCTGTGCCTACGACGCGGTGCTGCGGGACACGAAGTCACGTGTGTCTGTACCTACGAATTTAGTACCACATTATGACGCTCTTTACGCATTGTTTTTATGAATTTTTCGCATGTTTTTGTTCGCATATTCATATTCATATATTTATTTGCATTCCATAATGTTTAAAAGGTGTTAAATGAGTATATAAGGGGAAGTTTGAAAGTGGCGCCGATGACAGAAAAGTTGAAAGGACGTCGTTTGGCATGGTATGGGCATGTGATGAGGAGGGAGGAAACGCATGTGACGAGGAGAGTGATGAAGATAGATGAGGATGGATGGAGGGGGAGAGGATGGCCAAAAAAGAAATGGATGGATTGTGTGAAGAATGATATGAAAGAGAAGGGAGTGAATGATAGAGTGACGGTTGACAGGGGGAATGGAAAAAAAAAACGTGTTGCGCCGACCCCAAGTAACACGGGAGAAGGGCAGGAAGATGATGAATGTTTAAAAGGTGTTACTAAGGCTTAAAGCTAAGGTACAATTATGGACCCTGTAGGGCACAGCAAAATATTAAAATAAAAAATAAAATTAGTAAACAAAAAACAATAAATTTTTTTTTAATATGTTATTAAAATTCAATTAAGTTAATATATATTTATTTTGTTGAGATCAGTAATAGGTTGTGGTACATAATAATTATTCAGTCACTTCAATTAACATATATCACATTATATTTATCTATGTATACATACGGTTCTCCTTACGTCTTACAAGACGTAAGGTGAACCGTACGATGTAAGGTGGACCGATGACCTTATGAAAGCCGCAGGAATCCGCTGAATGCGGGAAGCACAAAACCGGCCCAGGTAGCGGTGCTTGGGGGAGGCCTATGTCCAGCAGTGGACGTCTTTCGGCTGAAATGATGATGATGATGTATATATGAATGTATCTATATGACTAACTGTTTATGGTGACTGCTTGTGTTATTTTTTTTTTTATCATGTATTGTGTTGTATAATGTGTAGTATGCTTTTTTAATTAATATTTGCTTGAGCTTATTTAATAATAATAATAATAAAGGTTTATTCACAAAAAATACAGAAACACATTATAATGTACATTACAATTCATTACAAGTTGCAAAATCTGTACAAAATGTATATAACCCTGACGACTAAGACTACTATTGTGTTGGATTACTATGTGATGTACATATGTATGTGAGCAAAGACTCCGTGTAGGTATAGTCCTTTTGTAGTAGCCACTCTGTTACTACGGATTTAACTTTGTATGTGTTTAAGCTTAAAATATTTAAGTAATAGCGAATTTATGTTTTAGTATATGTGTGTACTGTGTACCTAATATGTAGAATTGGCGTTTCGCGAAGGTGGTTTTGTGTTGGGTTCTTGGAAGGAGATAAACTCGCTTATTTGGGTTTGGCGGAGGCAGACCAACATGTGTTCTCAATTTAGATCGGAGCACAAAGAGTTGCTGTACTGTAAGAACTTTACAGTCAGAGTACAGTTCCGTGGTTGGATGCCTGTGGGGTTTTGTAGATATAACTTTGAGTACGGCTCTTTGCGCTCTTTCTACTCTCAAAATACTGGTTTTAGTTGCACCGCCCCATACAGTTATGCAATACCCAAGAACTGACTGGCACAGAGCGAGATACACCATCCTCAGCGTGTCAGGACTAGCCGAGTCTCTAAGGGACTTAAATATGTGTATAAGCCGCAATGTTCTTGTGTTAACGACTTCGATATGCTTGTCCCATCTTAGTCCACTATCAATTTGCACTCCAAGATACTTTACACTGTCCGCTCTGGTGAGTGCTGGACAGCCACAGGGTCCAAGTAAATTTGAGCACGAGTGAGCAATAACAGAGAAAGTATGAGAAGGTGCAGTGTTATGTCGGATTGCGAATGGTATGTAAGATGTTTTGCTCAAGTTAAGTGTTAGGAGATTTAAACTGAGCCATTTTATTATTTTGTACATGGCTTCTTCTGCAGTAGCTTTAACCAGATCCCAAGAAGGTCCGTAAACAAGGATCGCGGTATCATCAGCATACGCGTAAATGTTACAATTAGTGAGGCACATCCTGCAAAAGTCGTTCACGTAAATTTGGAAGAGTGTAGGCCCAAGTATGCTTCCTTGAGGGACGCCATAAATTACTGGTTCCTCGTCACTGTAGTACGAGATTTTATGTAGTATTTATAAATTTCGTATCGCTAGTTTCATCTTTTAATGCATCTGGTAGTTTATTGAATATTTTTATGGACATTGCGTATTACATTTTTATTGGAATGTAGTTTCATGCGCGAAGAGGGTAACATTAACATATTTTAATATTTCTGACAGATCGGTCGGATTGTTTATCGCCGCGGGCTGTGAAAAAGTTCGTGTATTTTCTATCAAACTTGCATAATTCCATGATATAGATTTATGGTAAGTTATTTTATGTTTTATAAAAAAGGGTTTACAGCTATCGGTTTGCTCTATGTTGACTATGATCCGAGTTAATTTCTGTGGCTTGGTGCTAAAAGGGCCAACGTACGTTTTTGTGAGAAATGAGATTTTACTGCCAAATTATTAAAAAAGTGATATATTTATGTGTGCTAAAAGGGTGTAAGTGTAACGACAATCTATCAAAAGATACTATGTAAAAAAGGCCAATGTGGTGTGTGTTTCCATATTGTTACATAACAATGATTAAGTGTTAAAAGGGCTGCAGTAGTACTTAAGCCACTATAATAGAAAATACAAATACTACGCTAATATTAGAGTCGGAACTAAAACGATCAAAGTTAACTTATGCCCTTTTTAATTTTATACATAATTTGGAACTTACATAGGATTCTTTTTAGTGCTAAAAAGGCTTAAGTAGCAAATATTTTCTAAACTACCAATGTTTTCTTGAATTGGACTTTAATTCTTAAATCAACCTACAAATATGTATCAAATAACAGAAAGAGATTTTCGTCATTATACAATATAACATGTAAATAATAACTATCAATGCTGAAAAGAAGGATTATTGATATTGGCCTTTTTAGCACCAGGCCACAGATTTCTTCTGGAGAATGAAAAGCGTAGTTGTAAATGGTGTAACTAACCCGACTTTGTTTTTTATATTTAGAATAAAGGTCTCTGCACACAGCGGGCGCGGCGCGGCGGGACGGGACGCCGACGCGACGCTGAGCAGTTGTAATGTACTAGATATTACGGACGACGCCACACAGAGCGTCGCGTCACGTCGCGTCGAGCCGGACGGCTCTGTGTGGCGTCGTCCGTAATATCTAGTACATTACAACTGCTCAGCGTCGCGTCGGCGTCCCGTCCCGCCGCGCCGCGCCCGCTGTGTGCAGAGACCTTAATAACCAAAGTACTTACTGTTTGAGGCTATTAGATATTGTTTTCGTTTACTTGTAATAACTTTATCCGCCATAGTTTCACTTCACAAGTTGGGTAAAATTACAAAATAATTTTCTCTTCTTGTTTTGTAGCCTTTGCAATAAAATATCGAAGTTATTTTGCTCACAGCATTGAACTGTTTGACTTATCTGTATGTGACACAGTATAGCTCCTTATACCTATCTTATATATAACGTTAGGAATAAAACATAATAGAGATAGGCGGTTAGGGATCCGCTGCAAATATAAAATGTTTAAAACCACGTTTTTTAAAGTCGCTGTGTGATTCACTGCATTTCTTATTTTATGCAAACTTGACCTTTTTAAGGTCAAGGTTACTTTCAACGATTCGACATTATGATAACCATACCAAGGCCACGCCATTAACATTGTGCTAAAAGTTCGTTATCTTCTCCTACATAAAAATCAAAAAAAAAAAAAAATATACTATAAATATACAAAATTAAAAATATGCTTTTTCTAAAATAAAAATAGCCTTAGTTACTTCTTATAACATCCGCTATCTGCCAGTGAAAATCCCGTCAAAGTCGATACAGCCGTTTCAGAGATTAGCCGGAACAGACAGACAAAAAAAAATTTTTTTTTTTGTTGTTATATAACCTGTTATTTTATTTTATAAAAAGCCACGCGGACTAAACTGCGGGCAGCTGATAATACTATTTAATATTGATGTGCGGAACCACTTTTAATTTATGTTCACAACTGACTCATTGGACGTATCAAGATTGTATGATAAGAAAGGTACTAAAGAATCATCTGAATAACCAAACAGATAAACAAATCGAGTATCTTGTTTGACTCATCGTACCGATAGTTGTTTGCAAAGGCAAATCTCAATTTTGGTACAGTAGTTATCTAACAGCCGCACGGATCGACTTGCCGCGGTCGATTCTTGGATGGGTGATCATCCATACGTATCGAGACTCCTCCGTGCATCGGAAAGCACGTTGAGCTGTTGGTCCCGGCTGTCATTCTTAGAATCAGAATCAGGGGCCTTACTCCCGAAAACGATTCGAGTTTGATTTTGATTCCGATTCGATTTCGTTTTGATCCGAACTCGATTTAAAACTTTAAAACTGACTGAAGTTAGTTTCGCTTCGAACCATCGCACGATCGTGCGCTAATGTCGGATTCAAGAGTATGGATCGGAATTTAATTCGAACCCAATTCTATTGATTCAGAACTCGATGCTGTCGGGAGTAAGGCCCCAGAAACGAGTTCGAATCGGAATCAAAATCAAACTCAAATCGTTTTCGGGAGTAAGACCCCAGAACTTTATTTGCTATCAATCAATCAATCAATCAAAATATTTTATTTCACATAAACCTACATGGGCACTTATGAAACGTCAGAAGGTAGGTTCACGGTTCCAATTAGTCGTTTCCTATGGAGAAGAGCCGGCAAGAAACTCCACGGTTACTCTTTAAAAAATAATTGGCTTTACAATATTATCAAATAACAGTGTTAATAGGTATGGAAGGACAGTGTAGGCCTTTCAACAATTACCAGGTATTTAACAAAATAGAAAAGTGCCAACAAATCTACACTCTACTAGGCCTACAACGTTCTCACATTCACAAAATAGGAAATAATATATATAAAAGATTAATGACATGATTGCAATTACAACTACAGTAACATATCTGAATAAATATCATGTCCACAAAAGCCACTAATAAAGAATTGGAAGTCGATTTGTAGGTAAATAATGTCAAATAATGAAAAGATTATGTCAAGGAAGTACGTAAAAAAAAAAAAAAACTAAATAAACATCGTTATTTGGGAGCAGTTAATAGACATTTACATAGTTATGTTGTTTATGAGGTACCAGGGAAGCCACAAGTGCAGAAGGAATGATTGCCAAACTTCCTTGTCTTCAACGTAGTCTTTTATCTTATAATATGTTTTTTTGATAAGGACACGGTTGCTGTGGGTGTGCTATTATTGATCGAAGATGTGGGTTTTGAACTTTCCATCGCTAAGTTCTGTAACCGACTTTGGCAACTTGTTATAAAAGCGGATACTGTTTATAAGAAATGGCTTGCTAGTTTTAGCTATGAATGCAGTAGCGGCGTTAGGGTAGGGCGCGGTTGGGCCCCCCCCGGTGGGTTCCCGCATTGTCGAGGCGGGGGGGCTCGGTAGCCGTGGCTTGGAGGGCCACGGTGAAGCTAAGCGGAACCCGAGGAGGGGGCCGCTCGTCAGGGCTTTTGCGGCTAAGCCGACGACGTAGCGGCCGTAGGTTGCGGTGCCGCTTTGGCGACATCGCAACTGAGGCGGGCCGCGATGTCGAATGGGCGGCATCGCGGCTGAGTGTAGGAGGCCGCGGTGGGAGAGGAGTGCCGGTATTGCGGTGAGCCGTTCTCCCTACCTTCCGCGGCCTTGACGGGGTCGCCACCGTTGAATGGCGGACGCGGTGGGGCCGCAGAGGAAGAGGAGTGTCGGTATTGCGTTGGCCGCTCTCCCTATCCTCTACGGCCGAAAAGTGGTAGGCGGCGGGGCCACTGACCTGACCCGTCGCGGGGGACCAGGGGCGCCTGGACGCGGGGTCGTCTGGCGCTGGGTCCCAGGTGGAGGCCAGCAGGCAACAGGTGCGGGGGCACCCTTGCCTGTATTGCACAGGACTCCACCAGTGTCGGACGGGAATGGCCAGGTGTTCCCGGTCATTCCCATATCGCCCCCAGGCGGAGGGGCGTGCGGGGCCCGCCAGCTAGGCGGGCATGCGCTGGGAGGGTTGTGGACGTAAAGGCTGTGCCGATTTCCCATGACCCTCCCATCAAGCTGAACTCCGCTGAGTTTTAGTGGGTATACTGCCATTTTGGCAGGGAGTCCCACATACCCCGTCTCGTCCCCCGACGAGCGGGCATGCGTAATGCATTTCTCAGCGTCAAAAAAAAAAAAAAAAGGGCGCGGTTGGGCGACCGCTCAAGGGCACCAGGCATGAAGGGGCGCTCCTTCATGTCTGGTTTCCCGTCTCGTCCTTCCATTGAGAATATTGGTCACTAGTATATCTGTAACGGTAGCGAGTGGGGATAGGAGTTTTTCTAAGCTTATAAGCTGATAAAAACCTATCTGCGATCGACATTATCTCAATCGAGATTGACAACTTGGCATCTTTGTCAATCGAAAATGAAATTGCAGAAAACATTGACTTTAATGCCTTTATATGATGAGTTTGACGATAGAAAGACTAAAAAAGTTTTTTTTTTTTTAATTGAAATAAAGGGTTGTGTGAATTGGAGAGTAAGTAGAAAGGGGGCGCCATAGAAACCTCGCCCATGGCGCCGGTAATGCTAAAACCGGCACTGGGTACAGATATAAGATGTTTTACGTAAATTAATGGGTTCTCTATTGTGTTCCCTTTTTATCCATAATCTAAACCCACTCTTGCAATGGTTTTGTGAGGCTAACTTTATAAGTTAGGTACTTACAATGTTAAATAAATAAATAATAATAAATAAAGTGCCATATTTTTTTTTTCTCCTAATCATCATTTGTCCGAATGATAACATGCGCGAACCTAATGTCACATAATATCACATGCCATAAAATTGAAATCCCTAAATACAATATGCCCTAAATTTGTTTGTAATAAATATTACAATTAATAATATACAAAAGATATAAAACTGTTTTCAATAAAAGTTATAAGTTCTAAATTCTAATTATTTAATTTTATTTAACCTAATAATATTTTTAAAACAAAGTAGGTACAAATTATTAAAACTAGGCATTTTATCGTTATAATTACGCCTACAATTAATATAATCTACGTTTAAGTCAATATGGCTTTTGTCACGGCTCAGGCGCTGGACGTATTATCACTCAATAAAACAGTTGATTGTGAACATGGGGTTTTTATTTCCCTGTAAGCATGCAAACAAGCATACACCATGTATGCAGCAAGCATGCAGCATGCAATGAGCAAACAAGCAAGCATGCAGCATGCAAGCGAGCATGCAAGCAAGCATTTAGCATGCAAGCGAGCATGCAACATGCAGCAGGCATGGTTTCTGTCATGGCTCCGCCGCTGCGGGGCTCCGGCCGTCCCACGCGAGCTTATTGTCGTAGATGGTTTAACGTTCACCTCCGCAGCTTCGTCTTGCTGGCCTGCTATGCGGCCGCGAGTGTTACAACCACCTGCTCTTCAACTCACGGGCCGCCTCAGCCCTCCGCGTCGACGCGATTCTAAATTACACTCTAGGGGTAGGGCAAACAAGACTGCGTGGAGTCGGATTTACAGTGATTCGTTTCTGTCACTAAAACCTAATATTTTGCAAATGTTTTAGGACTAACGATTTTCTTATAAATGAACATTCGGAATAATACACATTATATAATACAATACTTAGGACATATGAATTTATTTCATCCAAAATTAGGAGATTCAATTATTATAGTACTCGATATTATGACAAAACAGTTTTAGAAGTAAATATAATTATGTAAAACAAAATTTCGAATTTAAAAAAATTGGTTGTCTGTAAAGTTGGTTTACAGACGATAGTTTAACGTGACAACGTCATAACAAAACAGTGATGCGGCGCAAGCGTACAATGAGCGTAGCGGGACAATGAGTCATCCTCTTTCGTGCATGCAGTCGGTGTTCATCGATTTATTAGACGTTGTCACGTCAAAAATCATTAAAAAAAAGTTAACAAAACTTAAAACTTAAATAAAAGTCTCCAGGCATAAAGGGTGTGCCTGCTTACATATGCAATGCTGGATTGTGTTCATATATCTGTAACACAAATGATAAACTAGGACCATCGAAGAAAATAAACAGTTAATTACTAATAACAATAATGAAACCATGGACAGCATGATGACCAGGCACCACAAACAGCACCCGTTCACGAGCATAAAACAAAGATCAGCCATTACCCCCTTCGCTATATTTGAGGGAAGGAGGCAACCCGACCCCCGACGCTACCGCAAGCAGTGACATCTAAGGAAGCAAGACGAACTTGCTGCCGGTTGCTCAAGCAAGAATAATATGATCAATTGTCGAGGTCGCTAGGTAACCACATATTTCAATACAGCTCATTAAAAACATTGTAATGAGTAGATCATGTCAATAATAAACGAAAATAAATAAAATAAATTGACTTATACCAGTCAAATAAAATAAACAATTATATAAACTTATGTCAGTAGGTAAGCTAATTCTGGAGAACGAACATAAACATTGTCTTCAGTTAATCACAGCGACCAACTATTCTTATCATTTAAGTAGTCGTTGATGGAATAGTATGCCTTTGAACAAAGCTTGGATTTTACTTTAGCTTTAGGCGCATTAAAAGGCAAATCTAGCAAAGAAGAGGGTAGCTTATTATAAAAGGTTATACCAAGCCCAACAAATGAGTTATGAACCTTATGAAGCCGGTAAATTGGAGCACGTAGTTTGTCCGTGTTTGTCAAAGTTCTGGCTCACCATCTTAAGGGTTCCACCCGGAACTATCGGTGGCATCCGACCGCATAGCGACCGGCCACCACCTTCCGGAAACCCCTGTTCCTAACGTGCTCCGCGCCGGGTACTTATTTTACCCGCGTCGCCGCGTCGAGCTCACAACGGGTCTGGCGTGAACATCCGCCGACCGGCACCTCACCTGGCGTTTGCAACGTGGCACACCGCTACGGTCATCGCCACACCAAGCTGAGCCAGGAGAGTACTGTGTGACTCCCAAGGGAAACTAGAGGAACCTAGTGACCATAAACTTACCCACACTGTTCCCTGTAATCTGTTTTTTTTTATATGTTGACACTTTACTTGGGTATTATTTATCTGCCCACGTAAACCTCTCGTCACACTATAGCTAGGTCTCGCTGAGTGGCTCATGCTTCCACTACAAATATAGGGAACTAAACATTGCCAGCGTCACTAGGATCACTTCTATCAATTCAGTCTCCATAGTCCTATTGGACATGGGCTTCCTTTTTAATGTCATCAACTTACATATTCTATTAAAATAGGAGGAAATTCACATATGAAATCACACAGGCTGCAAAATGTAGCTGTGGTATCATTATCTTTTAGTGGTCTATGTGGTCGAAGAAGCAACTGAAAGTATAATCTCATACTAATATTATCATATACTAATACTAATATTATAAATGTGAAACTCTGTTTGTCTGTTACGTTTTCATTCCTAAACCGCTGAACCGATCGTTTTGAAATTTGGCAGAGATATAGCCTGAGATATGATATAACCGACATCCATGCGGGCGGAGCTGCGAGCAAAAGCTAGTATCAAATAATTAATTAAGCCTAACCCTACTATGGAATTAAAGATACTATTGAAACTGTCGCTGTGCACAGCTAGGCAAAACCGCATTTAAATTGCAACATTGCACATGTTTTATTATTCAAATGTTTTACACAATGACATGGTATTTCACAGGATTTTTGGTTTTGAGTAGATAATGTTATTCATTGGATACACAATAGCAGTTTGTTTATATTTTATTTTTTAACAAAAGAAATGTCGTATTTGTAGCTAATAACAGTAAGTTTTAGTATTTATAAAACAAGTATTTATTATTGTGTAAAAAGAACCGTATTTCATCATGTAGGTACGGGTTAATCGATGTGCGTCATATCATCCTCTTACCCCAATTTATTTCTAAAGTCTTTGACGTCAATGTGGCGGGACCAGGGAACTCTTGACACACTTCCTTTACCTTTAGAGGTACAAATGTCTTAAACAAGACATTTGTTTGTGTGGTACAAATAGTACATACATACACATATGTAGTACAAACACTTAAATGTGATACATTTTAAATTGGGGACTTGATCCCGTCATCTTGACGTCAGTTTAGCTCGTCTTTCTTATGCATACATATGGGGGTTTATTCATAAACGTTGCTTAAAGTTAAGTGACGTTCAAACGTCAAAAATGTATGGTTAAGGCTCGTACAGATGTGCTCGTGCGATATCGCGGGCGCGACGCGACACTAGTAGCACAATTTCTTTGTCGGTGCCTGTCGCGGCCGCGATATCGCGCGAGTCTGTACAAGCCTTTAAACAGTTGCTAATCATTACTTAACTTTAATCAACGTTTATAAATAAACCCCTCTTTGTTAGCTCTTGTTCCCTTCCTTCCACACAATCGATCTTTTCTGCACCGTCTCTTTTCCTATAGCCATCAAACTTAATCCTTTTCCTGTTAAATGCTCTTAATTCGTCTTAATCACTACTTCTCCTAGTTAAACATATGCATGAAACAGATAATTTCGTTCGCCATTGTTTCATGATAATGCCCAGAAAAAAAAAACAGAAATAACAAGTAAACATTTAATAATTTTTCATACTATTTTTATTTAAGTTTACAAACAATCATTTACTCAAAAGCTCTCGGATTTCTACAAGACTCTTTCTTTTTGTCTCAGGTACAAAAACCATAGAAAAGAAGAACGCAGCAGCGCAAGCGATTGAAAAAATCCAGAAGATGACACTAGGTCCCCACGCCGTCAACATATAACCGAATGCGGTTGCTACTCCGAAACCGAACGCCCAGGAGATGGTTACCGTGATCGTGCCACCGAAACTTCTGCAGGTGTCCGTAAACATTTCACCGATAAACGTGTTGGGAATGATACCCATACCTGGAGAAGAAATAAATGAGAAATTTATTATGTTTATCCAGTTGATTGCCAAATCTTAGAACTTAAAATTCAAAGACATTGTAATTTACTGATCTGCGTGGAGGATAACGGCCTAATCTCTCTCACAAAGATGTGGTATGTAGGCCTGTATTTGATTATACGAGTACTATACTATAATTATGCATAATATGCTATTTTGGTTTGTCAAGGAATTGGATTACAACAACTTTATTATTTCTCTATGAATTTTATATATTGCAACTTTAAGATAGACAGTAATTGATCGGACAAGACACATGGTTGTCCTTAATTGCATAAACTTACCACTATAATAAGCAAGGTAGAATATTATCAATAATCCTAGCGAAACCCATTGTAAGCCCTCAGGGATTCGGTATCCATTATTATACAGGTAGAAGTAAGTTCCAAGAGCAGCCTGAAAAATTACAATAAAATGATGAAGGAGAACAAAACGGATCTTTTTGGGAAGTATCCAAGGGTTATAGCAGACGCGTTACTTTTAGTATTGACGTTCGGCAACCAAACGCACAAAGTTGCCAAAATGACATGCATCATTACTACAGTCGCCCAATCGCCGATGCTAAGAGTATCGTGTCTGCTAGGGCCTTAAAAGACCCATGATAGGAATAACTAATTTGAACAACATAAGAATTGAAATCAACGTGACTAAATAAAGGAGCATGTTTACTAGTCAATTCCCAGCAATTATTTTAGTACAGTGTTAGTTTGATATACACAATGCGTAGGTGACGGCTTTATGATGGGTTTTATTACCACCTGTATTTGAAGCTACCCAAAACAAAGTTGAACTTACCAAACTCAATGAACAAGCTGCTGTAGATACCAACATGAGTATTTTCCTTCCAGCTCTATCAACAAGAACAGGCGCAATGACCGTCCCAACGAGTTGAATAACACTAATTATTATAGTAGATACGTATGCCTCTAGATTCGATCCTGACATTTTGAAAATGACCGTAACAAAGGTGATTACGACAGACATCCCACTCAATTGTGTAAACATATTTAAAGATATTATTATGAATGCAGCTCTTCTATTAGACTTGACTGTGTACATCTCAGTCAATTGAGCCATTTTTGGTTTCGGCCTATCATTTGCCTTCACAACCATTTCGTCAATGTCATCATGTCTACCAAGTGATCTTAAATTGGCCAATGCTTCTTCTGTTCTGCCTGAAATGAGATAACAATTTACATAATTATAATTTTGTCGTCATTTTTTAGATAGAGATGAAGACAGAAGATGCTGTAGGCCTATGCCTACAACATCTTTTGTTGCTGAAATAAACTGATTCGCTCGGCAGTTATTCAACAGATTGCATGATCATTAATGAAAAGGTGATTGATGATTATCAAGTGTTGAGACATTCTTTAGAATAATCTCTTACCCTTCATAACTTGATAAACAGCAGTTTCAGGTACTGTAAAAAACACAGCAGCAACGTATTGGGCGCATAAAAACACAGCCATCCAATTAATTTTTGCGTACGATGAAAACAGTCCCATTACGTACACCGCCAGGATGCCTTGTGCATTACCGAATCCTGTCAGTGTTAGCAGTGTCCCTCGAACTTTTGTTGACCTGAAAAAATTAGATGATGTTTTATTGTTTTATGTGCATTCCATATACTTATTTAGACACATGACAAGAAAAGTATGAATGCGAACGGCTATGAGAAAACAAGAGGACTAAAACAATTGTGGACGAATAGAGTACACGCAATCCATCTATTTTTAATTTCAAGCATCACCAATATTCGTCGACCGTAATCTAACTTGGCGTAAGGGACAAATCGCTACTTTTCAGGAGAGCCAAAAAACTTTATTTTATTTTTATATTAGATGATATCTTTTTTTCTTTTTTATGTTATATTGAAGTGGTTTATATGGTTCTGTCAATATTTTTGGCCTCTTATGCTTGATATAATCTATTTACCCATTAAAGCTTTAGTTACAAAGATAGCATGTACGTTACGTCCAAAAAAAAAAATATAATGTCCATTAAGCCCTAAGTTGTCTTTTGTACACGAGTTTAAATGACGTAACACTATCAACATTTCATTATTTAGATTCAAAATGGCGTAAGTGATTCCTCATGTAGATAATAAGTATTAGTACTGGTAAATCTACACTATACATACACTTACACTAATATTATAAAGAGGAAAGATTTGTACCTATTTTTGTATGTTTGTATGTTTGTAATGAATAGGCCCAAAAAGTACTGGGCCGATTTAAAAAATTCTTTCACCAATAGAATGCTACATTCTTCCAATTTGACATAGGCTACATTTCATTTTGAAAAAAATTTGGGATCCTTGGTAAAATTTGAACAATGTAACCGAAGGTGTAGAAAAATGAGTCTTAAAATGATAATTGTCTACCCCGTGCGAAGCCGGGACGGGCTGCTAGTATATTATATAGACAAACAAAGTATAATGAGATTAAAGAAAAAAATCTCAAATTGTTTTTATTAATATTTAAAAAAAATTAAACTCAAAATCAACTTTTTGAATCAATGCAAAACACTTCCATAATTTAAATTTTAACAAAATTATAATGTTTTACCTTTTTATTCCTGTTAGCCACAGGTTAGCCACAGGTTAGCCACATTTTAGCCACAGCTTTGCAACAATCAATGATAAAATTATTACGCTTATAATCTAAATTAAAAATATTAAAAATCTATTCTTCTTCATCTCACTTTGTAATAACTTGTCTTCAACTGCTTTAGAATGTGGAAGTTTTAAATATTCATGGTGATAACATTTTGGAATAGTTCCTTGAACACTTAACTTTTTTAAATCATTATACTTTTTCAAAGATACTGGAAGTCTGTGTTTATAAAGCTGATTAATTAAAATAATATTGATTTCACTAGTTCCTTCTGTATTACTTTCATTTTCTTTTACTTTACCTACACTCTTGTTTTTCCTTTCCCTTTTCCTTTCCCCGTACCTATTATATCATTTGGACGAAATTAAATCTCAGTCACATTTGCATTTTTAACCATACTATTTTACTTCCATTTTCTCAATATTCTTCTTAATAAAAGTGGCAATTCTTAAATTTCTTAGTCTTAAGTTTCTTCTATCTTTCAGAGTAGGTTCGGTAAAAGTCTCAGCTGTGACTGCCTCAAAATTTTAGAATTCATTGTGATCCTTTACTTGTACATTATAAGGTCCAGGGTTTTTTCGTGAACACTCTACGAAAGATGGCCATTGCGAAGGTGCCCATACAATTAATTTCTGCACAGCTTTCTCAATAGTAGCTTGCATTGAATCTACTGGCATATACGTATGACCAGGTAAAAGAAAATTAATTTGAATGGTTTCCAAATTAACAGATGTTATTAAAAAATGGCGAAACATTTCAAGAAATTGTTTTGTTTTTGTTTTGGCCGGTGCATGAATTACAGTGTAATATTAATTTAGAATACCCTATTTTGTCGTCCTCCTGTAAATATTTATAGAGACAAGTACCTATCTCATTACTCCCGCGTTTACCATCAAATTTTGACGTAAGGGACAAAGTGTCTTTTACGCCAATGTGATATAAAATATTAATACATACGTCAATCGCAGTTTTACTTTTGTCCGATACATCATATTTTTGTTTAAAAAATGATTTAGAGCCATAAATTTTCTATGGCGTATGACATTTTTTTCAAGCTACAGCTATGTTATGTACACCATTCGAAAGAGCGCAAAAAACTGTTACGGACTGCATTAAAAACTCATTTTGAGCAAAATGTCCCTTACGCCAAGTTAGATTACGGTCGACATATGTATATATATGATGATATGGCTAGAAACACCGAGACAACGGCTAATATTGATCTATAGAAGAATGAGGTGTATTGCGAAGACGCCAAATAAATTTACATAGGAGGAAATATTCGAAGACATGTGACGTTCACGAACCCGCACTGGGCCCGCGTGGTGGATTATGGCTCACTCCCCTCTCACCGATGTTTGTTGCCCGTGGTACTACCAGTAGTATAATAACCGGCACGAGTCGTGAGCACAGATGGGCAGTAGTGGGGGCAAGCTCGCGCAAGTACACTTTCGGCAAAAAATGACACGCAAGAGTCCAATAGACGACGACTATCGACTGACGAACCAATCGCATGCAGCTCGCCGCGAGACCTAAAAATTTACTATTGCGCAGGTGTCAGTTTGTGCTCACGACTCATGCCGGTTACATGGCAATACCAGAGGTAAAAAAATAATCCCGTAGAACTACCAAGCGATCCAGTAGTACCACAGGAAGTTGTTTTTACCCGTGTTACACTCTTAGTCGATATTTCATAATTTAACACCTGTCACTTTGACATTTCTAAATAGCAAAAGTCAAAGTAAGAAGTGCCAAAGGGACAGGTGTTTGCATTCTGTTACTCACGCCAATTCTCCAATGTAGACTAGATTTGTAACAAATAACACTCCACTACCAACGCCAACAAGGGTTCGGGCCACGTATATATAAGCCAAGCTTTTGGCAACTGCTAGCAAAATGTAGGACAGTAAGAGCATACTTCCGCCGAATAATAGGCACGGTTTTCTGCCAACCACGTTACAGAGGTAACCTGAGATGTAGGGACCTGCAAGATAAAGACAATTTTGGATGTAATTGGTCAAGCAGTGAAGGTGGATGATGGTGACCAGAGATCTTTGGTTTTTAAATCATTTAATATTGATTATTTCTCTGGTTGTACAAATAATTGTTTTTTTTTATAAGGTTGTTTTATTTTTCACTTTTTTTAAAGAACCCGGCCGTTATGACACATCGAGTTTACTGTTCGGCTGTGTATATTTAGGCTCGGCACAAACGAGTCACTGACCATAACCACCGGTAACCCAGCGAAAAAATTCACATGCTTTTTCACACATTTTGTATGGATTCGTCGCACACGTGTGGCCGGTGGCGGCCACCCACTTCACCAGTACTCAACACAGCAGCAAGAGGCGACCACCACCGTGGGCGCATCAGTGGCTCGTTTGCGCCAAGCCTTAGAGCTTTCCATCTACTCATACCTCTATGACAGTATGTTTCAAAAACTCGCCATGCTATATAAACGCCAGGGTATATTATATAGTAGGCTGCATGTCAGTGATAACAAAAGCAGTATAAACTCTGAACTACACTAGGCCAGCTGAAGGTCACCATGTTACTAGTTTACCACCGACTTGCAGTCTGCAGTACGTAGTATCTATTATACGGAAACTTTAAATTCCTCATCCGCACTTTGTGCTGCTTTACTTAGAAATAATGAAAAAGCATGCCCTTTGGAGTTCAGTTTTCAGCATACAAACCCCCAGGCTGTTACAAAAGCTTTTAAAGATCTTAAAATTAAATCTACAGAAGATCTTTGGGGAATGTCTGTAAAAGTCTGTAGGTCTACTATCGAAACCATTGCGCCCTATTTAGCTTTCATATTTATCACCAGTGTAGACCCAGGAGTCTTTCCGGATCTCATGAAACACAGTAAAGTAGTTCCATTGTTCAAATCCGGTGATAGTACAGAAGCTAACAATTATAGGCCTGTGTCAATTCTTTCAGTTCTCAGTAAGGTGTTTGAAAAGTTGATGCTCAATAAAATGTTACGTCACTTTAATAAAACCTCCATCTTTCATGAACAACAGTATGGTTTCACCAAAGGGCGTTGTACAACTGACGGCGGTGTTACCCTAATAAAGAACATTTTTAACGCTTGGGAAGAAACACAAGATGCCATTGGAATCTTTTGCGACCTCTCTAAGGCGTTCGATTGCGTAAACCATGAGACACTTCTGATGAAACTAGAGCACTATGGGAATAGACACATAGCTCTTGATTTAATAAGATCATACCTGATAAATAGGAAGGTTAAAGTGCAGGTAAACGGCGTAAACTCATTAGGGTATGAAATGTCAATGGGCGTTCCTCAGGGTTCGATATTGGGTCCATTCCTCTTTTTAGTTTATATTAATGATTTACCCCAATTACTTCAAAATCAACCACAGATGGTTTTATTTGCAGATCACACATCATTGATTTTTAAATCTACCGTCGGTCACGCGGTATGTGAGCACCATGTATCTAACACATAATTAATTTATCCGTCATTGCTTCATTTTTTATTGTTTTTACCTGTTGTGGTATAGTAATTTTATTCTAGGTGATGTATAAGTACATCGTCTTCACATGTAATGATATAATTAAAGTATTGTGAAACAGTTTTAAAGATTAACGGTGGAGTTTCTTGCCCATTGTTATCCATGCGAAACTACCTTTTGGAAGGGGCAACTACAATCAATTTTATTTCCGTGTAAATTTTGACGTTCAAAAGTGCCATTTATGTGCCTATTTGAAATAAATGCTTTGACTTTGACTTTTTATATGGAATATATTATAATCGCCTCTGTGGTGTAGTGGTAAGACCACCTGTCTCAGACCCAGAGGTCCCGGGTTCAATTCCCAGCGCGCGGGGGCAAAATTTGTGCTCAGTTTGGTTGGTGGTAAGGCTTGTTCTAAGTCCGACTGGCTAGCTACCACCATCCTATCTAAGTTCATAACAACAATGTTAACGGAATTTTTGTGTTTCGGCAGTAAGAGGTTAGATAGTCAGTTCCTCTGTAGTAGAGGATTCCGGGTGAAGCTCACTTTCACCTTCGGCCTTATCATCACTTACCATCAGGTGAGATGTAGGTCAAGAGGTCCCCAATGTGGATGAAAAAAAATGGAATTTGCAAAATATTTCTGCTACAATACCTCCAATAATTCCAATAAATAAAATGGACGCTATCCAAGATGCTTCTGCATCAGTTATGACATTTTCCAAGGGTGTCTCGTCAGGATCCTTTAGCTTGACAAATACTGGTACTGTCCAGCCCATTCCAAAGCCCACTAACATCTGTCCGAAGTATACTGAAATTACAAAAATAAAATAATAATAATAAAAATTATTTATAAAAACAAAACAATAAACTTTGACAATAAATAACACAGAAAGGTGAGCATGTTTAGGTAAACAAAATTGGATACAATAGGTAGGTAGTGTGGTCGAAATTCCAAATAAAATATGTACCCTGCTCCCCAAACTAGGAAAATCCTGTATCTTGGGAGGCAGTGTCTTCACATTACAATATTACGGTCGAGCGATTTTTGTGAGCGTACAAGTTGATTTTAAATTAGATAATTGTCAAAGATAAGGTTATGTACAAGTGAGAAGAAGAAAAGAAAAGAAAAATAGTGTATGGGATGTACATGTTTATTTATGTTGAGTATGTGTGTCGGGTGTCGTGGCGTGTAATGAGTGTTATGTGTACCTATTATGTGGGAAGTGTTGAGTGTTCATGTATACGTGGAGATGATAAAAGTGTTAATATAAAGGATGATTTCCACCAAACGGCTCGGATCGGAACGGATTTTACAATCTTTAAACGATATTACATCATGTACATAGTATTTAATCTACATTTAGTCTTTGTCACCAAGCCGCGCACAGCAGCTTGACCGAGATCGTCTTCCGCGACACGCGATCGTATCCGTTCACCCGACGTCATATCCGATCGGTTTAAAGTTTAATCAATTCTTTATTGCATACCATCATGTTTAAAGCTGGTAGGGATATATTTATAATAGTTACAATTATGGACCCTGTCGGGCACAGCATAGATCAAGTAGGAGAGAGGAGGAAGAACAGTGGCTGTTTAATGTGATAAGTTTTATTATTTGTTAAGTAGTTAGTAAGTTATACTGTTTTATTAATACGGAATTGAATTTAAAATTATAATTATTATTTTATAAATTAACATACAATTATTTATATAGTAACATTTGTAAAACCCTTTATTTTGTAAATTATTTCATTATTATTTTATTTACTTATTATTATTTTTATTTATTACGTAATTAATATTTAATATTCCTAATGTAAGTTATTTATTGGACGCTTCATATTTATTGAAAAATTAGTTTAATCGTTTGGAGATATTTGATAATTTCATGTAGCATGATGTGCTGGACACTGTATGTAATTATTTAAAGATCAAATAAACACCAACATTTAATAAAAAATAAAAATATAAATAATTTTGATTATCGTGGTCGCCACTGCTTTGCTGCCGCGTACCACAATATAAATATTGACAGAACAGAAACTACGAACAAACGTTCGAAACGGCACACTAACACAGACGCGCGCATCGTAAACCTATAACACAGCATAGCAGTGACACAGAAAGGAGTCGAGAAAGCAGTTGGACCTGAGCCAAAATGGTTGCGACGTCGTTAAAAGATCTCCCTCCCGATAAAATCACCCGTCTTTCCACTATTCCATATTCCATCGCTTGCTTTAGGATGCATATCCGGTATGGCTCTAATAATCCTTCCATATCCTATGGGCACGTCTTTCCTACCATTATCGTGCCCCCCGGTCTACACCTTGATATGCAATGGCCACTGTAGCCCCATGAAATATGAGGCTCCAGGGGCTAGTGTGAATCTTTGGGTTCATTTGAGTAATCGAGTCTGGTTATACCACGCTGGGGTCGGTGCATTTCATTCATTCATTCATTCATGTAGCTGACAATACTGACATACAGCAAATAATTTATTTTAAGTACAGTTATGTTTTGAGTGGATTACGTCAGCAATATATTTTATTTTTTATTGATTTTGATTTAAACCAAGATGGCCATCTTCTTGAATTCCTCAAAATAATTGATATTGCTTACTCTCACTCACGCGGTGTTTTATGGTTAGAAAAAACCGAAGTAGGGAAATTGCATAAAGGGGCATGCAATTAAATAATCCATACTAATCCATATTGGGCGGAGCCGCGGGCAAAAGCTAGCAATATTATAAATGTGCAAGTAGCTCTATCTGTCTGTCTGTTACGTTTTCACGCCTAAACCGCTGAACTGATCGTCATGAAATTTGGCAGAGTTATAGAATGCCTGGGATATGGAGAAGGACATAGGCTACTTTTTACGCGATAACTGACATCCACGCGGGTGGAGCCGCGGCCAAAACTAGTAGTCTATAAATTTCTTATTTCTAGACTCATATTAAATGATAATAATAAATTGACATAACAGTCCTACATGACGCGAACCTCGTGAAAGACGAGAAAGATAAATTTACAAATCAAGTATCTTGACTTGGCTCACGACGTTATCGACATGTGGGATGTGGACTCAGCGATCATTGTGCCGATAGTCGTATCAGCCAGTGGCTTAATTGCCAAGAGCCTCGACCAGCACCTAAGGAGGCTCTCGTTGGGCAGCTGGATTCAGGAAGCGGTACTTCTGGACACGGCTCGCATTGTAAGGAGGTTCCTCTCTTTGGAGTCCTGACCGCTTCGTAGCTTGGACCGTGGTCCCGATACCGGTGGGCTACTATTTATTTTTATTTTTAAATGTTTTTATATTTTTTATATTAATAATAATAAATATAATAAATATAAAAATATAATTTATATGTATTTATTCGAATAAAGGAAATAATAATAATAACTTTTATTTTCCCTCAGTTGTATAAAAACACTTATCAAAACAATATGCAGGGTTACAATTAAGAGAAAGAGTGTTTTCGATGAACTCTGGCACCCAGAGAGTAAGATTTTGTTGAGGGTGCCATTTAATACGGAAGTACGTAGTTTAAAAAAATATATACATATATACACTTGCGAACTCGCGATATGAGATTGCTAAAGTGAGGTTTCCAGCTCAAAGAACTATCTACATAGACTACGATATACTTAACAGACTAACACCTTGTGACTTCTGGACAGCCACATTGTGAAGAGAAAAGACCGAGTGTGCAAGTATGAGCTATAAGCGTCATTGAATCCGATGGAGGGAGGTTGGTGGATAGTAAGGAGAAAGGTAAGTATACTGTTTTCATAAATAAGATTTAATGTTAGGATGTTATTTGATAGCCATTTCATCACTGAGTTTAAAGCAAGTTCCGCGTGTTTTACTGTTTCAGGCCAGACACTACCGTGAATTACATAAGTTATTAACATAAATAAGAAACAGGGTAGGACATAATATTGAGCCCTGGGGAACGCCGAAACTCAATGATTTAGTGTCACTAATAACGTTATTTATTTTGACGCATTGGCTTTTAACACATAGGTAATCCTGAAAAAAAAATAAGGTATATTCGCGAATGCCCGTAGCTTCCAGTTTAGATAAGAGGTGGGTAACAGACACAGTGTCGAATGCCTTGGAACGATCGAGGAAAATAGCTAAGCATTTCATTTTACTATCTAGTTTAGATATTATATGATCTTCCAAGGCAGCAACAGCATTTTTAGTTGACCTGTCACCTCTAAAACCATACTGGTTGTCACTTAATAAATTGTATGACTCAAGATAGTCTGCCAACCGTTTATTAAGTATCTTTTCTAATATTTTAGAGATGGCAGGCTATAATTATCTTCGCCGTGTCTATCCCCACTCTTTAAGATTGGATGAACGACAGCCCTTTTAAAAACCCTGGAAAATCAACCCGTTGAAATAGAGCGGTTGCAGATATGAGTGATGGCTGGGACAGCCGCGTGTAGACAAGATTTTAACAGTCTTGATGAGATGCTGTCCCAACCCACTGCAACATCTGATCGTAACCCAATAATGTTTGAGATCTCTACTTCATCTGTGGGTAGAAGTACAAGCGAGTTAAAAGGCGGCGCATCGAGAGAATACTCCGAGTCTTAAGAGGTGGATGAGAATTTGTCAGCTAAGTTCTTGGCAACTTTGGCAAAAAACTCGTTAATTTTGTTAATCTAAGACTTTTCATCCGAAGACAACCTTAGTAGCTCGTTAGGGGATTGCGCATTAAGGCTAGTTCCGGTGATATTTTTAATGACCTTCCAAGTTGCTTTAGTGCTGTTTTTTGCCACCTGAAACTCCCTGCCTTCATAGGCATGTTTTAAATTTTTGAGAAGCTTGTTACAAAAATTACGGTATCGCTTAAATGTGCACATGATAATGTTATTTTCAGGATCTGACTCTAGGGTTCGAGCCATGCCATCTCTATTTCGGATACAACGTAGCAGACAATTGATAATCCAAGGTTTCAGGATTCTGAGTTTTGAAGACATGTATACCGATTTGGAGTGATTAGCGATGACAGAGCTAATTATGGAAACCAGAGACTCGGCAGCATTGTTTGCATCTTGAATAGTCAATATTCCACTAAAGTCCATTGATAAAATGTCAGTAGATGCAGCTGTATAATTAACAACTATACGATTAATTTTAGAGGTAGGGAGTGGCTTTACATGTTGCGTGCTTATAAACTTAGGACTATGATCAGTAATGTAAGTATCGAAAACCAAAGTCGTATTTTTAAGATCAGATCTCAACATTATGTGATCAATACAAGAGTTAATACGGATTGGGAATAGATGTGTAGGGAGAAGGCCATGTGAAGCAATAAGGTTAAGGTACTGACTTGCTCGTTGCGAGATAGCATTCGGAGTGATGCCAATATTGATATCACCCATTATCATTAAGCTTTTTTGAACTAGCGACTGAGTAAGGATAGTGTCTTAATTATCAATAAAATTATCAAGATTTCGTGTGGACGGAGAGCGATATAGCGCTAAAAGTAAGATAATATTATGAATAACAATAAACAACATGAACAAATTAAAAAAAATACCAATGTTTACGTAAGCATCCCCTCCCATGCTTACGTAAACATTGGTATGTATGAGCTTTGCTTACTTTTGCTGACTGAATGGCACACGCAGATGTGTTGCTAAGGAAATTGTTGCGCCACTCTTCCCAGCTAACACACTCTTCCCAGCTAACACACTGGGAAGTGGTGAAGAGTGGGCGCTTTGGGGGACTGATTTTTGACAGTCAAAATGTACCAATTCCCAGCCTAATTTGAATAAACGACTTTTAATTGCCAGACTGCTCCAGAAAGAGGGAGGATGTTTTTCGAGAGTATATTTCTTTGGCACGCTCTGTAGCCTAAACGGCTTGAAGAATTTTAACATAATATTTAAAATCCATCAAGCGAATCTAATGACACCTTGTATTGTCGCTTTAGAGTGAAAACCTCGGCAATGCAATTTTGAAACCTTCCAACGCATGTCCTAGTTTCACACAAAAAAAGTTTTGCAACCTGTTACGCCATCTAAGACGAGTTTGAATATTGCACATCTATGACGAGTTGTAATAAAATTTTACAGGGCGCAGATTTTTCTTCTTCTGAGTTGAGAGAAAGTTGCCTTTTTCGCATTGGTATACGAGGTTTTAACTCTAAGGCGGGGTTAATAATGAGGTGTCGTTAGATTCGTCTTAATTGTGAAAGCGACATAGGCTATATATTATTTATATATTGCATCTGCAAATCCAAAAAAAAGGGACGAGAGGTTTAAAAAAAATTACAATAATATTCGTATTTAATAAAAGCTAGTAATGAGTCCATTCCAAATACACAAATAATCGAAAAAGCTTAAAATATAGCAAAATATTAAAAACATAAAAAATTATAATACACCATATTATTATCAGGTTATCGGTTTGCCCCCGCCCTGTCCCCCGCCTGCGATATCTTACAAAAAACAAAGTTCAATAGATAATACTTAATGCTTGTTTTGTCACGTGTTTTTTTTTGCAGTCGGGTGTTGTTTTTTTTTAATAATTTGCTATATTTTAATTTTGAACATACGGACTGTTTGACTGCGTCAGTTTGGCCGTCTTTATGGAGTGTTTTTTTTTTTTTTTAATCATACTTGCTTCTGCCCATGTGTTCGTTCGCGTGGAAGTCTTAAAACACCACGATAGGTATCTGTTCTAATACAAAATGTATGAGAAAAATAAATTTCTTCATAAATTATGTTTTTATGAATTTTTCGCATGTTTTAATAGTTATTCTGCTATTCGGGGCAGAGACAAATCCAACAAATGAAAGATCATAAAAATCGATCTAGCTGTTCTTGAGTTATAAAATAATGGTGTAACTAACCCGACTTTGTTTTATATATTTTACGTCACACCTGGCCATAATGTGAGTTTTACCGCACGCTACGCGTACAGTAAAACTCGCATTGTGGCCAGATGTAAACGAAAAATTGTGTACTCACCACGGGCAGTAAAAAGAAAGCCCTCTATCGCATATTTACAACCCTCGCCTGCGGCTCGGGTCACAAATATCTGCGATTTCGGGCTTTCTTTCTTTTACAGCCCTTGGTAAATAATGTACTATTATTACACCACTCGCTACCTAAAGGACCAAAAAATTCGCTCAAATTAAAATATTACCCGTTACGTACACGTGTTCACATAAAACACACGGCCCCGTACACGTCACAGCCACACCCCGATTTTTTTTATCGCCGGGTGGCTTGAATCAGTTGTCGTTTGTGTTGTGGGAGTGTAATTTAGTAAGACATCTTCTGTCGTATAAGGTTATGGTAAAAATAAATATCTTTGCCATGGTTAAGTGACTGTTAATGAGAAATCCCGTGTGGTTACAATTACAATGTACTGTTATATTATATTAGTGATAGGAGTTCGCCAGGAATAATCTGTACGAATGACAATGAGAAACATTCAATGTATCAGTGTTGCGCCATAGTGTATATGCAGGAACACAGGCCTTTAGTAATTCACTAGAAAAGAGCTGGTGGACCTCGACACCGGGCTGCAGCTGTCTGCAGCCTGGTGTCGAGGTCCACCAGCTCCTATACCATAGCAGTGTCCCATAGCCTCCCTGGACTGTTCCAGGGAGGCTATGGGACACTGCTCGCTAAACAAACACTTCCATACAATAGGCATAACGGACAATCCTCTGTGCAGGGCTTGCATGGAGGCCAACTGACCTAACTGACCGTCTCTTTGACAATTCAAAAGTGCCTGTAAATGGTTTAATTGAAATAAATGCTTTGAGTTTTGAGTTTTGAGTTTGCCAAGGAATCCGTGGCGCATATGCTCTTTGAATGCACAGGCGTCACCCAGATTAGAAGGGTAACCCTCGGGGCACCCAGATCTTTCACAGACGTTCTAAACAGACCGGGAGACGTAATTTACTAGAGGTGGGCTGGTTGGAATAACCTCTAATGGCCGCAATGGCCCATGTATAGTGGTCCACCTGAAGGACTTAGTGCGGAAACCAAACCATAGAACATAGAACAGTACGTCGCTTGCTCCCGCGTCACCAATCCTGACTGTAGATATATTTTGGCTGCTGTAACCAAAACTACAAACGTAGTGTTCAGAGAAGTTTTATTAAAATGTGGCTGGTATCTTGTGGTGTCTTACGACTACCACGCGAATGAAGTCGTGGTTAGAAGCTAGTTTAGAATAATAACCAAAGTACTTACTGCTTGATGCTATTATATATTGTTTTCGTTTACTTGTATTAACTTCATCCGCCATAGTTTCAAATAGTTTCCTCTTCTTATTTTGTAGCCTTTGCAATAAAATATCGATGTTATTTTAATCACAGCATTGAACTGTTTGACTTGTCTGTACCTATGTTACACAGTATAACTCCTTGTATCTGTTATAGGAATAAAATATAGTAGAGATACGCGGCAAATAAAAAATGTTTAAAACCACGTTTTTGAAAGTCGCTGTGGGACTCACTGCATTTCTTATTTTATGCAATATGACCTATTTAAGGTCAAGACTATTTTCAACGATCCGACATTATGATAACCATACCAAGGCCACGCCATTAACATTGTGCTAAAAGTTCGCTTCTTTCTCCTATATATAAAATACCAACTGCTTTTTCCAAATAAAAAGTAGCCCTATACTCCTTATAGCATCAGCTATCTGCAAGTGAAAATCCCGTCAACATCGGTCCAGCCGTTTCTGAGATTAACCGGAACAAACAGACAGACAGACAACATTTCATAAATGATTTATTTGTTACTAGCTTTTGCCCGCGGCTCCGCCCCCACAGATGTCGGTTGTCGCGTAAAATAGTAGCCTATGTACTTCTCCATATCCCAGGCTATATCTCTGCCAAATTTCATGACAATCGGTTCAGCGGTTTAGGCGTGAAAACGTAACATACAGACAGACAGACAGACAGACAGACAGGCAGACAGACAGACCGACAGACAGACAGAGTTACTTTCACATTTATAATATTAGTATGGGTAAAAGCTGTTATTTTATTTTAGAAAAATCCACACGGACTAAACTGCGGGCGCTGCTAATACTATTTAATATTGATGTGCGGAACCACTTTTAATTTATATCAAGATTGTATGATAAGATAGGTACCTACTATAAAAACATCCGAAAAATCTAACAGATAAACAAAGCAAGTACTTAGATATCTTGCTTGACTCATCGTACCGATAGTTGTTTGCAAAAGCAAACCTCAATTTTGGTAGGTACAGTAGTTATCTAACAGCCTAACGGATCGACTTGCCGCGGTCGATTCGAGGATGGGTGACCATCCATACATTACATACTTCTAAACCTCATAAAAGCCAACACTAAACGTTCTTGTTGCAGTAAGAGAGGTAGGAAAATTGCGGAAAGAATCCCCCTTCCAAAAACTAAAACCCTCTTTGCGACCCGGTTTTCGTTATATTTACCCATACGGGTGTTTAATGCTATAAGCAAAACCTTCATTGTACCAGCCAACTACGTTGAGGCCAAACTAAACTAAAGGAATGGTTGCTGGTCAAAGTCAAAGTCAAAGTCAAATCATTTATTTCAAATAGGCACGAAGATGCACTTTTGAACGTCAAAAATTACATGAATAGTTGATTGTTTCTAGTTGCGCCTTCCAAAAGGTAGTTATGTATGGAGAAGAATGGGCAAGAAACTCCATACTTACTCTTTTAAAATGTTAACAATAGTTTGTATACATTAATTAATATTGATAGGTGAAGACGATGTACCTAGAATAAAAAAATAATAAATATTAAAAAAAATAATCAAAATTACTTACCACAATTGGTAAAAAGAATGAAAAGTGAAGTAATAACAGAAAAATTTATAAATGCGATACATGGTGCTCACATATTTACAAAAATTGTATATGATTTCCCAAAAAAAAAAAAAAATAACATATAATAAGTCAGTGTGTGAGTTAAAATATTAATCACAGAAAATAAAATTAATATCATAAAAATTATAAATTATACAGTTAAAGCTGGGCCGGACTTATGAGGAAACCGAAAGTTTGCTTTGCAGCACTTTGATAGAATGCATACCCTCACTCACTCTTAGACCACACTTACTCACTCACCTTAACTGTTTTGTATGTATAATCTATGCTATTTATTTTGTATGTACTCAATTTATTAAAAAAATCAGCATTTTGTAATTAAGATATGAATAACTATCTTGCGCTAGCAGAACATATTTATTAATAACTTTGTGTAGTGTTTGGGTCACCAAGATACAGGCTGTGCCTAGTTTGGGACCCGCGGTTTAATCTGTCTAAGTCTTCTGTTAGTGAGAATGTCATACCATGCTATTTGTATAGTAAGAACTTTGTGTAAGTTAATTAAATGAATTTGATTTGAATTTGTATTTGACATATCGAGACCCCTCCGTGCGTCGGAAAGCACGTGGAGCCGTTGGTCCCGGCTGTCATTCTTAGAATCAGAAACAGAATCAAAACTTTATTTGCTATGAATTAGTTAGGTACAGGTACAGCAGGATTTGGTGCAGGATGTTGTACATAATTTAATGGGTCCGCGCCCACTCCGCACTCGACCCGCTTAGACTCGACCCCAAGAATAATATCAGATGTTTTACTAGGTACCAATTCAGTGCCATTTGTAACATAGTGAAGCATAGCATCATTGCATCATTAATCAAGCATAGTGATATTTTAATATTCTAATTCTAAATAACTCATTATACCTAGAATATTTATATTAATTATGTTGATATCACATATTATAAAGGCGAAAGTTTGTGAGTGTGTGTGTATGTTTGTCTCTTCTTCACGTTCAAACGGCTGGACCAATTTTGATAAAATTTTGTATGGACGTAGGGAGACACCATGGATTTACACATAGGCTACTTTTTATCCCGAAAGAATATAGTGTTCGCGGGTAACACCGCGGGGCGCAGCTAGTGATATATAATTTATCCTGGTAGTCAGTAAATTCGTTTAAAAAATGTAGTTTTATGAAGATAGCCTCTACCTCGCTTAAACCCGTTTTCTGGAAACAACAGACGAAGCCGCTCATGAATAGTTACTCCAACTGGTTCTGTCTCTTTCTAGCGCGGCAAAAATGCAAGTATGTAGGGTGCCGACATGATAAGAAAATAAAGTATAAGTAAGTATAATCAAATCTAGACTGATTCAATAAATACCACCGTGCCACTAGCTTTATGATCGTAATGATAATTAACAATAATCTGTGATTTTTACTATAAAGTACAGAGCGTATATATTATAATTATATTGAAAAAGGAAAAGTAGTTACTTGTTTAATTATTAATTTATTTATCCAAACATTATTCAAATTTTACACTCTTTGTGGTGCAAGCGTTAATTCGAAATTTTTCGGTCTGACTATACATCGACGGTTTTACGCCTATCAATACAGAAATATCCAGGTATTATTCTTCGGGTCGAGTCTAAGCGGGTCGAGTGGGCGCGGACTATTACTAATACCATCTGAAATAGATATGACGGTATCTGTGTTATTGTTTGATAATGTTTATTACTGTTATTTGGACATAATAACGAAATCTAGACATATAATTTTTATGAAATTTATTGTATTGTGTTTTGATATGTTTTGACTTAATTTATGTTAATTTAATTATTTTTTATGTTCATAAACTCAACAGCAAACCAACATTCTTCTTTGTAGTGAGGGCGCATGTACAAAAAACGACAATACGTAATCTATAGTGAATCATCTTTACCAAAACCTGTGTTTTAAGTTTGTGACTGATTAGAATTCCACATAAGTCAGATAAACAATTGATTAACTGTTAACTGGAAAACGTAAGGAAAAATGTACTTTTTATTCAAAATCATGGGGTTTTAAATTTTCTTCCCAAGAGGCAGTACAAAATGCTTTCACACAGTTTGTCGAATCTAGATCCCCAGAGTTCTAACGCAAATGCATAAATGAACTTCCGATTAGATGGCAGCAATGTTTAGATAATGAGGGTCAATATTTTGATTAAATAAATATGTTACGTACAGTACCCAGCACATCAAGTTACACGAAACTGTCAAATTTCTCCAAACGACTTTAAACTTTAAAATGTTGAAAATTAAGTTCAAAATCGAACGAGAAAATTTGGCAGTTTGTGGTACTTGATGTGCTGGCCACCGTACATCTTGAAAAAAAAAAAAAAAACTAGTTTTAATTCTGCAGTATAAATCGGCAATTTCATACTTTAACCCCTACTAATAATATAATACTCGTACCTCCATGGTTTTTGGAAAACGCAAGGAAAATTAATGTACTTTTTAGTACATTAATTTTCCTTGCGTTTTCCATTGTTTATCTGACTTATCATCATCATCATCATCATTTTAGCCGAAAGACGTCCACTGCTGGACATAGGCCTCCCCCAAGCACCGCCACCTCAACCGGTTTTGTGCTTCCCGCATCCAGCGGATTCCTGCGGCTTTCATAAGGTCATCGGTCCACCTCGTGGGAGGCCTTCCAACGCTACGTCTTCCGGTACGCGTTCGCCACTCCAGAACCGTTTGGCCCCAACGGCCATCTGCTCTGCGCGCAATGTGCCCTGCCCATTGCCACTTAAGTTTGGCAATTCTTCGAGCTATGTCGGTTACCTTGGTTCTCCTGCGGATCTCTTCATTTCTGATTCGGTTACGTAGGGAAACTCCAAGCATAGCCCTCTCCATTGCCCTTTGGGTGACTTTTAGCCTTCTAATAAGGCCCATTGTGAGCGACCAAGTTTCAGTGCCATATGTCATCACTGGCAACACGCACTGGTCAAAGACTTTCGTCTTGAGACACTGTGGTATGTGGGACGAGAAGATATTGCGTAGCTTCCCGAAGGCTGCCCAGCCGTGTCGGATTCGACGATTGACCTCTTTCTCGAAAATGGACCTACTTAGCTGGACAGTTTGTCCTAGGTAAACATACTCGTCCACAACTTCGAGTGTAGCGTCTCCGATATTCATGAGAGTGGGTGTTACATGGGCATTTGACATGACCTTTGTCTTGTCCACAGACTACAATAGTATATAGGGTCTTGTCCATGTTCATTCTAGACATCTGACTTATGTGGAATTGTAATCAGTCACAAACTTAAAACAGGTTTTGGTAAATGTGATTCACTAGTAAGTCATTGGCCATTGGCATACCTAGCCTTTATTTTCTGTAGGCACACCTACACATTTAGCCGGTTTCATAATCGACGTTCTTAAGGGCCTATACTCCCTCAAATGGCTTAGCATGATCCTCCGTTATGTCAAAAATACTGCAGCATTAATTTTGAAATAAATATATGGTAAAGTTGAGGACTAATGTTAAGTACTATATTAGCCGAAAACACGATTCCATAAAATTTTCTCGATAGAAAAAAAAATCCAAAGTTACCTCCAAACCGAACAATAAACCGCTGGTATTCAAAAAATACTTCAAATTAGATAATGAAACTTTTTTTTTTTTTTTTTTTTTGGCGTTGCACTATTCGTGCTTATTGCCACTGACAGTATTTTATTTGATAACAAAACGTAGGAATCAAGTACTCGCGAAATGATTAAATATAACGGGAAATTTGGAAATGGAAAGGAGATCAGTTGTTATTAAATAAAAATAATAAATTATAATTAACACTAAGGAAATATAATACAACAGATAATAACCATTTAACGTCACCAGGTGACCCAGCAAAAAGGCCCACTCGGTACATATACTAAGAATTACTTATAAGGTTTATAAATTATGTTTAAATAGCTATATCATTATTTACAAGGAAAAGAGCTATGGTTTTATAGATATCTACATTAAAATTAAATAAAATACATGCAATAGAAGTGGGAAAAGGGACTCGGAGGGAGACAAGACTTTGGAAAAGTGAGGAGTGGTCATAAAGTGGGCAAGAAAAAATTAGGTGGTTCAGATCTCCCACTTCAGCGCCACATTCACACGCAGGGTTCTGCACAATGCCAAGCCTGGCAAGATGAGCAGGAGTGCACACATGACCTAATCGCATACGTATGAATATTGTTGTAATCTTTTTGCTTAGTTTGTATTTGCTAAACCAAGGTTTAACAAAAATGGATGGCTGAATATTACGATAAAATTTCCCTTTCACTGATTGCCCGGACCAAAGCTTACCCCAGGATTCCTGTAGATAAACCCTGGGCAGAGCTGCCAGATCTTGGGTGTTATTTTTGTACGGAAAAACGTCTCCACACAATACGGCATCATTAGCTAACTGGTCAGCTCTCTCATTACCTAAAATGCCACAATGCGAGGGTATCCACGCAAAATGCACTGAATACCCCTTAATAGAACACCTATAAAGGAGTTCACGTGTTTCAAATATAATATAAGGATTATGAGAATAGAAAGGGAATCTGGCCAAAGATTGTAAGGCACTCCTTGCATCAGTCAAAATGAGTGAATTCCGTAAGCCCATCATAAGTATATATTCGACAGCTTTGAATAGACCATAACATTCTCCCGTAAATACAGATGATTCGGGCGGGAGTTTTATTTTTTGGACAATATTATATTGGGAGTGGTATACACCTACTCCCACACATGAGTCTCTTCCATGCTTCGAAGCATCTGTAAACAAGAGCTGACAACCCTTCCAGTCTCTATCTATAGTGAAGTTGAAGTTAAGGTTATGACATACGTCATCTCGGTGAATGTTAAGATTGTAATGTATATTTGGTGAAATAATTAATGAACTATAATTACAGTGAAATACAGGAAGAAATTGAGATTGGTGACAGGGAGCTTTAATTAAATTGTATTTTCTAAAGCTATTAACTAAACACGGAGTAGCTTTGTGCCTCCAGTAAGTGGATGAATTTACTTCTTCAGAGAGAATGGAAAGTTTATTTCGCAAAGGATGATACGTAAATTGCAAACACCGAGCCATAAATCTATCAGCTAAAAATTGACGTCGTAAATGAAGTGGAGGGTCTCCACATTCCACCTGAAGACAATTAATAGGACTGCTTTTCATGGCACCTGAAACCACTCTAAGTGCCTTGGACTGAACACTGTCTAGTTTCTTAAGACCAGCAACATTAGCAGGTTCCAGCAAAAAAGTCCCATAGTCCAATACGCTTCTAATCAAGGTGTTGTACAGTAGTTTTAATGAAAAGGGATGTGCTCCCCACCAAACACCAGCAAGACATCTAATTATGTTGATATTTCGTTCACATTTAGCAGCAATATAATCACAGTGTGGTAAACCAGTAAGATGTGTATCCAAAATAAGGCCTAAAAATTTTACCTGGTTTTTAACGGGCATAAGGATATTATTATACCTTACTGTAACTATAGGGGGCTTACGCATTCTAGTAAACAAGACAATGTTGCTTTTATCAATTGACAGGTGTAGACCATTGGTTTCTAGCCAAGTCTTCAATAAACTTAAAGAAGAGGTTAAGGAAGTACAAATATTCTCAACAGAATGACCAGATAAATAAAGAAGTAAATCATCTGCATATTGAAGGACTTGTACTGACTCATTTAGAGAGGATTCCAAATCATAAGTGTAAATATTGTAGAGAATTGGACTAAGTACAGAACCTTGAGGGAGACCTTTCCATACTAAACGGGTAAATGTATACCCTTCAACATGAAGATTTAAAGATCTCTCTGAAAGCATGTTAATTATGAACTTAGACAGCATTGTTGGAACTTGTAATGAATTCAGCTTTTGTTCTAGGATTGATACCAGGACATTATCGTAAGCCGAGCTAATATCCAGGAAAGCAGCAATTACAGAGTTATTAGAAGAGAAGGCTAAGCGAATGTCAGTTGTGAACACACTAAGGCTGTCCATCGTACTTTTACCCTTTCGAAAACCGAACTGTGATGTAGCTAGCAAGTTTTTGCTTTCCAAAAACCATTCCAAACGATTCTTAATGAGATGTTCAACAATTTTAGCAAGAACTGTAGAAAGTGCAATTGGTCGATAAGATGTAACATTAGAAGAAGGTTTGTTTGGTTTCAGAATGGGAATAATTGTTTGAGACTTCCAACTTGATGGAATGTTGCCAGATATCAAAGCTGTATTGATAAGATTTAAATATATTAAAAGAACCGAGTCAGATAAATTAGCTATAAATGAATATGGTATACCATCTTCACCAGGAGCTGAATCCTTAACATGTGAAAGGACTCCCTTCAACTCACTTAGTGTGAACAGGGAATTCAACTCAGAATTAGGAATAGGAACATAGGGATAGTGCATTAAAGATCTCTGTTCTGGGACTGAAGGAGGAGCTAAATGATCCATAAACTCATTGGCTAATTCTAATGGCAGTTTAGAGGCTGCTGTGTCACTAAATGCTGACCTGAATCGCCTAATATTTTGCCATACTAGAGATGCATTAACTTCTGGCGAGATAGATGCACAAAATCTTTGCCAACCTTCAAATTTCTTTTTCCTAAGGAGCTTACGAGTTGTACGAGCAGCTTCTAGGTATATCTCAAAATTGTGACGAGTCATAGTATGACCATAATTTTTTTCTGCTTCTTTTCTTTTTTTAATGGCCTGAGTGCACTCAGCATCCCACCAAGGTGGTGAAGGAATTTTGCCTGTAGCACCATTCTTAATAGGGAAAGTATTATCTGCCACCTCTATTAAAATTCTAGTTATTTGATTAGACAATAACTGAGGATCATGTAGTTGTAAGGAATTAGTTAAACCAAGAATTCTTTCTTCTACACAATTTTTGTATGTATCCCAATCTGCATTTTGAAGTCTATACTTTAATCGTGGTGTTGGATTACAAGCAGCTGGTTTTTTATGTGGAAAAGAAATTATTAAAGGGTAATGATCACTACCATAAGAAGACGTTAAAGGAGACCAGGATAATGTTGATGCTAATTCAGGTGTGCAGATTGAGAGGTCAGGGGCACTTATTCCCTCATCTGGATTCGTTTGGCGTGTTGGGAGACATGTGTTTAAAATACACAAATTATTAAAGTCTAGAATTTCTAATAACTTTTCCCCATAGTAATTGGAACTAGAACTACCCCAAGACTGATGTTGTGCATTAAAGTCGCCCATTACCAAAAATGGTTTAGGTAAAACTGAAAGAAGATTACTTATTTCAGAAAGAATATTTACAGTGGGGCGAGAAAAATATATACATACTAAACAGATTTTATTTACAATAGCAGCGACAGCAGATATTTCGTCACTGAGACTTGGAAGAGGAAAAGATTGAAAAGACAAGTTATTTTTAATAAGTATGGCGACACCACCATACCCATCGCTTCTGTCTGTTCTTAGACACGCATAGCCAGGAATTCTAAAAGAGAACCCTGGTTTAAGCCATGTCTCACAGAGAGCGACTGCAAAAGGATCGTATTTGTTCAATATGTAGGACAGATCAGATTTTTTATTTACAATGCTGCGACAGTTCCACTGGACAATCTTGGGTAGATTTGGATCCATTATGATTAAGGTTAAATAAGTTAGAAAGAGTATCAATTACAGTAGCAACGTTGGACGGTTCAATATTATTATTTTTAGATAAAGTATTAATTAACATGATTATTAAATTTAAAATTTGGCTCTCATTATTATTTGTAGTTTTATTTTGAAATGCAACACCATTCCCTGACACAGAAACTTCATTACTGATTAATGCTTGATGAGCTGCCCAGTCATAACCCTTAGCTGTTTTTGGGGGATCCCGAGGTTTAAGAAATACGGTTTTTCTTTGAGAGGAGACAATTGGTGTGTTACGTGATTGGGGCGAAGGTTGTGAAGAAAAATAATTTTTAGTGGTATGTGATGGGGCAGATGTTACCACATCTGCATACAATTTTGTGATTGGTGGATGAAGCTGTGACGCTTCAGCATATGACACGCAGCTATGGGCCATATAATGCTTAATTGCTTTTTGTCTCTCAAATTCTGGGCATTTTTTATTGATGGCGTAATGAATGCCACCGCAATGACAGCATTTACTATTACTCTCATCTTCAATACTGCAAGTGTCAGCAGAATGCTTCTCCCCACACTTGAAGCACTGAGGGTTCGACCTGCATTGTACCTTTGTATGGCCAAAACGACAACAGTTAAAACATTGAATTGTTGGGAATGTATACAATTCCACTGGCATGGAATTGTAACAACAAAACACACGTTTTGGTAAAATTTGTCCGTCAAAGGTGAGCACGACTGTTTGCGATGGTTTCCACACAGGGGTCGGTTCGTGCACTTTATAATTGAGGCGCCTTGCTTTGATGACTTTCCCGCATCCAGCGGGGACAGATATATTTTCCATTATTTCCTCCGGAGACCATTCGGTAGGTACGCCTTTAACAATTCCAATGCGACACACATTAATTGATGGAACAAATGCCCTCAAATTTTCTTTGGCCAAACTTGGGTCATTTAAAAAAGAGTTAGCATCTACGTAACGGGAGAAGCTTAGTGATATTCTGTTACGACCAATGCGTTTTAATGAACCGTTAATTATGTTGTTGAACCTGCGTTTTTTAAGAAAGTGTCCTAAAGTTATTGGGTGTAACGTTTGAGCCGAGTTTTGTGTATCATAATTTTTTTGAATGTGTACAACGTATGGCGACAGGTCTGTGGCTTCATACAATGCTCTAGCAACCTGTGGCGCCTTCTGGGGAAGATCTGACTTTATGAGGTTTTCAGTCTGGGGACCATCCACAGAACGTGGAGTGGCTTCTTGGTGAACTAAAATTTAATGTACCGGTACGTCTGATGCTATTTTTGAACTGAACGTGACTGAGTCATTGTCGCAATGACAATGTGTACCTTTATTTATTTCTGTTGTAGTGTATGAGTGACTATTTCGCCTTCTTTTATTGCAATTTTTGCACACTTTACGTGGAGCTCTAGCCCTTTTCCGCTCCGATCTGGTTAAGGATGAATCGGTATCCATACTGGATTCACAAATTGTTATATTTTGCCCGACCGAGGGGACTGTGCCCCCCGGATCAGGCGGTTCATTGTCCATTGTGGACAAAAAAAGTAAAATACAAAAAACTTACCCTAAATATGAAGTACACTATATACAAACAATAAAATTAACTAATCTAATGAGAGTCTACTTATATTTACACAACTTTTCTCAAATCTTAAGCGTTTTTAAATTTAAAAAAGAAAACGAAAGAAAAATCACGCCCGCCAAATTCGATGATTCCCGCGCTTTTTCTAATGAAACTTTGCATATTAACTGAAATAACTATAAAGCAGGTCTTATGTAATTTACTTTTTTTAAATGACCATTATTTTCACCGTAAAACGAAATTACCTAAACTATCAGCGCCTTGGAGCCTTTTCACTGCCGCCCTGTCTCGCTTGCTCGCGTGATTGGTAGCAATAGTGTGCGAGCGAGATACAGAGTGAGGTAGTGCTGAGGTTGTATAGGCTCTTAAATAGAATGAGATAAAAAGTTCCCTCGCGCGGAGCTGATGCTAACTGCAGCTCAGCCATGGAATTAGTAAGTACTATAATTTAAAATACACGGCTTAAGGGACATCGACGCACAAACTGTTAGAATGAATTCAACAAATAACCCCCATATCGTGCAAATGATTTGTCCGTTATTAAAAAAGGGTGCTGTTTTAGACCGTCAAAATTTAGACAATAGCAGATTTGGACAGCCGTTATTGTGTGACCGTTCATCGCTTTAAAAGCCAACACTTCATACCCTGTACTACATCTCTACCAAATACAAGTAATATTGTGATACTGATCGGAACAAGATGTCTCAACTAGTAGTGAAAAATTACAAACCTATAAAACAAAATCTAGAATTTCGTTCTTTTTTATTGTATCCGAAGAGAGGAAAAATAATATAAATATTTATTTTACATTTTTAGTATTTTTTGTCCAAACAGTGATAGGCACAAAAAATCCGCATTAACGAAATGCGTTGTCAATGTCATCGATTTTGACTTTACTCGCTGACATTGACACACTGGACATTGACAGTTGACAGTTACATTACATTACAAAACTTGTTTGTTTACAATTTGCACTTTGCAGGTCAAAAATATTTTAAAATACAAATATAACAATGGAAGACGATGACTATTGGAATACGAGTGAAACAAAGGCCAAGGCTTTCAGTTTTGATGATGATGTTGTACGTATATCCACTTTATTAAAAATCTTCTTGTAATATTAGTTTCGTCACAAAGATTTAAACCGTTTCGTCATCAAACTATCACTCATTGCTGGTTAATAGGCCTCTCAGCTCTCTCTGAAAGAAGTTAAGTACTGTCGTCTATTCTGCAAAGCTCTGTAGGTCCAAAATTATACGCATAGCTATAATGTATCATAATACACAAAACATGAAAGTGCTTAGAGGAAAAATTGTGTTTCAGCTTCAATTTAGGGTCGAAATATCAGGTTTAGTTATTATATAGGAACCTCTACTTTTAATTGACGAAAATCGCCTAATACCAAAATATAAAGTAGGTACGAACAAAACGTATGGTAAATAAAAGTAGGTTAGTGCTTTCACTCAGCGCATTGCAATCCATAGCTGGATACAGTGGCGTAGCTAGCATGAGTAGCACCCGGTGCGGATATTGTAGGTGTCTCCCCAAAACTCAATAAAAACTTAAAATAAAAAATAAAAGTAAATTTTTGTTTTTTTTTTTATTTTTTCAAATATTACCTACAAATTATTTTTATACGTTTTTATTATTATTAATCAACGATTTTTGAAACATATTTGGTTACTAAAAAAATTAAATTTATTCCTTCTAAACACAAGCAAACACAAGCAAACTCCGAAATCACCAACCCTTTCTATGGTCCTGAATGAAAAAATACTTACTAGACAAGTAGGCACCTACATTTATTATTGTTACTTACATATTTATTATACTATTTTATAGGTGGTGGTTATGTAATCTGCCAGTTTTACGAATTGTTATAGATGGCACTCACTACTGATGTCCACAGTCTGGTAAAGTGTCACCCCTAAGCGGGTGACACCCGGTGTGGGCCGCCCCTGCCGCCCCCCCCTAGCTACGCCACTGGCTGGATAGAGGCCAACTTTAAAAACAAAGTACAACAATCCACTCTTTGTTTAAAAAGAGAAGAAGCCACTTGCTTCATAATTTATTTATTTAAATAACACCATTTCAGCTAAAATGTGCCAACGCAATGCTATAAATAATCAACTGTGTCACTATAATAGGTAAGTAATATGGTCTGGTGTCCGCAACTCCATGTCAATGAAACATCATTTACAGGCACTTATTAATCTTCGTAGACTAGCAGATTGCACTTTTCTTTAACAAAATTATTTCCAACAAGATTGACTGTCCTGATCTTTTGCATAAACTTCGCTTCAATGTCCCTCAGAGATCAGTTAGATTTAATCCACCTATCTCTATTCCTTTTACCTCTTCTAACTATAGGCAAAACTTATACATGGTTCGAGCGAGTAAAGACTTTAATATTCTTTGTAAAGAGTTCTCATTTGACCTATTTACCACCAAAACCTATTCTACGCGCAATCAGCTGAACGCTGACTTCTTTAAAAGTGCATAGTGCTTATTATGCCTTAAAAATATTGATAATAATCTTTTCTTTCGTGCTTTTTAGTGATCCTAAGATCCTAAGATTTCTACTGCTTTTTCTGTTTTTACCCGTGAGGACCTGTAATTGGCTCTATGTTTCATATTCAATTGTTATCCATCTGTTATAGTTGTTGGTCCTCCTATAAATAAATATTTTGTATACAGATGGGAAAATTGATTATTCGATCCACCCTAGCTCCTCAGGGAAGACCAGCAACTCCTTGGTGTTACTGACAATCTCAAGGAGGGTACCTGGGTCACTGAAGTACTTTGCCCTGTATGTGGTGACCACCGGGCAGTTTAGAAGCACACGAGCTGCTGTCTCGCCGTCCTCCATGCAGTGCTTTGACTCGTATAAAAAAGGGGGGTTTAGTAGATGACCTGTGGCCGGTTATAGCTGCTGTAAATCTATGCAGCTGTTGTTCAGTAGTCGGAGAACCTGTTATGTGAGGCGGCTGTGGCACGATATCTTGTCTATATCTGTAATTTGTATTTGTGTCGTTTGTATGGTTTCATGTAATAAACATGGTAAATATCCCGTTTGTATTAATAATAATATTAGTGACCATGACAGGTTAAAAACTTATAATTTGTATGGTGTACATAAAAAATGAGTATTCTATTCTAATAATATATTGTTACTTCTGCTAATCAGAATCATTCAAAACCTAGGTACATAATTTCATTGCTCTGACGCCTATGACATATGGTATGCCATTCCATATTTCATAGGCGTCCAATCCAATCCCATACCAGGAATCAATGAGAATAGTTGTTGAGTAGATAGATAGATTTATTTATTTGTATAGAAAGTAGGTAATTAATACAATTAGGTGTTACAATATTTTGAATCCTTGTACATTATGCCTCATGTTATTTAATAACTTAATAATTATTTATACAATCTATACAAATAAGTTAAATTGAAGTGTTGTATTATGTGTCTGTTTGTAATGTCAAAATAACTGCATTTTACTAAATGCATAATGTACATATAAAAATATTTACAATACTAATAACAAAAAAACTAATTTTAAAAGTTTTGTCTGTCTGTGCGTCTATCTGTGTGTTTGTTCCGGCTAATCTTCGAAACGGGTGGACCGATTTTGGCGGGATTTTCATTGGCAGATAGCTGATGTTATAAGGAGTAACTTAGGCTATTTTTAGGGTTCCGTACCCAAAGGGTAAAACGGGACCCTATTACTAAGACTCCACTGTTCGTCGAAATTTTCACAGATGATGTATTTCTGTTGCCGCTATAACAACAAATACTAAAAAAACAGAATAAAATAAATATTTAAGGGGCCTCCCATACAAAAATTGTTGCATGTTTTTGCTCGAATTGATAACGGCAACAGGTAGACGCTTGAAAGATTCACAGAATATTTAGTTATATATACATTTTTAAAATAAATACCTAATTAAATTAAAATAAAACAAATATTTAAGGGGGCTCCCATACAACAAGCATGAGTTTTTTTGCCGTTTTTATAGATAATGGTAACCCTTCGTGCGCGAGTCCGACTCGCACTTGGCCGGTTTTTTTTAGATTAGCCACGCGGTTGAAGCCGCGATCAGCAGATAGTATAATAAATAAATATAATATTCTTTATAATCTCTCATTTCATTGCTACATTGAAACATATTTCCAGTTATCGACTCAAGAGATTCTGGCCATCGGTCAGAAGTCATCGGGACAGAATGAGGAGAGCATCTTCAGTAACCTTAGCATCACCAGTGTCAAGTCAGCTGCAGTACCACTCAGCAGTCTGCTGTCTTCAAAGGTTTTGGAGTTAGGTAAGTTTTAATCTGGTACATGATGTCCAATGATGACAGTTTTGTTCATCAGTAAACTCTGAAATCGAGCGGTACTAAAGACAACACAAGGCAAGCCTAACCTTGCATCCAAACTCGCTAGTTACTGAACTGTTAAACCCGACAGCGGTGATAACCTTTTTTAAGAGTGGCCAACCTTTCATACTTTTCATACAAACACTCGTACGTGATTATGGCGTTGGAAGACATCTTTCAATGAAAATTTTGAACGAATTGGTATCATGTGCAAGAAACAGGTATCTAGGTTTCTATGAAAGCAAAAAATTTAAATTTGGAGAAAAAAATTCAGTATAAGCCTCCAAAAATCTGCTTTTTGCACACATTTTACCTGAACTTTGGCCGTTCATAATGTACTCCATAAATTGGAAAAATAAAGAAAACATCGCAATAGAAACATCACACATGTAATGGAGATTCTAAAAATAATACACATTTATTTCACAAACTTGTCAAGGCTTTCTCAAAAACACGTATTTCCTGGAACAAGTTTTATGAAATTTCCACACACTAAGTTTCGTTCATTGTTATTGCGTTCTCGCTTGCCTGTTAGCATTAACATTGCGCTGGATGAAACAACAAGCTTTTCAATCATGCTCGCGTTGACGATAGACGGACCCGGAAGGGCCCTCGCGTAGCACTGCGTGCTCCAGTACAACGCCATTTGACATGGAACGAATTCGCTTATGGTCCGACGACCGATTGCAAATAGAAGATAGACTACAATATAATATAACTTCTGTCCCGCGATTATTTTTGCCCGGCTCCTTAGGATCGCAGCGTGATATTAAATAGCCTTATCCAGGAATTGGGCTATCAAATACAAAAAGAATTATCAGAATCCAGAAAATCAGAATCGGAATCCTTAAAAGAATAATATCGTGTAGTCTTGTGGTCATACGAACATGCTTATTTTTTGTATTTTCATTCTAAAATAAAAGAAGTCACTAAACAAACGATGAGGGCGCCACTGCGCGCTCGGTACCCTCTTAATATTCAGGTAATATTATCATATTTTTCTTACATTTCTAGTCCTCCTAGCACAATCAGGCAAGGACCCTTCAAAGGAAACTAAGCAAGAATTGGAGGAGACGGTTGCCATGACCCTGAAAAGACTGACTCTTGGAAGGAGCTGTTCCTTGCATGTTCACCGCAGCATGAAGAGTAAGACTGAACTACTTGACGGAGCTCTGGCTATTGGAGATGGGAATGGTGTGCTTACTGTGAGTTTCAATATTATTTATTTGAAGTCTTCTTGTCTTGTGTAGGCAAGGAGGACTATCGCGCTTGAATTCGCCGCTAGTGCCGCTAGTGTAGAATGAGGTCTCTAGAAATGTCAAATGTGAAACTGAACGTTCACTGTTTGCGGGATTTTCTATCGCAATTTGTTACTATTGTTTTTTTTAAACGTTGCCCCACACTAGGAATTTCTCCTGTATTGTAGGTGCGTTTACAAAATTACAAAATTTAAATTTTTAATCTCACATACACAAACAGCCAGACCCGGAACAACTAATTGTAGGTCATAGAAATATTTAATAGATTTTTATTTTTATTAATTATAAATATAATAATTACTATAATTGAAAACATTGTGTCATTCGATTAATTTTGGCTTAAGATTTTATGTAACAACTTCGGATCTAATTCCGTAGCACTTGGAAGAAGAATAATATTTTTCTGCTTAATGCTTGTCAATTTTAGGAACATTTTAATGTAATGCCCTTTTAATTTTTGTATGACCTACAAGTAGTTGTTCCGGGTCTGGCTGTTTGTGTATGTGAGTTTAAATGTTTTTACACGTACCCACGATACAGGAGAAATTCCTAGTGTGGGGCAATGTTTAAAAAAAAAAAAAAAACATTATATTTTCTCCACATCGTCAGGCGGATTATAATTGTTGAAAAATTGAGGCAAAGCACTGGATAATAAGCCAATACTTCAGTAATATTTCCATGCTTATGATTTTTCAACTCCCTCACCCCGTTGGTGGGACGTTGTGAGATTTGGCTCGACCCTCTCCTTAGGGAGAGGGTCGAGCCAAATCTCACAAAAAATACGCAATTACAAAAATCTCACGTGAGATTAGTCTAACGTGAGATTTTTGTAATTGCGTATTTTTTGTGTAAATATCTTATATTTAATCTGTGCTTGATTGCGTTGGATTTCTTTAATTATACAAAGTTATACTAATAATTTTGTATAATTAAGGTACTAGTTTTTTATATTCAACCAGTTTTCTTGCAGTTTTACACTGTTTTTTGCGGGAAAAAAAATTATGTGATATTTGCCGAGACCCCCTATGTGAGATGGGTGGGATTCGGCTCGACCCCCTCCCCCGCTAAACACCTCACGTAATTAATGGACGCCCCCTTATCCACTTCGTCCCGACCAGGTTTTGCGCACCTAATTTTATGTTGGACTTGAAGCGTCGAAAGGTGCCGTAAATAGACTAGAAACATCTTAATAGAATCTTGTAGCCTAGGTTGCAATAATCAGGGATTCTTGAAGAGGGATTCTCACCAGCTCCTGATAAGTACTGCGGGGTTATTGCGTAACACACAATCCCAATTCCATTCATTTTGACAGTTCAACAATATTCATTGGGTTATTTAAATTTAAATTGTCGAGCAGACAAATTTTTCAAACACATGAATCAATGTGTTAGGAATTTCCTCGAATTGATCTCCTGATAAGTACTGCTGGGTTCTTGCGTAAAACCCAATAGACCCTATCCCAATGCACACACACGCGACACTTATTTTTAAATGTCACAGCATCATGCTGAGGTAGGAGCCTTTTGGCCTCGTAAGAAAGAAAATATAAAAACAAAAGGTCCTGCGTTTTGTTTTTATAATATTTAATTTTTATATAATTTCGTTTTTTATACTTATAGCATTGTGTGTTTGGTTTAGTTTGCGATCTTCCTGTGCGAGTCACAATAAATAAATTTTATTTATTTCTTTCATTATGCGATTCATTTTGACAATTCAACAATATTCATTGTGTTATTCACATTGTCCAGCAGGCAAATTAATTCTCAAACACATGAATCAATGTATTAGGAATTTCCTTCCAAATCTTTCGAAAGGGGATAACGCAATTGGAGTACTGGTTATAATAACTGATCCAGCAAATAATACTGTTCCATTTGTCACAATGTGATACAGCTCTAAATCAACAATATTAATAATTACTCTTCTAACCTTATTTTCAGGTGGTTCTCTTCCTAATCCAGACATTAAACAAGAAGCTAGTCTACGAGCTGCTATCATCAAGACCTGTGGCCCTCAACCATTACATAGCATTCTTGCATAATGAGGGGAAGATTACTGAACTCACTGATCTGTTGACGTAAGTCTTTTTTGTTTTGGCAATCTAGCTGCCGTCACCCGAAGACTGCTGCCTACGAAAAAAGCAGGGATTGTTCGATATAGGCGAGATTTAATACAACAAAACAGAAACAAACCACTATAATTAAGAAATCGATTTTGCCGGGAACGCCCGAGCGATTTAAATACACGTCCGCACTCAATGGAGTTTCAAGGGGCACTAGCGCTCATGCGGGCGGCGGGCGCGGCGGCGTCCCTGAACGTCGGCCCGTGAGCGCGCGAACACAAAGGGCGGTACCGCGCATGCGCACTAGGCAAGCGAGGTCCGCGGCGCAAGCTAGCCACCTCGCTTCGCGCGCCATTCTAATCTTAAAACTAATATAACACTTTAAATTACGAACCGAGTGAGTTGCCTACAGGGATGTTGCGGATATTCGCTTCCGTATCCGCAATTGCGGAAATTCTGCATTTTTGAAAAAAATACTTTAAAATGCTCTAGTGTAAAGTTGCCAACATGTCGTGGTAAATATTGCCTTTCAAGCGTCGACATTTATAATATTAGTATGGATTCTTCTGTACGTGTGTTTGTCACCTAACTCCTCCTAAACGGCTGGACCGATTTATTTATTTCATTATGTATGTACACACAGTTAAATACATAGAGATACGACATAATTTAAAAATTATAATAATAATAATAATAAATTATAATTTTAAATTTTGTTTGTACATCTCAATGGGTTCCTGGATGGTTTGAAAACACAATTGGACCCGGTAGGTGGCGCTGCGCGCGGGTTCATCGTTCAGACAGGACAATGTCAGTCGGGTCAGCTAGTTAACTATATAAATAAATAATAATTTTAATAATAAGGTGAACTGGTATGTGCATAATAATACTAATTTGTTTTTTTCGGTGTTTACAGAATGTTGGGGCGGAGCCCTGAGGCAGCTGTAAGTACCTATCCTGTATCACTAATTTCTAGTCGAACCCTCTCAAATTTTCATTACCATCTCCATTATGTTTTAGATGTATCAATACCAACACGCAGTGAAAACACAAGGAAACAATGTGGACGCTTTGTTTAGAAAGCTGTCCAATTTGTTGGCCAACCATTTCAACCAACCTGGGGTCGACCAACACCAGGCTAAGATGATTGCTGATTATATTAAGTTATTAGGTAATCTATACACCGTGGCATTTTAGTCGTCTTACAAAGACAGCCCACTTCATGTATTCAATGACTACTAATCATTCATGTAAAAAAAAAATATTGAATATTTGTTTTTTTTATTTTTTTTTTATTAATTATGACGCATGACATAGTTTAAAACACCCTGTTACGAGTGCAGTCCGAGCCTTGTGTAACAAGGGCGCCGCGGAATGGAGCGGCGACATCTTTATCAGAGTTCATTCACCCTAACGCAAAAATGTGTTTCTTACTATTGCAACTTAAACTTAATCTAAATCCATTCTGCGGCGCACTTATATCACAAGGCTCGGACTGCATGCGTAACAGGGTGTCTTAAACTATGTAATGCGTCATAATTCATAAAAAAAAAAACTAAAGTTCAAAAAACATTTTTTTTTTTTTACTTGAATGATTATTAGTCATTAGATACATGAAGTGGGCTGTCTTTGTAAGACGACTAAAATGCCACAGTGTATACAGCGTGTTACGGAAAGGGTATATCCGTACAAACGGGGTGAAGAGTGTATCTGGTTCAGAATCTCTGTACAAAATTTCAGCTCAAAAGCATTAACTAGAAAATGCTTAATATTTTTTGTATTTCGATATTTTATTAAATTTTAATCATAACAAATGTGTTACCGCCGTTTCTTTGTGTGTAGTTTATTGACACCGATCAGCTGACTTGGTCTAGTGATGTGTAGAATTCAATTGGAAACATTTGATTTTTAGTTAAATGTTTCTTAACTTTTTATTTATGTAGGTATAGGTATTAAAAAATATTGCCCTGTACTTTGTTATCACCAAAAGAATCCGTGCCTTTGATATGTATATACCCTTTCCGTAACACGCTGTATACAAATAAATAAAATTGAAGTGTTTGTTTGTAATGTGAAAATAACAGCTTTTTACTATTATAAATGAATATCGTCGCCTTAGAGTGAAAAAACCTATACCCGAAGTCTCAAATTCAGATCATTAATGTAAACAAAGGGGATAACATATCAAAAAAATTTCTTCGTAGTGGTAATTAACATAAAATGGCGAAAAAAAAGGTTCCATTTTCTTTTAAGTACTAAATTTAAGAATTAAGAATGAATAAATAATCATACCGTAATTATTTTTATAAATTTTCGGTTTTAAACAAAGTTATTAAAACAAGGAGATTTTCTGGTATAAAATATTTTATGATACTGGTAACAATGCAGGAGATCCAAACATTTTCACATTTTTTACATCTTCAACAACACTATATTTCAACTAGACTCATAATGTATGTAGCATATCTAGCCACATTTTGGATGAAAACGGCTGTAAGCTGTTTCGAGTGGAAATCGATTTTGGGAGGCCTACGTCTAGCAGTGGACTGAAAGGGGCTGATTATGACGATCATAGGCCGTGTCTCCGACACACTACATAAAACATTTTTGGGAACGGTATTTTGTTTGCATCTATTCTTATAATTAATTCACTTTAATTTCATAGATGATTATTTAGAAAAACAATAATGATAAAATGTTTTGCACCACTGTCCTATTTTTTTTTTTTTATATTGTCTGAATTAGAGACTTTGGGTATAGGCAATGCAATTTTGGTCATTTTTATTTTATTACATTTCTGGAAAGAAAACCTTGCAACGCACGTCCTAGTTTCACCCAAAAAAAGTTTTGCAACCTGTTACGCCATCTATGACGAGTTTGAATATTGCACATCTATCATCATCATTTCAGCGGAAAGACGTCCACTGCTGGACATAGGCCTCCCCCAAGCACCGCCACCTCGACCGGTTTTGTGCTTCCCGCATCCAGCGGATTCCTGCGGCTTTCATAAGGTCATCGGTCCACCTTGTGGGAGGCCTTCCAACGCTACGTCTAACGCACGTCTATGACCAGTTGTAATAAAATTTTACAGGGCGCAGTTTTTTCTTCTTCCGAGTTGAGAGAAAGTTGCCTTTTTCGCATATACGAGGTTTTCACTCTAAGGCGACGATATGAAAGTATATACAGTACTTATAACAAAAAAACAATAAAAAAAGGTCTATGTCTGTCTGTTTGTTCCGGCTAATCTCCGAAACGGCTGGACTGATTTTGACGGAACTTTCGGAGTAACTTAGGCAATTTAGTTACTTTTTTTAAAATAAAAGTTTTAAACTTTTATTTTAGAAAAAGCCACGCATGTGAAGCCGCGGGTAGCAGCTAGCCTTTACTATATTTATTTATTTAATTATTTAAAGATTTCTATAAAGAAAAGAAAGCTCCATAAATACTAACCTATTTTAGCTATCCAACTGTTTTGTCTCTTTCTGTCAAATTTTAACTTACAGAAAGGGACAAAACAGTTCGTTAGCTAAAATAGGTTTATGAAGCGGATAACTTTATTAATAATCGGGGTTTTTTTTTCTATAGAATGGCAGAAACACGTAAACAAGCCGGATTTAGCCTACAAGTCAGTGATACAGTGGCTGGCTCACAACTGTTCGAACCATTGGCATGAAGGCGCCGGCAATGCAATGTCACCCCTCACGCTGTGTCAAAGACATCAGGTAAGAATGACCAAGCATCACGCTTGTATTCCCTGAAAGGAATAAGCAGAGATGTATCATACACCCTCATATCGCAACAGTGCGATAAAGGCGTAAGTAAGAATACGTCACTTTTTTTTATTGCAGTTTCGTATAGCGTAGATTACACAATGCTCAATTTTTCCGTTAAGATCTGACGAAAAATTAAGCCATTCACACGAGTTTTACACACGTGAATGGACCTTTTTATCTGAAAAAATGTAAATCTTATGTGACGATGTGGCGGTATGAACAACGCCACATGCGAACTATGCATCAAGGACCTGACGTCACAAATCCTGCATCGTGCTATCAGAGTTTACCGCGCGACTAGCTAATATACAACATCCCGACATCAACCGTTGGGCAGTTGCCCACCAGACACAATACCCGTCTGGTCGGAGGATCCTCCCTTTACTATAGAGTATGAGTGAACTTTACACCCTGTTCCTCATACCTCTAAAACGACATTTTTTCAGATAAAAAGGTCCATGAACGTGTGTAAAACTTAAAATATTAATTATTGTTTAGACAATCTGAGGTATCTGAAATATTGTTGAAAAAAAGCTTGATTTTTTTATCAAATGCTAAATAGATATACCAGACCAAACAGTTTTTTTGCTCTCCTGTATAGTATATTCTTCTTACGCCTTTGTTGCACTGGGGGTGCGATATCACCAGATTTATTATAAGTCTTTCCCTTAAACTGAACACAAATCTAGATTTCAAGGTGCTATTAAGATATATTCTTTTGGTCGTCCTCGGGGAAGCTATTCGCCTTAATCTCACCTGACGGTAAGTGATGATAAGGCCGAAGATGGAATTGAGCTTCACCGGAATCCTCAACCACAGAGGAACTGGCTATCTTACCTCTAACTGCCGAAACACAACAATTGCTATTAACATGGTTGTTATGGAAGACTTAGATAAGATGGTGATAGTTAGCCAGGCGGACTTAGAACAAGCCCTACCACCAACCAAACCAAGCATTCATGGAAAACCCCCACTTTCTCCCACCAGGAAATCTAACTCAGGACCTGATTTGTCCTGCTACGGCCATCAAACTAGACACTATCATTATGATTACAGATAACTCCGTTACAATACGATTGGGTAGTGCTGAATGTTCACGCCAAATCTGGCAAGTGGGACATAGTGGAATCTCTATTTACTAAGAAGGTAAGTTAAAATAAATTTATAACTTTTAAACTGCATGAATGAGTCTGCGAACTTTCATACAGCCTTGTCTATACAAATAAATATTATGTGTCTGTTTGTAATGTCAAAATAACAACATTTCTGTAAATGCATATGAAAGTGAATGCATGTGAGTATAATCATCATCATCATCATCATCATTTCAGCCAAAAGACGTCCACTGCTAGACATATGCCTCCCACAAAGTGGGGGGGGGGGATTTGTCATAATCGCCACGCTTAGCAGGCGGGTTGGCGATCGCAGTATGGTGTTCAAAATGCATACAGAACGCTGCTGCCCATTCTCTAGTAAGTCCCTTAGTCTGTCTGTGTGCTTGTTCCGGATTTTGACGGGACTTTCACTGGCAGATAGCTGATGTTGTAAGGAGTAAATAAGGCTGATTTTATTTTCGAAAAAAACACGTGCGAAGCCGCGGGCATCAGCTAGTGAGTTATAAAGGTAGTGTTGTAAGAAACTCGAATCCTAAGTCTTACAATAACTAGACTTGAATTCTCTTTGAAGATTCAGTTGTTTTTGAAGACTCGAGTCTGATAAAAAATATTCAGAGCTCAAGTCCTTTTGTATTTTAGGTCTTTTATAGGATGACTCGAGTCTTGCCTATAATAACTCGAGACTGAGGCTTTCAAAAGAACTCTGGACTGAGTCATCTGAGTCCTTATCGGAAGTTATATGCGACTAAAGGAGATATTTAAAAAAAATAAGTAGAAGTATTGTGTAGGTATACTAGAATACTCGTATAATCAATTATGATGATAAATGATTTAAAATTTTATTCTTTAAATATTGATAACACAGCTCAAAGAACTTATAGGACTTAAAAGACTCAAACAACTCATAAGACAAAAGACTCAAAAGAACTCAAAAGACTCAAAGAACTCATAGGACTCTAAAAGACTCAACGAACTCAAAAGAACCAAAGAACTTATAGGACTTAAAAGACTCAAAGAACCCATAGGTCTCAAAAGACTCAAAAAACTCAAAAGACTCAAAGAACTTATAGGTCTCAAAAGACTCAAACAAATCATAGGACTCAAAACACTCAAATAACTTAAAAAAGACTTAAAGAACTCATAGGGCTCAAAAGACTCAAATAACTCAAAATACTCAAAGAACTTAAAAAAGACTCCAAGAACTTATAGGACTCAAAAGACTCAAACAACTCATAGGGCTCAAAAGACTAAAGAACTTATAGGACTGAAAAGACTCAAAGAACTCATAGGACTCAAAAGACTCAAAGAACTCATAGGACTCAAAAGACTCAAAGAACCTATAAGGCTTAGAAGTCTCAAACAAATCGTGACTCGTAAGACTAAGTATTAGTCCCAAGTCTTGAATGTCTACTTAGTCTCGAAATGAAGGCTAAAAGAAAGAGTCTTATAGAATACTATATAAAACACAAACGCAGGCCTCATTTTTATACGAGTGAGTTCCCAAAAAATCAGCTGGGTTAAATTATAATTTTATAATCCTTTCGCCAAAATACCAACGAAAACGAACTTACCAATTAATGTAGGAGTACGAAAATGCATTTTGTAAAGAATTTTACGTCGAGTGTGTTATGTCATGTTTAATTTGTGTGACTGCATTTTGAACCAATTTTAAAGGGGCCTATGTCCAACCGTGTATCGTGCATAATGTATAAGAGAAAATATCGCTTTGCGTTTAAACTCGTCTTCTCTATTCTATCCACAGGACTGGTTCGGTCGTACAACGGTGTCATCCAACATCCCTATAGAAACGTTACTGGCGCGGCTGAGCGACTTGCACGCGAGCAAACAGCTATTAGCGACCTGCGTCAACAAGGTGGCTGGTAGTGACGACCGGCTGCGACTAGCACATATGTATAAGGTAAATGAGTATGACAGTATGGCTGTATAAAAGTGCTGTGCCATGGTTGCTGATGAGGCTGAGGGTGATGACCAGGTATGCGTGTTCGCTGCATGCTGGTGGTCAGGATACCCGTTGAAGCAGTGAGTGCTGGCTGGCTGTGTGACTCGCCGCTCGAAAGCTTGAGTAAGTGATGGTGATGACGTCACGCTGAAGTAGATGCATGAAGGCTGCGCTAATGTCCATGCTCGGGGTCACCAGTATAGAAGTATGAGGAACAGGGTGTAAAGTTCACTCATACTTTATAGTAAAGGGAGGATCCTCCGACCAGACGGGTGTCGTGTCTGGTGGGCAACTGCCCGGTGGTTGATGTCGGGATCTTGTATACACCGTGGCATTTTAATCGTCTTACAAAGACAGCCTACTTCATGTATCCAATGACTACTAAACATTTTTTTTTTTAATGTTATTTTTGAACATTTGAATAATATTTTTATGTTTTTCAAGTTAATTATGACGCATGACGTAGTTTGCAACACCCAGTTACGAGCGCAGTCCGAGCCTTGTGTTCCAAGGTCGGAAATGCGGAATGAAAGGCGACATGTTTATCAGAGCTCATTCGCCCTAACGCAAAAATGTGTTTCTTACTATTGCACCTCAACCTTAATCTAAATCTTTCTTTTTAATCGCGCCTAGTTGTATTTTATGTCGGCTACATTAAGTGGACCACCTTTGTAAGACGACTAAAATGTCACGGTGTATATGCTAGTCGCGCGGTAAGTAGGCACGGTCTTCAGTATTCTATGGATCACTATGGAAGCTTGTTGACGGACACGTTTTTGTCTATGGCGCGGTTTATACACCGTACCGTAAAGAACCGTGCCGTGTACAAAGGGCCTTGGACTGTATCAATCAATCTGCCTAGCCTTTTCCCAACTATGTTGGGGTCGGCTTCCAGTCTAACCGGATGCATCTGAATACCAGAATTTTACATGGAGCGACTGCCTATCTGACCTCCACAACCCAATAACTGGGTGACACGATACCCCATGGTAAGGCTGGCTGTCAGACTTTTGGGCTTCTGATGACCCTTAACGACTGTCAAAGATCCACGGATGACGGCCGGGACCAACGGCTTAACGTGCTTTCCGAGGCACGCAGGAGTCTCGGTGTGTAAAGATGGTCATCCATCCACGGACCAACCCCGGCAAGCGTAGCTTAACCTGGCTGATCGACCCGTGTGGCTGTTTCTACTTAGCCACGAGCTCCTCTTGTCCTCAAGACATCTTGGCCTTGGACTGTATTTATCAAGTAATAATTCCTTTATTTCGCAGATCCATTCCGTGGTAATAGAAACATTAGCCAAACAGAAGGACAGAGCAGCTCTCACTAACTACAAGATGACTCTAAACCCACAGTCTGAAGAGTACATCCTGGCTGAGAATACTCTTAGGGATAACGTAAGTACTTATGCCTAGAATTTACTTACTTTTAGATGATTCGCATCGAACGATAGGTGTTATAACTAGAGATCGGATAATCGGATGCATATTTACCTAAAGTTAATTATTAGCTATGAAAGTATGGAAGCAGCTTCTTAAAATATATTATTTGTAAAAAAGTATCCCGTGATGCCAGGAATACCGGCAATGCATAACTAGTCGGGTGTATAGTATAGAAGCGACTACTAAAATATTATTTATTAAAAAAAAAAAAACCCGGGATTCTTGGATTGCATAACTATTCAGATGCATATTTATTTAAAATTATTTTAACCCCCTATGCAAATATGTGTATGTAGGGTGTAAAAGTAGGGGATTTATTCGACACAAAAGTGCTTTCCATAATAGCAAACATCTCAACTTTAGGTGAATATGCATCCGCATATCTGATCTCTAGTTATAACGCACAGTCAAGACTTTTATATCTTCGTCAATTTTCAAATTCTTTCCTTTATCAAGTCAAGAAACATAATACCTATATTTTGAAACTACGGCACTGAGAAAACTATTGAAATAACAATCAATTACAAAAAAAAAGGTGACGAAGATATTTTAGCTGTGACTGTGCATAATAAAAATCCTATAAACGCATGACATTTGTAATACTCTGTTTCTGAATTCTTAAAGATCGGTTAGGAGTCAAATTCAACCTTAAAAAATTCAGAAACTGCGCAATTTTAGTTTAGACTGAACGAGCACATTCTTTCCATTCTCTAACAAAATATTTCTGTGTAAGCAGAGATAAAGCATTTTTTCATTGGCCTATCTATCAAAACCTAAATGTAAAGAAAATCAAGAAAATAATGCTCTAGCTCTCGTTCTGGTCCTACGTTTGATTGGTCGAAACCCATCTTTAGATAAATTCTCAATAACTATTGATTCGGCAACGCGAAGTTCTCATATCCTTTTTTGAGTGTTAAGCCGATATCAGACGCATTTTTGCGTCTTTCACTTTGAAGTGAAACGTCTGAACACAAAATGTATCAAAAGTGAAAAATTAATTCATTGGACGGCTTCGCCGCAGACTTGCGCAAGCGTTGCACCTCCATCTTAACACGCATGCGCATGCGTTTGCGTAATACCAACCAACAGCATCCTGTGCGTATTGTCAGACCGGTGAGATTCTCCGATGCTCCATGTTTTATACAAGTAAATTTTTTTTTCGAGCGCTGGATACGACTGCACGCAGTCAAGTAAACACGCGCGCTAGGTTCGGAGTTTCCGATAGTGTATATATTATATAGTATTTTGTTTTTAAAGTCTCATGTCATTACTAATATTAGTTTCATAAAAGCATTTCTGTCAAAATACGAAATAAATGGATATAATACCTAATAATTAGTGAACCGATCCAACGATGTTGGATTTCGGCACTCGCATACCGAATGGTCGAAAAATGAAATAAATGGAACAGAAGAACATTATTTTATTCCTGTATAATTTTGTCGGTGTTGTGTGAACGTGGAATGGAACAAAAATGAACCTTCACTCGAGTGAATCATTTACTCGACTGAAGCGTCTGATATCGGCTTTATGAAACACAGACAAGAATAATAAATTCAAATTATGATAATAATTAAATTAACACGTTCGCTCATAGCATAGAGTTTCTAATTTAAATGGTCGATAAATTGTTTATTTTATACTTTTTTGCAGTCGATAAAATGGAAGAATTGAGTGGAGAATTAAGATTTCTACAGACTAGTTTCGGTGGCAAGGAAAAAGGAACATGACACTATAGTTCCGCTTTTGTATTACTCTGTAAATCTATAATTATTTAGTTTTTAGGTAGCTATTAGGTATGATGGATTGGAGTGTCACATAACTTTATATTTGACTTGTTATTTCTTATAGAAATTTTGTGAATATACTTAATAATATTATATTACTAGCTTCTGCTCGCAACTGCGTCCGCGTGAAATTTCTTGTTTCCCCGTTCCCCAATACGTTATCTAAAAATCATCAATAAAGCAGTTCCATAGAAATTGTATAAGAAAAAGAATATTCTTCATAAATTATTTTTTCGTGAATTTTTCGCTTGTTTTTATTTCATTCTGCTATTCGGGGCGGAGACAAATCCAACAAATCAAAGATTATATAATTCGGTCCAGCCGTTCAGGGAGTTATAAATGGTGTATTTTAACCCGACTGTGTTTTATATATTTAGAAGATAGATATTGTCGCTAGACTGAAAAAAATATACTATTATAATTAAAAACAATCTCATAATTATTATAATAATTGTTATTTTTATTCATAACTACCGACCCACCTCTGCTTCGCACCGTTTTTCCGACTTGCAAAAACATCGAGATTTCGTGATTATATATTATGTAAGTTTAATATTAATGTGCTATGCACATACGTTCCGGAATAAATTCTCTAAATGATGGTGAAACCCGCATCAAAATCCGTTGTTTAGTTTAGAAGAACAAAGCGGTCACACAGACAGACGATAAGGACCAACTCTCGGTAAGTGTTTCCCACCAACTTTGGATACAGTTTGTCAAAGCGTAAGTCAACCAATGTGATGATGTAAATCAAAATCAAATCAAAATTCGTTTATTCAAATTAGGCTGAGGATCAGCACTTTTTGAAAGTCAAAATTACATAAGATAGTCCCCCGAAACGCCCACCCTTCACCACTTCCTAGTGCTTTAGCTGGGAAGAAAAAGTGGCGCAACAAACTCCCCAGCAGCACAGCTGTCCTCGCAGTTGGATAAACTTGATTCTAGACAATAGAATATAACTGTTTTAGTGTATAAATGTATATTTCACCTAATATATACGATTTTGACGAAGATGAATCGTGATGCCACCGTGAGAATAACAATACCTTTAAAAAAAATCTCAGAGAAACTGGCACCTAGCCGGTAAATTGCTCGAACAGCCGTTTTGAATCACGAATATATTTTGAATATCAGCGGCATTACCCCACAGCAGAATACCGTAGGACATACGCACGCTACGAAACGAAACGCACGAAATAGCTACGAAAATAACTAAAATAGACTAACCGAGGTATATCAACGTCGTCGTAGGCGGCCGAACTGAGCCTCCCCGCTAGGCTCGATATATGTGTGCCTCACTGAAGTTTGGTATCTACTGTTATGCCCAGAAAAACTGCCGAGTCTACAGTTTCAAGCACCTCCTTATCTAAGACGATGTTGGGTCCTACATTTCTAACATTCGGTAAGGCGAACTTTACATATTTTGTTTTCCTGGCATTGAGAACTAGGTTATTTGTCGTAAACCAATCCGTAACTATTGAGACTGCACTGTTTACGTCGTCAAAATCTTGTCTATTCCTGTTTACTATAAAATTAAGAGATGTATCATCTGCAAACAGTACAACACTAAAGATACCTTAAAATAGAATGGTAAGTTATTGATATACACTAAGGACAAGAATAGACCCAGTATTGAGCCTTGAGGTACACCTAACTGAACCGGTAGCCCGGAAGATTTCACACCATTAATATCTGCACATTAGAACCTATTATGTAAATAATAATGTATTACGTCGAGAGCTTCGTTTTGGACACCGTAATGACGTAATTTACGCAAAAGCGTGTCATGGTGCACGCAATCAAAAGCCTTGGAGAGATCACAGAAAACTCCAATAGCATTTTGAGAGTTTTGCCATGCGTTAAATATGTGTTTCAGCAGAGCAACCCCCGCACCTGTAGTTAAATGACCTTTTGTAAAGCCATATTGTTCATTATGAAGAAGGCTTTTTAAATTAAAATGTCTTAGCAACTGCTTGAGTATTAACTTTTCAAATATTTTGCTAAATGCAGGTAAGATAGAAATAGGCCTTAAATTACCAACGTCATTTTAATTACCAGATTTAAATAATGGTATGAAATTACTACTCTTCATGTGGTTAGGAAAAGTTCCTAAATCAACACATTTATTAAAAGTAACAGCTAGATAGGGTGCTTCAATATCTATTATATTACTTAAAAGTTTAATGGAGATGCCCCAGTAATCACCCGTGTTTTTAGACTTAAGTGTGTTAAAAACATTAACTACATCTCGAGGTGAATCATCATGGTGGTCATCAGGTTCGAAGCTAAATTATCGACTACGTTTAGGCACACTACTATGCAAAAGGTTTTCAGCTTTAGACGGGGATGAATTAAGGAGCGAGTCGTAGTTATATGTAGGTTATTATGTTGGCAATAAATCTCATTCAATGCCTCAGCTATGTCATCTGCTTTTTTTAACTAATTTGTTGTTGACCATATTCTCAAGTTATTTTTTTGTCTTTTTTTTTGTTTAACCAACTGACCCGTTTTATTGTTAATAATTTTCCAAGTGGTTTTTACTTTATTATTGGAATATTTAATAGTATCCCTTAAAAATTTAGATTTAATAAAAACACTTCTATTTAAATAATTTTTAATATACTCTAGAAAAGGAGTGTCAAATCAGTATTTTTTTAAAACCTTATAACTCGTACAGCCTCGCTATACTTCTATAAATACCTGGGGTGGCCCACTGGATAAAGCCAACGGAGGTACCATAAGTGTTAATAGTTTTTGGTCTTGAAAATAGATTGGTACTCTCTTTGCACAACATCAAAAAGGGCTCTATAGATTTCATTAGGATTCTCGAGTTCTTCTATATCTATGGTATAATATTTTTAAAATTGTTGCACCGATTAGCTGTATAAGGCCTATATTCTATTGTATGCGGCTTTTTTGGTAATGGCATGGGGAAGCTAGCTAATAAACCACAGTGGTCTGACGTTAACTCACTTTACACTCATTTATTTTTGGCATCATAATCATTAAATATGTTATCAACACAAGTTGAAAAAATTTAATATCCTATCTCTTAAACCGATAACTTCGAACCGGAATGCAGCATTTACTTGGCGGCAGAAACCTGGCATACTGAGATTTAATTCTCATACCAAAATTGCTGCATCTGACTGTCATAAATGTTTTGCCTAAGTATACCTATGTATATATGTATCTACAACGCCACATGCGAACTACGTTAAGACCTGACGTCAAATCCTGCATCACGTAATCAGAGTTTACCGCACGACTAGCATATATACAACATCCCGACATCAACCGTCGAGCAGTTGCCCACCAGACACAACACCCGTCTGGTCGGAGGATCCTCCATATTCCATAGACTATTACTGAAGTTTACACACTGTTCCTCATACCTCTATATTATATAAGGTATATCATCAAACACAAAATATTTTAAGAGCCTACACCTTTATGTGGTACGGACGCCATGGAAACGATAAAAAAAAATCTAACTATGTTATATAAAATATTAAATAAATTAAATTAATTACTTGATATGATGATTAATTATCAAAAGACGTATGCGCTTGCGCAGCCGCCATCGCCGCGTCCGGGTGGGACATTCGTAGAATATGTAAGTAAAGGTTTTTGGCAAAATGTCTCAAGCAATGTTAAAATTATAATAATTACGTAAAAATAAAAACATAAAATTATTTTTCTGGTTGTTATGGCTTGTTTACCACTTAAAGATGTTTCTCTTAAAATATTTCGTGTATGAATAGATACACCTTATATTATGTATGTCATTGCTAGACCTTTTATTTATGTAGTGCAAAAGAGGTGTATACGTGCGATTTGTAATGTAGACCGTCTTACATCCTGTAAACCACTGTTTGGTAAACTTAGAATACTTACATTAACAAGTACCTATTTATATTGAGGAAGTGTGTAAATTTACCAAATCTCACCCTGAGATGTTTGAAAAACTGGGAGATAAGTGTGAGTTCAAAACTAGATATGCTAATAGATTAATTATTTCTAGAATGAAAACGGAACTTTATCGGCGAAGTTGTTATCCTATGTGTATTCAGATTTATAACAAGATTCCTAATCAAATTAAAGAACTTCCAATGATCCGCTTCAGAAGGGCTTTACGCAGTTGGTTAATTGACAAATCCTTCTATAGTATAAAAGAATTCTTTCAATTTAGATTAAAATGATCTAATTTTATACCTACCAAAAATTTGCATGTCATTATGTTATGATTAAATATGTTAAGCTACATTATACTACCATTGTTAAGAACTATTGTAACCATATTTATCTGCAAATAAATCTTTGACTTTAACTTTTGACTTTGACTTTGAAAAAATAATAATGGATACTTTTTTGTTGACAAAGTAGGATACAATATGCAACTGAGCAATACTTAAACAATGAGTCATCTTGACAAAACCTTGTGAGTTGTAACAAATTAGCATTACATACTGACCACCGACAAAGGTTTCAATCGAAATTCGACTTTACATCGTACTTATTAAAATTGAATTCAATGTGTCACTGCCAATGAGTCATCGTGAACTTCAGGAAAACGCTCCATGTGAATTTCCTTTTCTGTGAGTGTATAATCTTCGTTGTTCTTTTGAGAAAAACCAAATTGTAATTTTATTAATAAGATATTTTGTCGATCAGTAGTTACCTTCTACATATATAGGAAATCTAAAAACGACGTTTATATTTGAACCAGCAGACAGATATATCATATATTTCATATTTTTAGGGTTCCGTACCAAAATGGTAAAAAGGAACCCTTATGGTGCGACTCAGTCTGTCTGTCCATCTGTCACAGCTGGATATCTCAAGAACTACCATTGCTATCAACTTGAAATTAGGAATTGTTTTAGATGACGTTTGCCCAACTATTTGTATTCTTTCTTATATATAATTTAATTTATTCACAATAATGCATATGAAAGAATATAACAATATTTATTAAAGAAATAATTACATAAAAAGGAAGAAAAATTACTATTTTGCAAATAAGAAAGATTTTTTTTTTTGCAACTGGGACTGAACGGGGTCTTTAAATTTCTAAGTGGGGCTACTAGGGCATGTGAAACAGCAGTACCATATGAAAGAGCGCTATTTGCACATTCTCAAACATTTTTTTAGGCCGCATAGTTTTCGACTTTCGACGATAAATTAAAAAAAAAAACGTTCCCCCCCCCCCGGATTCCACCCTTATGTGATAGAAGTTTATGTAAAGATTACAGTAAAAATAAAACGATGTCTCTAAATAGCACACTATTTCTAATATTGCAGTTTTAGGTCAGCGCCATCTCTTGACCGATATTGGAACTAATGTGTTTTTTGATGGTACGAAACCCTCGGTTCGGGAGTCCGACTCGCTCTTGACCGGTTTTTATTTATTATCTCATGTCTAGATTACCCAGACATGTAACCTAGATAGCATAGTTGGGCACTTGGGCAGGCGCCTAGAGCGTGACGGATGTACAACGCTACAAGGTTTTTTTGACGAAAGCCGCCATCATGTTTTATGAATAACGTTATCTAATCGATAGCAATGTAACAATACTTTGGTAGAATATCGTCCAGATAAGTAAGTCAACATTCATGTTCAGGTTCCTTTTTATTTTAGGTACCCACTATTTCCAAATCGACCTATATAGTATGTTCCAAAAGTACCTGATGAAAAAAAGAAAGAAAGAAATAAAATAAATTTATTTGACTCAGGTTAAAAACACAATACCTATTCACATTAAAAACATAGGCAGTCATAAGGATCCTATCGATCTTGTTTCTTATAAGGATCAAAAAACTCTTAGACCAACTGAGGTTTGAGTACTAGAACAGTCAAAAATCGCAAATAACTTTACCCATACATTTCGTAAGAAACGAGATTCCCAACTTACTTTTTTACTATGGATAGACTGACCGCATAAATGAAATAGGTAACATTAATTACTATTGACACATAAAAGGTAAGGCATTCAAGTAGGTTACTGTTATCGACAATCATCAATTTTTGGGTATTTTTTAAGTAATAGGTAAATTAATTAACGATCATCAACAACTAATTAAAAGTTAACGAGGTACTACTCGTACGATAATGTATGACTAATTTGTTGCTTACTCTTTTGATTACCTTTGTTGAAAAAGGATATAGGCAGAGAATACAATATCTCGTTAGGTACCTACCTATCTGTGATGACAAACATCTAATCTTAATACACACCTGATGTTACGTTATCACTTTCCATAATTTATATCTACTTGGCTTTTAAGGTACTAAGGTAATAGGTTTTTAGTATACCTAGTTATCTCCACTATTTTAAGGGCGACTAGAGGTAACCGATTTGGATAAAAAATAAAACTCTCGTTAACAATAACATGCAAACATAATCATTATTTAATAGGACACTTATTATTATTGTTCATCGTCACCACACCCGCAGCATCCCTCATCAACTTCCACACCACACATTCTCAGCAAAAACACGAAACAGGTCACACACAAGAGGCATCTCAGGATCTTTCCGCACGATCCACAGTCACAGCTGCACCAACAACACATTTTTGTAGACTACAAATGCCTTATACTGCTTCAAAATATTAAAAATCTCCCCTCGTAGTGGGATTTTGCACAGATTTCAATTTGTTTGAATTTAAGTTTTGTTGAATTTGCAGTTTTGCACCTCCAAACTTTGAAAGCAGGAATTTGCAACACTTTCCTAGTTTGATCACCTTTGCACGATTCAACTTTAAATGCGTCTACTCGACTGTAAACTGACGACACAGTGAATAATATTCGTCACGAACATTTATTTGAATACAATGACTTGGTGACGAATCCGCGAACCGCGGTGGAATGACGCATTCATTTATTTGTGCTAGTATTACTTGGTTCGGTTATCACTGGCGTTATCTAAACTGGTAAAGTAGGTAAATAACTGATATGGTACAGGTAGGTGATGATTATTTGCCTTTCCAGTAATTTTTAGGGTTCTATAACAAAATTCGATCTAAAGAAAAGTGGCCACATTCCTCTAGATCGTATTTTGTTGCTTCGTGTCTCAATATGAAACTTTATGAAAGTTAGATAGATATTAGAAAATGTTCGAGCCCGCAGTGCTCGCTCTCGCCAAAGTATCTCTATTTCTGTATGAATGGTCAAAAGAAAACCTAACCTTTCCAAAGCGAGTTGCTACAATTTTCGAGCTCACTACGCCCGCTCTTGAATCTTGCATTTTTTTTGCATAACGGGGCGCGTGTTCCCATTATTTATAAATAAATAAAAATCTTTATTGCAGACCACATGGTTAAAAAAAAAAAACAATAAAAATACATAATAAAAAAATCAAAAAAATGTATTTCTCATCAATTATCAGAAATATGCACCTACTTCCAATTTACATACTTTATGCAAAGGAAAAGGGCCCCGTCAAGATTTGCAGCCCGGAGCTTCACAATGGTTAAGGCCGCCTCTGTGTGTGCCAATAAAGTTATTTTTTCTAAAATACATAAATTTACATGTTCGGAAGCTGAATTAAAAACGCGGGATACCTAGGTGTGGCGGTAAATGGAGCAGAAAGGGGTTTTTAACTCAGTTTAAGATAGCTTTAAATCCCAGTAAGAAGGGTTTTTAACTCTTGCAATAATTATTTATAAATTCTCTGAACTGAAATGTAACCTCGCTCTGTCTTCATGATTACCTATGCAGTGCTGCTTTGAAACCTGTGTGTCAATCAGTTGCCAACAGTCTTTTGACATTATACAATCAAGACCTCGGAGAAATTATGTTATGAAATAACAAAATTATTAGTAAAAAGGAACTCGATCAACTTATTGGCTACCCATATGCTATATGAGAGCTAGTAAGGCAAGATTGAAATCTTTGCATTGAGGTTCTTTAAAACCCACCGCACCATTGAGATTGTGATCATATTACGTAATACAAAGTAATGATTAAATATTCATCCAACCGGCCTTCTGTGCGCCACCACCAGGGTCCTCCAAGACCCCGTACTCAACCTGATGATGACCCTTCAGACCTGTGGGAAGATATAGATGTGCTGCTGCAACTTCTGTGGTAGTCTAAGATGTATGTTCTGCTTCACCGGCATTGCGTATTTGTTTCATCTGATTGGGATAGAGTGCGACTGTGCATGCTGGAAATGCCATTGTTGTATTAGTGATGATAATTGATCAATCCATAAATTGTTTTATTTACTTTAATAATAATAATCGTTTATTATTAATAATATTTTTTTAAAGGAGTGATGCTAGTGGACCCGACATTGCCCTCTTAAGGTCCTTGACTATGGCAGGTACCATATTTAGGACAGGTATCCTACATAAGTATATTTCTGACCAACGTCACAACAAAAACGGCGAACTACCTACAATACAAAAGTAAAAATTCGAGAATGATATAATACTCCTACCTATAGGTATATACAAAGAAACAACTATCCAGTTATCCGAAACATTTAATTCTTTAAAACATTCACAATATTCACTTAAATAAATTGCCCCCATCACAATTTAATTTCTGTCCCGAAAACCACAATATCCGAATACTAAAAATCAAATATTTCTACATCCCCGCAAGATGGGAAACTGGAATCCAAGATGGGAAATGGTATAGGTATTCTTTTACGTTGATCAATGTCTTCATGCGTCTAGTCGTCCATAGGGCAAACATCTTCAACTCCACACATTTCGAGCAACTGTGCACAAAGCCAGATGCAACAGAGGCAACGTAGGCAACGGCATATTATGTTGTCACTGCAACAACAACAACACATCACTAACAACAACAACAACACATCACTAACAACAGCAACTGCTGTAAATAAATTAATATTCGTTGCGTGAAAAAATATAGGTCTGTCTACACGAATGATTTTTTATGTATTGATTTTAAAACAATTTCTTGATTCATAACTAACAATATTGATTTCAATCATTTCAGTTCAATATCGAACTTTCAGATTTCACCAAATTGACAGATTTAGGAAATTGACAGGTGGTAGAAATCCAGAGATTCTATATTTCTATAACTCTAGCTTCAGTTACAATGAGGTTCTTACCCACTTTTGGTCAACACTTCACGTGACCAGAGGGCTGGCTCGTTCTTTGGCTAAAGAATTAGCATTGCCATTCAACGTGGCAATGCTGCCGGTTTTCAGGGGATGTTTCCAGATGACAGCAATGCGGACGAGCACTTCGACGCCTCACTGTTTAGTCCACCGCACCGTCAACGAAACGTTTACGAGAAACGAGATTATTCAAACCGAATGTGATCCGGGGCCTATTTAAAAAACGTGACAATCAGACTAATTTGACAGTTTTTGACAAATAATTCGATTTGACGCGACAAGTGCCGTTTAATAATTATGTCCCAATGCGACAGGTAAATACTGACAAAATTGTCAAACTAATAACCCGTTTAATAAAGTCGACAATTTTCAGGTTTTACAAATTACGTCCTTTTGCTCGATTTCCTATAAACCCTAAAATTTGTCTATATTTTTGTCAAAATTATTAATACTGTTATTCGAGGTAACCGGATAGCGTGTTAAAATGCTTCATACAAACTTTAGCACCCCCCCCCCCCCCGTTGTTTGTTATGAAAAACTAAATAATGACAAACATTATAATTTACTTAGAGAAGCATTCTTGCCAAGTTTAAAGTTTATTAACTCAAGGAATAAGATTTTTCAAACAAATTAATTCCCCCTTTTTACCACTTAAGGGGTTGAATTTTAAAAAATCCGATCTTAGTGGATGGCTACGTCATAATAACTATCTGTGTGCCAAATTTCAGCCCAATCCGTTCAGTGGTTTGAGGTACATATGTGTTGATAGCTATCAGTTTTTCCATACAAACTTTGACACCCCCCAATCCCCCATTAGGGGGTAGCTGAAATAGAATAACTTTATTATTTGCTTAGATAAGAATTCTTGCCAAGTCAAGTTTATAAACTCAAGGAATAAGATTTTTCAAACAAACGAAATCCCATCCCCTTAAAGGTTGAATTTTCAAAAATCCTTTCTTAGCTAACGTCTCCCACCTACACATAATCTACGTCTGTGCCAAATTTCGTCTTCGTGAGTCCAATACTATTTGAGATTTCATAATTATAATCAGAGAGTGAATGAATGTATTTTAAATATAGATTAATAAATAAAACAACATAATTGTAAGAGGGATTATATTGTAGATCATGTGGTTTGCTTTCTCCAGTGAACGTTGAAACCAGTGTCTCGAAATAACTGGTCAATATCTTCTTTGTCCAGGTTAAGTGATGCCTGCTAAACAGAAACATTCGTTTTCATATAGTCATTTTTCGTTTTTGACTACTCTTTATTTTGAAAAAGCAGTAATAGCCTAGTGGTGTGACCGTTGCCACCGTCGGACTGCCAAGTCATAGATAGGTCTTGAGTTCCAAGACACGCACCTCTGACTTTTCGGATTCATGTGCGTATTGTACAATTAATTATCACTTGCTTAAAAAAACGGTGAAGGAAAACATCGTGAGGAAACACAAAATGCCTGGGAGTTATTTCTCGACGGCATATGAAGCCAAGGCCCATGGGACATAAAAACTCTGACACCAGGTTAGTTACTGACAGAAAGATTTGACTAGAAGTCTAGCTATGTTGGGGTTGACTTCTAGTCGTCTTGAACCAGTATTTTACATGGAGCGAGCATCATCATACCAACATCTGACAAATCGTCTGTTTCCATCAAGTAGGAATCTATCTAAATTAGAAATAATTGGCTAATCTTATAGCCAATACAACAATAACTCTTGAAAGGGACGTGATCGAATCAGAAATGAAGAGACCCGTAGAAGCACCAAGGTAACCGACATAGCCCGAAGAATTGCCTAACTTCAGTGGGCAGGATATATTGCTGGCAGAACAGATAGCCGATAGAGCCGATAGGTTTTGAAGTGGCGACCGCGTACCGGAAGACGTAGCGTTGGAAGGCCTCACACAAGATGGACCGATGACCTTGTAAAGGCCGCAGGAATCCATTGGATGCGGGAAGCACAGAACTGGTCGAAGTGGCGGTGCTTGGGGGAGGCCTATGTCCAGTAGTGGACGTCATTCGGCTGAAATGATGATGATGATGAAGACGACTGGCGACTTACTTTTTTATTTTAGTTAGAAGTAGGTACTTAGTTTAAAAAATACAAATAAATAATTAAATTTTGAATTACAAATATTTTTTAACCAGCCAACTCTTTCGGCTGAAATGAAGAGTTAGGGAAGACCAAAGAAACGAAAGATGGTTTGTGTGAAAGATGATATGGGTACAAAGTGAGTGACTACTGAGATGAAGGCTAATTGAGATGTATGGAAAAAGAAGTTATCGTTGCGCCAACCCCAAATAAATTGGGATAAACGGGCGGAGGGTGATGAAGATTCATAAAAACTTACAATAAATTCTTTCTTAGAGTGTTTGGCTGTGGATGTGTATGAGAGTAGAGCATTTGCACCTGGCCTGCAATCAATTAGCATTATGTTAAAGAAACTCCTCCTATCTCGTGAAAACTATTCCGACGAGCAAAATTATTATTTGTGGATGCGTCATAATCACAACCCCCAATAAACAGCAGGTATCAGAAAGCTGTGGTCAAATTTAAGGGTGTGGTAACGACCAGAAAATAATCAGTTGTTCCATACATTTGGGTCGAGCAGGTATTAATGTTTTTTATGATACATGTTATGATGTTGTTCCCATGGAGAAAGTTGTTCAGTTAGATGGTCTGTAACACACTCTTAAATTTGACGACACCTTTCTGATACACGAATAATGTAGGTTTAAGAAACGGAAATCTGAGACTGATCAGAGGCCCTAGTGTGAGTTTCTTTTAACCATCTCGACTTTACGCATTGAGCGCGTTCTGCGCTTCGATTGGCCCATCACCAATCGGAGTGCTGAACGCGGTCGAAGCGACAAATCGAGATGGTTAAAATAAACTCAGTAACCATTGACCAGTCTCACCCTGTAAAGATGACCCTTAGGCCTGAATTCCTCCTACGGTGATGTCGGTCGCGTACGTCAGCGAGAAATAAATAATCTAATACTGTACTGCGATACCGACCGCTCTACGGTAAATCGTTGACGTTGCCGCACCTCTGCAATAACACGTTCTGTATCGATGCTCTTAGCGACTGTCGCGTACGCGTGGTATTCAGTTGATCGTCGGTAACAGACTGAGGGCGCTTGCACAATTCCATGCTCGTCTGTCGGCCGACGAACGCGGCGCTGCCGAGCGAGACCGACGCGCGCGATACGCGCCGCGTAGCAACGTCGCGCCGCTGACGTGAGCGTCGCTGTGTGGTGCTATATAAAACACAATGTATATAAACACGCGCGACCGACATCAGCGCAGGAGGAATGCAGACCTTAGTCTTACCTTTGAGGCCTAAGCCTTGTCTGTCGCCATCGCGAACGAAAATTAGATTCCTGAAAATAAAAACAAACAATAACAAAAATTAACATGCATTGTCCCAGAAAGAGAGCACGACAACGAATGTTAATTGCATTTTGCATTAATCTTAATTGCATCGCAACGCTATTGATCTTAGTTGCCAACGATTACGTTGTCGAAGTGGCCGAATTCTGGTCGAAGCTTATTTAGAACAGATATATGGAATCATCGATACGACGAAGAAGAAGACATTCATTTATAATCAGAACTATTCTAAAACTGCCTTGCTGGTCTAGTGGTCGCAAGCGTTCTGCTAAGCATGAGGTCCTAGGTTCGATTCCCCATTCCCAGGTCGGTCAAAGTGATGGGTTTTTCTATCTAGTATTTCGGTAGCACCCCGAGAGTCTGAATTTGTCCCCGGTTGATGGCAAATGTAAGGTGTGATATACAACGACCATATAGCCCGTGTGATACCACGGGCATTTATTTATCCGCGGTCCCTACGAAAAATACAATACTGCCGAATTAAAATGGTAGTCCCTCCCTTAGTCCCTGGAAAGCACCATCCCTCCGGAAAATATAATGTTGCCGAATTTAAATTGTGCCTAAGTCAAGTTATAATACAGTCAGTAGTTATTATAAATAACTTAGAATTAAAACTATTACATAAGATTGAAGAGACGACGCTACAAGATTTTTTTTGAACAACTTCTCTTATGTTAAATAATATATTCGTGATTTTTTCATCCTGTGATTCTTTATTTATATTATTTAATTATGAATAATGCCTTTGACTGTACTGTAACTTGACTTAGGTAAGTACAATTTTAATTCGGCAGCATTGTATTTCTCGCCAACCTGCCTGCCAAGCGTGGCGATTATGGCAAATCACCCCTTTTGGGGGAAGCCTATGTCCAGCAGTGGACGTCTTTCGGCTGAAATGATGATGATGATGATGTTTCTCGTAGGGACCACGGGTAAAAAAAATACCCGTGGTACCTTCCAGGGACTACGGGATAAGGAACGGGTATTATGTAGATTAGACAGAAGAGAGAGACTTTTGTGAGGGGCTCATTGTTAAATGATAACAGCCACACGAGTTGATCGAAGGTTAAGCTACGCTTGCCGCGATCAGTTCCTAGATGGGTGACCATCCATCAAATATCGAGAACTCTCTGTGCCTCGAAAAGCACGCTAAGCAATTGGTCCTGGCTGTCAATCGTAGATCTTTGACAGTCGTAACGGGTAGTCAGATGCCAAAAAGTCTGACAGTCAATCTTACCAAAAGGCATCGTGTTACCCAGTTACTGGGTTGTGGAGGTCAGATAGGCAGTCACACCATGTAGAATACTGGTACCTATTCAGCTGCATCCGGTATTTTTTTTTAGAAAATGCACACCAACGACATATCGCATATCGGCAACGAGAGTGTCACAACACAATAATTGAAGTTTTTGGGAAACCACTTTTTTATTGTTTTTATTACCTAAATGTCCTTTTTTCTGAGAGAGCATATCGGAGAACGTAAGATAATAATATATTTAAGAAGATAGTCTTCTTAAATATATTATTATCTTAAGTTAACTTAATGCTTTATGGAAATTAAAATCTAAATATATTTTTGATCCGTAAACTTCGTATTTTTATGTGTTGTGACTCCCTTGTTGCCGATGTGCGATATTTACAAGGATAGCAACAGGTAATCACGACTCTTCAATACCGTGTACATACCTACATCACTTATCGATACGTTCGAAATTTGAAGTTTTTGTTTGTTTTTGGTTAGTCTGCCCATCATAAAAAATTTTGTTGGAGTTTCATTCCCACGAAATGAATGGAAAAAGTTTTTTTTTTTTTATAGATAAGTCCAAAATCGCCAACTCGTCTTGAGCAAGCGAGGTGATCAATACTCGTATGTACCCTTCTCTGTATGAGAAGAGCTCTTTGCAAGTTTGCAGTGGGACCTGAGGTGGGTGGTGAGTATTAATATACTGGAAGGTACTAACATCTTCTTTTATTGGGCGGTAGACCTCAGTTATGGTGGGGTCCAAAGTCTCCTTGATCTCACGACGAGGCATCGTCAGAGGAATCACTTCTTCCAAGTTTTCTGGATTCTCTTGGTTTTGACTGGAAACAGTAAAAAGGATAAAAAACAAAACAACCGACATCTAAAAAAAAAAATCAATCTGCCTAGCCTTTTCCCAACTATGTTGGGGTCGGCTTCCAGTCTAACCGGATGCAGCTGAATACCAGTATTTTACATGGAGCGACTGCCTATCTGACCTCCACAACCCAGTAACTGGGTATCACGATACCCCTTGGTAAGACTGCCTGTCAGATTTTTGGGCTTCTGACACCCGTAACGACTGTCAAAGATCCACGAATGACAGCCGGGACCAACGGCTTAACGTGCTTTCCGAGGCACGGAGGAGTCTCGGTATTTGATGGATGGTCACCCATCTACGAACCGACCCCGGCAAGTGTAGGTTAACCTGACGGATCGACCCGTGCGGCTGTTATTACTTAGCCACGAGCTCCTCTAAAAAAAACACTACAAAGTGAAAAAAAAAAACTTTAATTTGGAAGTCGGTCTCAGATTCCGATTTGTCGGTTTTAGATTTTCGTTTTTTGCCACCGACTTCCGAAATTAAAGTTATTTCTCACTTTGTAGTGTTTTTTTTCAGAAGTCGGTTGTTTTGTTTTCTCATCCATAAAACGGTATGGAAATACGTATAAGTACGTGGCGATGTTATCGTGGACAAAAAAAATTAAAAGCGCTCTCATAATTCTTTTTCCATACATTTTACGTCCCCCGTGTTGTGATGCCGTGACGTGGACTTGAACGTCCACGATAATATCGCCACATTAGAAATTATAAAAGTGCACATTGAAGGTTGGACAGCATACGATGATTTTTGTGCCAGCAAGCATTTGACTGTATTATGAAACCTATTACTGTAGCAAAACGAATCTAACCATAGGTAGCTTTTTGATAGTTCAGTAGCTCTTGTACTACACAAATAACCACTGAACCACTCAATAAAACAACATCACATCACATTAACATAAGAACTATCACCCATAATTATACGTCATAAATAATTTTGTTAAACGTGTCAATCTCACTAAAGTTCACTGTCCTTCAAAATACAGAATTTTCCTAGTTTGAAGGGCAGGGGTCTTACTCATCTATAATAGCCATACCCATCCCTTATAGAAACAGCACTGATGTTACCAAGGCTAAGTTTTTTTGGTAAATAAATGATTACTTACCTACCTACTTATATTAATTTCGTCTCACTCACCGCCACTGCCCAAAGTTAGGCTTCTTCCTGGCCCTCCAATCGTTCCTCACAATATTCTCGAACTGATTGCTATCAAACGTGTTGGGAGCCTGCTTGTGGTTCCCATTCCAGTTTTGCACTTTGTTCTGCGTTTTCTGTTCCAACTCTCGGTCCAACTTCTTGATTACCGCATCTTTTTGCGTCGTTGGAGTTGTTTGAAATTCTACAAGGAAATCATGTTTATATGTAATATTCAATTCGGAATCTCAGATTTTTTTTAAGTTTTGGAACAACAAACTCATAATTATAAACTTCAGCAATATTATTTAAGTATTATGTAGGAATGATTGTAACTATTAAAGAACTAAAGATGTTATTAATTGTATCGGCAATAACGCGTAAGTACATATAAAATGCTTCATTGTAGGTATAGGTAGTTTGATATTGAGATAGACTCATGATAACACAAGTTTAAACCTTAGTGGTTTTTGGTTGCTATTTAATATGTAATCCTGTATTATTTTGAATAAAAGAAAAATAAAAATAATAAAAAATAAAAATACAAAATATAATTACGATTCTATTAATATCTAATCTATACTTGTTTGTTTGTTTGAACGCGCTAATCTCAGTAACTACTGGTTGGAATTGAGAAATTCATTTTGTGTTGGATAGTCTATTTATCGAGAAATATTATAGGGTATATAACATCACGCTACGACCAAATAGGAGCGGAGCATAAATGAAAAATATTGCAAAAACGGGAAAAATTATTCCTTTTTGAGAGATTCCGTTGCGTGCGCTGCGTAAACGGTTTAAGTTACGCAAATATCATGTATGATGGAATTGTTCCTCTTTAAAAGTTCTAAAAAAAAAAGTCCGCGACAGCATATGTCTATCTTTTAAGATTGACTCACTACACCTTTTTTATGGTAATCAAATTTGTTCGAAATTAATGCATTATTTACGAAGGAGTTTTATCAACAAAATATTAATCCTTATCCAAATAAATATATTATTAATTACAAGTATTTAAATGTAAACAAAATTGTCCTTGACATCACTTGATTTTAATCAATATCTTAGGAGATATCATAATTTTAAAATAACTTCGTAACAAAATAAGTAGAAAATTCATTACTTAAACCACTCTCTTAGGTGACGCAGACGAAGGTGCGCGGGTCAGCTATATTAAAAAGCTGAAGAGTTTGTTTGTTTGGTTGAACGCGCTAATCTCAGGAACTAGATGCTGGTTCGAATTGAAAAATTATTTTAGTGCTGGATAGCCCATTTATCGAGGAAAGCTATAGGCTATATAACATCACGCTATGATCCTTAGAAGCCAAGCGAATAGAACAAAAATCAGAAAAAACGCTAAGCGATAACGAAGTTATAGCGCGGGCGTGCGACGGGATGCGACGCGATGGGTGGGCCGAAATTTCACGCGGACGAAATCGCGGGCAGAAGCTAGTAATTATTATAATATGAGATATTATGTAAAAAAAATATATAAATAATGTGTACATGCACAACGGTTTCCTCAGCCTCCCCAAACGCAAACCCTGCACAGAGGACTGACCGTTATGCCTATTGCGTCGAAGTGTTTGTTTAATGAGCAGTGTCCCGTGATGGCCCCCTTCACCAGGCGCCGGCCGTTCCTGATGGTGTTATACTATCCCGGACGAGCTCCCTCACACAGAGCCTCTACTTTTTCTTATCTAACTTACCTCGATACATCTGAGTATCAATTTTCCTAGTCATTTCGGGAAAGTCTCTGAATGTCGTAGATTTAGGCTTCAGCTTAGGATTTAACCATCGTTTGTCAGACTTGGAAAGCCAAAGTCTTGGTGGTGAGACGTCCCCAACTTCAATTGTTGCGATATCACTGTCTTCGTTTTCTTCTTCGTAATTATCCTCCATTTCTATCTCTTCTGATTCCGCAGGGATAGGATGGCGTACCTGGAAGATACCCTACTAGCTAAGGCTATTGTGGTCAAATACTGGACGTGATATTCCTAAAACTCTATTCCTGTAGGTATCGATCAGGTTTTCTTGGTTTCATCAGTAAATGGTACAAGGCACTAGGGCACAGTTTCATACAAAACAACTTGTCCATAAGTTTAGCGGGATGTTGTCACACATTGATGCAGGCTGTCATCCAAGTAGGATTGGATTATTCTGATCTATCTGCAGGAATATTTCTAGCCTAGCTTATGTTTACTCAGATCAAACCATAAAGCACACTCAATCTATAATCATAACGTACCAAAAAACGGTCAAAAACACAAAACAAAAAAAAAAACGAGGAATTTTACCTACCGGCGCGCAAAGTAACGGGTAGGGTGTCCGTGGTCTTCTCATCGTATGAATAGGGCAGGGTGATATAGACCCCGGCACCAGGGTCCGCTGACCCAGCATGTTGGTGTGGGAGAAGTCACATACGAGAAGCAGGCGAGAATGATGGGCCCCGTGACGGACGGCGCCGCAGCCAACCGCCTGGAGGTTCCACACCGCTAGTTGGCTGAAGTGACCCCAAACTGTGCCTCTGGAAAAATGTCGGCGGTGAATTAGACAGCAATATGCAATGAGTCGTTGTGTATGTTGGAATCTGTTTGAACTAGGTATTTAAAGAAATCTAGAAGCAAAACTGTGTTGCTCACCTCTAAGGGATGGACGTATTAAAAGACAGTGGTGCCGATTCCCTTGTTTACAAACTAAACTAAATTTAAGTTCAGTGCATCTTTTTCTTTCTATTTCATTAAGAAAAGGACAAAAGATAAATTTTAGTTTAGTCCTGTCAAATTAATCAGCGCTTGACGTAAATTGACGTAATTTTAGTAGGCATGTTTTTAATCACGTCTAAACTTGTATGGAGTAGTGACAGGCGCTGATTAATTTGACAGGACTAAACTAAAATTTATCTTTTGTCCTTTTCTTAATGAAATAGAAAGAAAAAGATGCACTGAACTTAAATTTAGTTTAGTTTGTGAACAAGGGAATCGGCACCATTAACCAGCGACTTTCTTTCACTCAGCACTAAGTTGGAACCACGTTTTTCTATTGTTTTGGAAAAACTACGAGTATAGGACGTATTCTGCCTTGGCAAAAAGGCGTTCAGTTGTGTTGTGCTGTTCTTGTTGTTGTACATACTTAGCAGTAAGCCTAAAAGGCGCAGTGAGCTGTTCAGGCTGCACGCGCCGCCTCTCCCCCCACCACGCGTCGAGCACGCGCCGTATTGCACGCTGCGCGCTAAGCTCGTCTGATTCGCTGGAGCGTCGCCACCGCACCTCGCCGACTGTCTGACCCGCGTACGGGTAGCGGACTGGAAGGAAAGGTGACGTAAAGTGAATCCATGGTTTCTATTTGATGATGTCTGTAAAAAAACATCTAATTCACCTAGATTTTTAAATATTTTATGACATTGATTGTCAATGAGATGAGACTGCGACTTGAATTTGAACGCTTTTTAACTGACGAAATAAAAGGAGGTTTTCAAGTTGACGTGTCAACTACCTTAAATCCTTTAGTTAGCTCATTTTACTGAAAACAAAAATTCCTTTATCAATATCTATTCTAAATGCTATTACAATGAATATGTCATTAACACACACATTACATTGTCATTAAATATGTAATATGGCATTTTAATATTCAATGAATATTTAAATGACATATTTTAAATTAAGTACATGTTTTTATTAAATAATTACATTAAATAGTATAACAAGTACTATTATAGTTAAATAAGAAGCCTCCCTCCTACTTTTACTGTGCCCGACATGGTCCACAATGATAATATTTTTGTAAAACCTACCACCTAAGTTGTGGAATGTGGAAGCAATAAATATATCGAGTATTGAGTAATCTTCTCCATCTTTCCTTTTTGAGAAGAGGTTCATGGCAGTTCTGTGTGATATACTTAGTTCATACCTGTTGCTCTGCAGTCGTCATGTACGAAGTGACACTGGTCTGCTAGTCTTTGTGCTAAAAGAGCCAACTCGCGATCCCATTCCTGCAATGTGCACTTTTATTAAAGGTGCAAACACTATATATATATATATATATTATTTTTTAACATAAAACGGACAAGGCCAATTACATTAGTTAACAAAGACAAACACATTATTTAAGGACAATAACAAAAGTATACAACTACTAGACAGTTATACGCTCATCTCACAATACTCCAGACATACTGACAAGATCTTCTTCCATCCATCCGCGAGCACATCACAGTCAGGCTTAGCGTCCAAGAGAGAATTGAGCGCAGAGAGTGTGCGAGGGACAGGAGACTGGGCTCGAGCGACGGTTCGACTCCAAGGCGCGGCGAACAACGCAGGCATTGTACTATTAATAATTATTAAACTTACTTATACCTGTAATATTATGGTAATTCGGCAAATTCATAACTTGAAACAGGGTAAGGTTGCGTTTTGTATTAAACGTACCAAAATGTGCGTATTAAATGCGCCAAAGTAGCAATATCTAATCTCCTGTTTATAAAAACCAGCCAAGTGCGTGTTAGACCACGCGCAATGAAGGGTTCCGTAGATGGGATGAATTTATCCCAAGAACAAACTTAACACTGTATTTAAAAAACATGTTCTTCCATACATTCCAACTGAAAATGTAAGTTTGTACACACAATATTGAGAGATTAACCATGATATTTCAAGACCATAAGCTTCTTACGCATGTAACTGAGGTGTGATGGTACTTTTCTTTATGAAGGGCGACAATCCCAATCTCCTTAAGAATTTATAGGCCAATCACATTTCTCAGGCATGGAATAGAGATGTGGTGGTAATTTTAAGAAGGGTGACAATGAGGGTTCCATAAGAATTATAGGCCCATCACTCATCTGAACCATGTCTACAAGCTGTTTTCAAGGCTCAGCACGAACCGTCTCGCGCGCAGGTTTGACGACTTCCAGCCTCCCAAACAAGCCGGGTTCCGTAGAGGCTTTAGCACCGTAGACCACATACATACGCTGCGTCAGGTTATACAGAAGACCAAAGACCTGCCTCTCTGCTTAGCGTTTGTGGACTGCGAGAAATCCCACCAAAAAAAAAGGAGAACCAAGGTAACCGACAGCTCGAAGAATTGCGAAATTTAAGTGGCAGTGGAGGTGGCCGATGGGGCCGAAAGGTTCTGGAGTGGCGACCGCGTACCGGAAGATGGTTTCATCTATCCGAAGTTTCGAATTGATGAGTTGAAAGTAAGGGGTAATAGAAGTAAGGGGTTTGAGAAAAAAGATACGAAATTTTAAGATAAATCACTTACAACTAGCATCATAATTTGTGGTTTCGGAAGTTGAACGCCACCGCGTAACCTCTCGTTGCCGGCAGCGATGCGCTGACGACGTCTGTGAACGCCAAGAGACACAAAATTACACAGAATTGAGTCACCGGCACTAATGAAGTCCCTAGACGGTCAGAATTGCTTGGTAAAGCATTAACGTGCTTGTCAGGCACGCTTGATGAGTCTTGACCCGACGTCAAGCATGCTTGTCAAGCATCCGCACTCATTTTCATTTTATTCGCCATGACGTTCCAGTTGAAGCGAACTTATGTGTTGCTTGACAAGCATGCACCTAAACGGCCAATCATGCTTGACAAGCAGTGCAAAAATAAAAATAAACACCAAACGATATCAAGCACGTAGTTTGCTTTTCAAGCACACCAAGCTTCGTTCTAAACGGTCAAAATTGCTTGACAAGCTCGAATAAGTCACGTGCAAAGAGATTATAAAAACGGAAACTAAAACGACACTACATAACTCCTTTCCTAATCGCGTAACACACAATGCCTTTCATTTAAACCTAGATTTCAAAGCATTAGGAAATTCCTTCAAACCAAGTTTTTAAGGCATTAGGAATTTTCTTCAAAATCCTTCGGATTATTATTGAAGAAATAATAATAAGCCCTTTTTTGTTCTGAACATCTTTGTCTATGTCTCTTAGTTCAGTGTGCCTTTTGGCAAAGGCCTCCTCTAACAAATTCCAGTGAGTCTTATCTCTCGCAACTGTTCTCCAATTTGGACTCGCTGTGAGCTTCAATTTGTCTTCCCGTCTTTTATTATGGTCTATTAAAGAAACTGTTAGGCAATTTGAGTGCTGCTTTTCGTAGCAGATCTTGCTTATGAACTAGATATCCTGGGGCTGGTCCTAGGCAATAGGTAGGTATCTAAAGCCTGTTACAGAACATAGTTACTGTTACTGCCAGTACCAAGGTAGGTAGGGCTATTTAAAGTTACTTACCTGTTGAGGTAATGTGTGATGAAGTGCTTCAAGTCATTTGTGAATTTAATTTGTGTGTAGCGCTCGCACGACGGTCCAGGGCCCGACTGCAATGACGCCATAAAAGTTTTCATAGAGTTTTATATACAGGAGAAGTTTTTAATCAGTGCGCAAATTTTTACAAATTAAACTTAACCGTGTTTTATTAAACACCTATTTCTTATTTTGATATGACTTAGTACAAAAAAATGAAGTTATCGTTAACGAATGATTTAAAAAAAAAATCTCTAGTAAAGAGTAGCCAGTGTAGCCTCCACCCGTTCGATTCCCACGTGATAATTGGCGACTGAATAAAAGAACAGGCGTGTACCATAAAAAGTATTTAATAAAGAAAACCAAGCTGGTTAAGCCGGAGACACACACGAATAATTTGTACATGCAGCTCCAGAGAAACCTCACCCCTTATAAATGTTTAAAAAGCGACATCTTTTATAGTATGATAATATCTAGTTTACGTGCGCGCCATCTCTGTGACATCAATGAAGTTAGTGTTCTGTAGTTATAGATATCGATTCCACAAGTAAGCTTGCAAGTTACCCATTTAACAATAATTGTTAACGTTATTAATACAAAATTGTCACCAGAGAAACCTCACCCCCTAGAAATGTATAAAAAAACTACATCTTTTATAGGAAGATACACTACGATGTTTACGTGCGCGCCATCTCTGTGACATCAATTAAGTTAGTGTTCTGTAGTAATTGTCATGCGCACCAGGGCTGCCTATATATGCTGATGTTAGTTAGTAACCAACATCAGCATATATAGGCAGGCCTGGTGGTAACTGTAGGGCGATAGCAGGGTGTTGCGGATTGAGAGGGGAAGTAGGTGCTAATAGGGCGGTTTTTCTGAATAAAGGAGATTCACTTTTAGACGTAGTATTATTTATTATTCTTAGAGTATTCATTAATATATTCACCCAATTAAGTTTAATAAATATATAGTTACTGATAAAACTGATAATTTAGTTTTGATTATTTCATAAGAGAACCAACATGTTACTCACGTTTGAAACAAACAGAACAACAATTTACATCTCTCGATATTTTTCAAAACTGTTTACAAAATACAATTAACTATTAAAATTTGTGGGGTCAAACTTATACTAATACCGAAGTGGGTAACCTCCACTTTCTATAACTTCTTCTAATCTTGATCTCATTCCATTTACCATATTAAAACAAATGTCTCTTAATCGCATTAATTCCCAAGTTCTCATAACCTCTTCGTCTAAATTTTGTCTAGTTCTGACTTTACTTGTGTCCCAATTAAGCACCATTTGACCCCACAAATTTTCTATCGGGTTTAAATCAGGGCTTTTAGATGGCCAATCAATTAAAGTTATGTCTCTTTGTGTAGAAAACCACTCCATAACCTGTCTTGACCGATGCACCGAACTGTTGTCTTGAATAAAATAAATATGTCCATCAGGGTATACGTTGCGTACTGTTGGAATCATCACGTCTCTTAAGATCTCCAAGTAACGTTCGCCATTCATTCGAGCACCGACTTCGACAAGCTCTCCAGGACCCGTAGAAGACATCCATCCCCAATATCCTGAAAACACACCAAAGTTTTATTACTATACCCTTTAAAAAGACTGCCATTGTCTTCTCATGTCATGTAGGTTCTAATTATATATTTAACGTCAGTCATTGTAAAAGTGACACCGCAAAAACTCTTTAAATGCTTTGTTTACATTTATTATCTTGTAATGATTAATAATAATAATTATTATTGTTACCTACTAATAATAACATAATATTATAATAGTCACAGCGCAAATAGATAGTATTTATATTTTAATTAAGTTAGTCGGTAAATGATATTAGTTATTTAAATTAACTATTGCTTACCCAGCGATAGCCTGCCACTAGTCCTCAAAGGTAGAACATTTTGAGAGTTGTAGCGTTCGCCTGGTCTTCTCCAGAGTATTTTACGTCCATCTCTATCGGACTTAAACGTCTTTTCGTCGGTAAAAATTACTATTTCATTTTCCCAATCAAAATTCATATATTGGGTTGCAAATCTTATCCTAGCTTGACGATGAACTTCGGTTAGTTCAATTTTTTTGGCAGGTTTATAATTATGTATCCCATCTGCATGTAAATGTCTTCGGACAGTGGTAAGCGAAATGCCATGTCTTATAGCGCTAGATCAGGTGGTTCTGAAAGTATCCGTGGTATGGCTATTAACAATATCACGATGCCGGTTGGATTGATTTGTGTAAGCAATCGGACGTGGCCCTTGGCGGTTACACTTCACTTCTCCGGTTTCTTGATACCGTCGCACCCATAAACGCACTGTGTTTCTCTATAAGAACATATATATAAAGTTAGATTTCTAGTGGAAAAAAAAAATGAAACTATAATCGCACTTTATTTTAGATTACACTTACGTCGACATTTAATTCTCGAGCAATACTCTTTAAACTTTGATTCTGTTCCCAAAGAACGATAATTTTCACTTTTAAAAAGTTACTCAATCGAGGCATTATTTTATTGTAAAAATAAAAGTCGTTATTCGAACAGCACAAGCAGACGAGTAATATGCTATGGTGCGACGTCATGTTTAACTTATCAAAATTTTAAGCTACCCTCAAGCTTCTTCATTATCTGTTTTTATAAACGACACGGCCGACATGAATGATGTGATGAATGATTCATAGAGATATCGATTTTCATATGTATATTAAGCGACCGATTGGCGCAGCGGTATAACAGCTTGGGTCGTGATTGAAAGGGCCCACGTTCGATTCTTGCTTCGGCCTTAAAGATTTTATTAAATTTTAAAATTCTGTTGTGAGTTTTTAGAATCTTAGAAACAAATATGTATTATATTGTGTCTAAAATATTAAGAGGTGTAGGATGGCTGCGATGGATAATTACCTAACGGCTACGGTCGCTTGCATGAGCGCGCGAGCGCCATACGTATTTTATTTTTAGTTAGTATATCTTAGCAGTTTCATTGATTTCACAGAGATGTCGCTTTTTATACATTTATAAGGGGTGAGGTTTCTCTGGAGCTGCATGTACGTCGTGGGTTACGGACGTCTGTTGACACTTAGATAGAATAAAAAGATGTTTATTTTGAAACTGGTATAATGGATACTCGCCGCGCAACGCGCCGGGCGGTGTGTTTAGTGAAGCGGAACGCAGTAGTAGGTACCTATCAGCTCTGCGCTCGCCCATTGATATTATTACGAATAGATTGTATTCATATTTTGCTGATTCCAAGTGAATATTATAGAAATTTATAGAACGTTCAATTTCCTATAAAAACATGTACTATCGCGCTAGGCTTGTGAGACCAGATGTAAAATCCCAAAGACCACATAAAATTCCACAAATAAAATTCTTGTTTTTTTTTTTTTTTACCACTTTATAATTTAGAACCCATAGCAGATCAAGGGCTCCTCAATAGTATTTGCTACGGGCCCCGCGCTTGCTTAATCCAGCACTGTATGTACCTTTGTATTTAACGTACCTACTCGTATATTTCACCACTGACTACCTGCAGTATTGTCTGTCCTTCTACTTTTAATCCATCCAAAGGTTGTCTGTAAAAGATAGCTTTTAGCGACAAGACCGCCAATTGTGTCACCCTATGTAACATTTCTACATTTATATCTGTAATTTCTATGGTATACCTACATAATAAAGAGTATTATATCTATCTATATCTTACATCAAGAAACTGACAAGCTACGTGTCGTCCTTTCCCCTGGCAGAGTCTCCGGTATCTGACGGCGCAGTACTGATGCTCCTCAGGAATGGCTACCACCAGGCTCGTCAGCGACACCCACAGCAATGTCCAGCGGCACATGGTTGGATTAGCTGGATACAGAACTTACAGAGCTAGGATAATAACAAATAATACCAGCCTATAACTGTCCCACTGCACTGCGAAGGCCTCTTCTCATATGGCGAAAGTACGAGCATTGATCACCATGGTTTCTCAAAGCGGATTGGCGATTTCAGAATAACAAGGAGTCCCTCAGACGTGTGGGTCGGGGATTTCCATGATTTTTGGTGAAGTGGTAGAGGGGCCCGAGGGTATCACAACTACCAGATATTAGGGTCAACTGGGCCTTTGTTAAAAAGATATTAAGGGTCAAAGTTGGATGGGTAATTTATGTACTGGATAAATAAAAGCAAAATAATTTATAAGTCTGCGTAAAATTACGAAAAAAAAAAAAAAACTTTACACAAGATTGTAATAATTAAAAAAAAAAGTTGTCGGGTCTCGAACCCGAGACCATAGATTCCGCAGGCGAGCACGTTACCACGAGGCTACCGCCAGCTAGCGATTCGAGTGAGAATTTCTCTAGTACATAAATTACCCATCTAACTTTGACCCTTAATATCTTTTTAACGAGGGCCCAGTTGACCCTAATATCTGGTAGTTGTGATACCCTCGGGCCCCTCTACCACTTCACCAAAAATCATGGAAATCCCCGACCCACACGTGTGAGGGTCAGGAGGATTCAGGTCTGGGCTCTCGGTAGAGAAGAGGTGGTCAGGTGATATCTCACCTCCTTTATATGGATGACTTGAAACTCTTTGGCCCCAACAGCTGAGCTACTGAAGGTAACAGAAACGTTCAGTAGCGCCATCAGGATGGAATTTGATGTGGACAAATATGCAGTCATGTATGTAAAGCGAGGTTGGGATTATGGAATCCCTGGTAACCCAACTCTCGGATTCCATACACCTTAGATCCCTATCCTCAACCGAAACCTACAAATATTTGGGTATGTCGGAAGCATTAGGGATCAATGTTACCGACATGAAATAATCGTTGAAGGATCTCTTCTTTGGCCGCTTGAATAAAGTGTTAAATAGTCTTTTTCAGGCGGAAATAGGGTGTATGCCTTCAAAGATTGGGTCATGCCGGTTTTGATGTATTCTTTTGACATACTCAAATGGACTCAGACAACGACGCTCTGGAAAGGAAGGTCCGTACATTGCGGGCGGCATAATATCGGCTGCATCATCCACGGTCAACAGTGGTGAGACTGTAGGACCTCCCACGAAAGTGTGGGAGTCGAGGTTTCTTAAATGCTAAAACCCTCCACAACCACAAGATTTGCAGTCTCAGGTAATATTTCCGTCAAACTGACGTGGGGATGCACAGAGTTGTGGTCGCAGTGGACAAAATGCTTCCTACCAGGAAGCACAGGACCAGTTTCTTATCGATCGGCTTCGGTACCTGCATCCAGCGGACACGGAGAAAGTGTGACCATCGAAGATGGAAGATCTTTGTACAGTCGCCGTCAGATATATTGTAGCAGACAAGGTGACCAAATAAAATGTCAATAAGTTCCATACACTACAAGTTATCTGAACATTCATTACCTCATTAATATCTGAGCAGATGCTTGTCAATAATTTCTATACACACAACTAACCAAAAATATCTGAACACTTACAACGTTATGTGTATCTACGCAGACAAACACTGAGCTTACCTAATTCGTTACTGCGTGATATAAAGGACGAACCAAAACGACTATCGACTTGACAAAAATAAATTAAATTCCAGGTAACACCCTTTTTGAACACCAAATGACTGTTCTAGGTATAAATACGATGAAAAGAGAATAAAAATTGTATAGAAAATCATTTGTTTAGGATACAACTGATATTTTATGTTAATGTCAAACTATAGATAGAAAATAGATCTTGGTTTTGTAATGAAAATGAAACTAAAAATTATTGTAAATATTTTTTTATTAGTGACGACATAAGTAGATAAAATATTAGGATTTTGTGTAACCTCCTTCTGCATTTAATACGTCCTGTAACCGTTTTCGCATGGAAATGTTCAGATATTTTTGGTTAGTTGTGTGTATAGAAATTATTGACAAACATCTGCTCAGATATTAATGAAGTAATGAATGTTCAGATATTAATGGTAACTTGCAGTGTATGGAACTTATTGACATTTTAAATTGTTCAGAAGTATTTGGTCACCTTGTCTGCTACAATATATCTGACGGCGACTGTACCAATGAAGGTAAGTCACACTCATTCTTCCATTTTCTGGTGGTGGCTGGAGGAGATAGGTTCTTCTTCTGTTCTTGTGGGTCGGCGTGCGCAGTGGGTGGGTCGGCCGGGGCCACTGTACCTTGGGGAGCCCGTATCATTGATACAGCCGGTCCTGCCGTTGCTGCGCCTGCACTGCCTTCAAAGTATTTTACAAAACAATTTCTACATGGACACAGAACTCACCATTTACGTTTGAGACGACTTAGCAGTCCAATAGCACATTTAATATGTACATACCTAATATTTAGTTACAAAAATGTGACAATACTACATTACTTTCACATAAAATTCTATCAAAAATATAATAGCGGTAGGACAGCCGGCTGACTATGAGTCCTACAAATCTGACATATTGCTGTTGTGACAGAGATTATTTGTAAGGAGTTTTGTATTTTAGCAATGGTTTTATCTCTATGAAGGTTTTTGAAGCGCTTTTTGGCTTTAAAATTGTAAGAGTGCCCTAACAGTCCGGTCAAGTTAGCCTCTGATCTGAGGTTAGCCTAAAAAATAGGGATAAGGTTACATTAATTCGCATAAAGCTGAAAATTGGTACTAATGTTAGAAGCATCATTATAAAATAAATGTGAAAAGTCCCCATCGATCCAGCATGTGCAAAAGTTATTCAAGGTAAAAGGTCGCAAAAATGGGTTATTTGCATTTTTCAGACAAATCGTAAGTTTCATCATAAAAATTTATGAAACAAAAAATGGAGAACATGCAATTATCTGCTAAATTGTCTTTATACTTTTTTACCTAAGAATCGCCGTTCTTGAGATATAGCGATTCAAAAGATGAAGAAGTTGTAATTTCCATAATATACTCGAGTACGCTTCCTATATACGAGTACATCACTGGACACGTAATACAATTAAAAATATTGGTCTGTGTAACTTATACCTACACATAGTACAATTCTGAGAATATATTGTCAAAAGAAACTCAGTCCCTTAATTACCTGTATAGCCATCTGTCCGCTCTTCGATTGTCTGCGTGACAACGCTCGTATACCTGCTCCTTTTTCAAAGGCATAAGATGTATCTGGAACAGGTATAGGAGCTGTCTTATTTTTCTTCCTTGTATTATTAAAACACTGTTTAGCTGCACAAGTCATTTTGATGCGTATTTATCACACAAAAAAACTGTAATTATGGAGCTGTTTGATCAACAATATCCCGTGCGCAACTGAGTGCCAACTACTGGCTCAGTCGCGTACGGGCTACGGGCCAACACTTAGTTTGATAGGACCAGGCGCTGTTACTACGTCCCGTATCTACCGCTTTTAATACATCAATAGTTGCAAGTCAGTCTACGCTTTTAGACATATAGGTCCACTAGCACCACAAATCAAACATTTCTGTCTCTGTCATCTTTAAACGATTGACAGAAATAGAAGGAGTTTTAAATTCGTTTAGCGTTAAATGCATTAAGTAACTTTTGGTGCAAGTGAGTTTTGTGGCTAAGTAACAGCCGCACAGGTTCGATCAGGATCTGGATTGATACGTGGGGATCGTGCGATCCATGGCCCTGTACGGGGCCCCAATCTGGGCGGCTGACCTGACGGCCGGCAGCATTGCTGTTTTGCGGAGACCGCAGAGAGCAATGGCTATCAGAGTCATCAGGGGGTATCGCACGATCTCCTACGAGGCGGCTTGCGCACTGGCCGGATCCCCGCCCTGGGACCTGGAGGCGAAAGTACTCGCGTCACTGTATCGGTAGCGCGAGGAAGCGCGCGCGCGGGGCGAGTGGCTGATGCAGCGACATGTGGAGCTGCGTCGGTCACAGCTTCACGAGGTCCTGGTGGCGGAATGGCGGGACAGGCTTTCACGCTCTACCGCACGCCGGACCGCCTCGGCACGATCGAGGCGGTCCGGCCGGTGCTCGACCTTTGGCTCGGGAGGAAGCACGGCTCCCTGTCGTTTCGGGTGACGCAGGTGCTCTCGGGGTATGGTTGCTTCGGGAAGTACCTGTGTCGCATGAACAGGGAGCCGGACGCCCGGTGTCACAACTGCGTCGACTGTCGGGAGGACACGGTGCGGCATGCGCTGGCAGGGTGTGCCGATTGGGAGGAGCCGCGCCGTGCCCTCATCTCTGGAGTAGGCAGTGACCTGTCGCTGCCGGCCGTCACTCGTTCGATGGTCGGCAGCGAGGAGTCCTGGGACGCGGTGGTTTCCTTCTGCGAGACAAGTCATTTCGCAGAAGGAGGCTGCGGAACGGGAGAGGCAGATCTCGTCCACTAACCCGGCCCGCAGCAGGCGCACCGGGCGTCGGCGGAGGACAGACAATGTCCTCTTCCAGGCCCCCTAAAAGGGTCCAGGGACGACGGACTCTGGGACGTCCGTCGCCCCCCATATATCGGACCCGTCCGTCGCCCCCCATATATCGGACCCGAGGTGGCGGCGCGTAGTGTTCCACGCGCGCCCCTCTGAAACGTCGCGAGGGAAGTCAAACACCTCACTCCCCCCTCGACCTGAGGAGAGGCCCGCCGCGGCGGGCCGGCACCATCCGGAGGTTGCGGAAGTATGTTCGTTCCCGCGACCCCCGGCGTAGGTGTGAGATGGAACACCGGGGTGGTTTTTAGTCAGTAAGAGTCTGACAGACCCCTTCGCCCGCCCCAGGGCGGAGGACATCCATGAGAATTTTTCACCCCGGAACAAAAAACAAAAGGATCTGGATCGATCAGGTTAAGCTACGCTTGCCGCGGTTGGTCCGAGGATGGGTGACCATCTTTACATACCGAAACCCTTCCGTGCGCTTAGTTCAGTTGTGCTGCCATAGGTTATAGGATATCAGATAACTATATTTTATTCAATAAAACTCACAAGTAAATAAAGCTGTTTTAATAATTTAAATCTTTTTATTAACTGAAATAAATCTTATAAAATAAATTGTTTAACACTGTTTTCACTTAAAGGTACAATACTATAATATTTATAAATTAAAATACTAACTTAAAGCAAAAAATAATATTTTACTTTTATAAAATAAAAACTAATATTTTAATAACAATGATTCTTATCAATTAAAGATTTAAATTTTTAAAACAGATCAAATTAAATATTCATATCTAAATTATTCAAATATTATCAATAAGTGAGATTTTTTATTATTACATTTAAATAAATGCATGTTCATTATAACATGTTAAAATCATAAGATTTCATACAAAATTAAGATACAAAGTTAGCAACTAAATATTGCTGTTGTGTACAGATTGGACAAATTATGAGAAATAGCTGGTCATGTTACGGAAATTATTAAAATTAACAACTGGCTTATTATACAGGGTTATTGGTAAACCAGTACCAACCTCTTAGGACTGAAATTTTGCATATACGTTGTCAGGTGTACAGAAATGGACATAGAGGTACCCGAAAAAAGTACGTTTCCCGAGGAAAACAACAATAACGTGCTTATAGATGGCGCCACGTGTCTTTCGAATCATAAGCTAGTTAACAATTACTTTTGTTTTATGACTTAATAATTCATCAGATTTTAATTCATTCATCAGACTTTCATACAAAAAGAAAAATATTTAGATTCGACGCTCTAAATGACAACAACGAAATCTTGAAGGCTTGTTTTTGGTAAATGTATTATGTTTTGTAAAAAGTCATAGTCATAGTCGTGTATATTATTGCAAAGGCCGGGAAATAGGCAATTGCAGGTCGTGGATGAGTATGAAGGCCGAGCCGTAAGCGAGGACTTAACTAATACGAGACAGGCAATTGCCATTTCCGCCGAGACATATATAGTGCTTTTCTCAAAAGAATTCAGGGAAATAAAACATTGCTGGAGCGTTGTAATGTTCCAAATTCAAAAAACGCTCCTGCAATGGGTTTGATTTTCTTAGTCCGTAAATTTGATATTACGCGTGTTCTTTTTTCGAAAATAATGACAATATTTCCATGCATGTTTGAGAAAAAGTAGTTTTTCATGATGTTAGTAATACAGTCCTGCAAGGTTGGTATTGTTTTAGCAATAGCCCTGTATATTAAATGGATTTTTATTTTGATTAATATTTTCTCGGTCATCAACGATGTCTCCTGCCTGTCTAGACTAAGTTTGACAACGCCAACTTTGCACCAACTTTAAGGTCCATCGTCCACGACACTACTCAAAAGCAACGTGTTACAAACCCAAATCATCAATCAATACCAACATACAAATAAATAAAATTGAAGTGTCTGTTTGTACTGTCAAAATAACAGCTTTTTACTAAATGTATATGAAAGTATATATTCAAACACGAAATATTTTAAGAGGACAATCTATAGGTGGTAAAAAAGCCGGCTTATTCCACAAATCCCCCTTAGGAGGAAAAGTGGAATATATAAAAACCAGTCTAGAATTCACCCCTGCTTATTGCACTAATCCCCCAGAGAATACCCCTCAGTGGAGAAAACTGAACCCTAATGTAAAAAAAATCACTTTCAGGGGTTCTTGGAATAAGTTTTTTTTTTTCAATTCTATTTGTCCCCCTACGCGGGATTATCAGGGGTGAATTCTAGACTGTTTTTTATAGATTCCACTTTTCCTCCTAAGGGGGATTTTAAACCATGGAAACGATATTTTTTTTAAATCTGAGTACATCAGATTTAAAAAAAAAATCGTTTCCATGGCTTCTTTACCGCCTATAGGTGTATCTCTTAAAATATTTCGTGTACGTATACGGTACTTAAGACAAAAAAAAAACTTTTGTATTTTGACGGGTCTTTAGTGAAAGACCCGTCCAAATCGGTCCAACCGCAAAATCAACTATCTGCCAGTGGGCAGATGGCTGATTTTATAAGGAGTAACTAAAGCTTTCATTTTAGAAAAAAACGCGGGCAAAGCCGCGGTCAGCAGCCAGTTTGAAATGCTGTGACAGTCCTAATTAGGTTTGTAACTGGTTTCTTACGAGTAGCGTCGTGAACGACAGCCTTAATCTACTGCCTAAATGCTGTCTGATTTATTTGACATTTAAATTCAACTTCAGTGCAGACGGGCATTAGGTACTCTTTTTGTAGTAAATATAATCAATTTTACACAGACGAAACATTTGCAGATACACAGTTACGAGCGTGTGCTCTCGGGGTCTATTCGTCCGTCAACGAAGATAATGGCACGTCTGAAAGTAGTTGATCCGTCAAAACAAGTATCATATACAATTTTTCGTACTGATAAAAACCCATCGGGAATAGGACGACTCCCCGAACTAATCTTTAAGTGATACGGTATAGGAAACGCCCGTAACTTCGGCCGAAATTACGGACTGCGTAGAGTAGACCCCCAGATATGGCTAACGTAACCTATCTTGGCTGTGAAGGTACTATCATGGTCATGTACATCTAAACACCGTAAGGACTATTCCTGCTTGCAACGCTCGGCCGCTATAGTAACGCTTACATACGCTCATCAACCAATAGCATCGCAGCATCAGATTTTTGCGGAGTTTTTGCCCCTTGTTTTGTAAATAAAAATAAAAAAATGTAAAAAAGCAGCTCTGCCCTCCTTATAAAGAGTGCAGTAACTCGTTCAAACCAATTTTCGAGAAAAAGCAGTTTTTTTTTAACTGTATGTATGTTTCTGCAGTTATCGTTAATGAAATTCAAGTTCCTGCCATATTTTTATATTGAACGTCAAAGACGAAATTGTTGAGCTCATCTTGCTGATTCAGAATATGTATGTAACTCTTATTTTGACAGAAACAAGAGTTACTGCACTCTTTCTAAGGAGGGCAGAGCTGAGGTGGTCAGACATCATTCTGTAATCATTGCAACAGAGCCTAAAGCGAGCAAAACGGAGCGGTAAACAGATGGGGTCATCGTGTGCACGGGATTTTGTTTTCAAAAGGTGTACGTGACCGTGATAGTACGTGCACAGTGCGGACACATTATTTACATATAGTTTACTTATCTACCAAAAGGGCATACATTAATGGCATGCAGTAGAGAGCTTTTATTTGCCCAATATGGTTAATAAGTTCACAAAGTCTATTTGATTGAGTTTTTTTTTTTTAATATAAAGGACTCCACCACACAATTTTTAATTGTTTATAACATTACTATATGCAAGTCGATAGTTATTTTGTAAAAAAAAAAAACGATTATAAAATACCATGTCATAAAATATTTCGCCTGTGCAAGTACCGTTAATACCGAGCGCCACGTTATTTCACATGTTAATTAAACCCCATTGCTGTGTACAAGCTTCTGCCCGCGCCTTCATTCGAGTGAAAGTCGTAAGGCCCGGACTCCACCAAAGCGAAGATGTGTACCTGAGATGTCTGCAGCGGAGACGAGAAGCGATGTTTTTCAGCTAGGGTGTATCCACCAAAGCTGTGCTGGAGATGCTTACTGGCTAGATTGGAGCGAAGATGCGTACTGGCTAGACTGGATTGGAGCTGTGTGCTGGCTAGAGCGGAGATGTGTGCTAGCTAGAGCGGAACTGCGCTGCGTGCTGCGAGCGTTGGGTGTTGAAATTAACGAACAAATTAGCGCGATCTGACCGCCGCTCACATCTCGTCTCCGCTGCGCGCTGTTGCCAGCTTTCGAGGCACAGTTCACATCTCCACTTTGTACCGCCACCCAGCTCGATCTCGGTGAGGCACAGCTCACACCTCCGCGTCGATCGCGCCATACAAATATGATACATCTCCGCTCAGTGGTATCCACTGAAGCTGAGTGGAGACGAAATGTGTGAATAACGAAATTCTATTGGTTGTTTAAAACACATCTAATCTCCTCTCTTCTCGTCTCTGCTTTGGTGGAGTTCGAGCCTAAGACATCACAATATCTATACTAATATAATAAAGCGTCTGAGCCGCGCGGGGTGGTACCTCGTGGACATAGGCACAGTTCGGATCTTTTCGGTAATGCTGCTCGGTTTCTGTCGGGTGGCCACCATCGGCCCCAGACCCACCGCGTCGTATCGCATTTCTATGAGTGTGTTTAGTATAATTTGTGATGTTCCTGTGCGAGTCCCAATAAATACGTTTTGTTTCTTTTTTTCTTTTTGCTCGGCTTCTACGGGTCATAAGCATGATGTTTAACCTATTGACCGCTTGGTCTTATATCAATTGCCGTGCCCCCAGCGCCCGGCTCATAAATCTACAAATAAATATCTACGACAAATATGGTCGTGCAATGATATAAAAAGCACAAAACGAACATAGGTTCTCAGTCGTCTAAATACGACTGAGTAGGCACGGGCACGAAAACATTTGTCGTATTAATCCGACTAGGGCGGTTAAAAGGTTAATAATCTTCCTCAAAAATTGGGATACTAAAAGCAAATTTTTTTTTTATAAAATGCGACTGTTGCAGAGATTAGCGCGTTAAAAAAAAAAAAAAACAATCTCTTCAGCTTTTTTATATTTGTATAGATATGTCATATTTCTAGAAAACGTAAATTCTCTACTAGCACTGAGATCACATGACTGTTTAAAAATTATTAATTAAATTTTGACATACATTGAATTTTGGCATTTCGCAAAATAACCATCACATAAGAAATATGTTAACTGATGCAATAAAAAAGTAAAAAAAAAAAACAAAATTACACTTATTTTTTACCTAATATTCTGAATATCGATACTTTTTACAAATTCGCGATGATATTTAATTATAATTAATACTAAATAAGGCATAAAAATATTTATGTTGGACTAAAAACGATTTATTAAGTTGCGTACAAAGTTAGCTCATATTATTAATAATTATTATTTAAATAAAATACGTCTTTTATATCTAAGGCTATAATACAAAAATGTGTGTGAATGTTGTGTCTGAACCTAAAAGCATTTTTAAAATTTATTAAAGTTCTTGCTAAATAAGCACATTATTTTTTTAAATACGTCTATTATTTGTAATTGGGAAAGATAAATACATTGCATGTAAACATTATTTCATAAAGTTAATATCTGAACATCACCCAAAAAGTTCATTTTAAAATTTACACAATTTGAAATAAAGGGTGACCAAAAAAACTACAAACATTTTGCTACATGTTGGGAACATGTTCCCCGTTAAATCCAACACAACATTCACCAAATAAATGCGTTCACAAAAACATTATATTTTACATCATTTACATCTCAGTCGTAATAAAAATATGAATATCGGAGTCTTATACAAAGCGGCACTATTTACATCTAATTATTATATGTAGTAGTGACTTTACGTATAGATAACATTACTTATTCTTATTTAAAGTGTCGGTTTAGTGGTTAAACTTATTAAAAAGTGGCTTAAACTTGTAAAGTGACACTGAAAAATCAAAACTGGGAAAAGCGATGAAAAAAGAGGGTATGTGCTTTCGACCACATGATATGTGTGAAAACTTATATGAGCTGTGATTCAACGCCGAGTAGTTACACGCGATTCAGCGTCACCGACCGACTGGAGCCGAGTATACGCGATTCTGCGTCACCGACCTACTGGAGCCGAGTATACGGGATTCGCGAGCGTGACGGTTCAGTTTTGTTCACGGCTTAGAAAGAGCGCGAGCGCCTTTCGCGCTCTTTCTAAGCCGTGAACAAAACTGAACCGACACGCTTAAGACTTTTCATTTTTTTTATTTTTTTTTTTAATAGAAGAAAACGCAATCGCAGTAAAAGCATTTTACTGTTGAGAAACACATCATGTAAACATGGTGTTATATTATGTATAGTTGCCTGGTAATTTATCTCTTTTGTTGACAATACTTTGCAGTAGGTTTAGTCTTGATAAAATTATGTCACTTGAGGATATTAAATAGAATATTCGAGTTTGATCTGATTCAAAATTCGAACATATTTTGCACGTACCATAGTTAGGCAGAGTTGTACCTATAGTACACACGGCCACAAATTAAGCTATAGTTTTCCAGTATAAGCTGACCTCTCATTGTACGGAAATCCTATACAATACGAGATCAGCCTAAACTGGAAATGTATAGCTTGATTTGTGGCCATGTGTACACCCACATTTGGCCAGTTATGTTAAAGTCCCATGTAACAGTGGGCGAGCCAATTGCCATCAAACGGGCACAAATTCAGACTCCGGACTGTTACTGAGAAATTCCAGATGGAGAAGCCCAATAATACTACCCGACCCGGGACAGGGAACCCACGACCGCATATGCTCAGCAGTAGCGCTTGCGACCACTAGACCAACGAAGCAGTCGAGTATTTTGAAACAATACAATACAATTTATCTATTTATTCCATTCTTAAATTTCATTATCCAACTATGTCGGTCGTATTGTTGTCGACCAATGGTAGGTGCTCATCATTTGATTTTTCAATAAAACTGCCTGATCAGTAAATTTTACCAGCCACAATTCATCAGCAGATTTTTTTTATTTTTTTTATTTTTCGATGGGTTTGCTCTAGACTCTAGTCTAGGTCAGAGGTGACAGAGACAAAGTCGACGATGGAGTGAGCTTACCCAGAAGAAGCCTGTTCACTCTCATTTTGAATTCATTAGGCTTGTATGCGTTCGGAAACACAGACGCAGACAGAGAGAATACATCCCAGGCCAGGCCGATACATCAACTTTCTTTCTAAAACACATTTTTTTCCGATATTACCATGCATAGCTGGGATCTCGATACTTTAAGATAATATTTATTTGCTTAAACATGTGTCATACATACAGGAAAATACATGCATGCAAGATGGTTATTCAACATTATTAGGTACAGGCATGTTTTCCAAATGATGTGACGTGCAAATGTTAAGAAATATTAGAATTAATTTAAAAAAAAACTTTAAACCTCTTTTTACTAAGTTAAGCCTTTAAACCGACAAAATATTGTGATGATACGCATATATTACATCGTTGTCTTCTTATATTCAACACAGATCAACGCGTTACAAAAACTATCATAAAAAAAACGCTACGCGAAACTCTTTTACGTGGAAAATTGTCTTTTATTATAGGCTGTTTTTGGTAAGGTGATGTCAATTGTTAACGGAATTAAGCGGGGTTTAAGACAAATAATTTTAATCCAAATTACATCGACACAGAGTCTCGCTAGTAGAACTTACAATATTTTTAACTAATTTAAAAGCAGAATAGATTTTCGACAGTTCTTTAATTTTTTTACGTCACACCTGGCCATAATGTGAGTTTTACCGCACGCTACGCGTATAGTAAAGCTCGCATTGTGGCCAGGTGAAGACGTAAAATTGTGTACTTACCACGGGTAATAAAAAAGAAAGCCCTCTATCGCATATTTACAACCCTCGCCTGCGGCTCGGGTCACAAATACCTGCGATTTCGGGCTTTCTTTCTTTTACAGCCCTTGGTAAGTAATATACTATTTTAGCAAATTCATTATCATTTTCAAGTATTACCTTACTTTTTTATTCAAATCAACAGTGTTGTGAATATCACAAAAAAGCCACACTTAGGGTAGAGCTAATAGGGGTCAAAATTGTTTATCCATACCCCTTTACCTACTATTTAAAGATTGAAATCACCCTTCAAAACACCGTGTATTATTAATAAAATCTTGCAAGCATTCCATTTGCTAGCTAAAATATACTAATTTCATTGACAAAAATAAATATTATTTTTATTACAAATTTCGATATAATCGATTGGCTTGGAATCGATTCGCGACATCACTAGGACTAAACTCGATTTAACTGGAGTGGTTTGCCGATTTGTATTTCATTTGTAAAAATGTATATATATTTCATTCATTTCCGTTCCAATTCATACTAGCTTCCATCCTTAATATATAGGCAGCAAAATTATTAATGGCAATTGCTATTTAATTGCCTCTAAGCACCATGACAATCCTCATCTTCACTTCAAAATAGTCTAAAGTGCAACAATTTTCTTTAAGCAATGCGCAAAAGCAGCTTGCGAAATTCAAATTTTCTTACGTTTTTTACAATAGGGATGATGACTAAAAAAATATTTTTTATCCATCAAATGAATCGTTCTAAACATTATTTCAATTAATATTCAAAGAAAATAATTTAACAAAAAAAAATGAAGATTCTTTTTTCTGGCTTCTTCTGTAAGACCTTAAAAAATAACGGATTATCATATAATAGGGATGATGACTAAAAAAAAAAATTTTTTTTCCATCATGTAGATTATTAAAAAATATTGGACAAGTATTTTTTTCTTTTTTTACGTAATCAAAACATTACGGCGATACATTGAGTTCAAATGTGACATGACGTCACTTCTCAGTAGATTTTATACGTAGCTGTGACGTAACGAGTCCCCACTCCCCAAGTTTAATGTGTTTTATCTAAGTAATTTTTTATTAATATGATAAACCAAAAAAATACGTGTATCATATTTTTTTATTATCTGATTGACGGACTTAACAGTTTTTCTTTTTTTTACCCAAGACACATCCCTATTTGCAGGTCAGTGTCAGGTTGTATGTTGATTAAAATATGATTTTCGACCGTACCAAATATGGCTTTACAGAATTATTATAATCATAAGAATCAGCAATACAACTCTTAAGTTAGTAATTGGCCTCAAATGTCATGATTACATGAAATAGGGTAATATGAACTTAGGTAATTGGCCTCAAATGTCATGATTTCATGAAATAGGGTAATATAAACTTAGAGAGTTGTATTGATGATTTTTATGATTATAATTCCATAAATAAATATTTGTTATGGCCGCAAATCATATTTAGATCAACATACAACATGCAAATTGCAAAAAATGTAACAAAATTTGAATTTCGCGGGATACCCTGGCACTTTTGTCCTAAATAAAAACTTTCATCCATTGATTGACCGACTATTCGACGTCAACCGACGACAATCTAGTTGCAACTTTATTTCGTTACGACAACGAGACTATTTTTCTTTCATCCACACAATTTATACAGACACTGGTGCCGATTCCCTTGTTCACAAACTAAGTTCAGTGCATCTTTTTCTTTCTATTTCATTAAGAAAAGGACAGAAGATAAGTTTTAGTTTACTCCTGTCAAATTAATCAGCACTTGACGTAAATTGACGTAATTTTAGTAGGCAAGTTTTTAATCACGTCTAAACTTGTATGGAGTAGTGACAGGCGCTGATTAATTTGACGTAGTAGTAGTGAGAGTAGTGACAGGCCCGTCACTACTCCATACAAGTTTAGACGTGATTAAAAACTTGCCTACTAAAATTACGTCAATTTACGTCAAGCGATGATTAATTTGACAGGACTAAACTAAAATTTATCTTCTGTCCTTTTCTTAATGAAATAGAAACAAAAAGATGCCTGAACTTAAATTTAGTTTAGTTTTTGAACAAGGGAATCGGCACCATTATTTTTGTTTTAATATTCGATAAAAAATATCGATAAAGATAAAATTGCTTACTTTTACCGACCTTATGTATCGAATATCAAATGAGCTGCCTGTCTGATCACAGCTTAAATAGGTAGTTGAACTTAAATACTATCGCGGTCACGGACATTTGCTGAGCCCCTTGTTCTTGTACATGAAAAAAAAAAGGCCGTAAAACCCCAGCTGAGGTCAGACATCCGTGATCATTGTAACAGAGCCTGAGAAATGTATTTAAGAGCACATACACCGATCAACTAGCGCCACTCCTTTAAAAAAAAATATCTCGTGACTGAGAAGGAAAGCGACCTCGGTAAGAGTGTCTATACCCAAAATCTCAAATTCAGATAATTTATGTAAACAAAGGGGATAACATATCAAAAAAAAAAATATCTTCGTAATGTTAATTCACACAAAATGGCGAAAAATTAGGTTTCATTTTCTTTTAAGTACTGATTTTAAGAAATAATAATTAAAAAATAATCATACCGTAATTATTTTTATAAATTTTCGATTTTTAACAAAGTTATTAAAAAAAGGAGATTTTCTGGTATAAAATATTTTATGATACCGGTAATAATGCAGGAGATAAAAATATTTTCAAATTTTTTACATCTTCAATAACACTAATATTACAACTCTCATTCATAGATTCATAATGTAAGTAGCATATCTAGCCACATTTTGGATGAAAACGGCTGTAAACTGTTTCGAGTGGAAATTGATTTTGGGAGGCCTACCTCTAGCACTGGACTTAAAAGGGCTGATTATGACAATCTTATGCCGTGTCTCCGACATACTACACAAAACATTGTTTGGCAACGATATTTTGTTTGCATAGTTCTTATAATTAATTCACTTGAATTTTAGCGATGACTATTTACAAAAAAATTATATGATAAAATGTTTTGCACCACTGTCGTGTCATTTTGACAGTGACATTTCTTGACATTACTTTGTTTACTTAAATTATCTGAATTAGAGACTTTGGGTATAGAATGTTCTAATAACTTTTATAAAGTTTCACACTGAGATACGAAGCAACAAAATTCATTCTAAAGAAAAACGGCCACATTCCTCTAGATCGTATTTTGTTGCTTCGTGTCTCAATATGAAACTTTATAAAAGGTATTAGAACATTCTTGACACACTTACCGAGGTCGCTGTTGAGCCGTTTTTCATAATTCCGTCTCAGTCACGTGATAATATTTTTTAAAGGAGTGGCCCTAGTGGACCGTAGCCCTCTTAAACAAAAGTAATTTCTTTATTGGTCGTCGCAAAATTGGGCGGTAAACAGATGTGGTCATCGTGTGTATGGATTTTGTATTCAAAGTGGTCAGATGTCAGTGACCGTGGTAGTTCATAAGTAAGTTATACCTATAATTATGCCACCAATGAAACCGGCAAACCACACAGTGTTGTTACAAAATATAAATAAAAAATGCAATGAAGTCTAACACTACGAACGCAGTCCAAATTTTTAAAGCAAAGAGATTAAGAGCATGTAGGAAGAAGACGACATAAATGAGGAAATCAGAGTCTGGAAGGAGACCCAGAAAAAGCAAAACTGGGTATAAGCTTGGACCGAAAATTGGGCTTTGAAAACTATTTTATAAATAAAATAATAAGGTGTGTGCTTTATGACCACATGATCATAAACATACATCCTCTTTTTTATTTATCACTTTTTTTTGTTGGCAGATTAAGATACAGCTTGCCGACACTTAGGCCGCATTCCGTATTACACTGTAATCAATTTGAGCGTGCTTATACGCGTAGCGAATTGGCGTGAGCGCGATAACGATGTCCCGTGAATCGTCATAGATGACGTCATGAAATGCGCCATCTTGCGATAACGCCGACCATATCCTTTAATATTATCACCCTGAGCGCTGTCAAACAGCTCTCAGCTATTATAATCGTGATATTCTAAATCGAAACGCAAATTATCGATGTGAGTGGTATGAGCCATAACGGCCTTTATCGGAATGTAGCCTAGTCATTGCTCAAGAAGTCAAAAGGTGAAAGAAGGAAATAGAAAAATCGGTGTGTTTATGACCACCCATAGAAGTGAGTAACTTACGACTGGAGCCGAATATACCCGATTCAACGCCGAATATAAGCGATTCAGCGTCACACCGACACTAGCGTGACGGTTCAGTTTCGTTCACAATTCATAAAGAACGCAAAGTGAAGAATTTTTCATATCAATAAAAGAAAATATTCAAAATAGTTTTATATCGTCTCCTCCCCACACGTATAAACCCCAATAATTTTACAATACACCCAATAATTTGCAACTAGCTCCCTAAACGTGCAAAACGTTTAAAAGTGATACAAATTAGAGTATTTTGGCAACTTTCATATATGGAAGTGTAACGGTTAGGTACTTATTACTACTATGTTTTTTTATTAGTATTTTTTATACAAAAAAGGACCAACGTCGTTGATGTATTTTGTAGCGTGGTTTATATTGGTATTTGTAACGATACAATTTGTATTTAAAATGCGGAATATAGTGTATTATGCGAATTTGAACTTTATTTTTATTGTATTATAGACTAATTTCATTTTTTCGGCAGTCTTAAATTAATTTTGCTTTAACACTGATTAACAATTATTATAATATTAGCTACGAAAGTCACATTGTGAAATCTATTTAAATATTGCACCGAAGACTTTTCCACGTACACTCGACAAAGTTGGCGATTGACCATCTTTAACCTTATGCCCTTAGTGAAAACGTTAAAAGTGATCAGCCGCAAACATTTCTGAGTGTACTTTCTCAAAATAAGTTCATTTCATATCAACACAGCGCAAAGATAAAATTGTATCGCTAAAACACAAAAGACCACATGTTTCTTCGACCAACTGGGCATAAATCATACAAACGATACAATACATTAAATGAGTATTATTATTATTTATAAAATGTTACACTTTGAGCAATGCACTACTTGTGTCCTATGTACAAAGTTCAATACATACATTGTCTATATACATCGGTGTCCGTATCTGAAACAATTAAATATTATTATTATTTTTCGGGAATAAAGGATTTTAAACTCAGCAGCGAGTGGGTTACATTTTCTAACCCAATTATTAGATATATATATTCTTGTATATATATAGAAATTGGAAATTTGGTATATATATATTATATTTATAGTTTGTAAGTATCTATAAAGATCACATGATATTCTTGGAATAACTATAAAGTTATTCCAAGATTTTTCGTAATTGCACCTACCACTGTTTGTCTCTGCATCACCCAAAGGTTGACTGGTAGAAAATGCCTATGGCATTAAGTCCGCCTCTGTACATTTATGTGCTTGAAGTATTAAATAAATAAATATTATTTTCAGTGATGGAATAAACCAAGAACTATGAATAATTTTTGAAGAAAGGCTTGTAAAGAGTCAATTTTATTTAAAAAAAAAATGGCTTCATTCCGTACGTTGCTAGCTTAATATTTTGGACTTGTGATGTGTTATTGTGAAAATTTCTGGGACAAAACGTAGCCTATGACCGCGTACTATTTGAAAGCGATCGCCACGCGAATACGCGATTGTCGCGTGCATATATCACTTTTTGTTCGAAAAAATGGAGAACGCCCTCTGTCGGTGCGACCACGCGTTCAGTTTCACCGAACATAAAGTGACATATGAGGGCTAGGGAGAGGACGCGGGGTATGTCAAAATTTCTATGAAAAATCCGTTGCGCCGTTGTTGCGAGATAGTAGAACAAACTCCATTGCACAGCTATAATACATGGTGGAAGGAGCATTATGACCAAAACCAAGATAACCAAGATTTTTCGTTGGTGAAAAAAACAGCTATTCCTTACAAAAGTGTAATACCTACATGATCAAAATATATGGAACAGACTCTGGGAGATCCAGAATCATGTTTGTGTTTCGTAATGAGAATTAGGTACTTTGCATACTATTGTATAGAATAAAGTTCTTCTAACTAAACAGACAGCTATGCTGCTGGGGAGTTTGTTGCGCAACTTCTTGTTCCCAGTTAAAGCATAAGAAAGTGGTGAAGCGTTTTGGGGGACTGTCTTATGAAATTTTGACGTTCAAGAAATACCGATTTTCAGCCTAGCTAGTCATGCATACCTGTGAGCTCCTCCGTCAGTGATGGCGAGGCCGCTTGGCGCTGGGCATGGGCGCGTGCTGCGCGTGGTGGCCCAGCGTCACCAGCGCCGACGCCACGGCCAGCCCGCCCAGCGGCGGCGCGCGCCCAGTGCCGCCCGTGGGCAGGCGCACCAGCAGCGACAGCACGGCCGCGCGCCCGCCGCGGCACGGCTCCAGCGCCACGGGCGCCGGCACGCCGGCTCCTGGGGAGCGAGGGAACCACTTGAAAACAAGGGCTGGTGGTGGGAATAAGGTTCACTTGATGGACCGCGTGTGACAAAAATGAAGTTCAAGTGCCTTGGCGACGCATTATTTATACGTAATTAACGTTTTTAAACTGACGACATGCATGGCCTATTTGTAGCTAAGTACAGGGAGAAGATTAGTGAACTGCGAAGGTCGATAAATTATCTCAAAGTGGTGTGTATGAGTTTTCTTATCCTGCCAGAGAGATTTGATATGTATTGCTGGTCGAACAGAATGAAAAAAGTAGTGCCAGAAGAGCAGCGATGAAGTTTAAGTATTAGATGATCTGGTATGTGTGCAGAAGCAGTCTTGGAGAAGACAACGTATTTGGTTTTGCGACCATTTAGTGTGAAAAGGTTTCTGTCTTGGGTGTTTGCTACTAGTGATAGTACCTCTTCCGCTAGACAGAACACACGTTCCCATGTTACCCCGTGGAATATTATACCCGTGTCATCTGCGTACATGATTTTGTTCAATTAAAAAAAAAAAAGTAAATAATAAGAAGCGTGGGACCAAGTACACTGCCTTGAGGGACACCGAAATCAATACTAAGTTGGCCACTTGAGAAGGATCCAACTTTAGTGTACTAGCTGTTTTCTGTTTGTCAGCTCTTAAACCATTTAAGGTAGATTCTTCTAACTCGTATTAATTCAAGTTTCTTAAGGAGTAGGTCAATCGAGACCGTGTCAAATGCCTTTGCAAGATAGAAAAACAAGGCAACGGATTTTCCGTTTTTCTGGATGTGTCAGGATACACAATTGACAATAACAGTTGCAGCGTCCTCAGTTGACATACTCCGTCGGAAACCAAAGTGTCTGCCGGAAATAATGATTATTTTCAATGTAAGAAATGAGACGGGAGTTGACTATCCTAACTAATATTATAAATGGGAAAGTGAGTTCGTTTCTTTGTTACGCTTTCACACTAAAACCGCTGAACGGATTTGGATGAAATTTGGTACATGGGTAGACCATGACCTGGGTTTATAGGATACTTTTTGTCTCGGTAGTAAGTTGCATGCATACAAAACGGTATTCTTTTCACGACACGTTGTGCAAATTTTCTGAGCAATAACCTAACAAAAAAGATTGCATGAATTCACGATAGTATTTTAATCAATTAGTACACTGCCACGCGGGCGAAGCCGCAGGCAAAAGCTAGTGCTCCATAATATTTCAGGGCTCACGCAATGTAACGCTATGGGTCTGGGTTGGGTAGTTGTCCGATACATTTTTAGGTCAATCTATATGAATTGAACAGACCGCAACTATTTTCCAACAGCCTGGGAAGGTTCCTATAAACTCAAGATAAATATGTGTGTTAGCGGTGCTACTAGGGACTATATTTTAATTAAAATGATTGGGATTGCGTCTAGTCCTAAGGCACTGTCATCTTTAAGATCGAAAATTATTTGAATGTGGAAGAGATGAGTCAGACCTGTATGGGTTGATAAACGATTCCTGTGTGAGAACATTATTACAAGACCTAAAGTTTTGTAATATTTTGTCTGCAAGTCTAGAGCAAACTGAAGTGAAATATGCATTACAGGTCGACAGTGTGTTGTGTAGCTTTTTCATTGTTGGGTCTTGAGTAATTGAGAACTTTCGTTGTTTTTTAGGGGATACGAGACCAATTTTTTTTTATAACCTTCCATAAGTTTTGCTATTGATTTTGTTCCTTGATATAGTCCATTCCGAGTTTGAGTAGAAGTTTCAATATAGTGTTCGTGTGTATGTTTTGAGTCGAACGGGGTCGTACCTGTCTGGAGAATCCCCCCCATTTTTCGGAAAATACCATACACCCTTTTCGTCAAACATCATTACAAATTGGTAGCCTGGCCAAACGTTGTGTAACGAAAAAAGCAGTATATTATTTATTTATTAAAAATACATTATAACCGCCTCTGTGATCTATACTCCATTTATAATAGCATTAGACAGAAGTTAAAAAAGGTTATTTTTGATGCACACTTTATAACAAAAGTACAATAAACTTGTTATAGTTACGATTGACGCCAAATCGATTAAAATGAATTTATATATCAGCTATCACACTTAATTGTAATCATTTAAAAAAACAACCATATGAAATTAAGTAGCTTTCATTTAGATATATTATTTCATTCCAATTTAAAATTACAGTGCCTATGCTAAAAACCTAAAAGAAGCAGGAGTCAACAATACTGCAACGCTTTTTGTTTCACTATAATCCTACCAAATCTAAAATATTACTTAATCCCTTCATAAGCTGTGACAGCCGGGGATTTCTAATTTTACTGGTTTATGTCGTCTGTGAAATTGACTTGACAATGTTCTAAGATTGTCATGTATGTCATTTACTTGTGAATACTTTGTTTGTTATTGTTTAATTTTCGTGATTTTGTTGTTATTTATTAAAATAATAAATAATATTTAGTTATTTCTTTATTATTGTATTGTTATCAGTGTTGTCATTGGGTTGTTTTTACAAAACGTTACTTTTTTTTTTGAGCTATGAGTGATCCCGGTGCGGGACCGAGTGGCTTACAACATATAAGTGCTGAGTCTGACCAAAGCCAACGGCGAAAAAAACGTGGTCCAAAAGTTGACTCCGACGAAATAATAATGTCTCCCAAAAAAAAGAGAACGCTGCGTGCTGTAGAAAAACAACCTGTGATAAATATTTTTAAGCAATTGGTGTCCTGGCCTGCAGATACTCCTCATTATAGGACTGAGATGATAAACAAAATCGCAGAAGTTGCCGGTAAGGATGATTCATAAAATTATTACTATAAAAATATTTGAAACTAACATGCATTGTGATAAAATGTATTATATTTTAGAAACTCCGCACATGATTTTATTATTTACAGGCGTATCTCGGGCTACTCTGTCCAATATTCTCAAAGAGTACAACATAAAAAGTCGCCTGCAATCTCCCCCTCCCCAACAGAAGCACATGAAACGTGATGATTTTGATGACATCACATTTAGTGGAATATGCAGGAAAATTCATTACTTCTTCTTTAATAATGAGTTGCCCACCTTGGAAAAGATGCTGGAAGCAGTTAACAGTGACGAGTTTCTGCCAGATTTTAAAAAAAGCAGTCTGTATAAAATAATTAAATAAACATTAAAGTTCACATAAATCAAACGGAGCAGAAAAAGTGCACTCATAGAAGTCATAGACAAGCAGGAGATCGTCCTTTGGAGACTAAAATATCTTCATGAAATAAAAAGGCTAAGGAATAAAGGAAGGAAAATATATTATTATTTAGATGACACTTGGCTAAATGAAAGTACAGTGCTTCTAAATTTCTTAACAGCTATTTATGCACTAAGCAGTGTATGACCTCTTGCATTCAATAACATTATAATTAATTATACAGTTAAACATAATTTCATAAAATTGGTTCGTGAAATGAATGGTATTTATATTAATAACCTTTTATCATACAAACAGGTCACACGAAAAGCCTAATATGGCATGACACTAATAATAAGTCTTCAAAAGAAGCACATTGGGAAGGTCTATCTGCTGGTTTAAAAAATCCAACATATAATCGGTCATACTGGTATGTATTTTATGGACTGTCCTCGCCATAAAAAAATGAACACCCCATTGTTATTGACTATTAATTAAGTAATACATATTATATTGTATTATGAATTAACGCATGCAAAGCGAACTTTTAAAGTTATAAATTTTGTTATAGTATTTATCTATGAACTATTTCCAGCAGTGAAATTATATAGGGGGTACGGAATAATTGACTTGTATTAATTTTATTTCACAGGGTTTGTGAAGGGTTTTTAATGGATGCTGCATTAATATTTGATGCAAAGAAAAGTGATGAAGATGACCACTCCGAAATGGACGCCTTCAACTTTAATAATAATAATAATTTATTTATTTACACTTCAAGACACAATCATCTGTGTAGCCCTGACTCTCGTACTAGGATTTCCTGTTTCATAAGAGCCAGACCTCTCAATTTACAGGGAATATGTTATAGAAGCGCGATAGAAAAAGTGAAAATGGTTCAAGTTAATTTTGTCAAAAATTGAGAGTGGCGCTGTAATTGTTATGGACAATGCGCTATACCACTCAAGGACATTGGAGAAGCTGCCAACCACAGCTACACGAAAGGCAGATATACAGGAATGGTTTAAAAGCAAAAATATTCCTTTTGAGGAAAAAGATCTTAGGGCAACTTTATTAGAAAAAGCAAAAATACAAAGACATTTATACCAAAAGTTTGTTGTAGATGCCATGTTGATGATAGCCATCTGGCTAGAGAGAAGGGTATTTCAGTATTGCGCCTCCCACACTACCACTGCGAGTTCAACCCTATAGAATTAATATGGGCTCAAATGATGGGGTATGTGGCTCAACATAACAAATCGTTCAAAGACAAGGAGAAACAATTACTCCCAATTAAAGAAGAGGAAAAGTTAAAGCATAATGGATGATGTAGTAGAAAGATTTATTATTAGGTAACGTCGGTGAAACTTCTTCATCTTTATTCTCTGATGATACTCGTAGTGACTAAATTATATGATGAAGACGAAGAAGTTACACCAACTATTGTGTGTTGAAAGTTGTTGTTTTCAATAAAATATTGTAAAAAAAAAAGACTTTTATTTCCTTTAATCTTAATTAAATTTAAATCAACACGACGTAATCGTTTTTTTCATTCATTCGTTTTGTTGTAAGTAATGTGTGATGAAGATGTTATTACGACCTATTTATCAAAGTTATGTTAAAACATTTTTAGTTTAATTGTTTAAACTTTTAACTTTGAATAAAATGTTTCGCACTCCTGCTTCTACGAGCCTCTTTTTTCTAATGTTATAGTAAATGAAGTATAGTGGTCCAGACCCAGAGGTCCCAGGTTCGATTCCCAGCGAAGGCAAAATTTTCTGCTCGGTTTGGTTGGTCCGCCTGGCTAACTATCGCCATCTTATCTAAGTGTATCGCCATAACAACAATGTTAACAGCATTTGATGTGTTTCGGCAGTTAGAGGTAAGATAGCCAGTTCCTCTGTGGTTGAAGATTCCGGGTGAAGCTCGCTTCCAACTTCGGCCTTATCATCACTTACCATCAGGTGAGGTTAAGGAAAAGAGCTTCCGCATTGAGGATTAAAAAAAAATTGCTCATGATAATTCTTAGGGACCGGAGAATGACAATTTAAGATATATATAGGAGTTAAAAAGACGGGATTCGTATTTTTGTATAAACATAGAACGTACCTGCTCCTCCCTTTTCGAGCTCGACGCACACTTGACTGAAAGGCCGCGATGCCATCTGCTCCATTTCCACGAATAAGCGCTGCCTTCTTCTGTACATGTCGTATTTCTAAATAAAAAAAATATATTTGTAATAGTAATGATTTATGTTCTAGAATATTTGGAAAAATTGGTTTTGGTTAAATTTAATCTGTTGCCATTATTATTAAAACTTAAAATTGTGCTGTTATCAGTCGATTTACTGTTATCATACTTAATCAGTCTTTCAGAAATCGGTTATATTCCGATTTTTTATTAAGTGTTTTTGCTCCCATACTTTTCAACTGCTGATATTTATTATTACTAAATTCTGCATGTTGTAGCAGAGACTAGGCGCTTTCTGAACGATAGGGTGGTTTTTATCTATGAACCTAATAATACAGTGTGATTCTTTATAATGTGCACATATCGAAAAGAGCTATCTATCTATGCTTAATTTTAAAGACGACAAAAAAAAACTAAATAGTTATATTTATTTTTTATGGATTTTTATGTGACCCTAGTGTAAACAAAACGGTGTAACTTTTAAACTAAATAATCTATCACGATCAAACAAACTCCATAATGATTGAAAGTAATTAGGCGTCCTCATAAAACGAAAATTGTGGTATAAAACTGCCCTCAATTAAAAATAAACATGTTTTTTTTTTAGCAAAAATAGTTTTTTTTTTTGCAGGTTTATAACTCAATCCCAACATTTCTTATCAACTGACAAAGAAAGGCCCGCATGGCTACGCACTATTGTTTAGCAGGTAGCTTACCTTTTTTTTATATTTTTCATTTTACGAGTATTTATCATTTCGATACACAACAATCACACTGTATATATAGAAAGATAACTAATATTATTAGAATTTACTAACCTGCTTAATCTTCCACAACGCAGCAGCCACTAGCAATAATAGCAGGAAGCACGATGAAAACGTAATGAAGAACTGTTGTAGATTCAACTTAGGATATTGAGAGAAAGATATCTGTATCCACAGCGGCGGTCGGAAGTCGTACACGTAAACGAAGAACGTCGTCAGTGTCACGTTGTCTTCTACACCGAACGCGTGCTCTGACTTCGCGAATCTGATGAGCCAGAAAGGACATGTAATCAGCTTAGAAATGTGAACATTTTTTGTATGGGAAATGGTATAATGATGTTACAACCTCTGGAGTTTGTTTCGGCCTTTCTTCTCAGAGTAGTCCGATACGAAAAGCCGACCTCATCTAGTTTAAAAAAATATGATTGACATGTGTTTGTACAAACCTACTTACAGAAACCGTGTGGTGCCGGACGTAAAAAATTGCTCCACCCCATTTCCGACTAAGGGACTTACTAGAGAATGGGCAGCAGCGTTCTCTATGCATTTTTAACACCATATTGCGATCGCCAAACCGCTTGCCAAGTGTGGTGATTATGGCAAATCCTAAAACTGTTTTTTTTTTACTTAAAGTGGGCGGCTGCAAATATGACTCATCATTGTTAGAGCGATAGATTTAAACGGTGGGTTTTACAAAAAGATTGTTACACAGGCATGAGTGCCAAAATGACGCCCTACAAGGATCTTTTGGCATCTCACCGTTTGTTCCGAGTCTGGCCACGCGCCAGTTTGTTCGGGACCGTTTTTGCTCAATTACATTTTTGACGTGAATACGTCTTTAAATTTGGTTCTATAGTGGGAGGCAATTCAGAAAACTGATGATAACAAAATCGGGGGATCCAGTTTGGTGTTGCAGCACTTGCAGCTACAATAAAAAAAATGGTTACGTTGAATGAGGACTAGGACGCATCATGCGCGGTGGTGGGAGAAGCTCCGCCATTTTAAGGTCGTTTCGCTGCGTCACATAATTTCCATTTGGGATAAATTATGTCTTAGAGAAGCTACGACGTTCGTTTGAGTTTCAATCGTCAGCTCTTGTCAAGATCTATTGATTGCGTATATAAACATTAGTGTGAAATAGTTATAGTGAATATATATGAAGTTAAAGTAAATAAATTAAAATAAATAATGCAATGTCGGCCTATACTCGTCAAAAAGCTAAATAAAAATATACAGATCATATACGGTTGGAAAGGAATTCTCAAGAGCAATCCAGTGATACCCATAAAACACCATAAGAAAAAGTGAAGCGGTGCCGGGAACGTTATAGAATGCAGGCGTCCAAGCGAATCAATGAAGCCGCTAGTACATCTGCAGACGTACCTGTATTCACGTAAAACACACGGCCGTGTTCACGACACAGCCAAACCCCGACTTTTTTTCCATATTATTTAAAAAGTAATGATTAAAAACTTACTTAAACCTAAAATTAGTGCAATTAACGTCACTAAACAGTGTTCTCTCGGCGGGGTCGCTTCTCGTCCTCACGGTGAGGTTCATCCGGGCATGGGCAGAGCATGTGATACTAAAGTCCGCGTCCACATCAGGTTTGACCGGCGCGTTTCTGAAGTTTATTGCTGAAAGGTGTCTGTCTTCCTTTTTTGATAGGTTGAAGGTGAATTGGTAGTCTACTGCGAGGTCATCTGTGGAAGGTAAGTTTGTTAGATGACATACTTTATTTTACTTTATACTTGAATAAATTATATATTTTTTATACTGTAGGGAAAATGTGAAAATGAAATAATAATAAAATCGATAATCGGTTAACAACAAAAACACGGTGCTGTAAAGATTGTCTGCAAAAGGCGACCTTACGTCGTGCAGGCTGGCAGAAAAATAACTTTGGTTGCATTCGATCATTTAAGCGAATTTAGAATTAGCTTTCAAATTATTTTTGTTAGGCTTTTGTATCGAAAAAACAACAGTAATATAAAAGGTGCGCGGAGTTAAACACCTTTCCTTGGAATAAACGCAATAAACATATTTGACGCTATATACAGGAAAAGATTTTAATCAGTGCGCCTATTTTGACAAATTAAACTTACGTATTTTATTATACACCTATTTCTTATTTTGATATGTCTTAGTACAAAAAAATGAAGTTATCTTTAACGAAAAATGTTTATTTTGAAACTGGTATAATGGATACTCGTCGCGTAACGCGCCGGTGGCGCGGTTAGTGAAGCGTAACGCAGTAGTAGGTACCTACCAGCTGTGCGCTCGCCCATTGCTATTATTACGAATAGATTGTGTCATTATCTTGCTGATCTCAAGTAGGACCAAAAAAAAAAGTATTGAACAAATAATGGAAATGTGTTATATAACTGATACTGAACCACCAAAACAAATTTGCGCACTGTTTAAAAAATTATCGTGTATATTATGTAACGCCCCCACAATTATATATTTAAAAATATATCTGCATCACGCAAAGGCTGACTGGTAAAAAATGCCTATATATATATATATAAATATATATGTTGTCCGATATAAAAGTTTTTTTTTTTTTCTGTATAAAATGTTAATACTGTAGCTGCCTGCATAATATTATCGTTGTTCCAATAAATTTTGTAAACAATACATAAGGTGGAGACAGCTTGTTGCAATGTTTCTCAAATTGTTGGAGACTTGTTTTAATTCGGTGTGGACACAATGGAAACTAAAGTTGGTGACTTCTGGAGAGTTGCAAACAGTTGGAAACACAGAAATTGCCAACAATTTTAGTGGAAACGCACCTTACAATAACAAGCTCCCTTGTTGTAGATGTCGGCGTGATAATGGTTTGTGTTGTCATATTTGTAGCATCGGTCGCCAGCTAGTCCTCTAGAACCTTTAGTACTGCAGTAACATCGACTTTATATATATACATATAGTGATAAAGTTTAACTTACAATAACATGCTCCCTTGTTGTAGATATCGGCGTGATAATGGTTTGTGTTGTCACATTTGTCGCATCGGTCGCCTGCAAGTCCCTTTGTACTACAGTAACAGCGACCAGTATCGGGTGCGCACGCTACGGCTTGTGCGTTGCATTCGCATGCTGTAACAAAGGTTTATATTAGGGATGGGCCGAATATTCGTTTTATCTTCGGTATTCTACATATTCGGCAGGTTTACCGAACATACGTATTTGGCCGATTATTCGGCAAAAATGCCGAATACTATCGAATAATATTGTATAAAAAATTTGCCTCTATAAGGCTTTAAGCATAATTATATGAAGTAGCACAATTACATAATTGTATCTATATCAAGTGTGTCTTATTATTTATTGAAGTGGATATCTTTAGCCGCGTTGAGCAATTTTTGGTAGGGGAAAAACTTATATTCCAAAGTTTTGAGTTTTCACATCTGTCGGCAGTCCTTATGATTGCCAATTTTTTTTTTAATTTCTTTATCTTACATTGCTTCGATCAGAAGCAGTTATAGTCTGATAGAAGAAATAAAAGTGGTAGGTTTGTATGGTTTTAATCTTATAATTATTCAAAATTAACTTTATCACGACATGTCAATGTTTTGCCGCTAACTAGATGATGCAATAACAGTCCAGACCATTCCACCGATTATTTGTATTCGGTAAAACCTGTATTCGACCCATCACTAGTTTAAAATTAGTTAGGTATGCAAAAAAGAGTTTTCGACATTTAACAACAGTAAAACTCTAGAAAAAGTTTGGCTTTTTAGTGATTGTTCAAAATCTTCCAATAATGGAATTATAGAATTTAACTACTGCATTAAAAAAATATTTAAAATGACTATTATAAGCTGGTTTGATTGGAGTCTTCTATGCGTCAGATGTATTTATGCATCCAAAACACGTTTCAAAAATCTAAACAGCGGAAGATTTTATGATACAGTAGTCATAATAACCGTCAATTATGTCGTAACTGCGCAAATCTAAATATACCAGCGCATATACGTGATACTTGGCCTAATACTGAAGTGGAATACCAATGTTCACCTAAGTCTGTCTTTGTCTAGCAGTAGGTATACTTACGTGAGCACACGCCGCCGTTCAGCGGACTGCCCCAATGTCCGGGCGCGCACACGTCACAGTGCTCGCCCACCGTGCGGCCTGCGCACGGCTGCATACATCGGGCCGCATCATCGCATACCGAGTGGCCGTTGCATTGGCAGGCCGGACAGCCTGTGAAGTGCCATCTGACAAAAAATAATAGATAATCATGTAATATTTACTTTAGAAAACTTCGATCAAGAATAAACTAGTTACAATATCACGAAAAAAATAACTCATTGTTCAACTGGCCGCGATTGTTATGATATTTTTATTCTAATAATCCAACAATAAAAAAATAAACAATAATATGATTATTTATTATCAACCTTAATCCTCGAATATAAGGTTGAATTATGATTGCGATATAATCATGTTTAAGACTGTCTGTCATCGGAGAAATTATGCTTAAAAACAAATTCGCTTGAACCATGAAAATAAAGTAATTTTGAAATAAGCAGTTTTTTATTTTTTATTTAAAGTTGAAATCTAAGGCATTGCATTGATTGAAAAAAATGTTGGTAATAGGCTAGTTTTAATTTTAAACTCTATGTCAATCGTGCCTTTTTTTTGGGTGGGAAATTATCAAATAACTTCTCCTGCTCTGGGCGGAGCGGGAGGGCGTGTCAGACTTTTACTGTCTAAAAGCCACCCGTGTTCCTTCAGTTGTCTGTGTGCAAGGGCCACGGTATCCTTTTCGGACAAACCCGCAACCTTGGCAGGCACCGGTCCTAGCGGACCCCGTCAGTTGGTCCTGTCATCACAACGCGCCGTTAACCCGGGCCTGATCCTTACCGAACGGCAAGCTGCCTATTGCTCGCCGTTCGCGAGCCCGCGCCTACTACTCCTAATCGGCTATCGATTCCCGTCGCCCATGACGTCTCCTGCTTCGACTAGGGGCGTGAGGGCGCAAAGACTGCTTTTCCCTCACGAGTTCCGCCTCCTCCTTCGCCAGCATTACTACTTCGCTTAAGGAAGTGACGACCTCCCATGCACTCTCGCTCCGTATCATGGCCTGGACCAGGGCCGGACGCGTGAGCTCGCCACCGCCGATCGCCTCTATGAGGACACGGCGGTGTTCTACCCAAGCCGGGCAGACCTGCACCGTGTCCGATGTTAATCGTGCCTGTCTTAACAAATATTTTTTTGTCTATTTTGTCTGGACTATTATGTTTGATCGCATATTCTTAGGCCACTTTTCCTTAATTTTCGGAGCCGTTTTTGAGCCTTACCTACTTTAAAGTATTCTTGATTGAATTAAGAAAAGTTTGTGAACGTAAAATATACTGCGTTCCCCTTAAATTAAATAATAAGAGTTTATAAAGTCTTGTCTTGTCCTCGAGTCGATGATGATGAAAGATCTTTTTCTCCCCATTCGGTTACGATATGAGTCCATGTAGGCGTCTCTCACTCACCTGTGCTGCGCACAGACCCTAGGCGCGTGCGGCCTCCTGGCGCCGCCCGGCAGACACAGCCCCCGGCCGCCGCCCGCGCCGTCGTCGCACCAGCCGCACGCGGGCTCGGCGCGGCAGGCGGCGCACGACTCGTCGCGCCGCAGGACACTCACCTGTGCTGCGCACAGACCCTAGGCGCGTGCGGCCTCCTGGCGCCGCCCGGCAGACACAGCCCCCGGCCGCCGCCCGCGCCGTCGTCGCACCAGCCGCACGCGGGCTCGGCGCGGCAGGCGGCGCACGACTCGTCGCGCCGCAGGACACTCACCTGTGCTGCGCACAGACCCTAGGCGCGTGCGGCCTCCTGGCGCCGCCCGGCAGACACAGCCCCCGGCCGCCGCCCGCGCCGTCGTCGCACCAGCCGCACGCGGGCTCGGCGCGGCAGGCGGCGCACGACTCGTCGCGCCGCAGGACACTCACCTGTGCTGCGCACAGACCCTAGGCGCGTGCGGCCTCCTGGCGCCGCCCGGCAGACACAGCCCCCGGCCGCCGCCCGCGCCGTCGTCGCACCAGCCGCACGCGGGCTCGGCGCGGCAGGCGGCGCACGACTCGTCGCGCCGCAGGACACTCACCTGTGCTGCGCACAGACCCTAGGCGCGTGCGGCCTCCTGGCGCCGCCCGGCAGACACAGCCCCCGGCCGCCGCCCGCGCCGTCGTCGCACCAGCCGCACGCGGGCTCGGCGCGGCAGGCGGCGCACGACTCGTCGCGCCGCAGGACACTCACCTGTGCTGCGCACAGACCCTAGGCGCGTGCGGCCTCCTGGCGCCGCCCGGCAGACACAGCCCCCGGCCGCCGCCCGCGCCGTCGTCGCACCAGCCGCACGCGGGCTCGGCGCGGCAGGCGGCGCACGACTCGTCGCGCCGCAGGACACTCACCTGTGCTGCGCACAGACCCTAGGCGCGTGCGGCCTCCTGGCGCCGCCCGGCAGACACAGCCCCCGGCCGCCGCCCGCGCCGTCGTCGCACCAGCCGCACGCGGGCTCGGCGCGGCAGGCGGCGCACGACTCGTCGCGCCGCAGGACACTCACCTGTGCTGCGCACAGACCCTAGGCGCGTGCGGCCTCCTGGCGCCGCCCGGCAGACACAGCCCCCGGCCGCCGCCCGCGCCGTCGTCGCACCAGCCGCACGCGGGCTCGGCGCGGCAGGCGGCGCACGACTCGTCGCGCCGCAGGACACTCACCTGTGCTGCGCACAGACCCTAGGCGTGTGCGGCCTCCTGGCGCCGCCCGGCAGACACAGCCCCCGGCCGCCGCCCGCGCCGTCGTCGCACCAGCCGCACGCGGGCTCGGCGCGGCAGGCGGCGCACGACTCGTCGCGCCGCAGGACACTCACCTGTGCTGCGCACAGACCCTAGGCGCGTGCGGCCTCCTGGCGCCGCCCGGCAGACACAGCCCCCGGCCGCCGCCCGCGCCGTCGTCGCACCAGCCGCACGCGGGCTCGGCGCGGCAGGCGGCGCACGACACGTGCGCGCCGCAGCCGCGCGCCGCGCCACACGCACCGGCCGCGCCTCCGCCGCCCGACGTGGCCCACGCGCGGCACCCGCCCAGCGGGAACGACGCGCCGTATGCGTTCTACAATACCAGAAAAATAACGTATAGATCACGATTTGGGGCTAGACAATTGGGGCTAGGCGATTTTGATTCTATTAACAGCGCGATTTCTGGCACTAAATGGGAACAGGAGTTTACAATCCGATCACTTGATGAGTCGGTTAAGTACTTTATAGACAGTTCGAACGTATTAAACAGTTTCAAAACAAGTATATACCACAAAAGCTATTATGTAATAATAAATACCCAGTCCGGTTTAGCTCATCACTCGTCAAAATAATTAAAGAAAAATTTAAATATCTAAAAAAATACAAGATTTACGGCAATAAATCTGACGAGTTAACTTTTAAATATTTGCGTGACAGAGTCAAGACTGTGGAAGCTTCTTGTTATAAATGTTATCTTAATCAAACTGAAAATTCCATTAAAGCTAACCCTAAACACTTTTGGACCTATGTTAAAAATCGCTACAACTCTAATACTATATCTAATACATTAAATTATAACGATGAATCTTTACTCACTGGAGATTCTATTTGTGAGGCTTTTTCATCTTATTTCATGTCGACTTTCCTCAACCCCACTTCATCTAATACTCCCAGTCCACCTCCTGTTTTCCCTTTTGATAATAACAGAACTTCATCGGACATTTGTCATATAGAAGTAAATGTTGATGTTGTGACCGGTTTACTTCGTAACCTGGATCCGGCTAAAGCTGCTGGCCCTGATAACATATCATCTAAATTTCTAATTAAATGCGCGCCTTCCATTGCCGTACCTATTTCAATTTTGTATTGTCCCCAAAGTATGGAAATCTGCTTTTATCACACCCGTACATAAGAAGGGGTCTAAAACCGAGATTACTAATTATAAAATTACTATTATGATTACAAACAGGGTGTAAAGTTCACTCATACTCTATAGTAAAGGGAGGATCCTCCGACCACGGGTGTTAGGTCTAGTCGCTGTATATATGCTAGTCACGCGGTAAACTTTGATTGCGCGATGCAGGATTTGTGGACGTTAGGTCTTTGATGCGTAGTTCGTATGTGGCGTTGTTGATACCGCCACAGGCCTATATCCAAGCTGTGCATTATAGCTAAAATATTTGAGAGGATTGTCTATAACCAGTTATATTCCGCCCTTGCTAGCTCATTCAGCTAGATTCATGCTCATTTAGATTCGAAATTGCAATGGGGCGCCCACATTAGAGCTCTTTCAGGTAGATTAAGTTCAGCTGCATATGCAGTAAGAAAAATAAGGCAGTTAACTGATATAGCCACAGCTAGGTTAGTATACTTTGCTTATTTCCACAGTATTATGTCTTATGGCGTTCTGCTGTGGGGATCGGCAGCTGACGTAGATTCCATTTTCATTCTACAAAAGAGAGCAATCCGCGCGATTTATAAAATGGGTCCTCGTGAGTCCCTTAGAAATAAATTCAAAGTAATTGATATACTAACTTTGCCTTCTCTTTATATCTTAGAAAGTATTTTGTATGTTCGCAAAAACTTAGGACTTTTCAAAATAAGAAGCGATTTCCATAATATAAATACACGTAGTAAACATGAAATTGTGATACCCAAATTCAGATTAACTAAAACTAGCAAGTCATTTCTTATAAACAGTATCCGCTTTTATAACAAGTTGCCAAAGTCGGTTACAGAACTTAGCGACGGAAAGTTCAAAACCCACATCAAACGTGTCCTTATCAAAAAAGCATATTATAAGATAAAAGACTATGTTGAAGACAAGGAAGTTTGGCAATAATTCCTTCTGCACATGTGGCTTCCCTGGTACCTCATAAACAACATAACTATGTCAATGTCTATTAACTGCTCCCAAGTAACGATGTTAATTTAGAATTTTTTTATTTTTTTTATTTTATATACTTCCTTGACATAATCTTTTCATTATTTGACATTATTTACCTACAAATCGAATTCCAATTCTTTATTAGTGGCTTTTGTGGACATGATATTTATTCAGATATGTTACTGTAGTTGTAATTGCAATCATGTCATTAATATTTTATATACTTAGATTATTTTATATTTTGTGAATGTGAGAACGTTGTAGGCCTAGTAGAGTGTAGATTTGTTGGCGGTTTTCTATTTTGTTAAGTACCTGGTAATTGTTGAAAGGCCTACACTGTCCTCCCATACCTATGATCGCTGTTTATTTAATAATATTGTAAAGCCAATTATTTTTAAAAGAGTAACCGTGGAGTTTCTTGCCGGCTCTTCTCCATAGGAAACGACTAACTCGAACCGTGCACCTAGCTTCTGACGTTTCATAAGTGCCCATGTAGGTTTATGTGAAATAAAATATTTTGATTTTGATTTTGAGCTCCTTTCAGCACGGATTTTTGAGAGGACGATCTACCACTTCTAACTTAATTTTATTTAATGATTTCATTACGGATGCAATGGATAATGGTAAGCAGGTAGATGTGGTTTACACAGATTATAGCAAGGCTTTTGGTCGAATCGACCACGATCACTATCACTACATATTATAAAACAAAGTCCTCCGCCGCGTCTGTCTGTCTGTCTGTCTGTCTGTTCGCGATAAACTCAAAAACTACTGCACCGATTCTCATGCTGTTTTCACCAATGGATAGCTTGGTTCTCGAGGAAGGTTTTAGTATATAATTTGTTAAGTTTTTGTATGCATTTTTGTATGAATTAGCGATATTTGTTGGAGGTGTCGGAAAAAAATAAGCCGTCTGGGAGCTTTCAACGAAAACGCTGTCTAAACCCTTTGAGATATAACAAAATAATGTATGGCGGAATTATGTATCCTATAAAGGTCTTCAAAAAAGTCCGCGATGGCATATATCTATCTCTTAAGGATAACATACTATATCCATTTTATTGTCTTATTGAAGGTATTTGTTTGCCGAATTTTACTCTTGGAAATACGATTACGATAACAATACGCTATAATATCAGTAGCTATTAGCCAAATTATGTTCGTAGCTAAATAAGCTAGCTACTTATGTGTATTTCAAACAGTATACAAGAATATTTATCATAGAAACGTTACTAAACACGGCGGCCTTATGATCAAAATTTGTGCATTCCAAAACTTTCGTTACTTTTTCACTGACATATTTATCACTTTTCGATAAACTAACACTCAATATGAAATCTACACTTATTTCTCAGTAATTCTGTATAAGATTCTTCTAAGATTAAACCGTTTACTCATTGAATCCATTACTTTACGCACGTATAACCTTGATGAATGTTTACATTAAGCTCCGCACCACACCGCCACACGACCACAGAGTACAGACGTATTTTGTTTTCTTTTTTTTTTTTCGTATATTGGTGTTCCCGCTAAAATGTCAACCGGTCAAGTATTAGTCGATTAATCGAATCCTACAGCCAGATCGTGTTGCAAGTACAAAATAAATGTCAAATATTTGGTCCAATTGCGAACGTGACCCTGAGGAAAGTTATGCACCAATGGTGTTCATTAGATATTTCGAGCGTTTTATCAGCACAAACGATGTATCATGCGACATTTCGGAGGATTTCGTTTTGTTTTCACATTGTTGGTACTTACGTGAATTATTATTTGTGTCGCACTTTTATTTCGTGTTGTAATTTGGTAGGTACAATTAATTGCTTTAAGAATTTGAGTGAAATTTCGTATTTTGATTTTGTGTTTGTTATCTTTAGGTAAAGACTCATTAACGTTCAGAATATAAATGTAAGTACTTTTATTATATTAAATCATTTGTTTCGGTTTCTATTCACATAGTGAATCACATTAAAATTAATATTAAGTTAGAATTTTGAGATATAGCCTGGGATATGGAGAAGGACATAGGGTACTTTTTTATGCGATAACCGACATCCACGCGGGCGAAGCCGCGGGCAAAAGCTAGTACCTTGATAAAGAAGTTAAGCTACATGGGCATTCGCGGGGACCTTTTGAGGTGGTTCTCTTCTTACATTGATAATAGGTCACAAGCAGTAGCACTTAATAATTATATTTCTAGTTGGGTAAACGTGCCCAGCGGAGTTCCTCAGGGTTCGTTGTCCGGTCCTCTTTTATTTGTAGTCTATGTGAACGACATCGATCAGGGCCTCCATTCATCCAAACTTTTATGCTTTGCCGATGACATGAAAATCTTTGCCACTATTTCAACGCTCGAAGATAGACTAGCACTACAGGCTGACTTGTATCGGCTTGAAGAGTATTGTCGGGCTAATAGACTTGATCTCAACCCATCTAAGTGTTCGGTGATCACTTACACTAGAAAACGTGCAGTCCTTGCCACTACTTACACTTTGGCTGGCCAAATCTTGCCGAGGTGCAATACCATTCGTGACTTAGGTCTCCATCAAGACAGTAAGTTAGTTTTTGACACACACATTGACGCAATTGTCAAAAAAGCTTCTAAACTGCTTGGATTTATAATACGTCTCTCTAAGTGTTTTACTGATGCTAAAACACTAAAAAATATTGTATTGCACTTTTGTAAGAAGTCAGCTAGAGTATGCGTCTCAGATATGGAATCCACGTTATCATAAATACATTGACCGCATCGAAAACATTCAAAGACGGTTCATAAAATATCTTTGCTTTCATCAAACGATTCCATATCGGTCAACCGATTATCTTGGACTCTGTAAGAAGTATCATCTGCTACCACTGGTAGATCGACGTAAAATTGCACTGTTTATTCTTGTTAAAGATCCTCAATAACAATATTGATAACCCCGAATTATTGTCAAAATTTCATTTTAATGTGCCAAGTAAAGTACTTCGTTTTAATCCACCAATACGTGTACCTCATACATCTTCGAATTATAGGCAGAATAGTTATATTGTGCGCGCAGGCAGGAGTTTCAATGATGTATGCAAGGAATACGATTTTGATCCATTCACAATTAGTGTGAACTCGGCCAGAAAGTGTTTAAGCCTCAAATTTTTCAAGTAGCGGTTGGTTATATTGTTTTTATTATTTTCTGTTAATGCAGTCACATCAATTGCAAACCAAATATTTATATTTATTCTTATTTTAATTTAGGTGAATCGTTTTATGTTTTTGTGCTCACACCATAAATTATTACCTATTCTATGTCTATACGTGAGGATTTGTAATTGGCTCTCTGGTGACTATGGTTTCCTATTTTGTTTGTTTTTATTAGCTGTAAGTCCTCCATGTACTAAATAAATAAATAAATAAATAATAAGTACAATTATATTTATTCTAAAATAAAACTTAAAACCTAAGCAATAAGGTTAAAAATATTTTGTTGACAATTTCGTGCTTACTCTATTTTGGAACTAGACGTAGTTCTTGGTATTACATTTCAATGCTCAGAACACAGTAATCATTGAAAGACGTAGAGTTGCAGGATAATAATATTTTTGTTTTTTTTAAGCGAAGGTTCTTTTTTTAAGGTAGCAAATAATTTTGATCAATTTAAAAAGTAGGTAGTAGGACTAAATTAGTACAATAGTTTTTTAATAAGGGGAATCGCTGTGGTAGCCCGCGAAATTCAAATTTTCTTGCGTTTTATGCAATTTGCAGGTCCGTGTCAGGTTGTAATTTTGATCAATTCAGTTATGTCCAATTCATCAAAATGAATTGAACAAATTGTTGAATTAAAAATTCAACAAATTGTTGAATTAAAAATTCAACAATTTGTTACTTAGAACTTTTTCAATGTTTAAAAATTTCTTCTCCTCTTTCTTTCGCGACAATAGATACCCATTCTGCATTGCGAAATGGGTCGCTAGGAAATCTACAAACAAAAATAACATATAAAATAACAATACTACTCCATGCATTTCCCTGTTCCAGAACAGTCGATGTTTGTTACAATAGTTGGCGCGTTGTCGCAAACATTGGCCAAACAGTCAAAATATTTGCTAAATGATGTATAATTTACTATTTAATTGTTATTATTTTATGAAAAACACATACATAATGATATAAACTTACCGAAAAAAAGATATTCCTTCCAAAATCTTGATGTTACGGTGGTTATTTACACAATTTTTGAACGCGCGCTGCGGCATTTTGATGTCTTAACGTTGGCTATGTTTGGACGATACTGATTTGAAATAAGACCACAAAAGTATTTGTGCTCTTATTTTTCGGGCCGTTTTTGAAGCGCTTATCGGGAATCTAGTGCTATTATTGATCGAAGTTAAAATGCAAGTTGTTTTTTCGATTTGCGCTGCGCTTGTGAGTGTGCACTATAATACATTCATTAGGTAGGTATTTATTATTATCATTTAAGTATATTATCTTCTAAATATATAAAAGAAGAAACTGACTGAGTGACATATCAATGCACACAGCCCAAACCGGTGGGTTTAGAGATTTCAAATTTGGCACTTAGGTACCTTATGAGGTCAAGGGGTGCACTAAAAAATTGTTAGAAGTTTTACTCACCTGTGAAAACACCCTTTACCCTGTAGTTGCACTGATGACTCACTATTTTATAACCCGAATGGACTATAACAAGTTTATCTCATAAAGGTTTCCACTAACCTTATCAACGCACCGGCCGGCCGACGCGCACCAGATGCACTCCTCAGCGGTACAGTTGGCGCACGTCTGGAATGTGGAGCAAGGGGCGCTGCACGGACCCGCCGCGGCCACGCTCCTGAGAACAAGGTTAGCTTTCATGGGAATTGGTCGTCTTCACACATAATTATACACCGTGGAATTTTTATCGTCTTACAACGACAGCCCACTTCATGTATCCAATGACTACTAATAATTTATGTAAATAAAAATATATTTATAAACATTAGATTTTATTTTTTCTTTATTAATTATGACGCATGACATAGTTTGAAATACCCTGTTGCGAGCGCGGTGTTGTTGCGGTTGTTGGTTGCAAGGGCGGTGCGGAATTGAGCGGCGACATCTTTATCAGAGTTCATTCACCCTAGCGCAAAAATGTGTTTCTTATTAATGCAACTTCAATATAATCTAAATCTCAATTTTTCTTTTTTTAATCTCGCATAGAGGTATTTTATGTCGGATATATTGAGTGGACCACCTTTGTAAGACGACTAAAATGTCACGGTGTATAACCGATTTATACAAAATATTGTTAACATTTGAAAAGAGTGAGTGTGGAGCTTCTTTCAGATTCTTTTCCATACGTAACTACCTTTTGGGGTAACTAGAATTAATTCTTTTTTTTTTTGTTCAAAAGTGCCTTTTATGTGCCCTATTTGAAATCAATGATTTGACTTTGGCAAGCTAAGTTTTTATTTACCCTAAACCGGATATGAGGTCACTCAGTAAAAAAAAAAAATTACTAATAAGGTAACAAAATACCTGAACGAACTTTTACAGGTCACACTCATGAATAAAGACAACTTAGACTATGGTACCAACTATTAAAACTATAATAAATGGCGCAATGAGGGTTTTGATGAAAATCCACGCCACCAGTTGGCGCCACTTTGACAAGAGGTCTTCCATTTCGACAATGAATATAAAATATGATGACGTTCATCATTCGTTTCATTCATTCGTTCCTCATTCAGTCACGATTAGAGAAAATATAGGCGCTTTGACACTTTTGACAAGTTCCCGGACCTGACGTTTCAGTGCTGCCACCTAGTAAACTTCATTTGAGAAAATCCTCATTAATGTTTCTTAAAAGGGTCTTACCTGATATCTTCCGATGAATTGACAGGTTTACACTTTATAGTGTCATAATCCCAAAAACAAGCTCGCTGGCTTAATTCCTCTGATCCCTGGTGGAAAAAACATTTTATTTTTTAAGACGCTAAACTGTTATCATGGATTCAGTCCATGATTTTGGACGTTGAAATTTTTAGTCAGTAATTTAAAAAAAAAAATGTATAAAAACTTTTTTATACATTTTGACCGCGTAGGTATTGCACCTTTGTAGGTAAAAGCTGTTTTTTTTTTTTTAATAACCGACGAAAAATTTCAACGCAGTTGTGTCCAGAATCATGCACTGAATCCATGGTACTCAATTTCGCGTCGATGTCCACTCTGTAGATTATCATTAAATATCGATAATTAGTCTTGCATACAAAAATAAGTAAAAACACACCGAAATAGTTATAAAACCAATAACTCACATGTGTATGATGATGCTGATGCGCTAAACAGGCTGCGCAGGAGTGGTACCTCCCGCACGCTTCCCGCGGTGATTCGCTGTCCGAGCCACACTCTTCTATTGATAACGCCATCTAGGGGCACACATTTTAGTTGTTCATCAGTATGCCTCGTTCAAGAGAACGGATTTTTTTATCGATCTGATTTGATGGTGACCCACTTGTACCACAAATTACTAAATGCGTTTAAGAGATGTTTACGCATCTACACGGCCCAACATTCAACCCAACACGAGGGGCAAGGAGGTGGGGGGCGAGCCGAGCGCGGCGCCTACGAAACTTCACTTAAGGCCCCGATATATGCCAGTAACCTTGAGTGGTTAGCTTGCGTGTTCAATACTGAGCTCACGCAATGCGTCGTACGTCCAGCCAGTAATAAGATTCGCCCATCCAGGAGCGCTGTCCCAAGTAAGATGCATTATTAATTTATTACACATAAAACAAAAGGTATTTTAATAAAACATGTATACTAAAAGATATATATTTATTTTTAAGACTGCGCCGAGTGCACAGTGGCGCCCTCATCGTTATTTCGGTGATTTCTTTTATTTTAGAATGAAAGTGCAGAAAATAAGCTCGTCAAGTTGTGCTTCACAAGACTATACGTTATTATTACTACAAACAGTAGTTTTAAATTGTTATGTTTTATTGTAATCATTAAAACGGAGCTTAGTGGCCACTAAGCTCCGTAGCCTCTTAAAAAAGTGATGGTTTCAGAAAAATACAATTGATAGATTTTACGTGATTCTCAGTTTTTTATCCGCGTTAGACATAAATTTACAAAAATATTCACATATTAAGTTATTAAGAAGATGCTCTATTTTAACATATATTTTTTTCCAAATCATTAACACTACTCGTTTAGACGTGCTCTTCAGTATAAAATAATTAAAAGTCGGTTATCGTTGCCTAATTCACAGAACGCCAGCGAATGCACGCGCGTCACGTGTCTGCCTGCGCAATATGTATCAATAATTGTAACTTTGATAATATTATATCCATCAAATGACCATTATACCCAAATATTCATTGAAGAGCTCCCGAAAATCTTAACGACCACACATAAACACACATCACCAACAAGAGGTATGGCGCTAAGTTAGCCCGCAAAATTGAAATTTTCTTACGTTTTTTTGCAATTTGCTTGTCAATATCAGGTTGTATGTTGATTAAAATATGATTCGCGACCGTAACGGCCCGGCCGGCCACGACATTGCGCGGCGGCGGCAGCGGTTTTCCTAATTCATTGCGTATGATCCCAACAAGCCACAGTGCGTTGCGCGTCTCGACCGCGCAATAAACAGAAAAACGCTTGCCGCGCCGCAATTCGCGCAATGTCGTGGCCGGGCCGTAACCCCACCTAAACGGCTGGACCGATTTGTATGTGTGTGTATATTTGAGTGGTTCCCTGGATGGTTTGAAAATACAAAAGGACCAAATAAAAATAAAAAATATATTATAAATGTGAAAGTAACTCTGTCTGTCTGTAACGTTTTCACGCCTAAACCGCTGAACCGATCGTCATGAAATTTGGCAGAGATATGGCCTGGGATATGGAGACGGAAATACGGTACTTTTTTACGCGATAACCGACATCCACGCGGGAGGAGCCGCGGGCAAAAGCTAGTAATTCTATAAATAAATATTTTGTACGGCCGCGAATCATATTTAGATCAACATACGACCTGATAAAGACCAGCAAAAGGAAAAAAAAAAAAAAAAATAACGTAACAAAATTTGAATTTCGCGGTCTACCCTGACGCGTTATTCTACATTATTCTGTCTCTATCATCTTCAAACGGTTGACAGAAACAGACAGATGTTTTAAATCCGCTTAGCGCTAAAAGCATTTAGTGATTTGTAAATATTTCCTTGATTTCCTTTTATTTAGAAATGTTTACTAAATAGTAATCTGGGGTCACGGCAGTGCCCCCGCCAAGTCCAGCAAAAACAAGCTGTACCGCCGTACCATCCTTTTCTCGAAGCAGTTCAGGCCATTTTCAACCTTCTCTTATATTTTAAATAAATAGATTGACTTGGTCATCGCACTAAACAATCTATAATTTAATATTACTTGTGAGATACATTGTGTTTGTAATTATAAAAAAAGAGAAATTGTGTATAGTGCGATTGCCAAGTCAATCTATTTATTTAAAATATAAAAGATTTTTAATATTGATATGGTCACTATAAGATGTTGTTAGGTTAGCCAATTACGTAATAACTTAAGACAAGGACCCTTAAGTAGGAACTAAATAAATTGACCGACTTGGTATTACATGGCTCTCACAAGTTTTTACGATAGAAGAACTGATTTGCGAGACTTGGTATTTTTTACAGGTTATGTTTTTGATGGCATAAAACTCAGCTGTTACGTACCTGATGCGTATGCCTGACGCAATACATTGCAGATGGATAACAAGCACCACACCAGGCGCATCGCGCGGCCGTGCACGCCGCGCACGACTCCGCTGACGTACAGCGACGCTCGTCTGTACAGCATTTTTTTTATTTTTTATAATAATAATAATAATTCTTTATTGGCATAAAAAATGTGTACAAACAAAGTGAAAGCCCTGACTCCTGCGCTAGGTAAAACACCTGTGTTACAGGAGCCAGTGTCTTCTCCCAATCAGTAGGTTCTGGATTTTATGCAATAAACATACATCGCTTGAATTTACTTTAAGACAAACAAACAAAAATTCATACTTAATTATAATAGCAAAATAGTAGAATTTCATTAATATTATTACATTCATTATTAAATTTACGATTAAAATAATTATTAAATACATGATAAAAAGAGAAGAGAAATGAAATTAACAATTACTTTTATTTTATAGTTATGTTGGCCAAACAATCACAAAAGCCAATGTACGAATTCACAACTACACGCCTTCGGATGAGAGGAAGCAATCCTGACACCTGTCAGTAATGGTGGACAATGAGGTTATTATAGAGTTACAGTATTTTTATCTCACGCGTGCTTTACTTGTGGTAACCAAGTGTACAAACACGCTGTGAATGCGTCTGTGAAGACGAGTAGCGTCAGCACATAACTCACACACACATACACTTCAAACTTCGCCCGTGTCTCGGACGGTACCGAGAGTTCTTGCGCTTACTCACACATTCAGAGCGTCTTTGTACTCTGGCAGGACAGACGAATGTCAGCAAAAACTTGAAATCGAAAATGGATTTTTAGAGAACAGAATATTCAAGAACGTCCAGATTTCCCTATAAAAGGAGCCTGGAGAGGCAATTTCATCAGTTAACGTCTGGGTTCTGATAGTGAACCATCTCCATTGCGGAGGTTCTACTGCCTGGTTCCTTGAGAACTATCAAGTTGGAACTGTAACAGTGTTGGGGTCGCCGACGCTCTGACGCGTCCCTACATTTCTTTGGAATATCCTTTTCGACACTGCGGAGACTGCGCTGACATCCTTTCTTCGGAGCTGCCTTGACTCCTGTTCCTCGGAGCTGCCCTGTCTACTAGATTGCGAAACTTTCCTGACGCGGAGCTGGGAGTGACTTTCAAGTAATATAAATCACATCTTCCTCCTTCTTGCCTTGAGAGTGCGTGTTAAGTAGGTCTTTATAATTTGAATTCTAGTTGCTGTATTTTTTACCTTTAAATTCATTAAATTGTTCAGTCTACTTTAACCTTTTTATTTGTTAGGAATATATAGATCTGACAACACTTGGGCTTCATTCCGATTTAAGCCGTAATCACTCATAGTACTCACCTAAATAATTTAATTATGAGAGCTGAGAGCCGTTTGACAGCGCTCACGGTGATATTAATAGAGGGTATGGTCGGCGTTATCGTAAGATGGTGCATGTCATAACGTCATCTATGACGATTCACGGGACATCGTTATCGCGCTCACGCCAATTCGGTACGCGTATTAGTACGCTCAAATCGATTAAAGTGCAATTCGGAATGCAGCCTTGGTTACCACAAGTAAAGCGCGCGTCGCTATAGCAGGTAACCCAAACATAAATAATTAGTAAGGGTTAGTGTAGTAACGTGCTTACCCTTACCGAACCTAGGTTCCGTGAGGCACGCCTTCACTGTGCCGTCGAACGACTCCTTCCAGCCCACTTCTTCTAACTGAAACAAAATATACATTTAAAAAACTAAACTAAAAACTATTAGTAATAATTATGTATTGTGAATTTATGTTATTTTTTATCTCATTGTATGCTCCACCGGTCGAAGTCATCACGTCAACGCCGGCTGTCGCTGAAAATCAGCGCTGGGGCTCTGTCTCGCATAGGGTCGCAGCATTATGCTGAGCGATGACCGTTTTGCGTGGATGTGACGCATATTTCCCCCAACTTGTTTTTTTGTGTTTGTGTTCTTCTTTTGCGTCATGTTTACCGCAAATAAAAGTTTTTTCTTTCTTTATTTTCTTTCTATTTAGAGGTTCAACAAAATTGTCTAACGATTGATATGGACAAAAGTTGGAAGGAATTAGTTTGTCTCTATACAGGGTGTCAGGGTCATCGACGCGCACCCGTTAGTATATTTTTTTTTTTTTACCACTTTATAATTGAGAACCCGTAGCAGATCAAGGGCCCCTCGATGTTATTAGCTACGGGCCCCGCGCTTGCTTAATCCGGCACTGTTTGTTTCCGACAAAAGTGCAATACCCACGCGGTCAAAATGAATGGAACAACAAATATTTTTTTTTATAACCGACGAGGAATTTACATCTCTATTACTAACATCATAAACAACAACTTTTGTTCTATGACTTTTAATAATTCATCAGATTTTCATACAAAAATTAAAATATGTAAATTCAACGCTCTAAATGTTACAAACTCTACCCGTAGAAAAACAAAACGCGGTGTCTTACGAGTGACAGTGCACGGGAGGCGTAGGTAGGTACAACAAAATACAGAATTGAAATGTGTTAGATAGAACAACGAAATCTTGAGGTTTATTTTTGGTAAATGTATTATGTTTTAAAAAAAATCATAGAACAAAAGTTGTTGTTTATTATTTTAGTAATACAGTCTTGCAAGGTTGTTATTGGTTTACCAATAACCCTGTATATGGAGTTGGTGTTGTAAAAACCAACACCAGTAATGCTATTCTGTAAGAATCTCACCATGTCAACTTACTTGAAGTGAGTTGTCATTCCATCTGATGACACTATCGACAGCTCACTTCAAGCTCACCTAAGCGTTCAACGGTGAGATTGTTTCAGAATAGTACCGCTGATTTTTCAGTTATCATATGAAAGTGTTTTATACGAATACAAGCCATGTGCCCGATGTGATTGCCCATGGACAAAATTGACGAACTTTCATCCCCCTTTAGGAGAAGAATTTTCAAAAATCCTTCCCTTCTGCTAACTACTCTTATGCTAAATTTCATACTTCTAGATCACGTGGCTTCGGTTGTGTGTTCACTGTCAGTGATTTGATGAATTTAAGAAAGAAAGAAAAAACGTTTATTTGCGGTAAACATGACGCAAAAAAAGAACACAACACAAAAAAACTAAAAATAAGTTTGGGGTGAATATGCGTCACATCCACGCAAAACGGCCATCGCTCAGCATAATGCTAAGAAGAAGAAAAAAAAGGAGAAGATTTTCATTAAGTAGATAAGAACTGTACCGTGTGGTGCCGGACGTAAAGAATAGCACTACTCCATTTCCTCCCGTGGGTGTCGTAAAAGGCGACTAAGGGACTTACTAGAGAATGGGCATCAGCGTTCTCTATGCATTTTTAACACCATACTGCGATCGCCAACCCGCCTGCCAAGCGTGGCGATTATGGCAAACAAATTGGGGGAGGCTTATGTCCAGCAGTGGACGTCTTTCGGTTGAAATGATGAGATAAGAACTTCAGGGCACAAGGCTCATATTCCTATAAGAAATAATTACCGCTAAGCAGGCTCGATCTCTTGATCTCCATACGCATGCGACTGCAGTATGCTGCGCGGCAGTCAAACACGCTGCTTCGCTTGTGTGTCTGGAACAACCCTCGCCTGCTTCGAAGATTAGCGCGTCTGAACGGAGGCGGCCGTCGAAACTGTAACAAAAACATTTTTTTTTTTTAATTTGTTTTCGGGATGCTAAGGCTAATAGGGATGTTACCTGGGTAGAAAAACTGTTTAGTCCGTCAATCTTATAATAAAAAAATATTAGACACGTATTTTTTTGTTTTATCATATTAATAATAAATGACTTAGATAAAACACATTAAACTTGGGGAGTAGGGGCAGTGATTAATATAAATTTGACTCACACACTTATTACTTATATGTTTTTTTTTTTTTTTGTAAAATCATATACAATGTTTGTAAATATGTGAGCACCATGTACCTATCGCATTTATTAATTGTTCTGTCATTACTTCACTTTTCATTCTTTTTACCAATTGTGGTAAGTAATTTTTATTTTTATTCTAGGTATATCGTCTTCACCTATAATTATTAATTAATGTATACAAACTATTATTAACATTTTAAAAGAGTAAGTATGGAGTTTCTTGCCCATTCTTCTCCATACATAACTACCTTTTGGAAGGCGCAACTAGAATCAATTAACTATTCATGTAATTTTTGACGTTCAAAAGTGCATCTTCGTGCCTATTTGAAATAAATGATTTGACTTTGACTTTGACGTCATGCTACATTTGAACTCAATGTATCGCCGTAATGTTTTGATTACGTAAAAAAAAAAATACGTGTCCAATATTTTTTAATAATCTACATGACAGACAAAAAAAAAATGTGTTGTCATCCTCCCTATTATGGGGGCCATGTGTAGATACAAATACAAAATACAAATACAAAAATATTTATTTCAACTTAAGCATTGTGTCATACATAAATTGAGGCAGCCCCATTAAGTTACAATAGTACTTGTGTCGGAGCTGTCTCGCTCTTCCCTTAGGTGGTAGCTTTACAATGAGGAAGCTAATAGTAAGAATTCGTAGAAAAAATGAAAATAAAAATGAAATAAAACATTAATTTAGCAGCTCTCGGTGTATGAGATTTGCACGTGAGAAAAAAGATGGATATTCATTCGCGACACTACTGGTGCTTTTACACGGTACAAGTCGCTTAAACATGTCGGTAGCACAAGCTTCGCGAGTTGCATACGCAAGTACTTCAATATGCGCATGTTGGTCGCATCACATACCACACGCCATGTAGAGCCTGCGCAGACGACGGATTTTTGTCCGCGGATTTTTTAGTCCGCTAAAATAGATCGCTTACAACTGTATCTAATAACGCAAACGAGGGATTAAAAGTACCGCGTACAAAAAGTCCCCCGAATAGCCGAGGACATGCAGAGAGCGGACCGGATAAAAGTACGGGGGGTCCCCGAAAAAAATAGAACTCGTGTGACTAGGCGAAGCAACGCACATGGCGGCCTTTAGTCCGCGTTGTGCGCTCTACATTTCCGGGCAACAAATGATCGCATATCGTGTGGGTTGAGTTCGCGGTAAATCCGCGGCGAACTTTTTATTCGCGGAGCGTACTTTTTACTCCGCCGCGGAGAAAAGTCCGTCGTCTGCGCTGGCCTTTATGATAGGTAAAGCATGGGTATATTGCCTGATTATGACAAGAATGCGTAATTTCAGCCAGGTTAACCAGGCTAGTTCGGTTGGAGCCGGTTTCGTTCATTTGCAGTGTGTACGTACGTGTTGGTACGTCTTTCGCACACAGAAAGCTATGCTACATAAGTAAAGTTGAATTTAGAATATTAAATAATTTACATTCAACAAGCTGCGCCTCGCGGTTTCACCCGCATAAGTCTCGATTCCGCGGGAATATCAGGATAAAAAGTATCCTATGTGTTAAACTATGTGTGCCTTCATCCAAATCCGTTCTGCCGTTTTTTCATGATTGAGTAACAAACATCCATACATCCACACAAACTTTCGCCTTTATAATATTATTAGCTTTTGTCCGCGGCTCCGCCCGCGTGGATGTCGGTTATCGCGTAGTCTATGTCCTTTTCCATATCCCAGGCTATATCTCTGCTAAATTTCATGACGATCGGTTCATTGGTTTAGGCGTCAAAACGTAACAGACAGACAGAGTTACTTCCACATTTACAATATTCGTATGGATAAGTAGGAAGTAGGATTGGCGCAAGACTTACTCAACTGTATACTTTATGGTTATAATGTTTAAGTTGATTTTTTTAGTAAACATTTGTTGTGAAATAAATATTGGTTGTGTTGACATTGATGTATTAAAAGCGGAACACGAACACGAACGAAATACGGAACTTAGTAACAGCGCCTGGTCCTATCAAAGTGAGAGATTGCCCCTAGTTGGCACTCAGTCGCGCACGGGATATCGTTGATCAAACAGCTCCATATATATTTTTTTTTTTTTTTGATAAATACGCATCAAAATGACTTCTTGTGCAGCTAAACAGTGTTTTAATAATACAAGAAAGAAAAATAAGACACACGGGATTACTTACCACTCGTAAGTACAGCCAAAAATGCTAATTTGTTGAAAGTTATAATAATATTTAATGGTTGCTTCGCCATGTTTGTTCTGCCACATGTAATGTCATTCATAATCGTAAACATTCGGCCAACATTCGGCAGCTAACGCGATTTCGCTCGCACGACAGCGACGTCTCATAACTCTGTTCTTGTCTATCGGTAACTGTAGGTTTGCGACTGTGATCACACTGATCACAGATGTGTGAGTTTTGGTGCATGTAATCGTGCGCCGAGCCCAAGTTTACTGATTGCGATGTTAGCGCGTAACATATCTTCCTCCTTTTAATATATCAATGGTTGTTGAGCTTGTTTTTCCAAAACTTGTAAATTATCTGATATTCTGAATTGGAGTATAATTACTTCATCGTAGCGCGATTTCATGATTTCGCTTTTTAATTGGCTTAGGCCCAATTACTCAAACGTTACTTAACTTTAAGACGTTCTTATAAGTGTTTCTGTCGCTACAAAACAGTTTAAAGTGACAGAGACAGCATTAGACTTAACGGCGACTTAAAATTGAGTTGCGTTTGAGTATTCGGCAGTTAGGCACTCTGTTTAAACCATTCGCCGCTAGTTGCATGGACACTTACCCGGCATGAATCACGACAGTGCGCCTGTCCCGCAGCAGCAGAGGCGCCGCCGCGTGCGCCGCCCGCGCTCCGCCGCCGGGGGGAGACGCGGGCCACCACACGCCGCATCTGTCACGACAATACTTCCATGAATTCCTTCCCTACCCTATTGGAGATGTTCTTCAGCAAGGTCCGTGGCGAAGTACTCGCAACCGGAGCGTGTACAACCAGATGTACGAACGTAAACGAAGCAATAATTGTATGCAAGGATCGTAGCAAGTGGCGTTCTGTAGTTTCTGCCTACCCACATGGAAAGAAGGTGCGAGTTTATAATTTTTTATTCTTATTTATGTAAATTCAAAATTTGGCATATGTTTTTCTTTTTGTAAAGTTATTTTGAATTGTTTTCTGATTATAAGATTTAAAATTGTTGGTACACCACGTAACTTTAAGCTTCGGAAGAGCGAAGTGTCCTAACACAGGCAATTTTTGCCTAAAAGGTCACTTCAACCACTAGATGTAGTACATAACTTGTGAAAGAAAATAAATTATTTGTATTTGTATAATCAGTGATCAAAGGAGGATAACCAAATCGCACCTAACGACGAGGCGGTGAAGTCACGATATGTCATATAAAAATACTTTTCACTTATCATGCTCTAAAAGTACGCCAATATAGCCCTACGAAGCGGGACTAAATCACTTTAGTCCCGCTTCGTAGGGCAAAAAAAAAAACTTTACTTTAAAAAATTACTTTTCACTCCCTAGAGACTAAAGTGGTCACCCACTTTAGTCTCTAGGGAGTGAAAAGTAATTAGATTTTTAATTTCCTTCATGTGACATAAACTAAAACAGCCAGTAAATATACTAATAACTGTGGAGTGTGGACCATCTTCATTGCGAAAATAGATAGGAATGAATTCATTTCTAGCGACAGTTTCCGGGGGCCCATTATTGAGTGTCCAAGTCATCCTCTGCCATTTTATTTATGTATTTCATAACATTGATCCGGCAGGGGACATAGTCGTTCCACAGTTCAAGGTCACCAATTGACAGAAGCCACCCAAACCCAATGGTTTTTTTTTATATATTCTGCAATAGTCCTGTACCAACCGAGGGTTGTCCTTGGATGCACTTGCATACAGGGATAATCGTCGGTTGGTGCCTCATTTCATTCAAAACACCTAACGGACCTCTGCGAGTTGGTTTCGGCCCCTCGTACGCCTTTCAAAGGTCCGGGACCCCTAGAGTTCCGAGATATGTTAAAGACATTTAAATATAATATGGTGAATTGATAATTTACCTGACATCATACAGCAATGCTCCTGCAGAATAACACTTAGAAGCGGCAGGATTGGAAACTAACGCCGCCGCGCTGTCGTTGTGGGCGTTACCCCCAAATACCAGCATTACTCCTAGAATAATAACAAAAAATGTATCAGTAGACAAACCAATGTAGAAATGAAATAACAACGAGATATTTATTTATTTGTATATGTGTATTAGTATCAATAAAACTATATAAATTCTCTTAATCAAGAAGTTAGTATTTTTGTCATTATTTTTGTACCCTACCACTGTTTTTATATTTAACCCAAAGGTTGACTGGTAGAGAATGGCTTGTGGCATTAAGTCCGCCTATGTACCACTATTGTACATGAAGTTTAAATAAATAAATAAATTTGTGCAGTAGTTATTTCATTTTTAGTACGTGCAGTACCTTGCTTCCTTCAAATTATTCCTAAAATTAAATAATCGTGAGATCATAACTCTCCAAGCCACATTTGTTTTTTTTATGGCTACAACCAATATTCTGTTTCTGATTGTACTATCGGGGACATCCGAAACGGCACACTTTCAAAACAAAATCCCGTGCTCACGGATGTCAAAATCTGTATACCGCCCCTTTTTACGACGACTAAATATTAAATAAATTTCCCAGGCTCTGTTGTTGCAAAAACAAGGGGCTCAGCAAAAATCTGATGCTGCGATGCTATTGCTTGATGAGCGTAGGTAAGCGTTACTATAGCGGCCGAACGCTGTAACCAAGAATAGTCGTCCAATTCGGATGACCCCGATAGTACGTCCCAGAAAACGTCCGGTGACATCGAGGCAGACGCTGGAGAAGATGGTGGGACGAGCTTTACGCCTACAGACAGAATTGTGGCAAACTAGCTCAAGGCAGAGAGGAGTGGGAAGGAGAGAAAGGGAGGCATTTGCCATGCAGTGGGACAACACAGGCTAAAAATAAATAAATATTTACCTGGTGTAATAAAAGTAGCAGAATGTAGATATCTAGGGGTTGGCGCCGACTGCAGAGGGCGCCACAGTCTTAATTCGGGGTCGTACTCAAATAAAGATGCTGATGGAGCCTGCAAACAAAAGAATAATGGATACCATTGAAATTTCTGATGTTTGTATAGTATCTTGATAACTTTAACTTTGTATTCAAACGACGGAAAGGCTGGTAAAATGAGAATGTCATTGTAAAACAATGTTATCGGTTGCTTCAAAAAAAAATTCCTAAAAATAACGAAAATCTGGTGATATGAATCTACTGGCTACCCATCAAATAAATTAAGGACCGTAATTTACCAAAAGGTACGGGACATATTATGTCCGTAAACAACACCACAATTTTTTTTTTTTTCAATTTGAACTTTTTCTCTCCTCCACTATTTACCCACCTTTTAGTGGAAGCAATTATGACATTTATGACTCTTGAAATACTTATGATTGACCTCTCGTATGCCGTTATTACAGACACAACTAAAAAACCATTGTATCTCGCATGGATCCACGTATATGAAGGGAATTTAATTGATTTAATTTATTTACTTAAAAAAAACTACAATACTGTCTCTAATGATAATTAATGAAAAAATGAATTTATTAACTTAAAAACACTACAAAGTGAAAAATTACTTAAATTACTGAAGTCGCATTGGTTTTATATTTTTGTTTTTTGCCACCGACTTCCGAAATAAAAGTAATATTTCACTTTGTAGTTTTTTTTTTTTTTTTGATGTCGTGTTATATGCCTTTCTTATGATTCGTGAAGTACCTGTGTGGCCTCAGACTCCGACACCAACCCTCCATGCACGTAGACCTTCCGCGACAGCGGGTCCCACGCCGCCGCGTGCGCGAACCCGGCGCGCGCCGCCCAGCCACGCGTCGCTGCGACCGACCATACGCCTTCGTCTACGTAGTATTCCTGGAAATAAGTATTAAAGGATTATTATCGATTCAACCAACACGCAGCACGAGTGCGGTGCTGCAGATCAGAAGACCAATACTCGTATTTAAAAAAAAAAGTATATTATGCAATAAGTGAATAAAAGACGGATTTAAAGCGAGGGCCATAGATAAATCACGAGCAAGTGAAGGATTCTAACGACTGAATCCCGAGCGACGCGAGTGCTTCATGGCCCTCCATATAAATCCGTTTTATTCAAGTGTTGCATACTATACTTTATACCATGACTACGAGAAAAAGAAAAATTTAAGCGAAAATAGACATTTAATGAAGAAAAACGGAAGGTTAAATTAATTAAAATGCACATTAAAATTGGAACAATTTTGGAGTAATTTTCTTATTATTATTGGGATGGTCAACCTGTAAAGCGATATTTATTTCCTGCCGATGGTCAGAACTTTCTGCTGGAGGAAACTCTGGGGCATCTTTGAACGTTGAAGGGCGTCGAGTGCACAAGGAGTATTTTTTTTTTTAACCATTGCCCCACACTAGGAATTTCTCCTGTATTGTGGGTGCGTTTACAAACATTTAAAGTCACATACACAAACAGCCAGACCTGGAACAACTACTTGTAGGTCATACAAATATTGGTTCCGTGCGGGAATCGAACTCGCGACACGCAGTGCAGCAGTCAATCGCTTCAACCGTAACGTCGAGTATTGTTTGTATAGAGTACCTATTTTTTCGTAAGGAGGTTGTATAGCATTGAAATGGAGGTCGAATATATTGATATGTTCTAAATTCAAACACCAAAATAGTGATTAAAAATGCTTTTTATTCACTGTTTTCGGTGAATAAAATAAGCTTTTTAGAGAGGGAATGGTATAAAAGCCATTATCATATTGTCTCAAAATTGAATTTGATATGTCTAGTTCTGAAACCCGCTAAACACCCCAAATCCTGATATTACAATTTCTTTTATTTGACTCTTCATACTAACCTGCACTAAATGTAAGTATCCGTAATGCGGCGAGTGTCCAAAGAACACCAACATCACAGGTTTCTTGGTGACACCCAAGTACACCAGCACTGCTGTGTGACCCGACACGTGCAGCCCGCCTGAAAAATCAAACAATAAGCATGTACTCGTGAATGAACCATCAATACAACTCGCTAAGTTATAATTGGCCTTTTTTTTTTTTGCGGAAAATCGACATGGAATAATGGAAGGTCGGACTCCTACCAATCAAAACCTTTTAGTAATATGAGTCGGGCCCCGGGAGATACTTGTACAGTCAGCTGCAGAGAAATCTCACCCCCTAGCAATGAATAAATACATTGCTAGGGGGTGAGATTTCTCTGCAGCTGACCGTACCATCTCGGTCACGGAAATCTAACCACATCGAAAACAAAATCCCGTGCATACGATGACCACATCCGTTTGTGGCGGCATCTAAAACACCACATGCGAATACGCATCAAAGACCTGACGTCACAAATCCTACATCGCGCAATCAGAGTTTACCGCGCGACTAGCATATATACAACATCCCGACATCAAACCGTCGGGCAGTTGCCCACCAGACAACACCCGTCTATTATTATATGTTAGTCGCGCGGTAAACTCTGATTGTTGCGTAGCTTGCATGCGGCGTTGTAGATGCCGCCACTGACCTAAAATGTCATAATTTCATGAAATATACGTCATTCATTAGTACAATTTGAACTTTAAGAGAGTCGTATTGATGAACTAATTTTATTATTATCTGTACAGACATATTGGTTACAATCGACCGTAACAAAAGTGGTAGCGAATCATATTTTATCAGATCTCGCAAGGAACTCTATACCTAATGCTACTCTACATAAGGTGCACATTCACTTACCGCAGTGCTTCAGGGGCGGCTGTCTGTGCGGCGAAAATGTGATGGGAGTCGCGTTACGAGTATGCCACTGCAGCCGCTCGCTGTTGAGGACTCGCCAGATCTCACAAGGAGCTCTATACCTAACGCTGCACTACATAAGGTGCACAATCGCTTACCGCAGTGCTTCAGGGGCGGCTGTCTGTGCGGCGAGCATGTGACGGGAGTCGCGTTATGCCACTGCGGCCGCTCACTGTTGAGGCGAACTCGCCAGATCTCGTTTGTTACTTCGCCAGCTCGCCCTTCTAAACCGGCTAGGCCACCTCTGTAATAAGAAATAAATTTACATTAGGATAACAAACACTGGCGTAACTACAGGGTGGCAAGTCGGCAAAATGCCACGGGCCCCCAGCCGGAAGGGGCCCCGGTCAGTGGAGAAGCCATTAAAAAAGATAGTATCTCGTGTTCGATCCTCTTTTAGACACGAAATAGAAACTTACATGTGACTTTAAATGTTTGTAAACGCACCCACGATACAGGAGAAATTCCTAGTGTGGGGCAAAGTGGGGGGGGGGGGGGGGGGGCATCCGATGAATTTGCCACGGGCCTCGAATGGTATAGTTACGCCACTGATAACAAACCAAGCAAACACTTAGCAGGGACAACAAACGATGATGGAATAAACACTTCTGATTAATTTGCTTAAGGGTAACAATTTCTGAAGGCCTACTATGCAGCAATCATAATAAGTACAGGACTGGCCAGGAATGTAAACAAATATTTCCTTATTTATGTTGATAGAAGTACAGTCACGAGCACGTTTATCTAACTACCGTTAGGTTCCTCATGCTTGCAGCGCTCAGCCGCTATAGTAACTCTGTACCTACGCTCATCAACTAATAGCATCGCAGCATCAGATTTTTACTAAGCCCCATGCTTTTGTAAATGACAATAAGGACCGTAAAAAAACAGCTGAGGTGGTCAGACATCTGTGATCTTTTTAACAGAGCCTGAGAAATTTATTTATACAAAAGAAAATATTACTATGTTTTTTTTTATTAGGCGACGCAAAAAGGGTCGTTAAGCAGATACGTTCATCGTGTGCACGGGATTTTGATTTCACGGGTGGTCAGATGTACGTACCTTCAACTGTACTTTTCTGATAAAAGGTACATCCCGTCAAAAGTTTATTTCGATGGTAAGACTTAGGTCATAAATTGACAACATTTTCCAAAAATAGTACCGTTTAGTCAAATATAATTTTTGTGCGACATTTATAAGTTTGTAAAAAGAGCCTCTACGAGTCAGGATAGGTAAATATTCCATTTTAAGTACACACATCAAAAAAAGTTTGCGATCACTTTGAAAATTCTAAATCTTTTTTGTTAGGTACGGTAGATTATATTATTATGATTCGGCTCGCCTGACTTAAACTCAATAGAGCACGCGTGGGATGCTCTTAAGCGAGCTGTTTGGAACCGTCAGCCACGTCCCCAGACAGTGCCAGAGCTCAGGGAAGCCGCTATTCAAGAATGGGACAGGTTACCCCAAGAAATGCTGGATAACTTTATTCTCAGTATGCCCAGGAGGATCACCGCATGTGTTCGAGCCAGGGGAGGAGTTATATTATATTGAATATAAACCTTTTATTAATAAATTGTTGTTTAAGTTTGGTTAAACAGTCGTTTCTTTCTATAAAATTTCTGTTACAATTACATTATGACTAATTACTCAATTTTTTTAATGAAAAAAAAAATCGTTTTATATTTTAATTTCAAACAGGGTATTTCTATTTAAAAAAAAAAACAATTATTTTTTTATTTTTTATAAAGTTCAATTTAAAAGTGTATATCAGCTTATGCTAGTGATCACAAACTTATTTTGATGTGTGTACGTCCGAAGTAACTTGACACTGGGTGTTGATTGCCTCCCTGGCTGTCTATTATTTTCGGTAATTAGTATTGGTACCACGAAGACTAGTCTGCTTACCCCCTCTCGGGCTCGTCCGAGATGACGACGCCGCCGTACACTATCAGCTCGTGTCCATACAACACGGCTGAGTGCGCGAACCGCGCCGCCGGGCTAGAGTACGTAGGTAACACTTGCCATTCTTGTTCCGCTGATTTGTATCTGGAAGTAATATTAGTAAGATAGTGTAAGAGGGGCATGGCATGGCTTAGTAACTGACGACACGGTTGCCGCAGTGTGAGCAAATACAAGCAACAAATGCAGTGAGCAAATATTTCTAAGACCTACAAGTAGTTGTTCCGGGTCTGGCTGTTTGTGAATGTGAGTTTAAATGTTTGTAAACGCACCCACGATACAGGATAAATTCCTAGTGTGGGTCAAGAATTAAAAAAAAAATGATGGGCAAGTGTCCAGCATTTAATTAGCTGAGGCAATTTTGGGAAACAAAGGGGCATCTCCCGTGGCTTTGTAACAGTTCTATGCATTTGACGTCTAGCGCGGTAGAGATCATCTACCCTAAAATTGCACGCCCCTCTCCACTGCTTGTTGCATACACATTTTATATTATTTCTATGTACATTTTAGAAGGGCTCGTGGCTAGCGGCGTGTCACCGTATCATCAAGCATTGTGGTAAGGGAACATGGAACCTTATGTAGTGTAGTGTTAGGTATATATTTCCTTGCGAAGCAACGGACGGGATCTGGCGAGTTCGATACCCATAACGACCATAGATCTACGAATGACACCTGGGACCGACGGCTTTACATGTTTATTTGTACGGTATCAAATCTCGACCGTGCTTTGCCTTAGATAATATATTCCCATCTCTTATTGGCACTTGTTATTTGACGGTTGTGCGACAGTGATAGTTTACCTGTACAAAAACTCTGAAAACGCGAAGGTTTCTCCCCCAACCCTTAGTAAATCATCTCCATAGGGCAGTAACGTGTGCGCGGCTACGGGCGGCGTGTCGCTGGCCCACGAGCTGGCCCAGCCGGCCCGCCACGCGTCACGCGCGCACGCGATGCCGCGCTTTAGAGCGCTGCACGCGCAGCCGGTGTGCGTGCACGTGCCGCCGCCGTACGCTGCGTTGCATTCCTCTGGAAATTAACGAAGTGGGTTTTGTACACAATGTGAAGGAATTTCTGAATAGACATAATAACTATTCCATATTCATCTGAATATTTATTTCCACTTAAACAAATATCAACTTTATAACACAGTAAATTAAGTTGATATCAGAATGACAAATAAGTGCTATTGATAAGTCATAAAAATGCTGAAAACTTGTAAAGCAAACTAACCTCCATTTGTGGGTATTAAAATTGATTCTTTAACACATTTGTTTAATTGTTTGGAAACTTGCGAATGCAGGATACCTTAAAAAAAATTGGTTTTTGCAGTGTTCAAGCAGTGTCGTTGCGTCGCATGTGATTTACCTGGACGTATTTTTAAAACTATTGTGATCAGAAATCAGTACGGAGATTTGAAAGAATGGTATTTGCCCAGTAAGGAACGGAACCAAATCTGTGTATGGATTCTAGAGATTTCACTATGTGATTGAAAAAATCATGATCTACAAGAAACAAATGCATATATTTAATCATTATTTTAGCAGAAATAAACTATTTACAAAAAAATCTCACAACACAACTATTCATCCAAAAATAAAACATTCATCATCTAATCTAATTAACTTCAATAATGACATTTATTATCCAATTAACTTAAACTATCACATACTGCATTAGCTTATAACATGCATGTTATTCAAGACGTGTGACTCATGTCGTTTAAACGTGTATAATCTAGATATCATGCAGACATCGAGTCTATTTTTATTCTGCAGAAAAGAGCCATCAGAGCCATATATAATCTCCGCAGGCGCGATTCTCTAAGGGAACTGTTTAAGGATATTAACATCATGACGGTACCTTGTCAATATATCTACGAAAACATCATGTACGTAAGGAAAAATTTACATCTTTTTAGAAAAAGAGGTGAAAGACATAATTATAGTACTAGAAATAGGGACCTATTAGCTCAACCAGGTTTCAGACTGGCTAAAGTAGACTCATCTTTCATGGGGTACTGTTTAAAATGTTACAATAAAATTCCTCCACACATACTTCAACTGAATGAGACTAAATTTAAATCTTATATAAAACGCACACTATGCAGGCAGGTATATTATAAGTTGGGGGATTACATCGCTGATAAAAATGCTTGGCTGAATGCTGGTCCTGCTCCACAACCACAGCTAGTTGATTAACATTTAACAATAATGTTTGAGCTGCTGAAGAGTGTAAGACTATCTTTGCATTGTATAAACTCAATCTCCTTTGTATTATATAAATTGACCGGGTAGTATGTCTTTCATTGACTTGAATGTGCCCTGGCGGCTGAGAGTATGTCATGCTCACTTAGATGTCTCGCTGATGGTGGCGTGTGTGTTGGATCATTTAGCTCCCTTCAAAATGGTTGAGATGAATGGTGCTAATCCATGCGTCATGTTCGTGAACGGGCGCCATCAGTTGGGACTGGTCATCTCTTAGCTGCCACGGGTTATTTTATTTTATTTTGTTTCTATTTGTTGTACCTACTCTTGACGCTTTTAAAGTTTTTATTATTTTTATTTTTACATCGTTCTCACATTTAGTTATTCAACATTATAGATGTAACTAATACTTTTGTAACAATTTAATTTAAAAGAGTGTCCATGGAGTTTCTTGCCCGTTATTCTCCATAGGTCCTATGCTTTGGAATGGGAATTGTAGCTTCATTTTTCTTACTGACCGACTCCTTGACAATTCAAAAGTGCCTGTAAATGGTTTAATTGAAATAAATGATTTGAGTTCGAGGTTGATAATTATTGTGAAAAAAAGATGATGAGAGAGAGAGAGACGCCGAATTCACACATTTATTAGAATTATTTAAGTACTTAAAAAAACCAGCCGAGGTTGTCCGACATCTGTGATCATTGTAACAGAGCCCGAGTTTTTTTGGGTGCGAAATTATCAAAAAACTTAACGGAGGGCGTGTCAGACTTTTACTGACTAAAACCCACCCGTGTTCCTTCAGTTGCCTGTGTGCCAGGGCCACGGTATCCGTTTCGGACAAACCCGCAACCGTGGCAGGATTGTAACAAAGCCCGAGACATTTATTTAAACAAGTTTTTTTATTGATCGTTGCAAAAAGGGATGGTAAACAAATGTGGTCATCTTGTGCCTATACCGTGTATATACCGTATACCTTGTGTATATACCGTATATACTCTCATATGCATTTAGTAAAAAACTGTTATTTTGACATTATAAACAGACACTTCAATTTTATTTATTTGTATGTATTATGTATTGTAGAATAGACAACACTCAGTTCCTTTGATTCGAATATTTAATTAATAAGAAAATTACACAGAGAGGCACACTGCATAGACGTAGCAAATCACACGTGCACGCGCACCGCTAGGGACTGCCCAACCAAAAACAAACCAGATAGAGCAGAGATACAAGTTTAGATTCCCGCTCATAGTGCTGCACCATACACGACGTTTTCTTCCTATTAGTATAGATTACATAATTAGTCTAAAATTTTCCCAATGCTGGGACACAAGCCTCCTCACGGTGAGAGGGAGAGGATCGTAATCCACCACGCGCCACCACGCGGGCCCAGTGAGAGTTGGTAGATGTCACATGTCTTCGAATGTTTGATTCAAGGCCATGCCGGTGCCCTCACGATGTTTTCCTTCACCGTTTTAAGAGCAGTGGTGATTAAATCATTTACACAAAGTAAAGCACCTGTCTGGGTTCGAACCTACGACTTACAACACTGGGCCACCATTACCAGACGTATAGATTACCTGGACATAATGGCAGGTCACAGGCGACCCCTGTCCACTCTGGCTCGCATCTACACGAACCGTCTTCACATTCACCATGATCTGAAATGATAACACAAAACTTTTTTATTGCCCGACATTTTAACTTCATTTCTTTTGGAACTTCTTTTAATAGTAGACGATCTTGTAAAAGTTGTTGAAAGATCTGGAAAAAATTGGAGCCATTTACCTACTTTTGTGGAACTAGCAGAAATTTACGCAATCACTTCCCATACCAACTTTAAGAGTAATTGACATCGCGGCGGTATTTATTTTCCTTTTTTTTTTAATTTCAATTTGGGCATCCCTGATTCAAATTGAAATTTCCCGGTGTGCTTTACTTGTGGTTCTAGATAGGTGCTATTCGTAATGCGTGGAGTTGTATGTTCCTAAGTTCATCCCTGTTTCTTTTAGGCTACATAAATCTCATAAAACAGACCAGTTCATAAACTCTATTCTTTCCTTTTATCTAAAGAGACAACATTTCCCCACCCTACACCCATTTCCTCCCGTGGGTGTCATAAAAGACTAAGGGACTTAATAGAGAATGTGCAGCAGCGTTCTCTATGCATTTTTAACATCATACTGCGATCGCCAACCCGCCTGCCAAGCGTAGCAATTATAGCATGCCCCCCCCCCCCCCCAATTGGGGGAGGCGTATGTCCAGCAGTGGACGTCTTTCGGCTGAAATGAATGGCTCAGCAAAGTACCAACTTGCTGCCCTTGACTCGGTGGAACGCAGAGCTAAGAGGCTCATTGGCGACGTAAAACTGGTGGATGCCAAGCTTCACAGCTTGGCTCATCGCCGCAAGGTTGCCTGCTTGTCGGTCTTCTACAGATTGTACTTCGGCGAGTGTGCCCATGAACTCCACGACCTCATTCCACCGGCCCCCTTCTACCATCGGACATCTAGACGCACTGCAAGTTACCACCCCTACCTAGTTGATATTCCACCAACTCGCACTAAGCGTTTTCAAACGTCTTTTATAATGCGCACAGCAAAGGAGTGGAACTCTCTGCCTGCGTCTGTGTTTCCGAACGCATACAACCCTAATCTATTCAAAGTGAGAGTGAACAGGCTTCTTCTGGGTAAGCTCACTCCACTTTGTCTCTGTCACCCAGACCTAGACCAAAGTCAAGAGCAAACCCATAGGATTTTTTTTTTAAAAGATGATGATGATGATGATGATGAAAGAGACAACATAATTATATGCTAAATTACTTACTGGAACAATTAGTCCTATGATCATTGGAGGGGCAGGAGTAGGCGGCGTACGTGACGTTGAACCCCTCCATCGCGTACGCATCATCGCTGAAGAAGTGCAGTAAAGCGCTGCCCGAACGGGCTATGACTTGCCGAGTCCAACTTGACTCTCCATTCTCTAGGACACCACTGGAAATTAGAGCATAATCGGTTAAGTTTAAACTATGGGAGAGTTTACATCTTTTTTAAATCTAGTTACAGAAAAACTTTACTTATGCGGCAGTACTAACAGCCGTACGGGTCGATCCTTCAGGTTAAGCTACGCTTGCCGAGGTTGGGTGACCATCTTTACATACCGACTCCTCCGTGCCGGGACCAACGGCTGTCATTCGTGGATCTTTGACAGTCGTTACGGGTCGTCAGGGGCCCGAAAGTCTGACAACCAGTCTTAATTAATGGTATTATCCAGTTACTGGGTTGTGGAGGTCAGATAGGCAGTCGCTCCATGTTAAATACTGGTATTCAGCTGCATCCAGTTAGACTAACCGACCCCAACATAGTTGTGGAAAGTCTAAGCAAGCAGAGTTACAGAAAAACTTTATCCCAGAGGTTAAAATATTTCATTATCGTTATCGTATGTGACGCAAGAGCATCTGGGTGTAAGTGTACGGCCTGAGTGAAAAGGCGTGCGGCGGGGCGTTTTGCGTCGCGTGCAATCGGCGAAAGATTGTTCGGCGCGCTGCTCGCCGCCACTCAGGACACTCGCGAGGGATTGTACGTGTTTAACATGAACGCCGCACGCGCCGCCCCGCCGGACGCTCGAGTCGAGCGTGCAGTGCACTCAGTTCGTACCCTTAGTACTTTTCGCCGAACAAGATTCTATTTTTATATTTTTTATTTAGGGATAATAAACAACTACTTACAACATAAATAATACTCGTACAAAATGTTAACAAAACCCAAGTAGTAATGTTGCAGTCCACTGCATTATCCGCAGATAAGACATATTTAAAGATCAGTGGTTGCCACTAGACGAGCATTACCAAAATTAACAAATATTTGAAATAAATAAATAAGTAAGTAACTATAGAGCTAGCTATTGCTACAAACCGAATCAAAAACAATTTTATTTACATAAATTATGCAATAAATAAGTAATAATAATAAGATTACAATTAAGATAGTTTTTCTATAATATTAGATTTAAAAATTTATTGAGATTAAGATGATTGTAATGGCAAGTATTGAAGACGAGGTCGCTTTAATAACACAAACAAGCAATAATCATCAGATTGAATTACAGAATCCGGTGTTATCCACTTAAAATCTTCTAAAATTTAAGGCTCCTACAAAGAGGCACGACACGCGACGCGACAGACCGCTCGTTGCGCGTCACGCGGTGTCTTTGTGACGCGGCGCGTGTCGCGCCTGTTTGTAGGAGACTTTACTTAGCACAAACTTAGGTTTCAGGATACCCCAAGGCGATAGGTTGGCTCAATCTGCTCTCAAATCTCACATCAATTGTATTAATCGGCTGACCAAAAAAAAACCCACAAGTATGACATTTCAGTCAGATTTAAATTGATAACGCTTACAGAAACTAGGAGGACACGCATGCAAATTACAGAAATGAACTTTAAACCTGGTTTTCCCGAAACAGGGATAACTCAGACGGATTCCGGATAACGCTAGTTAAACCGGGTTCTCTAACATACCGAGGGAAATACCGAGTTATCATAGTTGATTAAAATTATACCAATCTTATTTAATCTGAATACATACATAGAAGAGCTTTTATCCCGTAAGCCCACGTACGCACGGACGCTTTTTTAACATGATATTTTTTTACCGCGCACTGATTTTTCAATTCAATTCACTGAGCCGAGCATTGAGAAACCAACAGAATGTGATAAAAAATCCATCGCGCGTTTTCTTTTAGATTTTCAACTCAAATCGCAGAGCCGAGCATTGCCAATCTAGAGCGCGGTAAAAATATCGCGTTAAAAATGTAAGTTCGCAAACTAAAACCCGACTACTGATAAATAACGCTCTAAAAAGTATGAAACAAGAAAATATTCTCATCTGAAATTGTTATGTACAACTCCAAGCTATTCAATATTTATAAAATATAAATAAACAATTATTTTTAAGTTCATGACTATTTGTACTCCGCGCCGGTGCGCAGGGCACCATATTCTTTATGGGACGTTACAGCGTATAATTAGCGGACGATCAAGAAGACGCTTCCAACTTCCAACGATCCCTCATTTGTCAAATTATGGTAGGTACTTAGTAGTTTCGAAGTTATAAGGGAACAGATGATTACATACATACCTAAATACCGTTCAAAATCGTAACCCTTCGTTTTGCATCGCCGTAGTCGGGTAAAAAAGCGCTCGTGTGTACGTGTTCTAACAGTACCTACTTGTAATAATCCTTGTCGATTAATTGGATGAGTCAAACTGCCTTGTTAGCGGTCACAAGTGCGACTGCATAGCAGTGTCGTTTTGGCGCGAGTAATGCTACCACAAAATGTTGACTCCCTTGCATTTCAGGCCGGTTGTTAGTCAGTAGGAGTCCGACATAACCCTCCGTTCTTCGATAAAATAAAGGTAGACACAATATTTCACGAAGTCTTGTTGATTATTGCAATTTGAACCTTATGTTTAACGCCATTACGGCAGAAGTAGCCTAGTGGTGTGACCGTCGAACTGCCAAGTTGTGGCGGCATCTACATCGCCACATGCGAACTACGCATCAAAGACCTGACGTCACTCGAATCCTGCATCGCGAATTAAAGTTTACCGCGCGACTAGCTTATATATAACTTCCCGAAATCAACCGACAACCGACAACACACGTCAGGTCGGCAGATCCTCCCTTTTCAATAGAATATGAGTGAACTTTACACCCTGTTCCTCATACCTCTGTAAAGTCATAGGTGGGCAATGAGATGTGACGCAGAGGGTCGCGGGTTGAAGTCGCGGGACAGAAGCTAGTACTTGATAAGACAAAAACTAAGGGCATACTTAAGGGTGACAGTTGGTCAACCCCCATTGTCCGTGGCTGTACTTAATAAAAATATGCTGTACTTGCAGTGGTCCAGCCATTGCGGGATCGATATGTGACAGGTCATCATTCATCATCATTTCAGCCGAAAGACGTCCACTGTTGGACATAGGCCTCCCCCAAGTACCGCCACTTCGACCGGTTCTGTGCTTCCCGCATCCAGCGGATTCCTGCGGCTTTCACAAGGTCATCGGTCCACCTTGAGGGAGGCCTTCCCACGCTGCATCTTCCGGTACGCGGTCGCCACTCCAGAACATCCCGGCCTCAACGGCCATCTCCTCTGCCAGCAATGTGCCCTACCCATTGCCACTTAAGTTTGGCAATTCTTCGAGCTATGTCTGTTACCTTGGTTCTACTGCGGATCTCTTCATTTCTGATTCAATCACGTTGGGAAACTCCAAGCATAGCCCATAATGTGACAGGTGCGTTCGGTAAATAAGCTTGGTTGGTTCGTAAACCCGAACCGGTTTTATCTCCGTGTCAGGCTGACGCGACCAAGTTCATAAAAAGTGATTGCATGCAATCCTTTTCCTGGTCCTGTTACGTGCGGATAGACCTTTACGCGCTTCCAGGATCTGTGTCTTTATATTGAGTCTGACTGTAAAACTGAATTAAAACAGTTCGGGCTTCAGGGAAATCGCAAAATAATTGGGATCACGGAAAAAAAAAACAAGACATCGCCAAGCGGTTGGTTCTTGCCCAAAGAGTCAGCATTGCCATACAACGTGGCAATGCTGCCAGCCTTTTGGGCACTTTTCCTGTTGACAGCGATGCGGACGAATTTTTTGATATCCTTTGATTCTTTCCCCTCCCTTTTTATATACCTACTTGTACATATTATTATTACTGTTTTAAGACTATTAGATTTTAAATTATGTTAATATTATCCAATAAAATGTTGATATACTTTAGTGTAGATTTCTTTTGTACAACACAAACTACAAAACATTTGAATAATAAGAGTCCATCCAAAATCCAAAGGTTGTCTGGTCATTGTGGATCGCTAACAGCAATAAGACCGCCATTGTACAGTTAACAGCACATCAGTGCTAGTGCTAACACTCGCACTACGAAAATTTACCTTACTGCTACTACGACAAAAAGGCGCAGTCGATGTCAAATGTTTACCACCAGTAATGTGCTGTTAACTATACCCATAGATTAAGCAATATTTAAAAAGAGCTATGTTACGAATTTGGTGTATAAGTATAATTATTTCATCTATGTATCTTTAGTCCACTTTTCCTATGGACATTGTGAAGGCCATTGAGAGCTGAAGCACAACACTATGTAACAAAATGAATCAACAGCTGTGTCAGAGTTCAGTATCAACTTATTCAATTGATTACATTGTTAACTTTCTGGTATTTTAGCTACCCAACGAATTGTTTGCTGCATGCACTGACTCATCCATTTAACATACATTATCACGCTTGTGTTTACCTAAAGGGTAGTCAGAGTTGCATAGTACACCTACATTATGCCAGTAAGGTATGTTTTTAATTCCATGTAGTAGAAAGCAAGCGAATCACCACTGCTCTCAAAACAGTGAAGGATAACATCATGAGGAAATCGGCATGTCCTAGAACAAAAATTCGAAGACATGTGAAATCTACCAACCCGCACTGGGCCGACTTGGTAGATTACAGCTGTGGGAATATTATAGGCTGATTATGGATTCATCATCATCATCATTTCAGCCGAAAGACGTCCAATGCTGGACAGAGGCCTCATAGGCCTCTGGACTTGCCTTCGCAAGTTCATCGGTGCACCTTGTGGGAGGCCTTCCAACGCTACGTCTTCCGATACGCGGTCACCACTCCAGAACCTTTCGGCCCCATCGGCCATCTGTTCTGCGAGCAATGTGCACTACCCACTGCCACTTAAGTTTGGCAATTCTTCGAGCTATGTGGGTTACCTTGTTTCTCCTGCGGATCTCTTCATTTTTGATCACGTAGGGAAACTCCAAGCATAGCCCTCTCCATTGCCCTTTGGTTGACTTTTAGCCTTCTAATAAGACTAAAATATCAATGAAGCTGTATCAAAGTTGGACCAATCGCGAATTAGGTAAATTGGACCAAACGTTCCTAAAGGAGCAATACTTGTTGGAAAAAGTGTTCAGATATAAAGTTGAAGGAGCGGCCAACCCGTCATACTTTTCATACAAACGCTCGTACGTGATTATGTCGTTGGAACACATCTTTCAATGAAAATTTTGAACTAATTGGTATCATGTGCACTATATCTAGGTTTCTATGAAAGCAATAAATTAAAATTTGGAGAAACAAATTCAGTATCTCACTTGCTTGTTAGCATTAAAATTGCGCTGGATGAAACAAGAAGCTTTTCTTCAATCATGCTCGCGTTGACGATAGACGGACCGGGAAGGGCCCTCTTAATATAGATGCATGGGTTACTACTATTCTAATTAGTAACACATGAATCTATATTAAGAAGGCATCTATATTAAGAAAGCCTTCTTTTTGCCCGGCTCTTTAAGGTCGCAGCGTGATGTTAAATAGCCTATAACGTCCTCCAGGAATTGGGCCATCAAATAAAAAAATAAAAAAATCTGAATCCTTTCAGTAGTTTCAGAGATTACCTTATTTAAACAAATTTTACCTCTTCATAATATTAGTATAGATAACACTCCTGTGAAAGATCTGGTTGCTTTACAGGTAAAACTGTTGATTTGACAATCTATACTAATATTATAAAGCTGAAGAGTTTGTTTGTTTGTTTGAACGCGCTAATCTCAGGAACTACTGGTTGGAATTGAAAAATTATTTTTATGTTGGATAGTCCATTTATTCAGAAATATTATAGGCTATATAACATTACGCTACAACCAATAGGAGCGGAGCATAAATGAAAAATGTTGCAAAAACGGGAAAAAATATTCCTTTTTGAGAGCTTCTGTTGCGTGCGCTGCGTAAACGGCTTAAGTTACGCAAATATCATGTATGATGGAATTGTTCCTCTTTAAAAGTTCTAAAAAAAAGTCCGCGACAGCATATGTCTATCTTTTAAGATTGACTCACTATAACCTTTTTTTATGGTAATCAAGTTTGTTCGAAATTAATGCATTATTTGCGAAGGAGTTTTCATAAACATGGTATTAATCCTTATCCAAATAAATACGTCATTCATCACAAGTATTTAATTTTGAACAAAGTTGCCCTTACATCATTTAATTTCAATAAATATCTTAGGAGATATAACTGTTTTATAATAACTCCGCAGCAAAATAATTATCAACTCTGCGAGGTAGTCTATTCTAAAGCTGAAGAGTTAGTTTTTAGGGTTCCGTACCCAAAGGGTAAAATGGGATTACTAAAACTATGCTGTCCGTCTGTCTGTCTGTCTGTCTGTCTGTCCGTCTGTCACCAGGCTGTATCTCATGAACCGTGATAGTTAGACAGTTGCAATTTTCACAGATGATGTATTTCAGTTGCCGCTATAACAACAAATACTAAAAAACAGAAAAAATAAATATTTTAGGGGGGCTCCCATACAACGGACATGATTTTTTTGCCGTTTTTATAGATAATTCCCGCGGCTCCGCCCGCGTGGATGTAGGTTATCACGTAAAAAGTAGCCAATGTCCTTCTCCATATCCCAGGCTATATCTCTGCCAAATTTTATGACGATCGGTTCAGCGGTTTAGGCGTGAAAACGTAACATACAGACAGACAGACAGAGTTACTTTCACATTTATAATATTAGTATGGATGGTACCCTTCGTGCGCGAGTCCGACTCGCACTTGGCAGGTTTTTTTTTGTTTTTGAACGCGCTAATCTCTGGAACTGAGAGTTGGATTTGAAAAAATCTTTTTGCATTTTACAGCCTAATTCTTGAGAAAGAATTACATTTCTATTAACTAGGTTACAATTTTTTTTTATGAAAGTTTAAGCGAACACTAAATAAAAGCACGGGCAGGCAATGTGATGCGACGGGGTGGGTCGGGGGAACACGAAATTTCACGCGGACGAAGTCGCGGGCAGAAGCTAGTTCAATATAAAAAGAGAAGCAGGCTTGTCACTTCCCTTACCAACTTTAAGAGTATTTGACATTGCATCGGTGTCCTTTTGTCTTGTTTTTTATTTCAATTTGGACATCCCTTCTGATTAAAATTGCAAGTCCCTTGTGTGCTGCACAGCCACGGACAATAGGGGTTGACCAAGTTTCACCCCTAAGTATGCCCTTAGTAATAAGATTGAAAAGTGGTCCACTATGGCACGCCGACTCTGAGACTGCCCTGCGTCCGGAAGCTCCCGACTCTGCTTAGTCTTTATTAGCCAACCTAGTCTTCTTTCTGTCACATCGCTCAGCAATAAAAGTATGAACTCTATTCACATATCTTAAAGTCTATATTCAATCCTCACCGAAAACAGAAAGCGGCTTCAGAGCCCACTGTCACCATCAGGAACATCAGATAGTCCCATCCACACCACACAGCAGCGGCGACATTGCAAGTCTCAGCGATTTTAACCCTATTCATTAACCTCCATATCCATATTTCAAAATCTAATCTTACAGACATTAGAAGCGATGCAAATGCAACCTTATTAACTTAACCTAAGGTTGAAAATAAACAATATTTTGCTTAAAACAAAATATTGTTGTTATTTATATTAATTACTAGCTTCTGCCCGCGACTTCGTTCGCGTTAAATTTCTTGTTCCCCGACCCACCCCGTCGCAACACATTGCCTGCCCGTGCTTTTACTTCGTTTTCGCATAAAATTTTATTTAAAAAAAATTGTGTCCTAGTTAATAGGAATGTAATTCTTCCTCAAGAATTGAGCTGTAAAATGCAAAAAGATTTTTTCAAATCCAACTCGCAGTTCCGGAGATTAGCGCGTTCAAAAAACAAAAAACCGGCCAAGTGCGAGTCGGACTCGCGCACGAAGGGTTCCGTACCATCCATACAAATCCTTACTAATATTATAAATGTGAAAGTAACTGTCTGTCTGTCTATCTGTCTGTCTATCTGTCTGTCTGTCTGTATGTTACGTTTTCACGCCTAAACCGCTGAACCGATCGACATGAAATTTGGCAGGAATATAGCCTGGGATATAGAGAAGGACATAGGCTACTTTTTACGCGATAACCAACATCCACGCGGGCGGAGCATAAAAAACGGCAAAAAAATCATGTCCGTTGTATGTGAGCCCCCCTTAAATATTTTTTTTCTGTTTTTTTGTATTTGTTGTTATAGCGGCAACAGAAATACATCATCTGTGAAAATTTCAACTGTCTAACTATCACAGTTCATGAGATACAGCCTGGTGACAGACGGACAGACAGACAGACGGACAGACGGACAGCGGAGTTTTAGTAATAGGGTCCCATTTTACCCTTTGGGTACGGAACCCTAAAAACTAACTCTTCAGCTTTAGAATAGACTACCTCGCAGAGTTGATCATTATTTTGCTGCGGAGTTATTATAAAACAGTTATATCTCCTAAGATATTCATTGAAATTAAGTGATTTAAGGGCAAATTGTTCAAAATTAAATACTTGTGATGAATAAGGTACTTATTTGGATAAGGATTACTCGTAATACCATGTTTATGAAAACTCCTTCGCAAATAATGCATTGATTTCGAACCAATTTGATTACCATAGTTCCTGAGATTAGCGCGTTCAAACAAACTCTTCAGCTTTATAATATTAGTATAGATTATTTGTATACCGTTCATTATTTATTTTATTTTCAGGTCCCCCACAAAAGTTTTAATACAATAATAAATAGAAGAATCAATAACTTTTCGAATTAGTCAATCATTAGCGTATATGTAAAATAAATGGCTTTTGCACAGCACAACGATAGAGCTCGATGTTTTCGTGTGAATGAGTTGTACGGTGCATGGTAATGCGCGTTGTGTTTGATGCGATAAGGTTTATAATTGATTGTGTAATAAGTTACGATTTATGGATTGCGAGTGTGTGCGCGACTTCGTATCTATTGCTTTTACTGAATTGCATGTGTAGTTGTAGCGAGTGGAAGGTACAGACTGAAGACATCTGGTTTCTATACATTTTTAGCTGCCGGGCATATCTCCTTCTTTCTTATATCTATGGATGCTCACAACCACACTGTGGTAGGTACAGCACATGAGGCGCACAGCGATTTTAAACCCTATTAATTTTCTGTAAGGTCCTTATTCCATAGCCTAGTCCTTACATAGACACTGCAAGCGTGGAATAAATTATCTGCCACAACGCTCGCAGCAAATGCAACCTCATTCCCTTAAGCTAAGGTTTAAATTCAACCCTCACCTAAAAACAGCAAGCAGCTTCTCCGCCCTCACGCTGTCACCGTCATAAACATACAGATGGTCCCATCCGCACTCCGTGGCGAAACTCTCGAGGCGCACGCGCAAGGGCGGCGGCGTGGGCCCGAGGCGAGGTGGCGATAGCAGCCAGGAACATTGTGTACTGACACTGTAGTTGCCCGGACCGTCTGTTATGAAGCCCACTGAGGAGGTTAAACTGGAATAAGAAAGAAAAAAATAATTAGATAAAAATACAACATTTCTAATTTCAACTCTATTAGGGCCGATTCACACCGGGAAAGCAGCGAGAAGAACGAACGCGAAAAACACTTGCTACACTTGAAAAGCTCAAAAAGGTCGCGCCGCCCGCGGTGTTGCGAGCCCGCTCGTGGTACTGCCCGCGGTACTACTAGTCGCATCGCTGCCGGCCGCTGCCGTTTATATAATTACTAGCTTCTGCCCGCGACTTCGTCCGCGTTAAATTTCTTGTTCCCCCGACCCACCCCGTCGCAACAGATTGCCTGCCCGTGCTTTTAGTTCGTTTTCGCATAAACTTTAATTTATAAAAAAATGGTGTTCTAGTTAATAGGAATGTTATTCTTCCTCAAGAATTGGGCTGTAAAATACAAAAAGATTTTTTCAAATCCAACTCGCAGTTCCAGAGATTAGCACGTTCAAAAAACAAAAAACCGGCCAAGTGCGAGTCGAACTCGCGCACGAAGGGTTCCGTACCATCCATACAAATCCTTATCCTTACTAATATTATAAATAGCTTTTGCCCGCGGCTTCGCCCGCGTGGATGTCGGTTATCGCATAAAAAACTACCCTATGTCCTTCTCCATATCCCAGGCTATATCTCAAATTTCTAACTTAATACCTATTAATTTTAATGTGATTCACTATGTGAATAGAAACCGAAACAAATGATTTAGTAAAATAAAAGTACTTATGATCTGAACGTCTAATGAGTCTTTACCTAAAGATAACAAACACAAAATCAAAATACGAAATTTCACTCAAATTCTTAAAGCAATCAATTGTACCAAATTAGAACACGAAATAAAAATGCGACACAAATAATAATTTAAAAATAATTCACGGAAGTACCAACAATGTGAAAACAAAACGAAATCCTCCGAAATGTCGCACGATACACCGTTTGTGCTGAGAAAACACTCGAAATCTAATGAACACCATTGGTGCATAACTTTTCTCAGGGTCGGTCACGTTCGCAATTGGACGAAATATTTGACATTTATTTTGTACTTGCAACACGATCTGGCTGTAGAATCCGATTAATCGACTAATACTTGACCGGTATTAATACATTTTAGCGGGAACACCACTAAACGAACGAAAAAAAAAAGAAAACAAAATACGTCTGTACTCTGTGGTCGTGTGGCGGTGTGGCGCGATGTAAACATTCATCAAGGTTATACGTGCGTAAAGTAATGGATTCAATGAGAAAACGGTTTAATCATAGAAGAATCTTATACAGAATTACTGAGAAATAAGTGTAGATTTCGTATTGAGTGTTAGTTTATCGAAAAGTGATAAATATGTCAGTGAAAAAGTAACGAAAGTTTTGGAATGCACAAATTTTGATCATAAGGCCGCCGTGTTTAGTAATGTTTTTATGATAAATATTCTTGTATACTGTTTGAAATACACGTAAGTAGCTAGCTTATTTATCTACGAACATAATTTGGCTAATAGCTACTGATATTATAGCGTATTGTTATCGTAATCGTATTTCCAAGAGTAAAATTCGGCAAACAAATACCTACAAAAAGACAATAAAATGGATATAGTATGTTATCCTTAAGAGATAGACATATGCCATCGCGGACTTTTTTGAAGACCTTTATAAGATACACAATTCCACCATACATTATTTTGTTATATCTCTAAGGGTTTAGACAGCGTTTTCGTTGAAAGCTCCCAGACGGCTTATTTTTTTCCGACACCTCCCTCAAATATCGTTCATTTATACAAAAATGTATACAAAAACTTAACAAATTATATACTAAAACCTTCCTCGAGAACCAAGCTATCCATTGGTGAAAACAGCATGAGAATCGGTGCAGTAGTTTTTGAGTTTATCGCGAACAGACAGACAGACAGACAGACAGACGCGGCGGACGACTTTGTTTTATAATATGTAGTGATATAGATTCTTTTCTATTTTGTGAATGTGAGAATTTTGTAGGCTTAGTAGACTGTTAAAATATTGACCTTTATCCAACATTGTAATACCATGCCATTGTAATTAAATGGGATCCTTAGACAGTCAAAATTGCTTGACAAACACGCTTGACGAGGCTTGACGCAACGTCAAGCATGCTTGTCAAGCATTCATTTAATTGTAGTCGCCACAGAGTGACCCAGTCTTGAACTTCGCTAAAACAGAAACATTCCACTACCTCCCGACTTCGTCAAACCCCGGGAACATTTGCCGCCCGGGCGTGATCTGGAGTGGCCTTTAAGGAAAGCTCTCAATCGATTGCGTACCCAGGTAGGCCGCTGCAAACACAATCTGTCGAAGTGGGGGATTACTGTCTCAGCCAACACCCAGTGCGAGTGCGATCTCGCTCTTGACCGGTTTTTTGTTATAAGTACCATAATTATATACTTTCATATGCATTTAGTAAAATGCTATTATTTTGACATTGCAAACAGACACCTCAATTTTATTTATTTGTATGTATAGAAGATTGGGTATAAACTTGGTGGTTGGGTTAAAAGAGGTTCTTGCCCTTTGTTAGTAACATTAATAGGTACAGTAAGTGACCATGAATTTTAGGACAAGAGTATGTCGACCATTGAACTTAACTTTTTGAGACATCAAAATCAGATTACCTATACTATAACAATATTGAGACCCTAAATTCATTGTTATGACATGTTGTTACACAAAAAAGGTTGTCTACCTTTTTGTCCACTGTAAAAATTATGTCCGATAGTGTCGAATTTCCAGCACAATAATTGTGTCCGTGCTATGTTAATTTTATCAAAGTGAATTAATTATTAAAATCAAAACATGGCGTGAAAAGATATGATTGTTACTGCCTTTCATTTGCATAAAACAAAAGTTTAAATTAGTTTTAAATGGTGAGATTACCACTGTTTCATAAAAGGATGACATGACATGGTGTGTTACTTGATGTATTATTAAGTAAATCAAATTATTTTCCTAGTTCATTTATGTATGCTTCCTCATCATCATCATTTCAGCCGATAGACGTCCACTGCTGGACATAGGCCTCCCCCGAAAGGGGGGGAATATGCCATAATCGCCACGCTTGGCAGGCTGGTTGGCGATCGCATTACAGTGGTAAAAATACATAGAGAACGCTGCTGCCCATTTAAGAAAGTATGCTTATTGCTTGTGAAAATATCAATTTATTACCTACTTTAATGCCCTGAGAATATAATCGGTAACAAGTAAAAACTGTTGGTAAAATTAGCATAAAAATACAATATTGATTATAACTGGTATTTTCACTAGTAATTAATTGCTTATTTATGGCATAAAAGGCGAGTTTCATGGTAATCTGATGTCATAAATATTGTTCTTAAGATACCTACGATCAAAACAGTCTTCCTTGTATGATGCAAAAGGGCTTGTCAATACTTTTGCTTAATAATAACTAAGGTATTTAGTATGGCTTTTCCTATAGATAAGTAGTGCTTTATTGTAATACTTAAATTATTTGAAACTGTTATAGCTTTTTCCCATGGCCTCGTCCACAAGGAGTTTAGAAATTATCCCATGCAAACTAATGGGATAAAAAGTATTTTATTTATATATAATTCTTTATTGTAGAACATAAAAATACCTACATAACAAAAAAAAACAAACAATACAAAATATACAATAGGCGGCCTTATTTTTATCTTAGTAAAATCCAGATTGTCCGAAAGTGGTACCGCTGCCCTGGAACATAAAGGGCCAAGGGAGGAACACGGGTGGGTTTTAGTCAGTAAGAGTCTGACACTCCCTTCCGCTCCACCCAGAGCGGGAGGGGTCATTTGATGATTTCCCATCATGAAGAAAAAAAAAAAAAAAAGGTTATAAACTGTTTTAAACGAATATTGATGAAATTTGGCACACAGATACAAAATTTCATCTAAATTGGTTTCGTTTTGGCATGATTAAACAGTAAGTAAAACGAACTTTCACATTTATAATATTATATTAGAACAAAAAAAAAAATCTTCTTGTAATCAATTAAGTAATTTATAATTTTTTAAAAGTAAAAAAAAATTGACATGTGTATATTTTAATTTTATTTGAATGAGATTATTATTTTTTGTGATATGTCTGATTTTTATATTAATTTTGTGTTTTAAATTTAATTATTTTTTATTTTTTTATTTATTAAAACTTTATGCACAAGTAAAAAACTGTACAAAGGCGGACTTAATGCCTTGGGCATTTTCTACCAGTCTACCTTAGCTAGTCCCTTAGACCTTAGTCTAATTTAGGATTTATAATATATATATATTATTTAATGATTACCTTTAAAAATTATTTTCGTACTAATAGTAGTAGGATAATAATTTCCCGCTGATTTAGGTCATTATAAAATATGAATGAGAAGCAAGTGATAAGGTGTTTTTATTTATAATTTATTTTAAATTGTATTAAGGACTTGCTACCTGCGTGGTTTTTTCTAAAATAAAAGTAGCTCCTTAAAAATCTGCTATATGCCAATGAGTCTTATACTTTCTTATACTTCGTCATATACTCATACGTCTTATAAAGTACCAATGTTGCCAAGTTGCCAAAATAAAAGTAACCTACGTTCCTCCTTATAACATCAGGTATCTGCCAGTAAAATATCCGTCAAAATAGGTCCCGCTGTTTCCGAGATAAGCCGGAACAAACAGACAGACAAAGTAATTGCTTTTTGTTATAAGTATATACTTTCATTTGCATTTAATATAAAACTGTTACTTAACACTACTAACAGACACATCAATTTTATTTATTTGTTTAGATTGTCAATATTACAAATACCTAGTTGTGTTCCAGTTTGCGATCATTTCTTTGACATTTTTCTCATACCTTGACATTATACCCAAAGTCTCAAATTCAGATAATTTATGTAAACAAAGGGGATAACATATCAAAAAAATATCTTCGTAATGGTAATTCACATAAAATGGCGAAAAAAAAGGTTCCATTTTCTTTTAAGTACTGAATTTAAGAAATAATATTTAAAAAATAATCATACCGTAATTGTTTTTATAAATTTTCGGTTTAAAACAAAGTTATTAAAAAAAGGAGATTTTTTGGTATAAAATATTTTATGATACTGGTAACAATACAGGAGATCCAAACATTTTCACATTTTTTACATCTTCAACAACACTTACAATATAACTCTCATTCATAGATTCATATTGTATGTAGCATATCTAGCCACATTTTAGATGAAAATGGCAGTAAACTGTTTCGAGTGGATTTCGATTTTGGGAGGCCTACGTCTAGCACTGGACTTAAAAGGGCTGATTATGACGATCATATGCCGTGTCTCCGACATACTACACAATACATTGTTTGGCAACGGTATTTTGTTTGCATAGTTCTTATAATTAATTCACTTTAATTTTAGCGATGACTATTTACAAAAAAAGAATATGATAAAATGTTTTGCAGCACTGTCCTGTCATTTTGACAGTGACATTTCTTGACATTACTTTGTTTACATAAATTATCTGAATTAGAGACTTTGGGTATAGCAAAATCATCGAATGTTACAATGATGCCAGAACCTTAAAAAATTGAATTGAATTGATACTACAAGTTATAAAAGACAATACATCTCAACTTGACTGCTTCTTTGGTCTCGCTAGTGGTTGCAGGTGCTACTCTGTCATTGCTTCATTTTTAATGGGTTTTAACTAGTTGTGGTCATAGTAATTTTATTCTAGGTACAGTGGCCAGCACATCAATTTACACGACACTGTCAAATTTCTCCATACGATTTTAAACTTTAAGATGTTGATGATTGAATTCAATATCGAACAAGAAAATTTTACAGTTTGTGTTAACTTGATGTACTGGCCACCGGACATCGTTTTCACATTAATGATATAACTGATGTCATACAAAGTATTGTAAAACAATTAAAAAGAGTAGGTATGTATGGAGTTTCTTGCCCATTCTTCTCCATACGAAACTACCTTTTGGAAGGGGCAACTAGAAGCAATGTTTACGAAAAATTTTACATTCAAAAGTGCCATTTACATGCCTATCTGAAATAAATGTTTTGACTTTGGCTTTTACTCCTGAGCACAAGGCCCTGGGTATGATTCCCAGGTCAGGCAAAGTATTATTAGAGAATTAAGACTTGTAAAGGAACATTTCGTTGTGATTTTGTTCTCGTTGTTAACTGTAAATGTATTCATTTAGTTTCGTTGCTTATATAGTTAGTATGTATCTATCATACAGGCTGGATTTTTAAAACAGGACAATAAGGGTAGGTAACTTATCTGTTGTAGTTACAGAAAAACAAAATAAAATTTGGATCCCCATTCACAGATTTTGAAAAACCTGTACAGTCACCAAGAAAATGGACCATTTTCACAAAAAGTTTTTTTGATGCCAATCGACCCTGTTTCTTATTAGAAATAAAAAATTATATCTAACTGAGGTTTGAGTACTAGAAAAGACAGAAAAAAAAATCCCCTACATTTCGTAGGAAAATGGATTCCAACTTACTTTTTTATGACGGATAGACTGGCCACTACAAAAGCTAGAAATCGCAAAATACTTTTCCCATAACAGTTTAAACTAATGAATTATTATTATTTTTATTTTTTTTTTCAGAATTACTAATAATGCCTATCTTAGAAATTCTGTTCTCAAAGTAAATATAACGCGTTTTCATTCAAAATCTGAATTTTATTTTATTTTTGTTCATTTTCAGCCAGGTTTTAATGTAGTGGCCAGTCTATCCATAATAAAAAATTAAGTTGGTAGTTATATTTCCTACAAAATGTATGGGATTTTTTTATTACTTCTTTTTGTGACAACTGCAGTGCAGTTTTAGTTCAAAGTAGGCCACCATTATTATTTAGCCCACAGATGCTTTATATCAGACAAGCTTTGGCCTGCGGCTCCGCCTGCATGTTTATCGGTTATCATGTAAAAAAGTAGCCTATGTCCTTCGCCATACCCCAGGCTGTATCTCTGCCTAATTTCATGACGATCAGTTCAGCAGTTTAGGCATGACAACGTACCAAACAGACAAACTGAGTTACTAATATTAGTATAGATTAAACAGTTGCCTAGTCTTGTCCCAACTATGTCACGATCGGCTGCCAATTAAACCAGATGCAACTGAATACCAGTATTTTACATGGAGCAACTAACTACCTGATCTCCACAACACAGTAACTGGGTAACACAATACCCCAGTAAGTAATGCTTCCAAGACTTTCACTAGCAGATAGCTGATTTTATAAAGAGTAACTTCAGGTTACTTTTACTATAGAAGCTGCTGGCAGCAGTAAAACATAATCAATACATAAGTGTAGCCTTTTATAGGTTTCTTGTTTGTCTCCACAATAATGCACAAAACTTTTCATACCATATTTATGTAAGGTTTTAACTAAATTAGGCAAAATAAACATTAAAATCCCTCTCCGTTTACTCATCTGACAAGATATAGCAGGAATATCTGATAACCTACAAAAATGAAAAGGCTATCAGACATAACAGCTGATCTAACATTAAAGAAAAACTGTAAATAAATAAGTCAATGTCATTTTTTAATGTTCTATACTGATGAAAGTTCAAAAGATCTCAGTTTGCAGAGACTATGGCTTGTTTCCTACATTAATTCGCCCCTGAATGTCCTTTTGTGACACTAATGTAACATTTTAAAGGTAATTCTTACTTTTGTTTGACACTGAAAACAAAGTCGATAGCAAAATCTATTTCCATGTCGTAATGTCGGCTTCGACCTTCAGAACGCAGCTCGGGATGGAGGAAAGAAGCCAAAGTATATAATTGGATAATCCTCGCGGGCTTTCTCTTGCAAATTCTACTTAACAACCAGTAAGGCGCGCCTCTAAAAGAGGTCACTGAACCAAAGAGACCGAAAAGTATCACAGCCACTTTAGGGGCAGTATGGAGCCTTACTTGACTTTGCCGCCGCAGAACTGACATTCCGGACCCTGCCAACCCTCGTAACACACGCACATATCATTTTTACACACACCGTTTACACAAGTATGATCACCACACTTAGACAGAACACCATCACAGAACAATAACACTATGAGCACTGAACACAGGAATGGCGAGAACCATGAACATTTTCGTCTGTATTTAGATTTAAATAGAAATAAAAACATTTGTAGCGATTCTACCATTTTGATGTATGCATTTTCAACGAGTTTTATTAGCGCGGACGTAAAAGCGGTTTCGACGTCGTCGCGTAGTTTCGTACGGTACTAAATTTGGGGTTGTCATGCTGCTCTTATAAAAGTACCTTAATTTTAACAGGATAAACATTCAAATTAAGTTTATTGATAAAAACTAAGTTATTAATTAGTTTTTTTTTTTTTTTTTTTCATTTTGGCAAAAAATTATCGGTTATAGTAAACAAAATATAGAGAATGAACTCGTACAATTTAGTATTCGCGTATTTATACCAATGAAGGTGGGTGCGATTTACAAAACAACGGCAACGCTTTTAGGCTAGCGCAATAATTAGACTAGTAATACTTAATTTTAACTAAAATTCGCGTTACGTAAAAAGACCGCTCGCCAACCGCACAACTGTAACGCTGTATAGATCGTGTCACGTAAAAAGCGCGTTGACCAACCGCAAAACTATACGTTGTATTTGTTTAGAATTATAACGTTTTAGAAAGACTACAGTCGATACATTTATCTAAAATACATTAATATTATTATAATTTCCTTTATTTAATTTATAATGCATATCGTTTACATTTATAAATAACATTAAAATATAAAAAATTGTAGCCCATCGGCATTATGATCAGGGTCCAAGCTGCGGGTGATAAGGGCTCTAAAGAGAGGAACCTTTTTAATAATCTTAACGGTACAATAATTGCAGAATCCACATCTTATTATTATTATATCCAAGAATAATATTGTAAATTCTTAAAAAAAATAACTATAGAACGGAAGGAAAATGTTACCCGAGTTTAAGGAAAAATCTTTAATAATGGTAACACTAAATTGACATTATGTGAAGCAGGGAATTTAGTGATTATGGATGCGTTCATTGTTTTACCGCAGAATGCGTTTGAGATATAAATAGGATTATATTTATAAATAACGAATTAATGAAAAAAATTATTAAACAATCGTAGATTTCGGTAAGTTTTATATTTATTATGAAAAAATATATATTTTACAAAACTTACCTCAGTAGCGCCACCTAGTGCAAAAATATGGAAAAAAACTTTGTAGTTCTAAAAAAATCCAATAGATGTCGCCAAGCGGTAAAATTACGATTACTCTACAAAAAATTCATTACAGATGTACTATTTACAATCTTCGGTCTTAGTACTTTTTTAATTAATAATTGTGTCACTTTTTATCTTCGGTGAGTTTCTCACTGAAGAAAATAAAAACAGCCATCCATTATTTTTACTTAGCTTGCAAAGAAAAGATGAATGACAGAATACTCTTTTGTGGAGATTTTTATTTTTCAACTGCCATTTTTCTTTGTTTGTTTTCGTTAAGTGCGGCACCTAATTAGTTGAATGTAAGAGCACTTAAATTAAAATGAATGGTTTCTATAGTTAGTGTGTTAATGTGGGCGCGAAATAAACTTTTCTTTGTAGACCGTAACGGTAGTGGGTTCTTGTTTGATAGTTGTTTGTTTTGCTATGAATGAAGGTAAGTTATCAAAAGTTATAGTTAGGTATTTTCACGGTTTTTAATCGAGACTGTTAATTTGAGACCTCAAGTTAAGTCAGCAGCCGTTTATTCTGCTATCCAGGCTTATAGGCTTATTATATTTTTTATGATATTAATTTTATTTTGCTGTGATTAATATAAATTTAACTCACACACTGACTTATTATGTTTTTTTTTTTTGGAAAATCATATGCAATGTTTGTAAATAATTGAGCACCATGTACCTATCGCATTTATTAATTTTTCTGTCATTACTTCACTTTTCATTCTTTTTACCAATTGTGGTAAGTAATTTTTATTTTTATTCTAGGTACATCGTCTTCACCTATAGCTATTAATTAATGTATACAAACTATTGTTAACATTTTAAAAGAGTAAGTATGGAGTTTCTTGCCCATTCTTCTCCATACATAACTACCTTTTGGAAGGCGCAACTAGAATCAATCAACTATTCATGTAATTTTTGACGTTCAAAAGTGCATCTTCATGATTTGACTTTGACTTTGACTTTAGGAGGTAAAGAAGAATGAACGAAAAAAAAATTGTCTTTTCAAAGAAAAATAAAGAAAGAATTGGTAAATTTTATTTGGTTACAGCTCGTAAAACACAAAATACGAATTACAAAACAAAAAAATGAAAATTATGTTTAACAAAAAACTGTGTGCCTCACTCGTGTTACTGCGTCAAAAAGGTTCATTTAATTTAATTTTCAGGTTTTTACTTTTCAGATAAGTCAGAACCCAGGTAACTACCTTATCTACTTGATGAGCAGGTTACTTACCCAATACTTAAGTGTTTATACTTACTTAGATCCTATGCTGTACCTAAATGGTGGGAGCGCTAATGGTACCGGTATCAAATAAAACGCCTTTAAATTTTGTGATATACAACATTAGTTTTAGTTTATGCGAAACCCGAAACACGTGTCTAGTATTTTTATATAAAGAATTTATGTACAAAATTTCAAAACTGTATCATGAAAAATAACAAAGTTATAAGCTTGTTATGTTACCTGGTTGTCCGTTCAAAAACATGCTCACCACGCGGCGCACCCGCGCCGCCCGCACCTTGCGATCATTAATAATAATATTAATTTGGCAGTAGGTATCTAACCGTACCACGATTGTATTGTAATTAACTGGTGATAACATTTTCCATCACACTTGCAGGCTTTGGACTTTTTCGTAATGGTCAAGTACTTAGTGTCGCTCGGTGTCCAACCTTTTTTAAATATATTTGGGAAAAAATATAACATCGTGTAAAAACTATTGGAATCGATTCAGTTACTTATTCTGAACAAACTATATTCAGGTTTTGCATAAACTAAAAATAATGTTGTCTAGCGTAATTATTGGTTAAAATATTATAATATTATCACGACATTTGCTTGTCAGCCTGGGGAGCGGTCTCTCATTTTTTCTATTCTATAAAATATTTCTTTCGTAATTATTAAAGATTCCCGGAGTTTTCATGCAAACACCAATTCAGGCTAAAGCCTCTACAGTAGGTACTTACCTCCAAATAATTTAAAAAAATCGAGCTCTAAAAATAGCTTTAAAATTACAGCCCCTATGACTTCAACGTTAAAACCCGCCGAAAACCCGTTAAAAAGTAGGTAGACCCATCAGATATGGTTGACATGGATATGTGATGCTAACGCGCGGCTCGCGTGACGCTAGCACCGGGCTATGCGACGTGGGCTATTCTTAAAACGGTTTTAAATATTTAAAAAAACTTTAAACTACTGGGCGTATTTCACCGATGAAACTAAACGCGATCAGCGTGTATACCACGATAATAGTACATTACTTACCAAGAGGCTGTAAAAGAAAGAAAGCCCGAAATCGCAAGTATTTGTGACTCGAGCCGCAGTCGAGGGTTGTAAATGTGCGATAGAGGGCTTTCTTTTTTACTGCCCGTGGTGAGTTATACCTACACAATTGTACGTCTTCACCTGGCCATAACGCGAGTTACCTATCAACTTGATCTGTGGCGAAAGGTGGTATATCGATTTTCGGGGTAATTGCGTACCAACATAACTAGCAATTGCAATTTCTTTCATTTTGACAATTCGACAACGTTCATTGCGTCATTTACGTCGTCAGCGGAAGATTTTTTAAGACATACTAGCTATTTTTCTAAAATAAAAGAAACCAAAATTACTCTTTACGACATCAGCTACCTGCCAATGAAAGTTCCATCAAAATCGTCAGCCGTTTCGGAGATTAGCCGGAACAGACAGACAGACAAAAAAAAGTTTTTTTTTTTTTATTACCTACCGATAGTTACCGTATATTTATTATACTTTCATATGCATTTAAAGCTGTTATTTTTTAATTACAAACAGACACTTTAATTTTATCTATTTGTATGTTTAGATTATTATTATTACTATTAAGCAGGTATAAGTAGTAGGTACCTACATACCTACGGTTGTAAGATTAAAAATAAAGTTTCTTGGGCATGTCTATCTACGTATGCCCAGCAGTGGACGTCTTTATTTGATTATGATGATGATGCCACAAAATCCTACCTATTAATTCTTAGTTTGTGGTCTCAACTTACATAATCTAACAGTAATTGTCCTACTGCTGGGGCAAAGGCCTCTCTGTGAGCGGGAGTGGGCCATGATCGACCACGCGGGCCCAATACGGGTTGGTAGATGTCACATGTCTTCAAATTTTTGGTTCTTGGACATGCCGGTTTTCTCACGATGTTTTTCTTCACCGTTTTTAGAGCAATGGTAATGTAATGAATTACACAAAGTGAAGCGAAATCAGCAAATCATTTATTACTAAGTATTTTTATCGAGCGCTCGACATTTCCACTGTTAGAATAAACCCCACAATGAAGGGATTCCGATGTAGTTTCAGCTCTCTAAGCTAAACTAAAAGGTCACTTGATATTTTAGTTAATGAACTAAATATGCGGTGACCTTTAGTAGCAACCTAATAATAGGTATTTAGGTTTGTTGATAACGACATTTAGTTTTTTTTATGTTCGGAATAATTAATCGAGTTTCGCTGACACCTAATCTTTTTACCACAACAAGGGCTATTTTCGTAAAGATGTGCTGGTAAGATTCAAGAAGTAAGTAAAGTAAGTAGTAAGTAGGTATCTACTAAAGGTTTCTTGTCTAAAAGTTGTTTAGGTGAAGAAGTAGGAACGTTTTAGAAGTATCTACCACCGTACCAGTCATTATTACCTATACACCGTGGCATTTTAGTCGTCTTACAAAGACAGCCCACTCTTGTATCCAATGACTACTTGATTAGTAGTCATTGGATACAAGAGTGGGCTGTAAAAATTTTTTTTTTTTTGAACGTTTGAATTATATATATTTTTTTAATTTTTTTATTAATTATTTCGCATGACATAGTTTAAAACACCCTGTTACGAGTGCAGTCCGAGCCTTGTGTTACAAGGGCGCGGAATGGAGCGGCGACATCTTTGTCAGAGTTCATTCACCCTAACGCAAAAATGTGTTTCTTACTATTGCAACTTGATCTAAATCCATTCTGCGGCGCCTTTGTATCACAAAGCTCGGACTGCACTCATAACAGAGTGTTTTAAACTATGTCATGTGTCATAATTAATAAAAATAAAAAATTATAAAAAATTGAAATGGTCAAAAAAAAAATTTTTTTTTACCTGAATGACTAGTAGTCATTGGATACATGAAGTGGGCTGTCTTTGTAAGACGACTAAAATGCCACGGTGTATAATTCTGCTGCTAAGCGGTATTGCCATGCTATGATCCGGTGTTTTATCTTTATATAGATTCTACTCCCTTTGTTTAACCTTTATGACATTTCCGTAGTTCCATATAGAAAAAAAAAAAACCAGCCAAGTGGGTGTCGGACCACACACAATGAAGGGTTCCGGAGTTGAGTTGAATTTATCCAAAGAAGTTGTAAAACAGGTTAGAAGAAAAGAAAAAGAAAGAAAAAATGTTTATTTGCGGTAAACATGCCGCAAAAAAAAAAGAGAACACAAAACAAAAAATCTTTTGAAATAAGCAGTACCTTTGTGCTCTTCTAAGTTAATATATTGTCCTGTCAAGTATTTTGTGTGTACATAAATAAAAAATAAAAAAATAAATAAAAAACAAGTTCACATCCACGCAAAACGGGCATAGCACAGCATTATGCTGAGCTGGATTTGCGTGGATGTGAACTTGTTTTTTTTTTACCCATACATTCCAACTGCAAATATACGTTTATACGCACAATATTGAGAGATTTACCATGTTATATTAAGACCATAGACTTCTTTTAGGTTTTCCTGTAATCTATAAGAAAATAACTATTATCTGTAATTTTTTTTAAATTTTAGGATCAGTAGTTTCGCAGATAAGGGGAAGAATGTTCCATGTTCATCTATTTTCTTAAATACCTTTAAAAGTATTTGTTTAAAAATAAATAAAAATATATATCTGAAATCCTTACAATAAGCCATGTCATTTGATGTGTTTGATGTATTTTTTTTTCTAATTTGCTCCCAAAAAGTGACCCCATATTCAAAATTCATTTATTTAAGTTACACGTCTGTATTTGTATTACAGAAGTTCATAACTACGTGTACCACATTTCAACTTAATCGTCCCAGTAGATTCGGAGCAGATCGACTGTGACAGAGGAACGGACAGACAGACCGATACACAAGTGATCCTATAAAGGTACCGTTTTTCTTTTTGAAGTACGGAACCCTAAAAAAACAATTAAGTACACTAAAACGCGAAGGTATTAGTATTTTCAACGAAAACGGTAACATTTTGAGCTAATGCCCAGGGTACATGCGATGGACACAGGAACGTTAATATTTAGGGTTAAAAACGTATAATTGAAACCATTTGAGTGGTTTTTTTTTTAATTTTATTTCCGTTAATTATTGTGTGGTTATGGCTTTAAATTGTTTAAAGGTCGGTAAAAAAGGAAATTTTATGGGAACTTCCTTGTAGTTGGAATAAACGATTGAAGTTTTTCCAATAGGTACCTAATAAATGCTAAATTCAACTCATTCATTCAACTGAACTAAGGACGATAAGGATTATTCCATTGTAGCTTCTCAAGATGGATTACAGAGAGACATGGCAAGCAATTATATCCTACTAGCTTTTGCCCGCGGCTCCGCCCGCGTAGATGTCGGGTATCGCGTAAAAAAGTAGCCTATGTCCTTCTCCATATCCCAGGCTATATCTTTGCCAAATTTCGTGACGATCGGTTCAGCGGTTTAGGCGTGAAAACGTAACATACATACAGACAGACAGACAGACAGACGGACAGACAGACAGACAGACAGACAGACAGAGTTACTTTCACATTTATAATATTATAGTGTGGAGTATGGATTACTAGGTTGGTTAAAATGGAGGATGCTGTCCACCCTCCTTCAGCTGGGGTTTACTAAGACCTCGGCGAACATAGCGACCGTAATTTACCGTCGAATGACGTTACTGAAATGTTATTTATGAATGGCAGTTTGGTGTTTCCCTAAAGTAGAATAATTAATTAATTGGAGTAATCTGACATGTCCTAGCTTTACACTTTGTGTAATAAAATGGTCATATTTATTGTAATGTTGATCGATTAGTTTAATTGATTTTATAAAGTGTAAAATAAATGTCTATTCATCATCATCATCATCATTTCAGCCAAAAGACGTCCACTGCTGGACATAGGCCTCCCTCAAAAGGGGGGGAATTGCCATAATCACCACGCTTGTCAGGCAGGTTGGCGAACGCAATATGGTGTTAAAAATGCATGAAGAACGCTGTTGCCCATTCTCTAGTTAGTCCCCTAGTCGCCTTTTACGACACCCACGGGAAGAAATGGGGTGGTGCTGTTCTTAATAATGTCTATTATTTATGTATTGTATTATTATAAAAGTCTAGAATATAAATACCTATTCCTTATTACTTAACAAAGTGACAGCTAGCACCTGTCAGTTTCCTCCAGTGAATTAATCATTCGAATTTAAAGAACATTGACAACGTAAAGCAGACCCTGATGTCATCATTTTCATGACTGCCGTTATATGGCGGTCACCGCTATCGTAGGAAACCAAAATCAAAGTCAAAGTCAAATAATTTATTTCAAATAGGCACGTAAAAGGTGCCTATTTGAAACAAATGAACGTCAAAGCTTTACATCCCTCATTTGCCCTTTCCGATAATGTTGCGGAATAGTACATTACTTACCAAGGACTGCAAATTAATGAAAGCCCGAAATCGCAGGTATTAGTGACCCGAGCCGCAGCCGAGGGTTGTAAATATGCGATAGAGGGCTTTCTTTTTTACTGCCCGTGGTAAGTAGGTACAAAATTTTTCGTCTTTACCTGGCCATAATGCGAGTTTTACTGTACGCGTAGCGTGCTCTGCATAATCTAAAATATTAATATATTAAGTTATTAAGAAAATGTTCTAATTTAACATTTATTTTTTCCAAATGATTAAGACTACTCGGGGATGAATGACTGTATAAAAAAAAGCACGACATTTTTGTCTTTGGAAAATCTCATCAGGCACACCTCTTGTCTTGTTATAAATCTGAATACACAAAGGATAGCCACTTCGCCGATATATGTAGTTCCGTTTTCATTCTAGGAATAATTAATCTATTAGGATATCTAGTTTTTAATTTAGATTCACATTATGTTTTGCTGCCACAACTGTCTATACCTAGAATGCTTTTTTAATTTTTTTATTAAAACTAGCGCCAAAAGTGGTCACCTGCCCGTAATTTTTGTATTACTGAGGCATGCTTGCGTGCCTCGTTGGGCATTTGTAAATTGTGGTGTAGTTTTAAATTGTTGTTTGTGAGCTAAATATGCACTGTCGCGGTGAACGGGTTAGATTCATGCTGCCAGAGAAATGTCAGTTTGGCAGTTTTGTGCGCTTGTGTTTGAACACAAGCGCACAAAACTCACAAAAATCGCAAAAATCTAAATAATTCACCTTCTGAACTTGAGTTCAGAAGATGAATTATTTAGATTTTTGGGATGTAGTGTTATTCGTGGTTTAGTAATAAGTAGTAATCATAATCATCATCATTAGATGATGATGATGATGATTACTACTTATTACCAACACACACACATCGGTTAATACCTGAAATAAACGATAATGATAATTCATTATCGTTTATTTCAGGTATTAACCCATATCCATATTACAATGTATTATTGTTGGAATAACAGCTGCACGGGTTGATCAGGTTAAGCTACGCTTGCCGCGGTTGGTCCGTAGATGGGTGACTATCTTTACATACCAAGACCCCTCCGAGGCTCGGAAACCACGTTAGGCCGTTGGTCCCGGCTGTCATTTGTAGATCCTTGACAGTCGTTACGGGTCGTCAGAAGCCCAAAAGTTGGACAACCAGTCTTACCAAGGGAAATCGTATTACCCAGTTCCTGAGTTGTGGAGGTCAGATAGGTAGTCGCTCCATGTAAAATACTAGTATTCAGCTGCATCCGGGCTGTAGCTGCATAGTTGGGAAAAGGCTGGGTAGATGATAAGTGTTGGTTGTTGAATAGATTAGGATCAAATAATTTAAAGATGAAGGATGGCTTGCCTTTTTTGTGAGTGATACCTCAGCTGTAAGAAAACATAATTTATAAAATAATAAAAGTACCTAGTTTCTCTTCTACCTAAGCCGTTATTGAGTCAGAATCAGAAACCATTGCGCCGTCCTTCTAAAAACCGGACAAGTGCGTGTCGGACCACGCATAAAGGCTCCCACACACTGGTGCGATATCGCGGGCGCGACAAGGGTCGCGCTGCCTGTCGCGCCTGCGATATCACGCCAGTCTGTACGAGCCATAATAAAGGGTTCCGTAGTTGGGATGAATTATCCCAAGAACAAACTTAACATTGTAGTTGAAAAACTATTTCTCCCATAAATTTCAACTGCAAATGTATGTTTGTATGTACGTACACATAGACTTCATAAAGGTTTTCCTGTAATCTATAAGTACAGAAGATTTTTTTTTTTTAACTTCAAATTTTTTGGCTCAGTAGTTTCAGAGATAAGGGGGGAGGAATGTTAAATTTTCATCTACTTTCTTAAATAACTTTAAAACTATTTATTTATATTAAAATTATTAAAAAAAATACTTCAGACCCTCACAGTAAGCCCTGTCATTTGACGTGTCACAATAATTCATTTATTTATCTACGTAACACGTCCGTGTTTGGGTCTCAGAAATTTATGTGCAGGTACCAAATTTCAGCTTAATCGGCCCAATAGATTTGGAGCAAATTGGCTGTGGCAGATGGACAGGTGGTGAAACAGACAGACAGACACACGAGTGATCTTATAACCGTTCCGTTTTTTCAATTCGTACATTCTAATAACACTTGTGATCATTAGATAATGTTTGCAGTCATTTGAATGCCTTTGCTTATCATTATCGCCCTACAGCAGTCTACTACTGGACATAGGCCTCTCCTTTTGCACGCCATTCAGCTCGATTCTCGGCAACTCACATCCAGCTGCTACCAGCCACCCTGCAAAGATCGTCGTTCCACCTAGCCTGAGGGCATCCTACCTTACGTTTGCCGATTCGCGGTCTCCACTCAAGAACACGTCTACCCCAACGGTCATCGGTTCTACGGCTAATATGGCCGGCCCATTGCCACTTCAGTTTGCTTACTCGGTGATCTATGTCGACAGCGTTGGTTCTCTGCCGGACCGCCTCGTTCCGGATCCAATCCCACAGAGAGATTCCAAGCATAGCCTGTTGCATAGCTCGCTGAGCGACCTTGAATTTATGGACCAGCAGTACCGTGAGTGTCCACGTTCGGCTCCATAATGCCAATTTCCATTCTACAGTGGAATTTCATCACTGATACCTCCGACATCATTCGTATTGTCAAGAAAACTCATCATTTTCTCCATGTAACAGCATTAATGTCATTTAATTTCGATTGGTCTATAGAATTTTTTGACCTCATCACACAACAATTCACTAATAATGGCGGATTGGTGGTAATTTGGTGCATTTTCAGTGCGCACTCATGGGTTACTAAATGCTTTGACCCTCGCATTGTACGAATGAACTAGTACACCTAAATTGTGACCAATACAGATCATTAGGTCATTGACTTATTTTGACATAATAATTAAGGTTATTAGGGTCACTCACCCCCAGTTTCAGAAAGTGTTATCAAGTTTCTGATCAGTAAATCTTCTGTCGAGTCTTATGCTGACATTATAGTTAATGTTTTGTATTTCGTAATGTTAATTCATTTGCTGTGCCGTGTGGTGCCGGACGTAAAGAATAGCACCACTCTATTTCTTCCCGTGGGTGTCGTAAAAGGCGACTAAGGGACTTTCTACAGAATGGGCAGTAGCGTTCTCTATGCATTTTTAACACCATACTGCGATCGTCAACCCGCCTGCCAAGCGTGGCGATTATGGCAAACTCCCCCTAATTGGGGGAGGCCTATGTCCAGCAGTGGACGTCTTTCGGCTGAAGTGAATTCCTTTGCTTAATATTGTATAGAATCAAGTTCTTCTAACATAACAGGGGAGTTAGCTACTGCTGATTTTTCTTCCCAGCTAAAGCACTAGGAAGTGGTGAATGCACTAGGGCGGGCATTTTCGGGCACTAAATCATTTTGGCGTTCAAAAAGTGCTGATTCTCAGCATAGTATTAGTAAACGACTTTTGATTCTCATTTTGAATAAGTAAGTCGTTATTCTTATCATATCGCTATTTTTATCATCCAATGATGATAAAAATAGCCATTTAAATTGACGATAGATACACTAGAATTGCACAAAATTACAGCTACAAGGTCTGTGCGTCTGCTCTCCGACACACTTCCAGCTCATGTAGGCAGGGAATGCGTAGGAGACTAAACACTACAGGTAAAATAGGTATATAATTGACCCAAAGTTACATTATTTAAAGAAAATCCTAATCCTAACGAATATAATAAAAGGAATGATTCCAGGGGAAAAAAAAAAGAAAAAATGTTTAGTCCGTCAATCAGAATGATAAAAAAATATTAGACACGTATTTTTTGCTTTAACATATAATAAAAAATGACATAAATAAAACACATTTAACTTGGGGAGTGGGGGCTCGTTACGTCACAGCTAGGTATAAAATCTAGTGAGCAGTGACGTCATGCCACCCACTCCGTCCTAAATGTTAAAAGCAAATTGTTAGGTGAAAATTGCGCATTTATACAGCTTGCATCCGCCCCATCATGACCTATGCGAGTCCAGTCTTTGCCCACGCCAAACCCTATATCATCCATAAGATGCAGACCCTCCAAAATCGATTCCTCCGTAAGATCACGGGAGCCCCCTGGTTCGTTCGGAACACTAACCTCCACCTGGAGCTTAAAATCCCTACCATAGCCCAATTCATAAAACGCGCTTCTTTGATTCTGCCGCCACTCACCGCAACCCTCTGGTTGTAAAGGCCGCCAATTATACTCCCTCTACTATTAGCAGGACCCGCCGTCCACGGCATGCACTGACCGACCCAGACGACCCCATCACTCTCCTCCAGGAGAGCCATAGGTCTACTAGTACAGTTCGAAAAAGAGTACACACTACAAGATCGTCATTCCGACCTCGCCGCCGAGGCCCCGCGCGAAATCCCCGACTAACGAATAGTCCTCCCCGACCCTTGACTGTAAGTGAAGCGCCAGCACGCGCTTTAGCTGAGCAGCATTTAGTCCAAACTCCCCATAATAATAATCAAAACACTGATTTTATCCAGCCACCGACGGTCCCTTGCCACCCTCCCCCCTCCGACTCTGCCCTAAGCCGAGGTCCGTACCCCGCAGGGGGTGCCCTTAGCGAGCAGACGGAATTTAGAATTTAGCTTTTAAGTATGTCCTGGCTGGAGGCCTTAAAATCCGTTAGGAGCTTAAGGCACCACAGGATAATCCGGTTAAAGAGTCCGAGCCCCTCGTGTTACACTCTGAGTTGCCTTTAAAAAAAAAAAAAAAGTCATGCCACATTTGAACTCAATGTATCACCGTAATGTTTTGATTCCGTAAAAAAAGAAAAAATACGTATCCAATATTTTTTAATAATCTACACGAAGGACAAAAAAAATTTTTTAGTTTATTAACCCTAATGCGGAAGTAAGTTTATCTGATTTTTATTTATTTTTTTATTTATAAAGGTCTTTATTAACAGAAAGGTTTATACAAGTGAACAAAAAGATCTTATTCTAAATGTAAACTAACATAATTCGAGCAATGTTAAATAGGCTAAATCACCTCTTTTAACATACAACATGTATGATTGTTAGTGTGACTACTAATTTAAAAGATATTTTATAACTGTACTGTTATGTAGGGTTTGCAGACCCACATTTTTATGTTTAAGTTACCCAAGCCTGATTGTTACCTTTTCACGCCTAAACCACTGAACCGATCATCCAAAAATTTTGCATTTACGTTGTTCGGTGTAAAGAAACGGACATAGGGTACCTTTCATCCAGAAAAAAAGTAGGTAGGCCGTACTGTTCCCGAGGAAAACAACACTAACGTTCTTATGATAATAGATGGCGCCACGTGTCTTTTGAATCATGATTGAATTATATTATTATATAAACTTTAGTTGTGTGTCAAGTTTGTTTTTATTTTTTATTTAATCGAAGATGTCAATACTGTTACTGTCTTATGAAATTACATTGCAAAGTTGACACATTCTAATGATTGTGTTGTAATATGAGGTGTTATTTATAAAAATGATTTTGAAGGATATTGCTAATCCATTGCTTCATATGTTCACAAAGTTTGTCCTCTCAACAACGTAAATAACGCAATGAATGTTGTTGAACTGTCAAAATTAAACCCATAGCTACTGTGAGTTAAGCAATTACCTCACAGAAGTGCAAACGTTTTGCCTGTTATTGGTTTAATTGAATTATATGGTTTCAGTTTGAGTACGGAGCTTCCAATGACTAATGGTCGTAGCACATATATCAACTCGGAAAGGGATCGTCACCGTATCGCCTTTCGCCTCGCCGTCAACCTAACGTAAGCACGTAACCAAAGCTTACCAGCAGCTCCGATACGTCGACTCGGCTACAGCTAGGCGACGCCGCGCTTACGGCTCGCTGACCGCTGCTGGTTGACCTGGCTGGCACCAGATCAGTTTGAATCCGAACGCGGGAGGGGTGAGAGGGACAAGGGTGGACGAAGAGATGCAAGCGCGGCGACGGAGAGGCGTAAGCGCGGGGACGACGAGCCGTAAGCACGGACTGCTGGTTGACCACGCGCCACACCGCGGTTCGTGAGCTTGTCCCGAGGTGAATCGTTTACGTTACGATTCCGATTAGTGTGCTTTTCAGTGGGGAGTTTCATGCAAAAAATACTAAACGGCTTGAGTTGATACGGTTACGATCCGTTTCCGAGTTGATATGTGTGCTATGACCTTAACAGTGAAAAGTGGTGACAAACGAAACATTAATCCGTATTCTTTTCTCATTCACTCATTCATTATTCAATACTTAAATACCGTTTTAAAAACATGTTCGATGGCAATGTCAAATGACAATAAACGGCACTTTGGCATGTTGTGACAGGTTGACAATTATCAAACTCGTGTCACTAGTCAATGAGACAAAATAGCCTGTGGCCTTTCTCATCAGTCGACTTTATATCAATTTGCAAAAGCTAATTAACTTGTTCAATGAGTTGTAGAATTAAGAATTAATTCGAATGAGATGTTATGTATCTATAACCAGCAATGTCAAAGCAAGCGCGGGGCCCGTAGCAAATTCTATCGAGGGGCCCTTGATCTGCTATGGGTTCTCAAGTATAAAGTGGTAAAAAAAAATCAAGCCACGTTTATTTGCCATTTGGTTATAATTTTGTTGGTTTTTAATAGTACAGTAGATTACTATAGGCCCTGTTGGGCTCTGACACTTTACCACCTAGCGTAAAGGCTCGTACAGACTAGTGCGTTACCGCGGGCGCGACGCGATACTAGTAGCACAATTTCTTTGTCGCTGCCTGTCGCGCCAGTGTGTAGGAGCCTTAATACATTACGTTTTTATAGCAAATTGAACGTTATATCAAAAAGGTCTCTTATATATTTTTTCGATAAGTTTATTTTTTCAAAAGTTATTCGAGGTTAAAGTTGGACATACCTAAATTGTCAGTTTTTCTTCCATCGCGGCATAATTATTATTGTTTAAGATAAAACAAAACAACCTCCGGGTTTGGATACGCGGGGCCCCCTTTTGCGCGGGGCCCCCTTTTGCGCGGGGCCCGTAGCATTTGCTACTCTTGCTACGTAATTAATTCGGCACTGATTACCAGCATATTATTATCCCACAGCAGGGAGAGGCCTGTTTTCATACACAGAAGGTACGAGTACTGATCACCACGCTTGCTAACTAACCTGGTGACATATTACGCCTGTGCTCATGCATGGCTTAGTCACAGCATAATAATGTGGGGAAACAGTACGGATGCACCAACACTGTTTACAGTTCAAAAGAAATTTGTCCGTATCTTAGTAAGTATACATCAGATAGATAGCTGCATATCCATTTTATAAACCTGAATATTTTAACTCTGCCTTGTATATAAATGTACTTGTAATATGCAAATTCGCTCATAAACACCAAGTTTTTTATTTTACACTAAACAAGAAAGCATACAAACAAGATACACACTCCGATACCAACGGGATGTTGGTAAGTTTAGTCGTGTTTTGTATAATACATTCAACAAGTCCTCTGGTTATGCCTATAAAAATATATAATAAGTTTAGAAAAAAGAACTCAATGTATTCACGAATAAATAAATAAAAACGTTTAATAAGTAAATGTTATTATTACAGTGTAAACGAATATTTAAATGATAAATCCCTAAAACTCAAAACACAAAAATTTTACACAAAAAGACGACGCAATGCACGCATTCTACCGAAGAGATCTCCGCTTTTCGTTGCATTTTCATAAATACGTAAAATGTTATAATAGGTCGAGTCTTTATTCATGATTCTACTTTTGAATAAAGATTTTTGGTTTTTGTAGGCTCGTTGGTAACAGACAATTTTTTTTTTAAATATTAAATATTTCCCGTAGAGGTAAATACTTATGCTATTTTATCCCCGCTCTGGTACGCTACAATGACAGACTTTTTGAGTACTTACGTACCCAAGAAGCATGTAAGTAATCTAAATTCGCAGACAATCCGTGTCGAGTCATAAAACTCTGTACATCAGTCTGATTGGCAAAGCTATATTTTACGGAATATTTTCATGATTATTTTCTTAACTTGAATTTGAAGGTGGATGGAAGTTCGCCTGGAAGCTTTCGTAATAGCTGCTTTACATCACCGCTATTTACATCATCATTCTCATGGTATAGTCAGAATTTGGATCAGTGGTTACCCATTGGTATCGGAACCGACTTACGAGTAGGTCGTGAGTTCGACCCAGGCAAGTGTTTTAGTTTTCATCACCACTGATCTCAAAACGGTGAAGTAAACCGACATGTCTTCGAAGAGATGTGACATTTACCAGCAGAGGAGGCCTATATCCCAGCAGTGTCCATGTCATGATTGAAATTTGATTGAATCAGAATTTATTTGAGGTCGCCGTCGCATGTATTCTCTTTCAAACATCTATGACAGCCATCATTGATCTCAGCTATACTATCTAATCATGCCATCTTTTTTTAGACTAATTGTAAAAACCCCCTTTATAACCAAACCTGATTTTTTTAAATTTTACTAGGTGTCAGCTAAAGCTCTTAAAACCAACCCGATATCACTCCAAGTCTGTATATTCCTACCGTAGTTAATGCATCACAAATCCTAGACTTCGAAAAACAAAAAAGGCTCGAACTGACGCCGAATTGGCGGGTCGAATCGTCCGTACGCAGCTGCATTACCAAGGTCAGTGGCATTGTGCGCGAGAGTGCATTGCCCAAACAACTGCACGCCGCGAAAATGCGCACACACGTGTGCACAGTGCATGTGCACGGAATTGTGCAAGTGTGCGTGATCGCACGAACTCCCGACAAAAAGTATCCGAATTGCATGGCATAGAGTAGGTTGTGGTCAGACGTGAGAGTTCGGAGGGAAAGTTTTACGTAGTAAAACTAAGAGATTCCGGTCTCCAATTTCACTACTGGGCTCGTAAAGCATCAAGTGCCAGTGTTTTACAAAAGGAGGAGGGAGAAGGAAAGTTCAGCAAGGTACAGATATGTGTAAAAGATCAACAAACAAATTATTTTTCTTCTTATACTAACGTAACTTCTTCTTCCCCAAACAGACCTGAAGACCATGGTCTTAAAGAGCTGTGTTAGAGAATTTTGTTGCCACGATGCTGTGGCGGTATTAACAACGCCACATGCGAACTACGCATCAAAGACCTGACGTCACAAATCCTGTATCGCGCTATCAGAGTTTACCGCGTGACTAGCATGATACAACATCCCGACATCAACCGTTGGGCAGTTGCCCACCAGACACAGTACCCGTCTGGTCGGAGGGTCCTCCCTTTACTATAGAGTATGAGTGAACTTTACACCCTGTTCCTCATATCTCTAAAATGCTTTAAAACCCCAGTTATTTATTGCATCTTATTTCTATCTACGGCACTTTAAAAAGTACCGTTTTTAGGCGTTTCATACATTCGTCCGACATCATCACTGGTCTCTGCAGCAAGTACAGAATTTCTGTCTAGAACTACATCCACTAAAATAAAATCCTCCCAGAGGTTTGGACCTTCCTCAACAAATTTTACATGACTGTACCCGTTCCCGCCCATCTACTCTTTGGACCCCACACAAATAAAAAACTGCCAACCAGTCAAAGTACCCGAATTACATACAAACGCACACATACAAACCCCAAGTCAAGAGTAAGGTCAGGGCTACTCTTTTGGCGACGATTCGGCACATTTCGGCTGAATTCGGCTTCGTTCGGCGCTTGCGCAGGGTCAGGGTTGGACGGAGATTTCTTTCATTCTTTTTTTGGTAGACGGAACTCTTTGTGTTGAACTTTTTAATGTTGAGGTAGGTTTATGTAATGTTTAGGTAGTTTGTGCATGTTTGCCCATGTTTTATTTTATGTGCGTTAGAGATACATTCACGGTTTTTTTTGTGTGTTAGGATGTATGTTTGTTTTTTTTTTTGGCTGTGGGCAGGTTCTTGAGTTATGTAAGGTTTGAATCGTGATTTATTATTGGAGAGAGATTTATAGGTACCTACACAATACTGAGACTGTTGTAGAGCCACTATACATACTCACATCAAAAAAAGTTTGCGATCACTTTGAAAAATCGAAATCTTTTTTGTTAGGTACGGTAGATTATATTATGATTCGGCTCGCCTGACTTAAACCCAATAGAGCATGCGTGAGATGCTCTTAAGCGAGCTGTTTGGAACCGTCAGCCACGTCCCCAGACAGTGCCAGAGCTCAGGGAAGCCGCTATTCAAGAATGGGACAGGTTACCCCCAAAAAATGCTGGATAACTTTATTCTCAGCATGCCCAGGAGGATCACCGCATATGTTCGAGCCAGGAGAGGAGTTATATTATTTGATTAAACAGTATTTTTTTTTCTATCAAATTTCATACGGGGTATTTCTATTTAAAGAAAACACACAACAAAGAACTTTTCTTGATAAAGTTCAATTTAAAAAATTATATCAGCTTATGCTAGTGATCACAAACCTTTTTTTGATGTGTGTATGTAGGCATTAAATAATACTTTAGTAATTGAACTGGTTATGTGGTTTGTTTTATTTTTATTATTAGAAACAAAACAGGCCTAACAACCAGTTCGAGGATAAAATTTAGCTAATAAGAACAGGAGGAATAATAAATAAGCAATATTTTTCCTCGTTATAGTTATCGTCCACCTTTTTTGCTACCGAATTTTATTACCAATATTTATTGTTCAAGCTTCAAACAGTAGCAGTAAAAGAATAAAAACAGCAGGCTCTCATTCATAGTTCTAATTGGATAACTCAACAACATACAATTCAATGTTACCTGACTAAATAAACAATGACTTAAAATATACCGCAGAGTCCATTTACAAAAATAGATGTTTCATTGCCCTTAGCAAAAATAACCACCAAATTGGTGCCGCTTCGAACGGGTTCTTTTTTATTTTTTTCAAGTGGCAACTGTCGGCCATTTTGGAATTTTTACTTTTTTACAATACCAAAACCTCGGCCTTGCTTGCAAGTGGTCCGCCCGCTGGCAACGTGAAAAATGCTTGTGGATCGAAATAACGCTTTGGTAAAGAAACCCGTTATTTGCGGTCGAAATTATCTTGCAACTGTTTTTTGTTAGAGGGTTTTTGGGTTCCATAAAGTGGTAGGTGTAGTTTTGGTAAATATTGAAGGTGTAACTACGTATTAAAAAGTATGTCAAGTTGTAGATTTTGTACCTCAGTCTTTTTGCCCCAATTCTAATCAGTTAAACTTTTTTTTTAAATAAAAATAGGTGTAAAATACTTAAGTGACAAAAAATGCATATGACATTATAAATTAAATAAAAAACTTTATTTTTACTAATTACAAAAGTAGGACTGAACGCTAATGAAAAAAAAAAATATACTTCATTATACGGAATCCTGCTCAATAAAATGCCAGCCACCATCAAATATCTGTAAATGCCAATATTTTCTTTGAATACAAATTTCCGAATAAGATAATATGACATTTGGTGGACGCGAGCTGTCAAATTAGCGCGCGTTTTTGTCTTTTTGGCGGGAAACCAAAATGGCCGGCGGGCATTTTTTTGTTTTCCTACTTATTGGTAGTTATCTAGATTACATCCGTTTATTTATACAATTATAGGTTGTGGATATTTAATTTCATGTAATTTGTAAAGGATTCAATGGGGTTACCTACGGGCTGTCCAATCGTGTTCGGCTTATTACAATAATTATAAAATATGGTTTACTTGTAGGTAGACATTAAGTTTTCTATTACGTATATTCATTTGTGAATTTGTGATGGAATTGGGCAATTAAAATTTATTATTCCGCAGGGTTTAGGTCTTATATACAGTTACTTGTGCATTCATGCCATCACAGCGCTATACGTACCTATCTATCTAACTCAAAGCATTTTGAATTGTCAAGGAATCGGTCAGTTAGAAAGATAAAGCTAGTTGCCCATTCCGAAGCGTAGTAGGTTCCTATGGGGAAGAACGTGCGAGAAACTCCATGTATTTATTTATTTTATTATTTATGAACACACGGTAAACATAGATAATTATGTATGTGCTTTTGAAGTGAAAACTTCTTTAGGGGCGTTGAGCACTTTTAGGGTGAACAAAAATCATGGAACTCGCGTTATCGTCCCCGAACTCTTTTTGCGATCTTTATATAAACTGTATACCTACTCGTACCTACTGTGTATGTGTACTTTTTGGGTGAACAGAAATCATGGAACTCGCGTTATCGTCACCGAACGCTTTCAAGTTACTTGGTTTTCACTTCTATTGGCAGTCCCCAAAGACTGCCCCGCATTTTTTTTTTTTGTCTTTATTTCTTGATTAAAATCATGAGCAAAAATATATTTTTTGCAATTTTTTTATTTTTTATTCTATGAGTTTGCTCTTAACTTTAGTCTAGGTCTGGATGACAGAGACAAAGTCTACGATAGAGTGAGCTTACCCAGAAGAAGCCTGTTCACTCTCACTTTGAATAGATTACGGTTGTATGCGTTCGGAAACACAGACGCAGGCAGAGAGTTCCACTCCTTTGCTGTGCGCATTATAAAAGACGTTTGAAAACGCTTAGTGCGAGTTGGTGGAACATCAACTAGGTAGGGGTGGTAACTTGCAGTGCGTCTAGATGTCCGATGGTAGAAGGGGGCCGGTGGAATGAGGTCGTGGAGTTCACGGGGACACTCGCCGAAGTACAATCTGTAGAAGACCGACAAGCAGGCAACCTTGCGGCGATGAGCCAAGCTGTGAAGCTTGGCATCCACCAGTTTTACGTCGCCAATGAGCCTCTATAGGCTGTGTGATCAAATACCTACTGAACAATAAATAATATGTTAAGTTCCTTTCAGTCTCACCCTGGGCAGCCCTGCTACCAACCATTTTATTGTAAGTAGTAGGTAGTTAATTAATATTTTTTAGCCCAGTCACAATTTTTGTTAGTAATCTAAAATCTTTAATGGTTTGTTAATATCTCGTGATGGCTCAGTGGTTAAGGCTTCTTTTCTCATGCACGAAGTGGTTACCCACTTCGTGCATGAGAGTACCATAATGTGACTTTTCAATTCTGATTCCCATCCTTTTTTATTAATTCATTCAGTACTTTCTGAGTTTATCTTGGACATTACTGACGGCGGTGATAGAAAACATCGTCAGGAAATCTGAACTTATAGTTATTTCTAGCTTCTGCCCGCGACTTCGCCCACCTATTTCGGCCCCGGCCCACAGCGTCGCAACGCATTGCCCGCCCGCGCTATAACTTCGATTTCACTTAGCATTCTTTTTGAATTTTGTTCTTTTTGCTCGACTCCTATTGGTCGTAACGTGATTTTATATAGCCCATAGCTTTCCTCGATAAATAGGCTATCCAATACTAAAATATTTTTTCTATTCGAACCAGTAGTTCCTGAGATTAGCGGGTTCAACCAAACAAAACAAACTATAGAGGTATGAGGAACAGGGTGTTATGTTCACTCATACTCTATAAAGTACAGGGAGGATCCTCCAATCAGACGAGTGTCGTGTCTGGTGGGCAACTGCCTGACTGTTGATGTCGGGATGTTGTATATATGCTAGACGCGCGGTAAACTCTGATTGCGCGATGCAGGATTTGTGACGTCAGGTCTTTGATGCTTAGTTCGCATTTGGCGTTGTAGATGCCGCCACAACGCCACATGCGAAACTCTTCAGCTTTATAATATCATCATCATCATTTCAGCCGAAAGACGTCCACTGCTGGACATAAGCCTTCCCCAATTGGGAGGGGTTTACCATAATCGCCACGCTTGGCAGGCAAGTTGGTGATCGCAGTAGGGTGTTAAAAATGCATAGAGAACGCTGCTGCCCATTCCCTAATAAGTCCCTTAGTCGCCTTTTACGACACCCACGGGAGGAAATGGGGTAGTGCTATTATTTACGTCCGGCACCAAATGGTACAGCAGCTTTAAAAAAAAAAATATATATATAAATATTGTAGATAAGTTTGAAATTGCCAACCCGTTGAGCAAGCATGGTGATCAGTACTCGTGCTTTCGGTGTATGAGAAGAAGCCTTTGCACTGCTGTCGGACAGTATTAAGCTGGTATTATTATTTTATTATTGTTCAATTCACAGCAATCAACACTGATTTAAATAATACTTACGTAATTCCATACTTACTTTTGTCTGAGCCCTCTCACTTCTAAGACTCCTGCACCAGAACAACATCTCTGGATCCATTTTTGTTAGACAGATTGATTTTTAAATGAAATAAATATGGAGAAAAAATAAATACTTTTTTCTCAGAATTATACAGGGTGATTGGAAGATTCGTGCAAAGCTTAAAGGCAAAGATAGCACAGATAATTTAAAACCATTTAAGCCATGGTTGTCTTAGACGAAGTCAACCATATTTTTTTTAATAAGGTTTAAAAATGTATTGATAAAAACTGTAAATGTCAGTAAAAAAAAAAATCTGATGATACCGAAGCCTAAAACTTGTTTTGCTAGATTGCTTACACATTACTTTAATTAAATAAAAAAATAAAAAAAAAATCATTCGATTTGGCCATAATTATGCAGCTTAAATAAAATTTAGGGAAAATCCGAAAAAAAAAAAACTTAAAATATTAGTTTTAAAAAAATTGGTAAGACTTCGTCTAAGACAACCATGATTTAAATGGTTCTAAATTGTCTGTGCTATCTTCGCCTCAAAGCTTTACACTCATCTTCCATTCACTCTGTATATCATCATCTGCCCAGCCTTTTCCCAACTATTTTGAGGTCAGCTCCCAGTCTAACCGGATGTAGCTAAATACCAGGATTTTACATGGAGCGACTGCCTATCTGACCCCACAACCTAGTTACTGGGTAATACGATACCCCTTGGTAAGACTGGTTGTAAGACTTTCGGGCTTCTGATGACCCGTAACGACTGTCAAAGATGTCACGACTGACAGCCGGGACCAACGGCTTAACGTGCTTTCCGAGGCACGGAGGGGTTGGCACGGGGGGTCTTGGTATGTAAAGATGGTCACCCATCAACGGACTAACTGCGGCAAGCGTAGCTTAACCTGATCGATCGACTCGTGCGGCTGTTATTACTTAGCCACGAGTTCCTCTTTATTAGAATTATATATACAGACTATAAAAACAAGATATATAAATATTTTTAATACTTATAGACTTTGGGGCATGACGACAGAAGAGAGCGTCATCTCGTTTCCCGTCACGGCATAAGAGTGTCATACCGTTTGCCGTCACGGCATAGCAGTAAATACTACTGCTGTGATTTTTTTTATAATATATCCAAATATACGGACATAGCGAAACTATAAGGGTTCCTTGTTGAGTACGGAACCCTAAAAAGGCATTAAGTTTTCCATTTCTCGGAAACTACGAAATTGATGTCCAATATTATCTGATCTCTCATTGTACGGAAATCCTATACAATGCGAGATCAGCTTATACTATTTAATAATGCTTTTAGGATGCTGTTGGGACTACCATGGCGTTGTAGCGCTTCTGGAATGTTTGCGGAGGCTCGCACAGATAGTTTCCATGCCATCATGCGAAAGAAAGCGGCTTCCTTACTACAGCGACTGCATGGTAGTGACAACAGCATTCTAAAAATGATTGCTGCCAGAGCGGACTGTCCCTTTCAGGAACTATGGGTGGGCACGGTCATAGGTCAAACGAATATGTGAAAACTAACAATACTAACTTAGTTACATAAGCACTATTGTTACTAACACCAAAATACTAACAAAATTATGGTCTGAAATAAAGTTTTATTATTATTATTTTATATACGTTTATATATCTCGGGACCCTGGGGTCCCAGACCTTTGGAAGGCGTACGAGGGGCCGAAGCCAACTCGCAGAGGCCCCTTTGAAAATTTTAAATGGAATGAGGCACCAACCGATGATTATCCCTGTACACACTATGTAAGTGCACCCAAGGACAACCCCCGGTTTGTGTAGGACTATTGTAGGATATGGAAACAAAGATATTGGACTATGGGTTTGGGTGGTTAAAATGGACAGGTTACCTAAAACTATGGAAGGACTATGGCCCTTGCCTGATCAATGTTTTATTGTACACAGATAAAATGGCAGGGGGTGACTTGCACACTCATTAATGGGCCCCCGGAAACGGTCGCTAGCATATAGTGACGTAGCGACAAGGGAGCAACATGTCCTGAGGTGCTCGAGGAGTGGAGAGGTATTCCGCGGCTCTCAGAACAATCCCAGAGCCCGGAAGATGGTCAAGATCCCTACAAGCACTTACTAGAATACTTCCTTCCTCCGAGCACGTTTGCTCTTGCGAATCTCCACTCAAGCCGGCCAATAAAGGCAAGAATGAGGTGGGAGCTCAGTTGCTCGTCAATATTATTATTATTACTGGAAATGTATAGTTTGATATGTAGCCGTGTGAACAAGTATTCGAGTGTAAAATTGTTTTAAACAGGTGGCATGTCCGCAGCTGTCCTTCAAATTTACAGAAAACAGGGACTTGTCGCCTTGCCTAGGTAAGTACTTAGATTGTACTTAGATCTACTTGATATGCTAAGTCGTAGGTCGCATATAGGGCATATAATGTCTTTGTGCGTAAAATAAAACAATAAAAAATTTCAACAAATGAAAGAAATTTATTGTATACAGGTTTTAAATATCCTCGCACATTATTATACCTGCCTAACCAGCCATTTCATTATGATATTTAACGTAAGGTATAAAGATCCTATAGATAAAAGGACATTACATATGAAAAAACATTACTTTTTCACTCCAAATCATCCTATTCAAGTTACAGTATAAGTAAGAAAACAGTATTTTTACAAACATCGGCTACAATTCCACAATTTCAAATCAACTTTTTTTTTTAAGTCGCCTAGCGACGGTTTTGGACGTTTGTTTAATTTTTTTTTTATCAAAAATTCAGTCGAATCATCGTAAGCTTAGCTTCTCAATTTTTTCACCATCCTAAAAATTTGACTAGATTTAATACAATAGTGTCGTGCCAATCACATTTTATTCGCCAATTTTTACGATTTCGTTCGTTCATGATATGGGTTCTGAAATAACCTATAAACATCACTTTTCTTACTGAGGAATTGAAAGATATATAATATTTTTATAATTTATAATAAAAATAATTATGAGTCGCTTAAATTAAACTCGAAATCTAATCATCTGTTTATGATTTAAACAATAATAATAAAAACTAAAGGAACAAAATAACAAAAATAAAGAGGCGAGTAAGGTATATTGAAAAAAATATTTCATTAAAACTTGTACTCAATAATTAAATAACAATATTATAATTTGATCTTGTTAGCTCATTTCGCAGTTTATATATTATAAAAAAAACGTGAGCCATTATCGATTCTTTAGGAAATAACAGTTTTTATCTAGCTTATACATTGGTCCATTACCTAACTGATTTCATTTTAAATCACAAAAAGAATCCCAATAATAAATTTTGCAAAGAAAACATTCTAAGAAAATGTCCCCCAGCAGTGTGATGTAGTATTTTTAAGCGTTAATTCAAAATAAATACATCAAGATAGCAAATACCTGATTTGCTATCGGTTTCAATAAATTTATAACATTATAGGTATTTAATATTTCTAAAATTAAATGCTTCTTGTTGTACATAATTTTTTTTATAAAAAAAAACACGAATGTGGAACATCCGCGAACTGCGTCTAGCAAGACATTAAAAAACTTTCATTCAATATTCTATACCTTTCCACGATACTGCTAAATGTCAATAATAATAAGTCAATTATTGTAATAATAGTACAATAATCATTAATGTTTTAAAATTAACCATCTAGAAATACATACAGGATGTAAAAGGGAAAACAATTAGTGACGACAATAGGTGATTCTTACATTATAGAAACGTCGATTTTCAACTATACACAGATAAGCACAGTGTTTAAGTAGAATACTAAACTAAGTATAACATCTCCCGTATGATCGAACAAACACGGCGATACAGTGTACAGTTGGAAACCGGCACACGAAGTTAGGTACAGTCACACAAACAAACAACTTGTGTCCATAAAAATGCTTCGTAAAGTAACATCCTGTCAATGTCTTTTACGAGTAACTCGCGAATGTAACGTTCAAATTCAAAACTCGAATTCTCGAATTCGAAAGTCGAATTTAAAAATTGTGTTATTGTTTGCACTTCGATCGGATACGTGTACTAGAGTAGACGCATCGGATACGAGTAGCAATGCCGCGGTTACATAAGGTATAATTAATGTTTTAATTAAAAATGCAACTTTCCCTTCATTGTCTTTTGTTCCTGGACCAGTTGAGGACCATTGAAGACTAACCTAACCCTTACGGAGAATTTATTACATTTACGAAAAAAAAATAACAAGAAAATATTAAAGAATTGCTACGGACTACCTATAATTGAAAAGTACACTACAATATTAACTAAAATTCTTAAACTATGTGGAAAAATGATTGAACAATATACAATAAAAATGATTCACTAATAAACCAGTGACCTCTTTAGCGCATAACAAAACTGTTGTTTTCAAACTACATTATGTACCAATGAAATGTGATTCGAGATTATGATATAACTTTGCATCGCTATTTTGAAATGAGGTATTTGAACGGAGGCAGTTGTTTTTTGTAAATATTTTGTTTCTCCTTTGGTGTTCCAGTGGTTTGACAACAGCAGCTTTGATCCTGTCTTTCTCAAAAAATAATCAACGTTAAGGAAATTATTTTAACTGTTAATTAGCACGTTGCGCTATTTAGCATGCTATACGCTATTTAAGTAAGATTCCCTCGCTGACCTCGCCTTGATGATTATTTTAAGTAGCAGAGATCACTGTTAATAACATTTTTAAGTGTTAAGGCGGTGTATACCATTTGTACCGACCGGCCGGTGCCTCCAGCACTCGGCTATTTTCTACTACATATCAGTCGCAACTCTCTTTTACCGGGAATAGAACCCCAAACACTTTGCACAAAAACAATGAATGTATAACATCTCAATATAATATGACAATTAATCATAATATAAAGGTTATTTTTATAAAATAAAGCCACTTAAAAATTAACTAACGTTACAAAATAAGATTAAACAACATAATTATTTGTTCCCGATGCAAAAAAATAGTTATATTATTAATTAAAAAAATCTAATAACATTCTAAACGGAATGTTGATTATTATCTAAATTCTCTTTGCAAATTGTCCCATCCTATGTCTGTACAAACTTACACAAAATAACCTTTTTGTTTTAAGCTATCAACAAATGTCAGGCATAACACACAGATTCGTGTACGTATTTTTGAGAAAAAAAAAGTTGTTCGATTTTCTACATTCCAAATTTCGAAATGCGGTCTGGTTGGTAGGGCTGTCAACACGACGGTAAATAATCTTATATTTGTTTTCAATATACAAAAGTATTCATCACTCAGATAAATGCACATAACGTTTATAGATTAACTTTTTAAGATTAAATGCTAAAAAGACGTCGAAAATTATGCACAGAGAAACAAAAGTGAAAGACATGCTATCGACTAGTTTAAAATTTTGAATATAAAAATTTTTGTTATTTTTTTTTTTCCTTTTTGTGAGAGAGCTCGACATCTCGCCATTGGGGATATGTATTTGTTTTTGGATAATGACTTCAAATATCACTTGTATATAATAAATCGTTTTGTTTCGGTCCGAGAAGGATAATATAGTTAATATAATATTATGTCGAAATGTCGAGTACAATCTCACGTACTTCTATTTTGCACATCACTTGTGGTCTCCGAAGAAAAATGTACGACATTAAATTTTAACTTGTATATAATATAATTATGTATATTTTAATTACATACATAATACAAAGACTTCTTAATTTCCATGAGGCGCACATGTACACATATCTTACAATAAGTATCGTATGATAATTTTATATCCAAATAGTTTTTACCTAAATTTAATTCTGGGAGAGCGTATACATTTTCATCTCGTACTTCCATAATATATTTTTGATTGAACACCAAAAAATTTCACAAATTTGAAGATATCAATTTTTTTTGACGATTTTTGGGCTAATTATAATTTTAAAGTCGACAAGAATATAATAATGATTATCCACATTTTGTATAGTCGATAAAACATTTAAAACTTGGACCATGAAAAATAAGAATATTATCTTCTTAAGATACAATAATAGTACATAAAATATATAAGTTCACTAGATGTATTTAATGTACGTACGTGTATATAATGATGGGGCCCGGCGGTCCCCGCAGGTCGTCAAATCGTGATCAAACCGCACTCGTAATACCTAAATATCACATTCAGTAATATGGAAATCCACGTGTTAGCTTAGACACAGTTAAAATTACTATTTTATACAAAATAATAATTGCACATAAGTCCGAACGTAGCTCCGTGTAGGCGAAGCTCAGCCGACCGTTGAGACGCCATCCCGTCTACAACTAGTGCCCTGCCTCTGTCGCGCGAGCGATGCGACGACGCGACAGCGCGACGGCGACGCGCGACGCGACCAACAATACCACAACCGCACTACCCGCCAATAGCGCTAATAATTTCATTCAATATATTACCTATCTAATTATAAAAACACCGCACAAAATCTGCAATAGTTCACTTAAAAATCGATAACATTTACACTCATAGCTAGCTTTATAATTAATTTGTTACATTGTTTTTTTTTTTTTCATTACTTAAAAATTATTTTAAATAGTTAATTTTATAACGTTAACTTTTGGTTGTCTTTTACTTAAAAACAAGGTCAAAATTTGAGGCTCTCTGGATTTGCGTGAATTTTGGACAACCCTGGCGCCGCTTGCAACGTGCAGTGTCGTTCTGCCCTACAGAGGTTCCGTTCTAATTTGAATTTAGAAGATAAAACAAACAGATTGTGTCTGATCGTCACGTAAGCGAGGAGTTACAGAAAACAAAAGGAAGTTCATAGTAGGTACCTACTCGTATTAATTTAAAGATTAGTGATTAAGGTTTACGTTAGGTTCATTAAACGCGACTGCAAGCCACAACCGACGGCATCCGAATCTCTGTCATGGGACACTAAATACTATTATAATATTGTGATATTGCATTAGTAAAGCTGTGATATATTGAACTGGTTGTGACTTTTAGGTAACTATTGTGATATTTGGTGATTATGTGTCGATGTGGATACGTGTGTGTGAGGACTGTCCGGACTGACCGAGGAAGCGGAAACATAAAGAGGAGAGTGTACATACCGATACGAGGAAGCCGTCATCGAACGACGACGTCACCCGACACACGTCGATACGAGGAGAAGCCTGCGACTAAGTTATTGTCACTACAACAGTATACACGGATAACGCGAGTCTCGGACGACGAACCTCAGCGGGCCGTATTGCACTAGCGTGAGTCGGCGAGCGGGCGGGCGCCCGGCGGAATGTACTTTACATAATATTATCACAAAGACTGAGGAGATCGGAGCGTCGCGGCGCGCACTAGGCGCGGTCCGGCGGCGCGGCCGGCGGCGGCGGCGGCTCCTGCGGCGGCGCGGGCGGCGGCGACGCCGAGCCGGCGCGCGGCCGCAGCTTGTCGGCGCGCAGGCGCTGCACCGCCTCGCGCATCTCCGCCGCCAGCGCCTGGTCCGAGCTGTCCAGCCGCGCGCGGCGCGCCGGCGGCTCGTCGTCGGGCGCGGGCCGGCGCGCGTCGCCGCCCGGCGCGCCCCCCGCGCCCCCCCCGCCCGGCGGCGCCGCCAGCCGCTGCAGCAGCGCCGGCCGCTCCAGGCTCGACCGGATGATGCCCTCCAGGAACGAGCCGTTCGCGGGCGGCGGCGCTTCTTCGCGCAGTCGTCGCATCATGTGCGAGGCGTACAAGTCGGGAGCGGGCGGCGGCGGGAACCCGCTGCCGGGCCAGAACGGGTAGCCGGGAGGGTAGCCCGGAGCTTCCGGCCCGTTGAGTCCGTTGGAGAACGGCTTCGTCGGCGGCTTCGGCGGCGGCGGCTTTGGTGGCTGCGGTTTGTTGGCGTCCTGCGGCGGCTTGGGCTCGCGCTTCCGCGGCCGCATGAGGTGGCGCTCCTTGACCTTATACTCGAGCGTGGAGTGCGGCACGCCATAGTAAGAGCCGGCGCGGTGGACGGACATCTCCCCGCGCTGCACCGCCTTCACCGCCTCCACGAGACTGTCGCGGTCGTAATTCCGGTACTTGCCTCGTTTGGGCCGCGTGCCCTTGCCGCCGGCGGCCGGCTGGCCGTTGTTGTTAGGCATTTGCTTAGAGTTGCCGGGCGCAGGGTAGCGCTGGTTATCAGGCGGCGTCTTGATGACAGACACGTGTCGGTCAGGGCCTCGCGCATACATAAGTTCACTGGACTGGTGATGCGGCCTGTCTAGGGGTTGCTGGAACTTCTGGCTGATGCTTTTAGCGATAACGTCACTGAGAGACGTGAAGAGGTGTTGTGTTGAGGGAGGGTCGGCGAACACGGAGGGCGGGAGCAGCAGCTGTGAGTGAGGTCCCTTGTGTGAGGCTTGACCCGTTGGGTGCATCGGTGTTATTGGCGCGATGGGGGCTTGGTGTTGTCCAGCGGGGGATGGGCTTTTGTCGTCTGGCGGGGGGAATGTAGGTATTTTGAGGATGACGGAGGGGGGCGAGTCGGCGCGGTCGGCATCGCTGTCGTTGTCGGAGTCAGCGTGGTCGACGATGGTGCCAAACTTATTGAGTTTGTTGCGCAGCGTGGAGCGCGGAATGCCGTAGATGAGGGCGGCTCGGCGGGTGCCCAGCCGGCCCGACTGGATGTCACGGACGGCTGACTGGAGTTCCTCTTCAGTATACGCGCGACGCCCAGAGCTGTTGCTGGCGCTCTCTTGAACCGCTCGCTTCAATCTGCAACAAAAGTAAACTAACATGAGCAACTAATTAAATATGATAGTCAAGGGTAGAAAGAATTATCGGTAGACTGGAAGCTGTACTAAGAACAGAAGTCTAGAATGCAAAATTAAATGATTTAAAGGAGTAATCAATTAAGCTTTTCAGAGTTCATTGTTTTGCTAAAGCGCCTTCCAAAAAGAAGGTACTATATAGTTATAATCACAACCCCTGCTGTGTAAACGTAGATATACAAGTATTTAAATAGCTTTAAATTAAGCTACCCCGTCAGTTAAAATAATATTTTCATAAATACATTTTCTTCCCGAAAGAATTCAAAAGAATGTAGACGCTGTCCTGAATATGCAACGGGATAAATCAATAAACTTTGCATACTGAACGAAACCCTGAGACACAAAAGAAAAAAGAAACGTTTCATCTTTTTGTTCGTTCCTTCGAAAGTGAATTCATTCGTCAGAGCATCCTTTGCGACGTGAGGTGTGGGTATCATGACAATGTGATGACATTGTTTTGACTAACAAATGGGCTGAACTGGTCAACGGCCCACAATCGTCTAAATTCAATATTTCAAAACCGTACGTCGCCGGTTTAATCCAAGATAACGCGAAATGCGAAATATTTACTCTCGGTCTCGCCGATAACGGACCACTATGAATGCATCTTTATCATATTCCCTACGGTCACACACTAAACGAAATTCAGCTTTACTACCTTTTAATAGAGTATAAAATTTATTGGGTGCAGCTGTCGTCTTCGGTTTCATCTTGAATTGTGCTTTCTTATTTTTCGAGGAGGGTTTCAGAGAAGTTTCAGTTTTGTTGTTGGGTGGTAGGGTGTGTTTTTGCTTGGCTGTGTATCTTCGAGGATGCAAGGTCGATGCTCCAACAGACTATCGGTGCATTTTTATTTGTTTTGGCGAGTCATGCGACCCAGATCGTAGTCCCAGAGAATGAATTTATTCTGTTATCGATTTGGTATTGTGTATAATATCGGTTCGAACTGGGTTTTTATATGAATGTATCGAGAGGCAATTATGAGTTTAATAACTTTGTTGAAGACGGGAAATTAGCGGGGTCAGTGGCTTGGAGATGATTGTGTGTGTGATGTGTTCTATCGATTCTTTGTGTGGCAGCGTGTATGTCTCGTCTGTGGTTAATTACCATCAATACTGAATGAATAATTAAGAATCTTATCATTTTGTTTTGGCAATCTTGGCCAAAGTTATAGCCGGAGCCATAGTATTACATCCTCTACCAAAACCGAACCTTATTGATGAAGCCTCAAAGAACGATTTCATAGACCAGCAACTTGGAAGCTTTGTGAAAAGGCGCAGGTTAGATCCTACATACAACTCTGCTTACCCAACGTTCGGCATATCTACATTCACAGAAAAATAAGGACAAAACACTTTAAAACTACCATAACACTTCCTATATTTTTCCTCAATGCATTCGCATCACGTAAAAACAATTGCACGGAGTAAAGCTCTTCAATGCCGTATTCATTATTGGAAATGCTCTGTTACTACTCTGTAAGTACCTTTAAAGACCTCTCCCCTCCCTCCTCCCCACGTAAATGTCTCTAAGAACAAAAGTAAGTGATTTTAACAGGTGCATACACTTGTACCTTGATAAAATCTGAGCGAAAACCAGTTTTACCGGTTGTGGCCGCTAGATGGCAGTGGCTTTAGAGTAGTGAGATTGTTACAGTTTTAATAATATTATGATGTAGAATAATTTAAGATTGCAACTATCTTCGTCTGTAGATTTTAGCAGTATCTCTGTCTGTGTCTTAAAATCATCTGAGAGGCAGGCCCTGTTGAAAGATACCTAATTATTAAAAAATCTGGACTTTTCTAGTTAACCAAGAATCTGTTGTTGCCCAGATTTCTATTAAACCCTAGTCGGGTTTAGTAAACTAGAGACTTCTTGTAGATTTTTTGGACTTTAGAAAAATCTGGGAAAAACTTGAGGTGAGACCATGTGACCGCTGTATTTTAAGTTCTTAGGTAAGGAAGTAGATTGGAGGATAAGTAATAATCCAGCCAAGAATCATACTTTTGGTCTACTATAATGCACGAGAATTTACAAGGCAAAATAAATGTAATAGTTTATTTGCACATTTTATTGTAAAATCCATCCCAGAACTAAACACTCCTGCAATATGTTGGCATTACCAAAAATTGTGTAACATCTCAAATTAAATCCACTCTAATCTTATCAATCCTAACATTTTCTCAAACTATAACAACCTCAAGATAAAAACAAAGGAATCCGACAGAAAAATAAAACAATATTTTTTTACGACACATAAAAAAAACAAGGAACAAACACTTAAGAAGTTATCATAAAAGTAAAGAATTCCAATTTCATCACGCATGAATCAGCAAATAATAAGTCTTTGAGCGTAGGGCTTGCGATAAACGCTGTGCCTTTCGCAATGTTGTTCCAGCTAAAGTAGAGCATTGACATTGCTGCAGATATGGGTTCCTTGACTTTGAAACTATGCTGCAAACTGACGGCTGTCAATCTGTTGGTTTATTTTTAGCAAAATAGCCTTTTTGATGTTCCGCTTTATGATATAGGGATCGTAGTTTCGGAAATTTTTTGGATGGATTTTTTGGTGTTCCATCCCTACTTCAGGGGTAAGCAACCTTAGGAGCAAATTTTTCCAATGGCAGGTATTTTTATTCGAGGAATAATTTTGAATTTTTGACAGTTGTCAAAAACTGTCAAATGAAGGTCATTTTATTTCAAATTTACCTTATAATAAAGAACTTTCACGGTCTAGTTATTTTCAGATGGAATATGCGATGGAACTAATTTGAGAGTTTTGCAACGCTTTTGAGAGTGTAGTTTGGTTTTCAGAAAGACTAACTTCTAATGAATTCAATAGATGCTAATTAATCTTCTGGAAAACCTATAACCCTCCTATAGCATTTACAGGGAAACTGAAAGCCGCGGTGGCTCTTCTAAGGCATTAAGTACCTATTCTATGAATGAGAACTCCCACAAAACTATTATCTCCACAGCTACTCAGATAACAGCCATCTAAATAATAGAACCCGATACAAAACAATAACAACAAAACAAATTAACAATGACATATTATTTTTAATGAATATTGTCGTGATAAAATGGCGTCAAATGAACATCTGCGGACGTGATGGCGTTAGCTGTCAAAAGTTCATCGACCCGCGTCGATCGTTCAAAGTTTCGTGTTTTTATGGGTGCGTTCACGTTTCTATTGTTTGTGTTATCCAAGTAGGTTTCAATAGGAAGTAGGATTATTACGAGTCCGTTGCGAATGTTTCGATCGTGTTATGACCAATGGTGCTGTGGCGGTAGCGTGAAGAATTGTTAATGCTACACGACGCTGTAAAGTGCTGGATGGATTTTTTTAGAGTGATTTTTAGTTTCGAGTTGTGCTAGAGAATTGGAACGGTCTATTATGTGACAGGACCACCCGTGATGGTCATAACATCAAACTGTGTTCGGAAGATTCGGACAAAGACCTTGTCTGTTTTATGAGTTAAGATCCTTTCACCAACCCTCTGTGCACTAAGAAATGACCTAATTCTTTCAAATAATTTCTAACCGTCGGGCCGTGGGGTCCCAGGGGACCAAGTCTGCTATTTTTATAAATTCGTCACTCCAACACGATCCTATTGTTATTTTGCTAAAAGTTCGTAATCTGCTAAATTCATAATGGTCGATCATTGGTCGATCAATGGTCTCGTAATAGAATTGTATTACAATGGCATTTTGAACATTTATTCATGCCAGATTTCATTTATATATATTTTTACATATTATTTATTAGTGTTATAAGCAATCTGTAGTAGTAGGAAGTTGGAAGTTTAGTAGGAAGTTTCATTTGTCATTATGTACGAGATTATCAATTCTTTCAATGGAGTGTCAGTGGCTGACCATTGGAAAGTCATAATGACGCCATTATATTAGTAGATTACCAAACTTGTCAAAATCAACAATTATGAAATCAACGATAGACCATTCTAACACTATTGTAATAGCAGACCTGAGGCCCAGTGCTCATGTTTTGTTCAGTGAAATCTCCAAAAGGCTGGTTTACACTTCCTGTGACCCAAGGGCTGGCTTTTACCTTGGCCAGAGGCTATAATAAGCATTGCCATACAACGTAGCACTTGGCTCTTGGGTACATTACCATTCGACAGCGATGCGGAGATTTTTTTTATTCAGTTTATGATTTTATACATCAAACTCAAACTCAAAGCATTTATTTCAAATAAACCAATTACAGGCATTTTCAAGAGGTCGGTCAGTCAGAAAGATGAAGCTAGTTGCCCATTCCAAAGCGTAGTAGGTTCCTATGAAGAAGAACGGGCAAGAAACGCCACGGACACTCTTTTAAAACAAAATATTGTTACAAAATATGGGTTACATCATTCATGTTGAAGTTATACATGTGAGAACAATATATATATATTGTTGTTAGATGTTATCCTATTTAGTCTTATAATGTATTATAGGTACCTAATTAAATGTTATTTCACCATCTTATTCCTTAAAACAGAAATTGGCGAAACCCAATAAAACAGTAGGCCCAAACATATTTTTCCAGAAGCTTTCTACATTGAGGATATCTACATCTAGAGCCCAAAACAAATTAAAAGTAAGACGAATCCGTCTCGTCGCGTCACCATTACACCAACACCACCGTTCAAAATTACAGCAGCGCATGTGACTACCATTTCAATTTAAGAGTATATCTCTGAAAATATCTAAACTTTGATTTTAAATTTGTTAGACCAAAATGACAGCTGTGATCGAGCTTTTTTAGGGTTACGTAGCGAACAAGGAACACTTATAGTTTCGCCATGTCCGTCTGTCTGTCTGTCCGCGGCTTAGCTCAAAGACTTTTAGTACTTGAAAGCTGTAATTTGGAAGTGACTGGACTTGAAAGTGGTAAAATAAAATATTGAAAAAAAAAAAAATTGGGTTCCCCCCGCACACATAAAGTGGGGATGGTATTTTCTTTTCTCGCCTATCCCATGGTGTGGAGTATCGTTGGATATGCTGCTTAAAAATATTGCGGGTTCGTGAAAACCATTTTTCGATTCAGAGATCCGTTTGCGTAATATTAAGCTTTACAGTGCTAATTTTTGTTAGCGTCAAGTGTTCCCCCTTGCCAGTTAAATGGTTGTATTTGGATGTGTGGAAAAAATCACAGCAGTAGTATATATAACGAAGTTAAAGAGAAAACAATCACAGCTAAGTAGGCTTTACAAGTTACCGAGTAATAGTCGACCAACTTACATTTGCAGTTGAAAAACATGCTCAATATCAACATGTTTTACAACTACAATGTTAAGTTGGTTCTTGGGATAAATTCATCCCAACTACGGAACCCTTAATTGTGCGTGGTCCGACACACACTTGGCCTTTTTTTTTAATAACACGGTAAGTAATTAATATAACCGAGACAACATGACAACAGTAGGTAAAGGTCCTCCAGCAGAGAATGTTCACTGGTCCTTGGTGAGTGTCACTCTGTAATTATATGATTTACTATATAGGTTATTTTTTGTTTTTTTTTTTTCAGGAGCTCGTGGCTATGTAATAACAGCCGCACGGGTCGATCCGTCAGGTTAAGCTACGCTTGCCGAGGTTGGTCCGTGGATGGGTGACCATCTTTACATACCGAGACTCCTCCGTGCCTCGGAAAGCACGTTTAAGCCAGTCTTACCAAGGGGTATCGTGTTACCCAGTTAATGGGTTGTGGAGGTCAGATAGGCAGTCGCTTCATGTAAAATACTGGTATTCAGCTGCATCCGGTTAGACTGGAAGCCGACCCTAACATAGTTGGAAAAAGGCTAGACAGATTTTTTATTTTTACGTCGACACCAAACGTCGTTTTAGGTCTAGCAAATTAAAAATCAGAGTATAGCAAGAAACATGCAAATATAAAGAAACCTAGAAATCCATGCACCCAAAGGGGTTCTAGTATCGATTAGAACAAAACGAGGATAGCTAATCAGATCCTTATTCGCCACAAAATAAGCAAAGAGGATGTCGTTTCCGGACAGTAATCTATTTAAGCTCGCTACGTTCGTATTCCCCGATACCTTATAAAAAAAGGAAATAGATCTTTTATTTTCAGTATGTTTTATTTCGCTATTTCTTCAGAGGGTATAAAAGGATGGGCAGAAGCGTCGCTTTTAGATAATAACAACAAAATCAGACAAGCATAGTTCTTCTGCATAGGAACCTACTACGCTTTGAAATGGGCAATTAGCTCCATCTTTCTGAATTTCCGAGCCCTTGACTGTTTAAAAGTGCCTGTACCTCATCATCTTCCTGCCATTGTTCCATGTTTCTTGGGGGTCGCGTAACTTGTTTTCTTTTTCCATTCTCCCCTGTCAACCGTCATGCTATCATTCACTCCCTTCTCTTTCATATCATTCCTCACACAATCCATTCATCCCTTCTTTGGGTTTCCTCTCCCTCTCCATCCATCAACATTTATATTCATTACTCCTTCTTTCACATGCCTTTCCTCCCTCCTCATCACATACCCATACCATGCCAAACGACTTCCTCCCAACTTTTCTGTCACCGGCGCCACTTTCAAACTTCCCCTTATTTACTCATTTCTGACTTTATCAATTTTCGTCACTCCACACATCCATCTCAACATTCTCATCTCCGCTGCATGCAGTATATCTTTACGGCCCAGCAAAAAAATATAAAAGTGCCTGTACCTAATTGGTTTAATCGAAATAAATGTTTTGAGTTTGAGTTTGATTGTGAAAATGTTTTTCGAATTAGGCAGAAGCCGGATACATAAAAAATGGGACAGGAGATAATTAACTCTTCAAATGTCATAAATTGAAATTGCTGGGGACAGAGAGTTCTAATTATTTAAATCTTTGTGTTCGTAATTGATATTAATAAGTAAGACGAACAGATGTAGGTCGCGGATTCGGAGCGTTATGCGTTCAAACACATAAATATACCATTTCAGGAGTTAAAATGATCTGCCAGATCAGTTAAACGAACTTATGCTGAGTTGGAGAAAAAAGCTATAAACCAAGTGGACTAAGCAAGAGGGGTGTACATAGATTGTTTGTATAGCAAAATATTACGCCTGTACTCCCCGAGGGTTTGGACAGAGGAGTCACCCGCATAAATCCAGACTCCGGACTGTTACTGAGAATTCTAGATGGACACACCCAATCACACTTTGCATGAAGTTAAGTTTACCCCAAATAGGGAAAAAGCATAAATTGTATTATATATTATATATTATGTAATGTCAGTTATATGCGCCTAAAATGATAGAGGAGGTTTGCCTTCCATAGCCCAGTGTAAATATGTTCCAAAATAGCATATTATTGATGAAATCCATGACCAAACACAAACAATTCGTCCCTATAATGGTCAAATAAAATAAGGCTGTGTACATATAGGGGACTAAACGCACATTAGCATTAAATTAAGGCCACCGGCTAATGTGTAATCCAATTTAGCGCGTTTACCTAGATTAAAGTGATAAAAGCCTTAGCTAATCGGTCACTTTGATGGCTACAATTAGTTTTTATGTTAGAGTAGCTTTTTCAATGGTTTGGGCAAGGAATTATAGGAAATGTATGAAGAATCATCAGCAGTATCTGCCTAGCCTTTTCTCAACTATGTTAGGGTCGGTATTTTACATGGAGCGACAGCCTATCTGACCTCCAAAACCCAATTACTGGGTGACACTATGGCGGCATCTACACCGCCACATGCGAACTACGCATCAAAGACCTGACGTCACGAATTCTGCATCGCGCAATCAGAGTTTACCGCGCGACTAGCATATATATAACATCCTGACATCAACCGTCGGGCAGTTGCCCACCAGAGACCACACTCGTCTGGTCAGAGGATCCTCCCTTTACTATAGAGTATGAGTGAACTTTACACCCTGTTCCTCATACCTCTATACTGGTGCCCCGAACGTGGACAATAGCGTGACGTCATCATCACTTCCTCAAGCTTTCGAGTGGTGAGTCACACAGCCAGCCACCACCCACGGCTTCAACAGGTATCCTGACCACCTGCATGCAGCGAACGCGCATATCTGGTCATCACCCTCAGACTCATCAGCAACCTTGGCACAGTACACTGCACTTTCGGCAGGTCCCTTTGGATGCCCTTTGGTAAGACTGGTTGACAGATTTTCGGGCTTCTTACGACCCGTAACGACTGCCAAAGATCCACGAATGACAGCCGGGACTTGGCTTAACGTGTTTTCTGATGCACGGAGGAATATGTAAGGATATAGGGAGCTAATTTAGTCATCTAAGATCTTGCGGGATGTCTCATTATAGAATAGAATAGAATATTTTTATTTCAGACAATTTCGTCCATATGGTTAGTAACAATTTTATACTTAACATCTAGTGTTAGTACAGACACACAAACAAACAAACAATCAAACAAACAAAATCAAAATTCAGCGTGGAGCTGCGTCCACCTCCGCCACATCGGGGAATCCCAGCGATCTGCGAACACACTGAGAATACTGCTGTGCTGCCGCGAATCTGCGACATCAGGGATGCATCTTTGTCTAATAATGGCGGCAAAACCATCAATGTTGTTGTGCGCAAACATCCCTGATGCACTACAACGCCACGGCAGCCGCAGCAGTACTCTCAGTGCATTATTGTATTGAACACGCAGGTCGCTGTATGCTCGCTGAGAGAAGTTGACCCACAGGCTGCACGTGTAGAAGGACAGACATTATACTAAACAACTTTTCCGAAAGAATCAATTCCGTGTCATGAAAAAAGAACAACTTTACATGACGTTTTCTGCGATTAATTGATTACCTACGAAAGGAAAGTCTTGTTTTACAGTCGTGTTTACTGATCATTACTTTCATGTGTCATATCTACTAGGTCTAATCATTTATCACCCTGTTCTCGAATACATAATCATATAATGTTCCCACTGCCTGGACGCAGGCCTCCTTATTTCCAGAGGGAGTAGGCTGTACGTTGTCCATCACGCGGGCCCAGTACGGGTTGGTAAATGTGACATGTCTTCGAATTTTTGTTTCTAGGACATGCCGGATTGAAATTATTTACACAAATTAAAGCGCCTGTCTAGAGTCACAGTATTGGTGAGCATACAAGATAAAATGCTGCCTATATTGGAGTCATTCGACTGACACCATTTCTGATACTGCTGATGATTCCATTGGTGATGTGCGTCTTTTAAGGCGCTTTCCTTAGCGAACGACCTTGAGCGTTCAGAGCTTCTCTATCCCGCCGCGCCGCTCTGTAAGCCTAGCCAAGTTACAAACGTTTCGTATCGAATCTCTTTCTACAATCGTTGACGCCTCAAAGTTACGGTTGTGTACTTAGTGCGCGGTCATTTATTCCGATCATTTATATGGGATGTAGCGATCAACGCTGTAGAAAGGATCAGATTTCATTCTAACATTTTGAACGACCTGGGCCTCAAGTCTGCTATTACAATAGTGTCAGAATGGTCTCGCCATTGTGAGTATTTGACAGTGTTTGTATGGCAAATCTGTCAAAAAATCACAATGAAGAGACTATTCTGACACTATTGAAATAGCAGACTTGAGGCCCTGATAAGTTGTAAACTTGTCTACGAATTTTCTATTCGTTTGTTCTGACCACGTGACTTAACGTTGAGATGATGTCATTCCTATACATTTGATTAATTTTCTATTAGCGTTATCGATTGTAGATTGTCAACTTGGCTAAGCCTACTGTCCCGCTCCCTACGCACGCTGAATACACAAAATTTTTGGAATCATTTTTAGATTTTTAAATTATCTGTCCATTAGTCTAATCTTCAAATTAATAGAACATCATCTTTAGCAAAAGATGCATGCAATCAATAATTTTAGTATGTTTTTATAAGGATTTTAAATGTACCACCTTGTAAAAAAAATGAAACAGAAAAACAAATAAGAACGTGCAATGTGTTGATAGGACATCGAACATTTTAGATGCAGTTTATTTCTCTTTATTAATGAGTTAATAGCCTTTGAAAACACTATCGCAAGGTTTTGCTCGAGGTAGCGCCTTAACAGAAGATGTGACAGCAGGCGTGAATGGAAACCATGAGAGATTAAAACAAACAGTGTGCTTACCTGTTATCCAAATGTTTGGAGTCAGGAGGTGGTGTTCCACTTGTGCTGGAGGTAGACTTGGCGCTGAGGTCCAGCGGCTGTTCTGCGAGGTTGGGTGATGAAGACGCCGGCGCCTTCTCGCCCACCTCCGGTAGCCTGGGGAGAGGAAACACTGATTAGTACACAGAATAAAAGGTATAGAAATAAAAATACAAGAAAGTTTGAGAAAAACCTTTTAAGAAATTGATGGAGCCTATATTCTTCAATCATATAAATAAATAATATAAAATTTATTTAAAGTCCTAGAGGAACGTTGACATAATTATCAATCTTATAACTCAAAATCGAATCTTATAACTACTATTAATCTGAAAACTTTTTAGAGCTCTTGTCTTATATAAACAAGAATAATCTATTTGCTTAAAATACAGGTCAATGTTGGAGATTTATACACACAGTCTTAAAGATTTTTTCATGCCGATAAATTCCCGATATAATCCAGGCAAAGAAACAAAAAGTCCAGGCAACATTCTCAACCTAGCCCTTATCCAAGTAGGTACGTTTCCAGTAATATTCGTTTTAAAATTAGTATAAATTACCTCCACGCATAATATAACAATTCATAACACATATCGTACGGCCTCCATAACATTTTAAGGAATTTTCGGGAAAAAATCCCAAATAAAAAAAAACACTGTCAAAAAAATTAAAATAAACACTCCTATTGACACAATTACACACGATGCACTCGATAAAATTCGGTTCTCATTATAATATTCTTATTCGTGTACACGATCTTTTAATGAAAAACATGAAGGATTATTCTAAAACTTGTGGGCTTATCTTTGAGATAAGAAAAAAAGGGTGATTGTCTTGCTACTCATCGCTGTAGTTTTTTCAACTGATATCTATTGTATTTGTAGATTTTATCAGTTTTTGACCCTGTTTATGTACTGATAAGTTTAATAACATTAGTCAAATATGAAATACAAAAATGTTTACTATTCAGTAAACATTTTTGTATTTCATTTTTGACTGCCAATCATTTTTAATATGATTGACGTTTTCAAAATAATTTTACAAAATCCGAGAATTCAACATTTTATTTTCGAAGCTTTATTTGATTTCGTATTCGGACAGCCGATAGCCTCTTCATGACTGGTTGAATAACACCTTAGTTTATTTTTTTTTAAATATTGCTCGGTTTTTTCAGGATTTACGTGAGTCTAGTTTGTTGCAGAGTCGATATTACAAGCGTTTGGTATTGTTAGTCATCAAATTATCTGTGTTTCATCATTATTTCAGTCGAAATACATCCACTGCTGGACACAGGCATCCCCGAAGTACCGCCACTTCGACCGGGTATGTGCTTCCCGCATCCAGCGGATTCCTGCGGCCTTCACAAGGTCATCAGTCCACCTTGTGGGAGGCCTTCCAACGCTACGTCTTCCGGTACGCGGTCGACATTCCGGAACCTTTCAGCTCCAGCGGCTATCTGTTCTGCGCGCAATGTGCCCTGTGCATCTCCACTTAAGTTTGGCGGATTTCTTCATTTCTGATTCGATCACGAGGAAACGCCAAGCAAAGCCCTCTCCATTGCCCTTTGGGCGACTTTTAACCTTCTAATAAGGCCCATTGCGAGCGAATACGTTTTAGTGCCATAAATTAACACTGACAACACGCACTGGTCAAAGACTTTCTTCTGTGTTTATTACAATGATTAAACGAATTTGGTTTAATTGATTTGCCATTTTTTTTGTTGGGATATCGTGTTACTCCATGTAAAATACTGGTCTTCATCTGCATCCGGTAAGACTGGAAGCTGACCCCAATATATAAGGCAGATTGATTGACTTGCCATTTAGAAAAAATAATTTTTCCAATTCTTTTATCAGGAATAGCCCCGTAGTCTATAAAGTGTAATATTGCCACAGCTATTATTTTTAAACACTGACTGTGTACAAGTGAAATTCATTTGACTGTCTGTCATTTATTCAGCTGTGGACCAATGTATGCAAAACGCAAGCTTTTGTATATTCATTTACATAATTTTAATGAAAAAGTGTGTCACAATGCATATTTTTTTATGTATATTTCACGCTGCATTTTAGGTTATTGACTGGTAAAGTAGAATAACATACACTGACCTACCTCTATATTATTATCCTTAAGTAAGAGCCTACTTGTCTTTAATTTTTAGTTTTCTGTACCATACTGGATTTTGGTGGAAAAAAAAATACCATGAAGAAACTTGAATTGAATTGAATTCTTCACTGACTGTTGTGCAGTGACTATGGAATAATTACAAGCTGTTATTATCATTTTTAAATACCCCTTTATAAATAACTCCCCGCTCCTGCTTCGCACCACACACAACATGTCAAAACATTCAGATTTTTGTAAGATATCTTTAAATATTCATGTACTTATTACAAACATAAACATTCTGGAATAAATGCTCTAAATGATGTTGAAAACTGCATCAAAATCAATTGAAAAGTGAGTTTGTTTATCCCTAACTCAATGCATTTATTTAAGTTAAACCATTTACAGATTTTTGAATTGTCAAGGAGTCGGTCAGTCAGAAATATGAAGCTAGTTGCCCATTCCAAAGCGTAGTAGGTAGTGTACATGGAGAAGAACGGGTAAAAAACTCCATGGACACTCTTAAAAAAAATTATATTGTTACAAAAATATTAGTTACTTTTAATGTTGAATTTATAACTATACATTAGAACGATGTATAAAAGAAAATAATAGACGTACACGGTAAAAGCGTCCAGAGTAGGAACAGCAAATATGATGATATTGATATTATATAATTATATTTTGAGATCAATGCCTAAACATGAGTAGATACTGATACTTTTGACATTTACGCAAACACTCGAATAGATAAAGGTTTCAAAGTCATGTCAATGTTAATTAATGTTGCTAAATCATTATCAGCCTCTGAATATAAACTACTGAACTTAGGCTTCCTAATAAACTGGCTATAAAGATCGATATTGAGACATTGACATGCCTAATCATCACGTTTATGATCACATTTTCTCTTAAATAGACTAATTACTACATACAAAGTACCCCCGCCGCGTCTGTCAATCTGAACGCGATAAACTCAAAAACTACCGAACAAAGTCAAAGTCAAAGTCAGATTATTTATTTCAAATAGGCACATGTTGATTTCTAGTTTGAAATTCGAATAACAATTGTATCTTTGTTTGATTTTACATATAATTTGTAAAATTCAATGCAGTTATAGTCATAGTTGAAAATGGTCATTAATTCAATGTTTATGAAATCCGGGGTGCATTTGTTACGCACATTAGTCAAAGTCAAAGTCAAATAATTTATTTCAAATAGGCACATAAAAGGCACTTTTGACGTCAAAATTTACAAAATAATTAATTGATTCTATTTGCCCCTTCCAAATGGTAGTTACGTATGGAGAAGAATGGACAAGAAACTCCATACTTACTCTTTTAAAATGTTGAGATTATTTTGTATACATTATTTATTAATTATATGTGAAGACGAATCACGAACGAATTTTCATACGGCTTTCACCAATGGACGGAATGAATAATGAGGAAGGTTTAGGTGTTATAATTCATTACGGTTTTGATTAAATTGGCTAAAATATGACGACGTAAAATACTCCAGGATGAACATCAGTTACAACTTCATCTAACACACTAAACACGACTACATCTACGAATGACAGCCGGGATCAACAGCTTAACGTGCTTTCCGAGGCACGGAGGGATCTGGTATGTAAAGATGGTCACCCATCCACGGACCAACCGCGGCAAGCGTGGCTTAACGTGATTGATTAGCCACAAGCCCCTCAAGGTCGGAGGGTGGTCATAATATTTTTAATTTGAAACTAAGTAGTCATGTAGCTTCACTGTCCCATGTTTTAAGTTCATACACGAAACAGCTTCATATCTAAGGAACACGATTAATGATCAATTCTCGTGATCTGCAATAACATTAGGAGTTCAAAATCGTGATGTTACATCATATCTAGAATCTTTTAATGTGGCCTTGAACGAACCTATCTAGTATCTAGTGCATCTAAATGAAAATAATTTTTTTTGTAATTTTTGCAAGCCTCAGTTATCGATGATAGCGACTATATCAAAGTTGAGAACTATTGTAATTAAAATAAAAAAAACTCGTTATTACAATTTTTTTATTTTTTATTAGGTAGCCTATAGTGCCCCACTGCTGGGCAAAGGCCTCCCCCAAATCCTTCCAAGAACTCTTTCATGTGTCAAAACATGTTCTCATATACTGTTTTACAACCATTTAGCTGGCAGGGGAAGGGACACATTTAACTCTAATAAAAAATTAGCACTTCAATGCTTAAAATTACGCAAACGGATCCCTGAATCGAAAAATGGTTTTCACAACCCCGCATATTTTTGAACGGCCTATCCAACGATACCCCACACCATGGTAAAGACGAGAAAAAAAGGTATATTTCAAGATTTTATTTTACCGCTTTGTCGGCGTGATTAATATGTATACCCATACCAAATTACAGCTCTATAAATTATTATTTAACAATTTATGTACACACACATAAACAGACAAGAAGAAAGGAAGAGAAAAATACGTACAAAGGTGATGCTTATTTCTAATGAAATCTCTTCCAGCATACCTGCGATAGGACAGGAGGCTGAGAGCTTTCTAGTTCTCTGATCTACGCCGCGGACAGACAGACAGACGGACATGGCGAAACTATATGGGTTCTTTGTTGACTACGGATGACTACGGAACCCTAAAAAAGCTCTTATTCATGTTTATAAGCCCTGCAAAGTTTTATTGGGTTTTCTATCTGGAATTTGTCAGTAGCAGCCGAGTCTGGATTCGTGGCCGATTCATGGCAATTGGGCTCCATATTACATGGGACTTAAACATAATGATTGATTAACATCTGACAATAATGTTGGAGCTGCTGAAGAGTGTAAGACTATCTTTGCATTGTATAAACTCAATCTCCTTTGTATTATATAATTGCATAGCACAGGTGTGAGTCCTATGTACTATAGAGCTACCATTGACCGGGTAATATGTCTTTCATTGGCTTGAATGTGCCCTGGCGGCTGCGAGTATGTCATGCTCACTTAGATGTCTCGCTGATGGTGGCGTTTGTGTTGGATCATTTAGCTCTCTTCAAAATGGTTGAGCTGAATGGTGTTAATCCATGCGTCATGTTCGTGAACGGGCGCCGTCAGTTGGGACTACTCTATTTGTTCTGGGTATGGTAGGGTACAATGAGCTGAGGGTGCGACGGGCGTTTACACTTGTCGCCTACTTAGTCAAGTTACTCCGGGGCATTGAACATAATCCGGGGGTGCTGCAGCGCTTGAGTCTTTGCGTACCGGACCGCTGTGTGGAGGCGGCGCCGCCCGCTACTGCTGGCCGTGCCAGCAGCCAGGACCAATTTACTCGTCAAAAACCGCTAACCCAAGCAATTCGGGCCATTAACGATCTTCACATCAAAGTTGATCTATAATATTTACGGGTAATTTGAGTGAATTCGCAAGGTTATTGTTATTTATTTTATGCTAGACTGAATGTAGGTTGTTGTAGTTTGTTATTATATTTATTATTGTATCGTCTTAATGATATAGTGTTTTAAAATAGTAATAGTATTCTAGTAGTTTTGGTAGTATAATTATAAGAGACCGCACTATCGCATTAGACGATGAACCTGTAATGATATAGTTATAAGGGAAAGATACATTAAAAAAAATAAAAAATAAACTGGCGAATGTGGACGTAAGTACTATACGTACACCTCGTCCTCTGCTCAACCCTTCGGGGAAACAAGGCGTTATGTTATGTTCTAATAGCATAGAAACAATATTCGAAAAACATGTGTGGGAGTCGTAATCATAAATACACGATATTTGTATAGTTTTTCAGTAATATTTGCTTATCCTTTCGACCTTACAGCCATTTGGCGACCTTTAGCGTCCTATTTATTAAATTCAATTGTGTGTTTGTTTTAACAAAGTAAAACAGAATTGCTATGAATCAACCTTTTGTTGTTTTTCAGATAGCTATCATTGTTAGCGCTATTTATCAAATTATTTCTATTTTTCAGTTGTTAAAAAGCATACAGTCATATTTTATCATCCTGCGTAGTTATTAAAATGCCGTTTAATTTTTTCTATAAAATACGGCAGAATAACAAATTATAGGTACCTAAACACATTTTTACTACGTAGGTAGTAAAAATCTTCGTTCCACCAACAATCGTCTTCTACGATGTCCGTCTCACCGCTCTGGTTTTATTCACTCCTGTTTCTTTGTCCAAGCGGTCTTTCTTTGGAATGCGCTCTTTCTGCATATCCGGATGGCAACCAGTCGGTTATCATTTAAAGTGAAGGCACGTGAACATATTCGTAAGAAGTTGGCTGAATCAACCCAGCGCTGATTCGTTTTCTCCCCTACCAATCGTTATTTCACCTGACACTGTTTATTTTGCTTATATTTATGTATGTATGTATCTATCTATGTATTAGTTTATTTTAATTTTTCCTTTTTCGAGTTACCTATCCCTTATGCTGCACCTGCCATGTTTTGTCTCTGCATCACCCTAAGGTTGACTGGTAGAAAATGCCTCCGGCATTAAGTCCGCCTTTGTACAGTATTTTTTTACTCGTGCATAAAGTTTTAATAAATAAATAAACACAGAGTTCATTTTGAAAGTATTTTTGGGAAAAGTAGGTATTTATACATGTCTACTCGTATTTCTAAATCAAGACGGCATTGCTGTATTCGAGTATCAAGAGTAAGTATGAATGTCTTAGACTATGTGTCTCAAGCTCTGAAACGCATCATCAACCCCTTAAATATTACAATAAGGATTGTATAACATAGAACATCATAGAGCTCTTTAAGTCCTGAGTTGAGCTACACGATTACTGACAAATGCTTGCACCGACTGGACATGGACAAGTCCATTCAAAATTGTGTGGTTCTTTCCTCAAAAGACCACTTCAGATACGGATATACACGGTCCTCACATGATTTAACCAAGATTATGTCTGGACTTTAAAAGAGACTTTGACCCCTGAGTTTGTTTCGCCATTTCTTCTCAGGGGTAGTCAAATAGGAAATATCGACTCTGTCTAGCTTATTTTTTAATATGACGTGTAAATGTTTAAATATAATGTGAATAAACAATTTCAATTCATTTCATTTCATTTCTTTCAGCCAACCTATATAATTTAACCAACATTCACAGCTAAAAGAGTGTGTTCCACTTTCGGCCTAGGCCAACACCATAAAACTTAACACTATCACATTAATCTTACTTTTATGGTTGTCATACCAACCGAGTACCTTAACCCTTTATTACATCAGAGTAATTGCAACTGTCATGGCCGCCTAATTTCAAATGATTATATCTCCGGGTGTTATTTAGAGTGCATTCACACTACACTTTTTTTTTTTAACAATCTGGCATTTAATTTAAATAGTTTTTTTTTTTAATCTTTATATATATTATTTCCTATTTTGTGAATGTGAAAACGTTGAAGGCCTAGTAGACTGTAGATTTGTTATTTGAAAATATTGTAAAAAACAATTATTTTTAAACGAGTAACCGTGGAGTTTCTTGCCGGTTCTTCTCCATAGGAAACGTCCAATTGGAACCGTGCACCTAGCTTCTGACGTTTCATAAGTGCCCATGTAGGTTTATGTGAACTATATATTTTTTTGTGTTTTCTGAAACTTAAATGCGATGCATTCTCCAAGATATTTGAAACACACGCATTAGCTTATTAGCTGCTAGTGTGTCTTAAATATCATAATATATTAATATAATTAAAAATCTTCTTAAACTTTAAAGATGCTCAAAAATTCTGTCTTTACAAACGATGTATCTAAACAAACGTTTATAATTGAAGTTAAAGGAGTTCTTATTGGCATCAAACTAGGTGCGCGCTTGAAAACTTACCATTTAATTATAATAAATAGTAATTAGAACAGCATTCGCATTTATTAAGTTAAACCGAGTGTTTGTAGCTTATTTATTTTAAACTCAAACTCAAAGCATTTCTTTCAATTAAACCATTTACAGACACTTTTGAATTGTCAAAGAGTCGGTCAGTTAGAAATATGAAGTTAGGTGCCCATTCGGAAGCGTAGTAGGTATATTTACCTATGGAGAAGAACGGGCAAGAAACTCCATGGACACTTTTTTTAATTCAAATTATATTGGTACAAAATATTAGTTAAGTCCATCGTTAATGTTGAATTTAAAATTATATGTGAGAACGATGTAAAAAGAAAAGCGCGTAAACAAGCGTTTTATCAACATAAATACAAACAATTTACTTTATAAAACCATTGCCGATGCCCGATGACCGATTGCGATGGCCGTTTTGCGTGGATGTGACGCATATTTTCCCCTACCTTGTTCTTTTTTTGTGTTCCTGTTCTTTCTTTGCGTCATGTTTATCGCAAATAAAGGTATTTTCTTTATTTCGGGACGCAAACGCGCGTTTCATGCGTCTTCTGCCTGCACAAAACCAAGGGTGCAAGATTGCCTGGAAGAGATCGCAGTATGCGATAAGGCTGCCCATTGTATAGTTTTGTAGATTTATTCCGTTCTAATACCAAAAACGAATACCACCAATGTATTGTTTTTCAACAAATTTGATGACATAAATATCAGTGGTATTAGTTTTTGGTAGGTATTAGAACGGAAAAAATCGTTTTGTAGTGTATAAATATTTTTTCTTTCTTTTTAATGTGTAAATAAAAAATAAATAAAACCGCGTAGTGTGCTCAAACCCTTATAGCTCAGACCATAATAAACCTTAAGTACGAAACAGTATGCGTCATGCTAACCATTAATTTTATAATTATCTGACAATGACAGGAATACCTTGAACTCTGCTGAACCACTTTTGAAAAGGTCGTGTACAAGAATGGTTTATGTAAATGTTTTGTGACCCAAAATAGGTCGCTTTCGGTTGAAGTTATGAGTGTTTTTTTATGAATAAATTGTTTGGAACTCTGTCAAATATAAGAAAAGAATTTCCGGGTACTGTTATTTAACCTACCTATTCGGTAGTCTTTAAAGTATTGACACTCATGCTCATTATTAGCATTCTATATTCTATAGAAGACAAGGAAGTTTGGCATTAATTCCTACTGCACATGTGGCTTCCCTGGTACCTCATAAACGACATAACTATCTAAATGTCTATTAACTGCTCCCAAATAAGGATGTTTATTTAGATTTTTTTTACATACTTCCTTGACATAATCTTATCATTATTTGACATTATTTACCTACAAATCGAATTCCAATTCTTTATTAAGTAGTGGCTTTTGTGGACATTATATTTATTCAGATTTATTACTGTAGTTGTAATTGCAATCATGTCATTTGGTTTAAATAGGTTTTCATTTTAATATAATTATATATATATCTCTCTTTTTTATAGATTATTTTCTATTTTGTATGTGAGAACGTTGTAGTCTTAGTAGAGTGTAGATTTGTTGGCACTTTTCTATTTTGTTAAGTACCTGGTAATTGTTGAAAGGCCTACATTGTCCTCCCATACTTATTAACAATGTTATTTGATAATATTGTAAAGCCAATTATTTTTAAAAGAGTAACCGTGGAGTTTCTTGCCGGCTCTTCTCCATAGGAAACTGACTAATTGGAACCGTGGACCTAGCTTCTGACGTTTCATAAGTGCCCAGGTAGGTTTATGTGAAATAAAATATTTTGATTTTGATTTTTATAAATATTATAAAATAGCTGTTGCTTGCGGCTTCATCCGCTTGGCTTTTTCTTAAATAAAAATATGAGTAAGAGATCAGTGGTGATAAACAATTTACATAAAGTAAAGTCAAAGTCAAACTTTGACTTTGACAAAGTAAAGCGCCTTGCGCCCTGGGCCACCACTGCTCTCCACTGGGCCAGCACTGCTTTTATTTATTTTTATTTCCGTTTACAAAACTGACGTAGATATCTCCATGACAATACCCAGACCTCTACTGAAAACTACCCCCATTCTGTGTCACAGAAACTGAATCAATTCCTATTCGAGTCAGTGTCTATTGTGTGTAGAGGAACACAATGTCTTCGCGCTGAATTTCCATCGGTAGCAAGTTGCGGCGTTTTAACGTCTCGATGTAATGAACGGCGACATTGTCGAACTGAACAGGTGATGGCCGGGGGCTTGAGGAACGAGAATCTTGCGATATGGAAACGATATTAATACTTATCGAATTTTGCATTTAAGCAATTTTGGTGGAAAGGCCTACACTGTCCTCCCATATCTATTAACACTGTTATTTGAAAATATTGTAAAAATAATTATTTTTAAAACTATTACCGTGGATTTTCTTGCCGGCTCTTCTCCGTTGGAATAGACCAATTGAAACCGTGCACCTAGCTTCTGACGTTTCGTAAGTGCCCATGTAGGTTTAAGTGAAATAAAATATTTTGTTCTTTTTTTTATGCCAAATTGAAAAGTGAAAAAGGGAAGACAAAACATTACCCGAAATTCGACTTCGCCGCAGTCGAGTAGTAGAACAAGGGAATTTACGAAAAGAAGATTTAGAAGAAGAGAGAGTCAAGTAGGTCAAAATTTTGAGATGTATGAGTCAACATCAAAGAAGAAAGAGTAAAAAAGTAAGACCAATTTTGGGCTTAACACACTTGAATAACAAATTTAAAAAAAAAAACAACGTGTGCCAGAACAGATTTTCTATCCTATAACGACTGTGATTGTCTGTAACTAATGTTATTGGCCAATTGTCGTTTTATGTAAACTAATATTATAAAGAGAGAGAGCGAATGTTGTGAGTTTGTGTATATGTGGAGAGTAAATCTAATAATAATAATCTCCGGAACCACAGCTCCTATTTGAAAAACTATTTCACCATTTGAAAGGAACATTATTCCAGATGAACATAGGCTATTATAAGTTATGAACATAGGCTATTATCCTTACTAATATTATAAATGTGAAAGTAACTCTGTCTGTATGTTACGTTTTCACGCCTAAACCGCTGAACCGATCGTCATGAAATTTGGCAGAGATATAGCCTGGAATATGGAGAAGGACATAGGCTACTTTTTTACGCGATAACCGATATCCACGCGGGCGGAGCCGCGGGCAAAAGCTAGTAAGGTAATATAACTAATTCTGGAATTCATGCATGCCTAGTACTTTTTGTGTTATTGCTAACAGAACAGAAACAGAATACCGTCTTCAAATTGTAAATTGCACCCGTGCGAAGCCGAGGCGGGTCGCTAGTATATAAATAAAATAACAGTAACTTGCTGGTATTCTTGGTTTTTCGGCATTTTACACCAAGTCCTCGTGAAAAGGACGGCACGGTTGGCGCAGTGGTTAAGCGATTGACTGCTGCGCTGCGTGTCGCCGGTTCGATTCCCGCACGGAACAAATATTTGTATGATCTACAAGTAGTTGTTCCAGGTCTGGCTGTTTGTGTATGTGAGTTTAAATGTTTGTAAACGCACCACGATACAGGAGAAATTCCTAGTGTGGGGCATCGTTTAAAAAAAAAAAAAAGATAAACTATTTCCGACTTCAAAACCGTTTTGAAAATCGCATTCACTTCGTTTTATTTCTCGTTCCTCCTCATAGTACTGTTGGTGACAGACATGTCCGCCTCACAAAGACCTCCGCGTGATGTTATTGTGTGTATTCTTGGAGACGTGGGCTCAATACTGAATTTGTATGACATTTAGTGATTTTAGAGTTGGGAAAGCCGTCAGGTATTGTTGGCGCAACTTGGGAATGCCCTATATCCAGCAGGAGCTAAATATTGGCACAGGTAGCTTAAACTACATAGGCAAATTGTTCCAATAGTAAGTTTATACTTGTTTTATAGCCTCTGAAAATATGGATTTGATCTTAATTTCGGGATACAAAGCTAGTAAGTGGCGGCTAGAGAAACTTTGCATGGAAGCTTGGAACTTCTACAAATAATCTTGAGAGGATACATTATCGGTAGATCGTAAGTATATCGAGTTCATCACTTTTAAGAATTTCCTTGCTTAAAAGGAGTCTCCAAATTATGTAATGCAAACCAAGTATATTATAAAGTAAAGCGCCCGCCTGGGATCCCACGACCTACAACTCTTAAGTCAGGGTTATTATCACTAGGCCCGATGGCCTAGTGATAATAACCCTGACTTAAGAGCGATCTGCTCTCACCAAAAGGTGCTTATACTACATCGACTGGCGACTTTTTTTGTCTAGTAAGACTTATTTTTCTTTATTTTTTTCCCTCAAATGCGTCCTTTTTGCTTACGCCGGCAGATATTCCCACATAATATCGCAAAACTCTCGTCCCTCGCATAGCGTCGCCTAGGCTCTCACAAAACTGTTCTGATGTTATTGTGTACACTTCTTGGAGATACGACGTGTCCGTACTGAATTTGTGATACTTTGTGCCTATTGATTTGTTAAGCTGTGTCATATTTTGAGATACCATTTTTTTATAGAAATGTTGTATATTTGGGGCAGAGACTTGACAGTTTTGCTGTGCCCGATAGAGTCAATATTGTTATCTAGCTTTTAGTTTACTTGACAACTTGTAGGTAGGTACTTTGAGGAGTGCAAATAAAGAACATAAATCTGAGACTGTTGGCGACCAGCAAATAATCTTTTTTGAAGTGAAAACTACTTTAGGCACGTTGAGCGATTTTTGGTAGGGGATAAACTTATGGGTTCGCGATCGTCACCGAACGCTTTCCATGAGCTTTAAGTATACTGTGTATGTTGCTGTTTACTGTTTATGTGTAATTTTTGGGTGAACAAAAATCATGTAACTCGCGTCATCGTCACCGAACGCTTTCCATGAGCTATATATATAGAAGAACAGTTATTCCAAAGTTTTGTGTTTTCAATTGGCAGTCCACATTTATGACTGCCAATTTTTTTATATTTATTTTTATTTCTTCTACATTTTGTTTTTTTTTCTTATGTCACTTCTTGTAAAAAACGTTTTAGAAATACACAAAAGAAATGAAAATGTGTTTCTATTAAGTTTTCTAGTCATCCTCATATTCAACAGAGACGATTCTCGACATATATTGAAAAGAGAAAGACAAATGAAGATTGACTTATTACCTAATGAGGGAGTTATAATAACTCTTCATACCATTGATAAACGTAAATATGTAGGTAGGAACTGTAAGCGCAAAGACAGACGAAATTACATCAAAAAAAGGAAGAACGGATATGGACGAAATTTGGCACACAGGTAAGTAGTCGCATATGATACTTTTTATCCCGATATTGCCACGGAATCGAGACTTATGCGGGTGAAACTGCGCGGCGCAGCTAGTGCTCTATGTTTTTCTAATCACAAACCTTTATACTTTGAACCATCTACGTAACTACAAAATAATCCTCAAAAAACACAAAGAAACACAAAAAATAGCCTTAAAATCGGTTTGTACAGTCAAAGGAACGAATCTCTCAGCAAAGGCGGAGCGGAACTCAGATTGTCGGTGGCATATCCGTTGTAAGTAGCAACGTGTCTGTGGCTTCTTACACAGCGATAAGAGGTTTGGATACAAGGTGTTTTAGGGGGGTAAGCAGGGGGGTAGGTGGTGAGAGGGAATTTGATGATTAAGAGTTGGAAATGGACTTTTGATAAATGAGGAACTGCGGTTACAACAAAAGGGTTTTGGCAGAAAGACCAACGAGATTGTTTCGAGTTGGAAATTGAGTGTTGATAAATGATTTCTGTTGCTATGGTTACAAAAGTTTAAGAGGATCATCATCATCATCATCATCATTTCAGCCGAAAGACGTTCACTGCTGGACATAGGCCTCCCCCAAGCACCGCCACCTCAACCGGTTCTGTGCTTCCCGTATCCAGCGGATTCCTGCGACTTTCATAAGGTCACCTTGTGGGAGGCCTTCCAACGCTACGTCTTCCGGTATGCGGTCGCCACTCCAGAACGTTTCGGCCCCAACGGCCATCTGTTGAGACCATTTGTTAAGAGGATAAGTTTACAAAATTGGGTACGCACTAATATAGACAGAAACAAATGAAGACTAAGTAAGGGATCAGAATGAGGGAAATCGGTAGTGAATGGAGAAGAAGATAAAGCTTTAGATGTATGCGCCGTTCTTGGACACTCTAGATTTAGTTAGAAAGTTTCCATATTAGTAGTAATTTTTGAGAATCTAATGAACGCCACTGAAGCTGCTACTTATTAACGTGGACACCTACTGGGCCTAATTTAAAAAGTACCATCGATTCGATGATGAAATATAATAGTGAGTTAGGATGACGTAGTTTATAAAGGTCGATTGAAGAAATTTGCTACAGCTATAAGTTAAGAAACCCACAATATCTTTACAAATGTTTGCAAAGATATGCAATGTCAATTTATCGTAGACAGAGCGCTTTAAAACCAGATAAAAACTTGACGAGATATTTATCATTTCAGAGGAATAATAAAAATAGAAGTGATTTAAGATGAAATTTGAACCTGCCCTAAGAAAATAAAAACCCACTGTAAAGAAAAACAGCAAAAAATGAATGCAGTCTTTATTGAAAATTAATAACTAAAACTGTAAAATACTCTATACATATAATCTTCAAACTAAACAAATACTTAAAACAATTTACCTTAACAAACATTTAAATAGAAACAAAAGAACGTTTGAATATTATGACGTCACCTGTCATGGCGGAGATGCACCAACAACAATGGCTGCCGCGGTGGCGCGAATTCAACTAAACGTATTTAAATTACAAATTGTGAACCTTGAGGCTGCACCTGATACTGAATACGTATGTAAGTACTTACAGAATTGTAATAGGTACTGTTCATTTAGTAAACGAGGCTTCTATGATGTGAATAGAACTGTAGCATTTAATAAATGATGCTCAACGCAAATGTAGTCTTAAAAGTTGTTCTATGAATGCTGGAGTAGATCAAGACCAGGCTACTTGTTTTTCTTCCAATAACAAGGCTAAGTCTGGTTTAGTATTATACAGTGTGAGTCTTTATAATGTGCACATATCGAAATGAGGGAATCTATGCTTAATTTTATCTACGGAAAAAATACAAAAAAATCTGAATTTATTTTTTAATGGAATTTTTATTTTTGCTAAAAAAACATGTTTCTTTTCAATTGAGGCTAGTTTTTCCCCAATTTTTGGACGCCTAATTACTTCCAATCATTATGGAGTTTGTTTCATCGTGATAGATCAATTAGTTTAAAAGTTACACCGTTTTATTTACACTGGGAACAATTTTTTTTTAAGATCTATGCTTAATTTTAGATAAAATTAAGCATAGATTCCCTCATTTCGATATGTGCACATTATAAAGACTCACACTGTATAAATACGAATAAATTATTATCCAAATAATTATTTTGGTGCTTTTAGACTTTAACCGCCTTACTTATAAACGCGGAATAAAGTTATACTAGGTATAAACGTCAAAAATGTATGGTTATACCGAAGTTATTCATATTATTACTTTATTCCGCGTTTATAAGTAAGGCGGTAAGTGTTCAATAGCAGGCCCATCCCGTAATATTAAAATGAATAAAAATTAGTTTTCAAAATTACACGTTAAATAAGCAAACTGGAAACATAGATACTTGCCGCGTTACTTATAAACGCAGAATTAAGTTATACTATGAATAACTTCGGTATAACCATACATTTTTCTGCGTTTATACTCGTAAGTAAGGCGGCAGTATATGTCATCGAAAAGACACATGATGAAATGGTATTTTAAATAACGAGCCCACAAGCCATCTCTGGCTCTTTTGAAATAAGTAGGTACTTATAACATTCGGGGATAACAGGCGTGGTGGTATGTTTATGTTATGTTAGACGTTATCATATAAGTCTCAATGGAAATCAATTACCTACTGTTTGGATCCTAACAATTTGGTCAATCGGAATACAGGCTATGCACTATGATAATGGATTGCCAAGAATATTATCTTAGTCAAACGATAGCTCAACATAGATTTTTCACATAGAACTCTAGGAGGATGTTATAGCTAAAACAACGTTCATTGCAGCATCCTTATCACAATAAGATTGTTGAAATTAACATATATGGGAATTAATATCCGAGACGTTGTTTTTCTCATTATTATGTAGTATTTAAGTACCTGTCGAAGGTATTTTAAATCAAAATTACTGGCAAATGTCCAGATTTACTTTAACGGTGGCTGTATGCTGATCACATAACCAGAAACGATACGAATTCCAATGCAATGCGAGTGAAGGTTAGATTTTATTACTATTGACATTAGGGGTTTAGGTTGATAATTTATAGTGTTCATATTATCGATTCGAATTCATGAATTTGCTCGACTAATATCTCAGGTGGTACCAATATTAATTTATCGTTCATATTGGGCATTAAAGTCAGAGAATAAACCTTACAGATGACGATATTATTATTAAAGTACTTACGTTAAAGCATTCCGGTCAATCAATCCGACTATTAAATCGCTGATCCGCAATCGTTTTACCACGGAATTCTTGTACCTATAGCGCAAAAATAAGTAGTGTGTAGCCATGAAACTATTTTTCATGGAGCGACTGCCTATCTGAACTCCACAACTCAGTTATTGGGTAATACGACACCCCTTGGTAAGACTGGTTGTGGGAATACCCATAACGACTGCCAAAGATCTATAAATGTGTGTATAACGTGCATATATAATGTATATATAACGTGCTTTCCGAGGCACGGACACATTACATGGATAATGAAATTAAATTCAATAAATTTATTTAAACCTAGGTAATTATAAAAAACAATTTATATAAATGAATAAACAGAATTATAATACATATATACAGGTATATAAAAATATTTAAGTACATTTGCAGATAAAATAATACATAAATAATAGATAAGCCAAATGTTAGTATCTTATTCACGATCTCCTACCTTGAATGTAAGTTAAAACTTGTTCCTTAACCTAAAACAGGGCTTCCACTCTCCTACCCTTTTGCTGTGCCCTACAGGGTCCATAATGATCTAAATTATATAGTTACCACCTAAGTACATATTATGGTAAAGCAATAAAGATATTGAGTATTGAGTATTAATTTGTGGTCTACAGAAAATCCCAATCATACGGCAATGAAGAATGAAGACTCCTTTTTGGGAGATGTCTATGTATGGTAAGACACTAAAATAGGCAGAGTTGATTCTTTGATTGATGGCTTAAATAAACAATAGTGCTATGTAGAGCAAGGTTGCTATGATGCACTATTGACCTAGCAAGCCCTTTTTAAAATATGTTTCAAACAGGAGATTCTCATTTCGAATGTATTTCCAAGTCTGCTTATCTATCGGTATGCCGAGCGAATTAAGATGGAATCTAAAAGGGTAAAATAGCCGCCCAAATGCGTAGCATACTTACAATATCAATCCGAAGGAGTTTGAAAGAAATTCCTTTTCCATTGCTTTATATATTTGAAAAATTTGTCTGGTCAACACGGTAAATATCTCAATGAATATTGTTGAATTGACATAATTAAAGGCATTTCCATTAGTTTGTTACACAATAGACTGCAGGGCATACAATTTAGTTACAATCTGATAAACTAGTTTAGAGAAAGAAGCACCGCATAACCAAAATAAACAAGATGAGCATCTCAGTTTAAAAATAATAATTCTGATCGCATCTCAAGGATAGCTCTTCATCTATGAAAGGAATACTAGTCTCCACCCACGGGTTTGCTCACGTCTACTTTTATAAAAGAAGCAAGAAATGGGTCATGGTCTGGACAGCTGAGATCTTCCCACATCTTGGCTACAAACACGAAACCAAGTACTTTAGACCTCCAAGTCTTTGATCACTAAGGTACTAAATATAAATACTTAACTATCAAAGAAACCTGACTAACAGGATATGGCTTGTAAATGAATCAAGCTGATCTGTCCGCAATTTCAAATCTTTTATTCATTCATGAATATTTAATGAAAATTACATCGCAGATATGGATGTAGGATTATTCAATGTCGAACTGGGTAGAAGAAAAAAATGTTATGTTTCAGCCCTTTTAAGGCTTTTCTCCTCCTGTATCGGTCTGATTTATAAGAGATAGATTATGCTGTGGTAAAAATGATAACCCAACCAGAAATAATAGTGACGGGTCAGACTACACTGGGCGCAACTGACTTAATATTTAAGTATCGTGGAGGTTGTCATGGTATGTTATGCGGAGGAATGAGGATAATGTCGCCAGGAAAGTTTTGAGTATGAATGTGGATGGGGATAAGAGTAGGGGAAGACCAAAGAAACGTTGAATGGACTATGTGAAAGATTATATGGATAGAAAGGGGGTGACTACTGAGATGACAACTTATAGAGAAATATGGAAAAAAGAGACATTGCGCCTAACACAAATACATTGGGATATGGGCAGAAGAATGGAAGAACGTGAAGGCTAAGAAGTCTTCTAAATGATGCTGTTCTTTAGCCTAAAGCATCAAGCTCAAAGGATCAAAGTTCCCAGGTTACCATTGTTAATCAAGAATCAAACATTAATCGCTTATTGTTTTACAAAATCTTTGGCTAAAAGGTACTGATATTTCGCCTTAAACTTTATAGATTCAATGCCGTTAGAATGGCACCATTCATACGATGTATAATGTTGTGATCATCGTAAATCCTTTGGGCTAGCCTTGGTGCCCCCTTAAGTTGCTGTGATTTTTTGCTGTTTCATACAAAATAATATTCCTTAATACATCTTACTAAAATAATCTTCTTTTTTTAATGAAATAGCTTTAATCTTTTCGGTGTAGCACTTGCTACTTCCCTAAATTTAGAATATACGAGTATACACGGGCTGTCTCTTCAGCAAGGATAATTTGTTAAGAATTTACTTATTATACTGACAAAAAGACCAAATTTTCTATTGTACGATTGCTTATTGTTGGTAGTTAATATTATTTTACAACAATTAAAATAATGATTATTCTTACATAAGCTCATCTTAGGAACCTTTGGCAGCCCTTAGACCCTAGGTCAGCCCTTTTTTTATCCACAACGGGGAAGCTCTTGGCCTTCATCTCACCTGATGGTTTAGCGAGATTCATCAGGAATCCTCAACCACAGAGGAACTGGCTATCTTACCTCTAACTACCGAAACACAACAATTACACAATGTAACTGCAAAAAAAGAAACCCTTGGCGGTCAACCCTTCTACAACTACTTAATAACTGACTAATCATTTTAACACGGCTTGAGCTACAAACACTAGGCTCACATGAACCAACCTAGATAAAAGAAATAAGGATTATTTCAGAAACATTATTTTGTATGAAACATTCTATAAGTATCCACCTTAATATTTGTAGGCACACTTAGAGCAAATCGCCTATATTGAGGTCAAGGTGTATTCTATTCATTGTTGATTTTTCACTCAATAACAAAATCATGGTGTTTGTAAAATTGTATGTTAGATACGTCTTGAATTATGGTTATGATCCTTGACCGGTTGAATGGAGGTAATATTGTAGCTTAAAGTCTATTTGAAGCACGTTTAATATTGATGTTCTTAATAAAACTATCTCGGTAGGGGCGAATGTTTTGAATCTAACATAGTATTGGACTTATAGAATCAACGTTGAAGGATATAAATCGAATCAATCTAGAATTCACTTCCGATTTGGCACAGAAAAGACATTAACCTTAAAGGAAGAATCCTTCTTTTATTTCCTTCTACTAACCGAGAAATCTGTTCTGCGAGTAATGTCGTTTACCATGGTTCTCCTGCGGATCTCTTCATTTCTGATTCGATCACACAAGAATCCGCTGGATGCGGGAAGCACAGAACCGGTCGAAGTGGCGGTGCTTGGGGGAGGCCTATGTCCAGCAGTGGACGTGATGATTCGATGAAGCGAGAAATTCAAGCCTTCCTTTCTGCATATATACGGTTTGCCCAAAGAGTTTATCCGCCGAGTGAATTCTTAGATTCTCAACTCTACTAGCTCTTGCTGTCTTATTTCTGGCTACTTGGTCAAGTGCATCATCATCTCGCCTGGTCTTTTCCCAAATATGTTGTGGTCAGCTTTCAGTCTAACCAGATGCAGTTGAATACCAGTATTTTACATGGAGCTACTGCCTATTTGACCTCTATAACCCAGCTACTCGGTAATACGATACTCCTTCGTAAGAATGGTTATCACACTTTCGGGCTTCTGACTACCCGGGGACCAACAGCTGAACGTGTTTTTCGAGGCACACAGGCGTCTTGTTATGTAAAGATGGTCACCCATCTACGGACAAACCGCGGCAAGCGTAGCTTAACCTGATCGATCGACCTGTGTGGCTGTTATTACATTAAGCACATCATGCGGTATAATAATACCTATCGAATCCAACCTTATATTATTAATGCGACACACTATCCCGTAACAAAATCTATAACTGGTATTTACAAAATTATAATCTAGACTTACCTATCGGTTTGCCTCTGCACCAGCCGCTGCATCATCCAGGGTTGTGACAGCGGCGGCGGTGGCACCAGCCCGCTGCCGAGCGCAGCCAGCGCCGTCAGCATCTGCTGAAACTGCACACACATGTCTGTGTACCCCTGCTTGTAACGTCGCTTGGGATTAACATACAGAAAATAATGGGAGACGCTACGTATGGAAGAGTTACATGAATAAAAATGTTTTGGGGCATTGATATTGTATACCATAACAACGGTTGGAGGGGGACTAAAACTGCACACATATCTGTGTACCATGGCTTAAGATTAACATTATACATATCAATGAGAGAAAAATTTAAGACTGGTCCTTAGGACTAAGGAGCTCACAAAGAAGTGGAAGAGAGTAGGTATAGTAGATAGGCCTATGCTCTGAAGTAGGTATGAAAACAGGCTTACTTATAGTAAAAAAGCTGCTATTTTTCTAACAAAGTTGCGAATTCTTAAGAGAGTTACAAGAATGTGGAAAGAAAGATGTAGGAATATATAATCGGGTACGCGGACATAAGGACCAAAAGTATTTGAGTGCCCTCTAAAAGACTAACTAGCGAAGCAAGGATACAATGGAATGTTTCCAAGATCATCCTTGAGTTGCGGTAAATTAAAAGTAATAAAGCTTCGGAAAAAATTCAAGGCTCATACTGAAATAAGTGATGGCTTCCGTACGATAGGACCAAAATTGGTTTGATTGAATTTCATGGCGACCCTTTTGTTTTCCAACTCATTGCATGATATTTATTAATTTCCGCACAAATCATTAATTGCATCAAAACAAGTTTAGTCGTTGTAAGAAAGAAAGAAAGAAAAATAGTTTTATTTGTCACAGAAACACGTGCATACAAAAAGATAACTAACTTGAGTAGGTAGGTAGATATACAGAAAAATAAAAAAAACAAAATAGATCTACATTCCAATCATGAGCACATAACCAAAATAGTCGGCAGCTGCACGTCATGCTGTGCTATGCTGTGTTATCACGTAAGACAGTAATTGTTGATACATTGTTGTCTCCGTAACTACTTTTCGATAAATCGATGTAAAGGAGACATCGGTATTTTATAGCTCCTGCAAAATTATTACTTTTTCAATAGTAAGTCTGGTTTCTGTTCTAGAGCCAGGTCTTTATATATATGTCTTATAAAGGCCTAGTAACATACCTGTGCTATAGTCTGCGGGTTCTGCGCCTGTAGTTGAAGCAGGTGCTGCAGCAGCGGCGGCGCCGACGCCGGGCTCTTCGCCCCCGACACCGAACTGCTGTCCGACTCCGATGCGGGACTCTGTAGAAGAGGAGATAGAAGTATGAGAAGATGATAATACACAAGTTTCAACAGAATAGGATCAGAAGTTTAAATTCAGTAAATGAAAAGTCAATTAACCCTATTTTACCACCCTTAAGGTTGGATTTTATTTTTAAAATTTAAACGGAACCTACTTCGAGATAAGGGTATATCTCGAAGTATCCAATAAAACAAGAATCGTTAAAATCGGAGTACTCTTTAAAAGATATACGTGGTAATGATACCTAATAATAATTAGGTGTCATTGGTAGCCTAAGAGTATAGAAAGGACCAAAGACACGATGGATGGACTGATCCCATATTAGTTGGAGTTGGGACACAACAATGATTACAGAAGGAGTTTGTATCTTGTGTCTCGGAAAATAATTATGCAGAATACGATGGTTTTGGTAACGTAAGGTCGTTTAACAAACACTTATCTTTATACCTACACACACTCGGACTTCGAAATAAACAATGGAGCAACAAATATTTGTAGTTTATAAGACTTATGAGAAGTGACAGTTTGTGTATTCATGTTTAGTAAGAGGAATAATTGAAGAGTACAAAAGACTTGGAGAATGGAAACAAACTAATTATAGATTTCTACTAAATCATTAACTACTTTCATACAATTACTGTTTAATCATAAACCCCATTTCCTCCACATTCACAAATGGTCCAAGACAAACATTACACCTAAAATTAAATTGGAATTTGAAACTGTATTACCGGAACAAATTCTGCTTCGATTTCATGTAGAAAATCAAATTCATTTCATTGACTTGGTGGTTAGCTTTGATATTGACCGATATACGGTTCTTGTAATTGCAATTGGAACTGTTTCGACGTTTTCTAGGTTTTAACAGTACCCTTGGCAATATGAACATAGTTGCTGTAAAATGCAGCATTTTTTGAAAGATTCAAGCGTTTACGATTCCCATTCTAACAAATATCGGATTCTGTTCAAAGCAGAGAAAAACGGATAGGACTTATGATCTAGAATTAGGTCTATTTAGTGATTAAAAACTGGCCAAGTACCTGTTGGACCACGCAACATAAAGGGTTCTGGAGTTGGGATGAATTTATCTTAACAAAAACAACATTGTAGTTGAATTACATATTCCATATACATTCCAACTGCAAATGTAAGTTTATATGCACAATATTGAGAGATTTACTATGTTATTTTAAGGCCATAGACTTATAGTAATTTTCCTGTAATTTATAAGTATAGATACCTTCAATTTATAAATATCTTCAATATTTTTTCAAAATTGTAGGCTCTGTAGTTTCGGATATAAGAGGGAGAATGGTCAATTTTATTTATATAATTAAACTTCTCGCACACAATAAGGTACTAAGGTAAGATTTTCGTTTATTTTCATAACTATCTTTAAAAAAATATTGATACTCTCACAGTAAGCCAATTAATTTTGATTATATCACACAGTACAGTTTGGAAAACTTTCTATTAAAATTTTCTTAATTGCCACCAAAAGTGACCCCCATAATCAAAATTCATTTATTTACGTTACCTTGTTTGGGTCACAGAAATTCATTATGTGTACCAAAATTCAACTTAATCAGTCCATTAGATTCGGAGCAAATTGGCTGTGACAGACGGACGGACAGACAGACACAAGTGATCCTATAAGTGTTCCGTTTCTTCATTCGGAAGTACGGAACCCTAAAAAGCAACTCCAGATACTATATTATTCGTAAAAGACCTTACACTTATGATAACGTGTAATTACAAAACCGAAAATAATGTTGACCAACAAAACATGCCTTACATAACATAATCAGCCTATAGGCAATATTCCCACTGCTGGGACACAGAGAGGTCTCTGTGATAGGAAGTGGCCCATATCCACCACGCAGGCCCAGTGCGGGTTGGTAGATATCACTGTCTTTGAATTTTTGGTTCTAGGACATGCCGGTTTCCTCATAATGTTTTCCTTCACCGTTTTTAGAGCCAGAAACAGGCTTTGATTATGGCTATTAACACAGTTCCATAATAATTATATCAATAAATCAACTAGACCTATCGCAGTCCACTGCTGGACAAATGCCTCTCCCAGACTGCGCCACGACACCCTGTCCTCCGCTATAATACATCATAGTTTAAATTAGAACCTGCAACCAGAGGCTTGTAATTTCAGATCTCCGCTTCAATCTACGTAATTATAAACTAAATCAAATGCCGGAAACCATTCTCAAGTCATTGTAATCATCAGATTAGCGTCCGTAAGCAGATTACAACAATTATCGAGTCATTTGCAATCGACAAGGATGATTTTGATCATAAACGGTCCTCTCTTACGTCACAACTTGGTCCTTTTTTCCGGTATTTTGCCATTGACTTTATTGGTTAAGGAAACATGCTTCAATTAAAAGATTTTTCCTAGAAAGATTCGCTTCTTATCTATCTTAGTTTAGAAACTGGTTTTTGTTGAAGCGTGTTCTCAGCCACTCAGATGTTGTTTTCCTTGTGATTCTGGCCTTGAATTCGTGGGAATTTTCATTAAATATCAGACTACAATTTTTCCTACTGGTTGAAAATAGGAGAAACCTTGGTATTTTACGTTTAGTCAGAGTTGCTTTTGTTTTAAGTAACTTTAAACAAACATTCTCTTTTACATCCATACTATCCATACTAATATTATAAACGTGAAAGTAACTCTGTCCGTCTGTCTGTTACGTTTTCTCGCCTAAACCGCTGAACCGATCGTTATGAAATTTGGCAGAGATATAGCCTGGGATAAGGAAAAGGACATAGGTTACTTTATTACACGATAACCGACAACCGTGCGGGCGAAGCCGCGTTCAAAAGCTAGTAGTAAATAATTACGTAGAGTTTATTACGTTTATTTGTATGACATCAATTATAGGCAAGCACACAGCAAAAAATTTCTTGTTTATGTGGAAATAACTAGTGAAATTATTTACAATACATTCTATATTCACCAAAAATGAATTAAGGTACCGTAATAAGTTTAAAAACAATTACACAAACAGGTGTACCCAAAAGACCACTTAAAGTAAAAGGACCAATATTTTAAATACTTTAAAGCTTGAAGTACACAATATTACTTGGTATTGAACTGTTCCGTCATTCGAAGGTGATCGTGCCTGTAATCATTTGCCCATCGCAACTATTTATCAACAAATTGTTTATTACATTAATATTGCGTGTAATTTATTTGATATTATCTACGGTTAATAGGCAACGAAATTGTGGCCATTTTGAAGACTACTTTTTAAATATAGGTTCTTGTAATAACTTGAATAGATATTTACTTTAAAGACAGCATTGTGTGCAAAAAAGTGTGCATGTTAAGTGTAAATAAAAGAATACTTACCTACCTGTACGTAATTATTATTTCAGATACAAAAGGTTAGACTGGAACCTGTTTATTTCCTAAAATTAATACGAGTTTCTGAAGAGTTCTGTGTACCAACATGACGTAATTTAAATTCCACGTGCAATTAATTAAATAAAACCTATTATATGAATGAGTTTCATGAGGTTTTTCATCGACCAATAGCTCTGTCAGGCGTTTTCGGTGCGTCTAGCAACTTCTTTTTCTTATCTACTAGAAAATTATATAATATTCTCGATGTATTGTAGAGAGCGAACGTTCAGAACTATACTACTACACATATGACAAATACTACCAAGTCCGTACCTAAAGACCAAATGACACATTTGGCAAAGTACCACGATTACCGTGCGTGTATTGTTAAGACACAATATAAATTCCGAGCATGATCTTCTTCATTTATTAAACCTTCCTTACCCATTCACGATTTGAAATACCCCGCTATCTTGACACATAACATAACATAAAATCTCGCCTGTAATCCTCGGAAGGTTAGGCAGAGGTGTAAGTCCTATAACCACATTTCACTAGTTATTTTGAAGTCCTATCTAATAGGGGGCGAGCCTATTGCCCAGACTCCGGGCTGCAACTGAGAAATTCCTAATGAAAAAACCCAATAACACTACCCGTTTTTCCAGGGAATCGAAAACAGGATCTCATGAACAGTAGTGCTTACGAATGCTAGACCAACGAGGAGAATGTAATATTAATTAAACAATCGAAATCAGAGTAATAATTAATGCTGCCATGAGTTGAGTTCGTTTATTGGAGTTTGATCATTGGACTTTGTTCTTTTAATTAAATACTTCAAATGATGTGCAGGGACGGAATTGAGCTGTGTTTTGTGATATAGCTTGTTTTATTTAAGGTTTAACAATTAGGAATAAACAAAATATGTTTTTTTTTAATATATATAATATGTGGAAGCTTATAATTTAGCAAATTTTCCTGCCTATGAATGATTTATAATTTGATATTTATTCGTTTGTAAGCTTTCTATAAGAATTAAAAAAATAATTGGAAATTTCGTCGTTTCTTCTTAAAATATTACTTGAGATTAACTGTAGAGGTGCTTAAGAAATCTGATTTCAATTCAAACCTCTTTTTAGCTTCACCTTTTCTTTAGTTTTTCCGCAATTAAAAAAAAAATGGTTTCTCCTCGCTCTTTCAAAATTGGAACCAAGTTTATTACCTCCCTAAAACCCTTCCTATAGCTCCCAATTTTGCCGTATTTTCCCAAACATCTCTCATATATCGAAATCTCAACGTTATTAGCTCTTCTATAGACACCATCATGTAGCCTTCAAAATTATGATGTTCTTTACCACCTAATTTATAAGTAGACCTTCCTCAAACTATTCTTACCCTCGTCTTTACCCAGAAATTATTTTTATATAATCTTCTACTATCTTAAAAGAAGTCGTAACACCAAACAGGTATTATCCTCGCCAGTCGGTGCAACCAGTTGGGTTTACCTTGACGTTTTGCTAATCACGACTACCTTGAATATTAACTAACGGCTTGTTTAGACTCGCGTCACTGCCTACATACATATATATATACGTTGATATATATATAACTTGTGTATACTTTGGTTTTTAGCTTGGAGGAGCTCGTGGCTAAGTAATAACAGTCGGACGGGTCGATCCATCAGGTCGATACGTTTGCCAGGGTTGATCCGTGGATCCATCTTTACATACCGAGACTCCTCCGTGCCTTGGAAAGCACGTTAAGCCGTTGGTCCCGGCTGTCATTTGTGGATATTTGAAAGTCGTTACGGGTCATCAAAAGCCCGAGTCTGACAACCAGTTTTACCCAGGTGTATCGCATTACCCAGGTACAAGGTTTTGGAGGTCAGATAGGCAGTCACTCCATGTAAAATAATGGTATTCAGCTGTATCCGATTAGACTGGAAGCCGATCCCATAGTTGGGAAAAGCTAGGCAGATTGATTGACTTTGGTTTTTAGCAACGGTATGTAAGATATACATAATTATCTGAGGTTGTTTGCGTAGCTCACACTTTTATCGACAATGATTTTGTTGAGAGATTTTGTAAAGTTGACGTCTTGTGTCTTGTCTTGTGGCAATGGGCAGGGCACATTGCGTGCAGAACAGATGGCTGTTGGGGCCGAAAGGACCGTGTATCGGAAGATGTAGCATTGGAAGGCCTCCCACAAGGTGGACCGATGACCTTATGAAAGCCGCAGGAATCCGCTGGATGCGGGAAGCACAGAACCGGTCCAAGTGGCGGTGCTTGGGGGAGGCCTATGTCCAGTGGTGGACGTCTTTCGGCTGAAATGTTGATGAATGATGACGTTTGGTCTTGGAGGGAAAAAAAGAGAACAGTTTTAGCTAATTATAACGAAAGTATGAAGAGCAGTGGTGGCCCAGTAAGAGCAGTGGTGTCCTAGTGGTAATAGCCGCGACTTATGAGTTCTAAGTCGTATGTTCGAACCCTGATAGGCGCTTTACTTTGTGTAAATCATTTCATCAACACTGCTCTCAAAACGGTGAAGGAAAATATTGAGAGGAAACCGTCATGTCCTAGAACCATACATTCGAAGGCATGTGACATCTACCAACCCAGACTAAGCCCGCGTGGTCGGCCCACTCCCTCTCACAGAGAGGAAGCCTGTGTCCCAGCAGTGGGAACGTAATACGCAAATTATAGTTCCCATTCCCTCATGGAAGGCTACGGGGATCTAATTTTGTCTGTGGTGTCTGTAGATCCGATCATGGGTCAATAAAATCGGGAAGCTAAGATAGGTTTAAAATCTGACGGCACGGTTGGCGCAGTGGTTAAGTGAATGAAAAAGAGGTGCGAGGTGTGGCGAGTGAAAATACATTCAACAAGCCCTCTGGTCATGTCTATAAGAATATATAATAAGTTACCCGAATCAGTAAGAAAAGAAAAAAAAAACTCCACCAATTTACAAATAAATAAAAAAGACGATTGGTAAGTAAATGTTATTACGCAGTGGTCACGAATATTTAGAAGATAATTCCCTTAAACTCATTTAAAATACACAAGAAAATGTTTTAATTTTATTATTATTTTTAGAATAAGTTATATTACCTATAAGATAAACGATAATTCGTCATCTCTAAATGTTTACCACCTAAGCATATACATCTTGGAATGCAATAAAGAATTGAGTATTGAGTATTAAATGATTGCTCGCAGCAGTCATTTAATACTCAATACTCAATTATATATGCCGCGTGTCGCGGGTTCGATTCCCATACGAAAAAAATATTTGTATGAACTACAAGTAGTTGTTCCGGGTCTGGCTGTTTGTGTATGTGAGTTTAAATGTTTGTAAACGCACCCACAATACTGGAGAAATTCGTAGTGTGGGGAAAAGTTAAAAAAAAAATACAATACCCTTATTAGGTAACTAACATTGTAAGCATAATATCTTCTAAGTGATGGTCTTCCTATGAGTTCTTTCAGATAATTAGGCTTGTGAATTAGATATCTGGACCTAAGTGTAAGGACAAGTTTAAATAAAACAAGATGTTACTACCTATTCGTGGTATGCAATGGTCCTAACGGAATGAAGGGTGGAAGGACCACATTTTATGGAAATCAACTCCATCCAAACACTAAGCATGGTGCTGAATATTTTTAGCCTGACAAACATAGCATAATCAGCCCACCACGTGGAACCAGTGCGGATTGGCGAATTTCACACGTCTTCGAATTTTTGGTTCTAGGACGTGCCGGTTTCCTCACGATGCAGCGATGTTTTCCTTCACCGTTTTGAGAGCCGCGGTGATTAAATACACAAAGTGCCTGCCTGGCTTCGAACTCACGACCTACAAGTCATAAGTCGGGGCGGACACCACTGGGCCACCACTGACTAACATAATAACTAACAAACATAGGTTTATTTTTTATGTTTTTGTTGAATAGTAACAGTGCGAGAAAAACAGTTAATAGAGAGTGGAATTTGACACTTATCGTGATACTTCTTATTAAAAATCTTACGCACACGAGTGTTCTAAACTGTTACTGATACCACCTTAGATATCCTTTTAAGGTGATTACTAAATGAAGAGTTATTTCGTTGATTGGTGACTTACAACTATTTAGAACATAAAGGGCAGGGCAACTATGTCAATGCCATTTGTTGTTAACTATTCTTAGTTCACCCGTTTTGGTATAAACGCGAGCAAAGGTTAAATAAAAAAAGGAAATTGCTAAAGATAATCCTAGGACCTAGGGCTATAAATGAAATTATTACATACGCCGTGTAATTTCTATTCATTCATTTAATAGCTCTAGATAATAGCCCGAACTTAACAACCAATCCACAGTAATTGACGGTTTCAAATCCCAATCTATTTTTTCTAACGGCCCAACCGTTCCTGGGATTACCATTAAAAAACGTTCGAATTACGAACAGCTGCTTATTTGAACTTGGAACGTAAAAACTGGCAACATAATTTGCCGCTCGCCAAATGGTGGGGTCTACATTCTAATTCTAAACTCGCGGCCTCCACCAATAGCGGGCGAGGACGACCCAACATGGCCGCCGTGGGAACCGGTTAATGGGCCGTTTGAATTTAGAATAGTATTTTTATTAATGCGTTCGAGAACAATTGTTTTTTTTTTTTTCTTTTAGTTCTAATACGGTATTCATTAGAATTAGGGGTCTCGGGCGTGTACTCGTATACATAAATATGCTAAGTGACTTAGAATGTTCAACGTATGTTAATGATTTTTAATAATAGGTCATTATTATTCACTATAGATAGATAACTTTATTCTAGTGCTATTAAACAGCTTAGGCAGATGTTTCTATTAAACAAAGTGCACTTTAAAAACGTTTGTTAGACTCCAGTTTTTTCTTTACCGTATTAGATATTGTCCAATTTATGGACAAAATATAAATTGTATTAATTGCACCGAGCCTTAAGTAGCAACTGATCCAATATGGGGCATAACTAAACGTTCATTAACATTGGAAAGATCAAATCTTAAACGTTTTGATACATTGTAAATTGTATTTATAAATCGAACTGACTATTAACGGTGATCAATTGATTATGTTCACATTTGAAATCAGAATTTATTGTCAATGAAACAAAAAATATTGGTCGTGTTTAACTGATTTTTATGATAACTACTATTTTTCAATTGTATCTTTTGACTTTGTAGGTTCTGCATAAACTCAATTGCAATTTAAGACTTTTATTATAACTTTAATAATATCTTGACTGTGTTTTGTAAATTAACATGTCCTATCTAAATGAGCTGGGTGATCTGTCTCAGGACCTTCCTACCTCAGATACCTTCCTACCTCTCTATTTAAGATTGTGCATTTTATTAACCAGTGCCTGTAATATGATATTCAGATAAATAAAGATTTATGGTTATTATGATTCAAATCTGCCTAGCCTTTTCCCAACTATGTTGGGGTCGGCTTCCAGTCTAACCGGATGCAGCTGAATACCAGTATTTTATATGGAGCGACTGCCTATCTGACCTCCACAACCCAGTAACTGGGTAACACGATACCCCTTGGTAAGACTGGCTGTCAGATTTTTGGGCTTCTGACGACCCGTAACGACAGTCAAAGATGATCCACGAATGACAGCCGGGACCAACGGCTTAACGTGCTTTCCGAGGCACGGAGGAGTTTTGGTATGTAAAGATGGTCACCCATCCACGGACCAACTACGCTTGCCGAAGCGTGGCTTAACCTGACGGATCGACCCGTGCGGCTTTTATTATTATGATTATTAGGTATTAAATATCTTAATCCTTTTGCCTGTATCCCTTGTACTACGAGTATACTCGTAGGTTGGCAGTCAACGTGTTAAAAGAATGTCCATGGAGTTTCTTGCCTGTTCTTCTCCATAGGAACTTATTACGCTTTGGAATGGGCAACTAGCTTCATATTTCTGACTGACCGACCCCTTGACAATTCAAAAGAGCCTGTAATTGGTTCTTTGAAATAAACGCTTTGATTTTGAGTATAGACTAAAAAAAAAACTTGTTACTTCCAAGCTCTTCTCGAATAAAGTGTGGGGTTAAAAGGAATTTGAAATTAAAATATATGGCGAGGATGATAAAAGACTAATGCATTATAAAATGAAACACATCGATACCGGTACTAATCCCAGATGAGTTCACCCAACACTAGAAAAGCGAGGTCATGTTAAACTAGACATGTTATCAGCCGTTGTAGCATAGTTTAAGCTATTGATAACCCACGTTATCTGAGACAAGGTCGCAATAAAGTAGAATTAGGTATTCCTGACGTAAATACTAACATAGTTAAGTACTTAGTTATTTGTTTGAATTGTCAAGCATTTGACAATAGAATGGGTAAAATGGTTCAAGGTATTGATATAAAAGAATTTTGTTGTGTTAGGTTGTGATTCGGTTATAATTGATGTATACACAGTATTGTAAAACAATTTAAAAGAGTAACGATGGAGTTTCTTGCCCATTCTTCTCCATGCGAAACTACATTTTGGAAGGGCAACTAGAATCAATTTTATTTCCGTGTACATTTTTGACGTTCAAAAGTGCCATTTATGAGTCTATTTGAAATAAATGCTTTGACTTTTGACTTTTTATTTTATGATAAAAACAGGAATGCAGCAAATATGATTGTGTCAGTCTTTGATTTGTCATAGTATTTTCAATATTTTAAGCACGTTAAGCCATTGGTCTCGTCTGTCATTTGTAGAACTTTTGACAGTTGTTACGGGTCATCAGCAGCCCGAAAGTCTGACAACCAGTCTTACTAAGTGGTATCGTGGTACCCTGCAGTAACTGAGTTGCGGAGCTCAGACAGTCGCTCCGTGTAACATCTATGTGTGGGTGTGTCTATGTGTGTGTACTGGTATTCAGGGTGTATTATTATTATTATTAATAGTAATTCACATAAAATGGCGAAACTAAAGGTTCCATTTTCTTTCAAGTACTGATTTTAGAAATAATAAAAAAAATCAGTACCGTAGAACGGGGCTATTTGGATTTTCGGGGGTTATTTGGAACAAAGCAACTGTAAGATTTGAGTTGACATAAATTCAAATTGTGATCTTCACACGATAAAGTGTAAAACTAAACAAGACCAGAAATAAAATAGAAGCTGTCTATGGTGTTTTGGTAGAATTTATGTCAAACTCAAATCTTATAATTACTAAATTCCAAAAATCCCCTGAAAATCCTAATAGCCCCATTCTACCGGTACTTAAAAGAAAATGGAACCTTATTTTTTCGACATTTTATGTAAAATATTCCCCATTTCTTCCCGTGGATGTCGTAAAAGGCGACTAAGGGACTTAGGTACTAGAGAATGGGCAGCAGCGTTCTCGATGATTTTTTATCACCATACAGCGATCGCCAACCCGCCTGCCAAGCGTGGCGATTATGGCAAATTCCCCCCTTTGGGGGAGGCCTATGTTCAGCTGTGATGACGGCTGAAATGATGATGATGATGATGTAAAATATAATATGCATGCCATTAATGGGGACACGGGCGGTGGGGACAGTGAGAATACACCGTATTCAGCTGCATTTGGTTATACTGGAAGCCTACCCCGTATTTTAATATTTTAGAAGTCAGTTTCAGTTACAAAGCAAAGCACTACCTACTACTTGTGCTTGCAAAAGGAGAAATTCTTAGTTTAGTTGTAAGGTAACTTTATAAATCTACAGATATTCATTTTATTTCAGATCAATCCTTAAGAAGGCGTACACGAAGCAACAAAATTCGATCTAAAGAAAAGCGGACTCATTCCTCTAGATCGTATTTTGTTGCTTCGTGTATCATTATGAAACTTTATAAAAGGTATTAGAAAATTCTAGACACACTTACCTAGGTTCCTTATAGAGCCGTTTTTTATAATTCCTTCTCAGTCACGAGATAATATTTTTGGAAAGGAGTTGCGCTAGAGGACCGTTGTACACCCTTTTAATAGTTGACATAATATTTTCTCGGTGTTTTTGTTATGTAAGTAAGTCTTTAGAATTTTCAGTTCAGTCATATTAGAATCAAGAGTATTATACATAATTATAACATACTAGCTTTTGCCCGCGGCTCCGCCCGCGTGGATGTCAGTTATATTGCATAAAAAAGTAGCCTATGTCCTTCTCCATATCCCAGGCTATATCTCTGCCAAATTTCATGACGATCGGTTCAGCGGTTTAGGCATGAAAACGTAACATACAGACATACAGAGTTACTTCACATTTATAATATTAGTATGGATTAAGAAAGTTGTTTCGTTATTAATTAATGCAATAGAATCCGTGATATTACTTTTTAAAATAGGTACATCGATGATTGAAGCGTTGGGTTGGTACAAATCAAGAGGCTGGAGGGCGCAAGCTTAAGAGCTATGATGAAGTGGCTTGTGGGAATATTAGAAATGTGATATTTGAAAAATAGCAGTTTTTTACGTTATCCGTTATTTTTATAGTTTAACAATATTAATGCAGTTTATACAGAGAAAGTTATTCAGAAAAGTTATTTAGGGAAGGAACCACAAGGATATGATTTCAAACAAGTTAAGAAAAGCATTGTAGAAAATTCAGTTCTGAAAACGGTAAATGAAAATGTTGGTTTTCAAAACATTCTCTCTCCAAAAGAAAATATTTTTATGAATATTTTTAAAGAGGGAAAATTGAATTTTTCTAGTCTAAAAAAGTGTCTGAAATGTATATTCAAGAAGAATGTTAATTTTCGATTTTGAAGAGACCTTTGATGTTGATAAAGAATTCGGCAAATGTTTGAGAATATTGGCATCTAAGAATTAAAAGCAAATAAAAAAAAAAAATAGAATATTGAGCATGCTAATCTATTCATTGAGTGCAAAAGACAAAAAACTAATCTTAGAAGGTAAACAAAAGAAGCGTGTATCACTATCAGCTAATCACACGTCAACATGCACTAATGCACTTTATTAATAGCAACCTGATTGGTTGCTATTAATAAAGTGTACCTATTTCAGTTTATCTTAACACGATACAGAAAAAAGCTCAAAAAACAACTGACGCATTCAATATAAACAAAGTATATTTCATGTTTGAAACTAATAACTCCAACTAACCATGAAATCGGCTCATGTTGCGTTTAACATTTCACACTCTATAAAAAACACTCGAACAAAACGCACACTTAACATCGGCTGCTTAAACACAACAGAGAAAAAGTAAAAAAAAAAACAATTCGCAATTGATTGTCAAAAATTGACGTAAAACGTCAAAATGTATTTTTTTTATTTTCGCGAGCGGCAATGATTAGTAAAGGCGTTCGTTCTGCGAGGCTATTTGGCCGCACGTGTTCCGCCGAGGGGTGGGTCTTGCACGTGAAATTTCCCAGGTTTCCACCCTCCGCGGACCGCCCCTATAGGCTTTTCTGTCCGGCCTATGCTGTTTAACCGATCGGCTTGCGAGAGCCGCGGAGTCGTCTAATCACTACAAGTTTTTGCAATTGGGTCGAATACTTTATTTTCTGCACGCATTATTTTTTATGTTAACTAATAAATCATCAAAATAAGAATGGAAGTTTTTCGAAACAAAAATGACTAAAGCGTAGTTAAAAACGAATCAATTGTACAAAAAATTTACAATTCTAATGGAACACGAATCATTAAAAGTAGATCATCGTAACGTTACAATTATCAAAGAGTGTATTTTGAAAAATCTAAAGCGATAGTCTGATGTGAATTAATTTCATGCATCGCCCACTTTTCCTGTGCAATTAAACTCAATACCTTCATAGTTTTTAACAGCCAAACAATTGCTGGTTGCGATAATTTTTATACAACACGTAAATGGTAGAATTAATTTACATTTTTTTTATAAATTTGTTCTTCTATCCTTATTTAATTGTGATAGCTCATGTGAACAGGTGGGTTTGAGTTTTTAACGTCAAAGCTGTTTTGATGAATTAGCTTTTGTAGAAATGAGTTTCGACTTTAAACTGGAATTTAATTGACTATGGATGGGTTTTCGGAGCTAGTTTCTTATTATTTCCTAGTAAGTTACTGTGTTAGTTAACCTATTAGTAAAACTTGCTTTACTCCAAATAAAACTCACCTTAATGCACATTATCTGCGTTATGTAAACACTTAAATAAAAATTCACTACGACTTCCCACCACTACAATTCAATCAAAATCACACAATTTCGTAGATTACAAGTCATTGTTTGTTCCACGAATCCAAATTCAATTAAAACATCAATTTACAATTCAATTAAAAACACGGCTCCACGCAATTTAATAAACGCGAACGAAATTAATTACCACAAGTAGGAACGACACATTAAAAAAGTACACTCAAAAAGCACAAAGAGACAATGTCCACTCCACTCTCGACTCTGTTCTTACACTGCCTACTTTTCATGCTCTACGCCTACACATTCACTATTTCAGTAACAACACAACGTCGAAATGAAACCTCGACTTTATTTTTACACAGGCAAGGTTGAGAATACTTTGCATTTTGCCAGCCACGCACCCCATCTCTTTCGCGCGTATTAATCAAAATACCGACTCTACTTTGACGTGGAATCGTAGAAAATGGATAAGCCATTGTTTTCTAAATTGAAACTATGGTTTGCATGGCCGTTGTAAGATGGCCTCTTTGCGATCGTGTGTCGTCGGATTTTGTTCGGGATTGTCGTAGATGTATGGGGAAGAGAGGTCTGGTTAGAATGGTCGTGCCCTTGCTTGGTTTAGACAGAATACATAATTGCTATTGCTAGCTAAAGGTTTTACAATAAAGTGTAATTACGGATGGACAATGATTAGAATATTGTAAGGAATGTTGTGTTGTTATTAAGATAGTAGCATTTAGATCTTAATTAAAAGAGATCCAGTTTCAAAGACATTCAAGTTATATTGCGTTCTTTTTAGAGATGAGACAGAACCGACATCGACGGTGAGTTGGTATTGAGAATAATTAAATTAGATAGTTAATGGTTTTACAGACATGGTTATGGAATCTTTAATTACTTATCCAGTTTCTTGCTTTTAATGTTTAATCCTGGATACTGTGCTCTCAATACAACGCCATACTTTTTCTGTAAATATATACCTATAAAAGACCCATTTTTTTTTTCAACTGACAACTTTACTATGATAGACACCCTCTAATTATTTTTTAATTAAGTTTCTAAGAATTTAACCCATATTAAAATATGTTTTTTTTCCCAATAATATAAGGTACCACCGTGATCTCGGACATTGAATCACCGTAAGGACTTTTCTTGCTTGCAGCTCTCGGCCGCTATAGTAACGCTTACCTACGCTCATCAACCAATAGCATCGCAACATCAGATTTTTGCTGAGCCCCTTGTTTTAGAAAATGAAAAAAAAAAAAAGTGACCGTAAAAATCCAGCCAAGGTGGTGGTGGTGGTGGCGCAAAAAGATGGCAAACGGATGTGATCATCGTGTGCACGGGATTTTGTATTAAACGTGGTTTGATTTTCGAGACCACGATAGTACTTATTGGGCGTGTTAATAAAACTATTGGTATATTAAACTGACCAGAAATGTTTTTTTAGTATCAATCCTCATGCCTTCTCTGTATAATAGCCATTGCCCCCGCTGTGGGACACTGCTGGTATTAATATGAACTAGCTGCAGCCCGCGGCTACTTTTTCTAAAATAAATATATATATATTCTAAATTACTCCTTATAACATCAGCTGAAAGTCCCGTCAAAATCGGTCCCACCGTTTCGGAGATTAGCCTGAACAAACTGACAGACAGTCAGACCGACAGAGACAAAAAAAAGATTTTTTTTTAATACTTTCATATGGTATTAGTAAAAAGCTGTTAATTTGGTATTACAAACAGACACTTCAATTTTATTAATTTGTATACAATTACAAAGGTTCCTCAACTCATAAAAGATAGAAACATTACATACAACATTAGGAACTTCATTTCAATGCCATTTTAAACCCAATGACGCGTAAACTTTAATGAGCCTGCACTTAACGCATCAAAAACACATAAATTCACAAAAAAAAAAAACAGTCATCATAACTCTATTCCCTTCGAGATTGATGTCAGAAACAAGAACCACAAACAATAAAAAAACATTCCACACACAGTCTATGGTAGGTATAGTTTTTGCCGCCAAAGCAATAATTTTGTTTTGATTGCCTGTGAGTTTCCCATGGGTTCACAATACTACCCCATAACTGTGCTATGATAATTCTATACCAAACTCTATGGTTTCTATGCAGCCTTCCTTATTATTTTTCAATTTGTAGGTACGTACGAATAACTGCTTAACTTTTTATTTATTAAAAATAATAATTTACAATGGAAAATCATTTTAGAGCTTACAGCCATGGCATAGATTCCAAGTTGAGTACAATATTTTAAAATAGGTAAACATGTTTGGTGCAAATGTTTTTTTATTTATAAAATGCCTACCGGTATTAAAAGTACCTACTATTTTTATTTTTCTATTTAAGTGCAAAATTGTGTATGTTTGGTTCTCTAAAAATAAATCTTGAAATCAACCAAAAAGAGCTCTTTTTAACAGAAAACCATACAGAAAGCAGGAAAATCCTAAATATAAACTATTATTATAAAGTCTCATGGATTTTCAAATCATTCTGAAGTCATCAACGAATGATTGGTTCTCTAAAATGAAATCTTTAAATCAACCAGAAGACCGCTTTTTTAACAGTAAACGATACAGAAAAGGGAAAATCCTAAATAAACAATTATTATAAAGTCTAATGGATTTTCAAATCATTCTGAAGTCATCAACGTATGATTGGTTCTCTAAAAAGAAATCTTTAAATCAACCAAAAGAACTCCTTTTAAACAGCAAATCATCTAAAAAAGGGAAAATCCTAAACAAACAATTACTATAAAGTCTAATGGATTTTCAAATAATTCTGAAGTTACGCTACGTATGATTGGTTCTCTAAAAAGAAATCTTTAAATTTACCAAAAAGCTCCTTTTGAACAAACCATACAGAAAAGGGAAAATCCTAAATAAACAATTATTATAAAGTCTAATGGATTTTCAAATCATTCTGAAGTCATCAACGTATGATTGGTTCTCTAAAAAGAAATCTTTAAATCAACCAAAAGAACTCCTTTTAAACAGCAAATCATCTAAAAAAGGGAAAATCCTAAACAAACAATTACTATAAAGTCTAATGGATTTTCAAATAATTCTGAAGTTACGCTACGTATGATTGGTTCTCTAAAAAGAAATCTTTAAATTTACCAAAAAGCTCCTTTTGAACAAACCATACAGAAAAGGGAAAATCCTAAATGAACAATTATTGTAAAGTCTAATGGCTTTTCAAATCATTCTGAAGTCATCAACGAATGATTGGGTCTCTAAAAAGAAATCTTTAAATTAACCAAAAAGAGCTCCTTTTAAACAAACCATTTAGAAAAGGGAAAATCCTAAATAAACAATTATTATAAAGTCTAATGGATTTTCAAATCATTCTGAAGTCATCAACATGACATCAAAATGCATAATTTAATACCAAACGATGACCTAATGAACGATGATGATGGCAATAATAAAATTAACCTACTGAACTTTGCAACTAAACTAAGCTATTTGATAGCAACAACCCCTAGGACAAACAACAATTAAAATAGCCCTTTACAAAAGAGCCATGTCATTTTTACTATAGTGAAAATACCCTGATTTATGGATTTAGGGACATCTTTTCATGTTTTACATAGCTTGGAAAGCTAGGACCACTTAAACTCGGTTTCTGTACGTCTAAAATAATTCGTTGCTAATCATCTGTGTGGTTATTTCCATATATACCGTTTCAAATTGTCTCTGGACTATGCCTGGATCTCTGAGTTTGTTTCGGCCTTTCTTCTCAGAGTAGTCCGATAGGAAACACCGACCCCATCTAGTTTTTAAAATATGATAAACGTGTAAAAGTGTTTGGCGGCACATCATCATCATCATTTCAGCCGAAAGACGTCCACTTCTGGACATAGGCCTCTCCCAAGCACCTCGACCGGTTCTGTGCTTCCCGCATCCAGCGGATTCCTGCGGCTTTCACAAGGTCATCGGTCCACCTTGTGGAAGGCCTTCCAACGCTACGTCTTCCGGTATGCGGTCGTCACTCTAGAACCTTTCGGCCCCAACGGCCATCTGTACTGCGCGCAATGTGCCCTGCCCATTGCCACTTAAGTTTGGCAATTCTTCGAGCTATGTCGATTACCATGGTTCTCCTGCGGATCTCTTCATTTCTGATTTGATCACGTAGGGAAACTCCAAGCATAGCCCACAATAGCACAAACTCAAATTTTCTCATTCTATTTTGAACTTAATCGTCAAGATATTAAAGTTTAAAAACGTTTTTAAATTTTAAATTTATAATATTTTGACATTGTTTTTTACAATTCTGACAATTTTACAATTTTTATTATTATTTTTAATGAACAGAGAATGAAATTTTATTAATCACAGTTTTATTTTGGGTTTTAATTTGTTTTAAAATAGTATACTTAATTATAATTTATAATGTTAATTTTAATGTATCTGTGTATCTATGGACTGTGAATGTCTAAATTAAATAAATTATTATTATTATATCAATGCAATCTTACTGACAAGGGATGACAGCCACAACAAAATTCATCTTAATCTCTTCAACTCTTGATTTATGTCCAGTCATATGTAACAGGATGTCAGTAATCATCAATACCTCAAATATTCCGCCATGACTAACACTTCGATGTCTAAAGGCCAAGGTCTGATCATTTTGAATCACGCAGCTATTCACACTGCATTCATATGCAAGAGTTGGATGATATCATAAAAGATGATGAGTGCAGTGGAAATGATTTTTTGAACTGATTTATGAAATGATTCCTTCTGTCGACTTACTATATTACTTACCGTGGTCCCTTCTTTTTATCTGTCTCTCCAGAAAAGACACATTAGCTTGCAACAGCGCTGAAATATCGGGAACTCGAAACAAAAAGTAAACATGGTAAATATTCCGTTTCAAGTTGTTAATAGTAATGTTAGTGACCATGACAGTTTAAAAACTTATATAAAAGACTAGCTTTTGCCCGCGACTTCATCCGCTTTTTTTAACATAAAATATATCCAATGACACTTGGCAATACTTTAGCTTCCCATTTGTGAAAGAATTATTAGAATCGGATCATTCGTTTTAAAGATTACCCCCCAAAATATAAACTTACAAATTTTACTTCTCTAAAATAATGATATCCTAACTAGTATTTTATATGCGAAAGTAATTTTGTTTGTTTGTTACCTTTTCACGCCTAAACCACTGAACCGATCATCCTGAAATTTTGCTTAGCTACACGTTGTCAGGTGTACAGTAACGGACATAGCGCGGACGTACCTTTCATCCCGAAAAAAGTACTTTTCCCGAGGAAAACAACAATAATGTTCTTATGATAATAGATGGCGCCGCGTGTCTTTTGAATCATGATTGAATTATTTCAGAAGGACATACGCTACGTTTCATCCTGGATCGCAGACGAAGTCGCGGGCAACAGCTAGTAGTAGATAAAGGGCCAAATGTAAGTGTAGAAAAGCATTCATTCCATAGGTTTTAAACACGAGACGATAAAGTCCCTAAAGATACATCAACACTCATTCATTAAACTGTCAGATCATCTTCGTTCGGAGTCTGGATTTGTGCACGGTTGATGGCAATAGATTCGCCCCCATACATCTTAAATACACATGGGATTTAAGGGGAAAGCGTCAGGGGGGCCCGCGAATTTAAAATTTTCAGGTTGCCGTAATCAATATGTATTTACAGAATAAGCATGACAACAAAAAAAAAAAATTTTTGGTCGTCAGATAGATTATTACAAAATATTGGACACGTATTTATCCTTTTTTTTTTAAGTAACCAAAACAATACGGCAATACATTGAGTTCAAATGTGGCATGACATCACTGCTCGCTAGATTTTATACGTAGCTGTGACGTCACATGTAGCGAGCCCCCACTCCCCAAGTTTAATGTATTTATCTAAGTATTTTTTATTATAATGCTATAGCACAAAATACGTGTCTAATATTTTTTTATTATATGACTGACGGACTGAACAGTTTTTCTTTTTTTTCATTAAACATCCCTATTATAATCATTAAAACCAGTGACTTGAAAATTGCAAAAAAACGTAAGAAAATCTGATGAATTTCGTGGGCTACCCTTACGCATAACTGGCAAAATGTGGGTGTACTATAGGTACCTACATCTCTGCACAGCCCTTGCCGAAACAAGCTGTGATGTTATGTTATGTTATGTATCTTCGTCAAAGAGTTTGTTGGAGTTAACTAATCAGCAATAGATTTTTGAACATTGAGCTTTTATTGCATTGAAATGAAATCGTTTGTTCTATATACAGGAAAAGTTTCTAACCAGTGCGTAAATTTTGACAAATTAAACTTAAACGAGTTTTATTAACCACCTATTTCTTATTTTGATACGTCTTAGTACAAAAAAAATAAGTTATCGTTAAAGAAAGATGTTTATTTTGAAACTAGTTTATTGGATACACGCCGCGCGACGGCGCGTGCTGTGAAGCGGAACGCAGTTGTTGGTACCTATCAGCTGTGGGCCCGCGAAAATCGCCGACCTAGGTATTTAAGCAGGTTATTAATTGCAATAATGTTTTTTTCAAAGGTATAGAACAAATAATGGAAATGTATTGTATTACTGATATTGATCCAGCAAAAAATAAATAAAAATACGCATTAGTTAAAAACTCACCTGTATCGGAATCATTTTTACTCGTCATAAAAAAAATCTAGATGGAGTCGACGTGTCCTATCTAACTACCCCTGTCATGAAATGACGAAACAAACTCAAGGGTCAAAGTCTCTTTTAAAGTTCAGACATAATCTTGGTCAGATCATGTGAGGACCATGTACATCCGTGTCTGAAATGGTCTTTTCAAAGTCAAAGTTAAAGATTTATTTGCCGATAAATATGGTTACAAAAGTTCTTATAGTGGTAGTATAATGTAGCTTAACATATTTAATCATAACATAATGACATGCAAATTTTTGGTATACAATTAGATAATTTTAATTTAAATTGAAAGAATTATTTTATAATTTCTCAATTAACCAACTGCGTAAGGCTCTTCTGAAGCGGATCATTTGAAGTTCTTTAATTTTGAGGAAAGAACCACCCAAATTTGATTGGACGTGTCCAGTCAGTGTAAGCATTTGTCAGTAATCATGGAGCTCAACGACTCGACGAACAATACCAAAGAAATTTGGTATTGTTCGTCGAGTCGTTGAGCTCCTTAAGTCCTGAGTTGAGCTACATGATTACTGACAAATGCTTACAGTGACTGGACACGTCCAATCAAATTTGTGTGGTTCTTTCCTCAAAAGGACATTTGGGTAGCGACACAAAGAAAATGGTCAAAGCCTTGAAGAAATTACTGTATCTGACTGACTACTAAATAATTGACTGACCGTATTCTACGAATAACGACATTGTGAAAACCGCAAGATAATCATAGGACAAATCTAACAGGCTAATGAATGACGTGTGACTGAGTAGAATGCTGGCAGAATTATCGTTATTCCTAATCCTAACAAAAGAAAACAAGGCAAATGTGAGTAGAAATGCCGGGAGGGACGCCCTAGGACATACATATATTGACATAATTGGTGATGTTCTTCAGAAAGTCAGGTGTGTAGAACTCACAACCGGCGACATCTGGTGATACACGCGTATCACCAGATGTATGAATGTAAACGAAGCAAAAGGAGTTGATATATAAGGATAGTACCAGGAGGCGTTCTAGAGTTTCTGTATACCTCCACGAGAAGAAGGCGTGAGTTTATATACAGGGTGGCAGGGACATCGACGCAAATCTTGTTACCATGGATTCAGTCTATGATTCTGGACCTCCTTGCATTGAAATTTTTCGTCGGTAATAAAAAATTAAATTGCTGTCCCATACATTTTGACAGCGTAGGTATTGCACTTGTAGGAAATTGCTGTTTTTTTCTTTTTAATAACCGAATATATAATAATAAATAACATAATAAAAATTTCAACCCCCCCTGGGTTGAAATTTCATATGTGTTCCACGCGCGCCTCAAAGAGATGTCAGCACGCACTGACGGGGTCCACTAGGATAGGTGCCTGCCAGGGTTGCGGGTTTGTACGAAAGGGATACCGTGACCCTGGCACACAGGCAACTGAAGGAACACGGTTGGGTTTTAGTCAGTAAAAGTCTGACACGCGCTCCGCCCAGAGCGGGAGAAGTTATTTGAGAATTTCACACCCAAAAAAACGAAAAAAAAAAGGGTTTCAGAATTATCTACTGAATCCATGGTAACCAGTTTCGCGTCGATGTCCCGTCCACCCTGTATATATAATCCTAATTTTGACAACTCCATTAACGATGACACGAATCCAAGACATAAAATACTAAATAAATCCACCTCCAATCTTTCAGCTGTATCATCGCCACATGCCGTCCACAGCACACATACGTGCACACAGCTATTACACCGAACATCTGGCTTGCTAGTCGTGTTCAATCTAGTTCATGAGTTTATGTTAGTGCCACACACGCCATAGCTGTCTCTAATAATGTAGCTCAGGTTATGGAAGCACCTGGTCTTGTGGCTGAATTTGAGTGAATTAGGGAAGTTATGCCTTGGTTTAGTGTTGTAAGATATAATTGGAAGAAGCAATTGGGAGTTTTGACTGATGAATTTAATGTAGCTGCATAGTAATCACCACGTTTGGTAGACGAATTGGAGTTCAAATTTTGTTTATAACTAAGGATTCTACTTTCTCAGTCTCAGTCAAAGGTCTCTTGAAGTAGTTTGCACTATTAGCAGATTTTTTCAACGTAAGAACTTATATTTCTTGCCTTATCTATTATTTTTTTATTTGCATTAATACTTTAATTCCTTTTTCTAAATACGTTGACCGCCAGTAGCCTGCGCCAGCGTCTCATCGCTTGTCATAGACTATAGGGCGCCCACACAAAACCGCGATGCGATAATTCTTGCGATGCATTCGTGCGATCTCGCACGCAAATATTTGCGATGCGTTGCGAATTCGCAGTTATGTGTGGGAGCCCATAGGGCTTGTACACAAAACTGCGATGCGACGTCGCGTCATAAAAATCTACGAGCTCGGACGACGCATCGCAAGAACTTGCGAATTGATTCGCATCGCGCATTCCTGCGATGTTGCGTCGTCGTCGTCGACTTCTCTATCCTCCTATATGCAAATATACTCTGTGGGAATGATCACCCGAATCGTGGAAGAGAGAAGCCTTGTCGCACGAAATCGCATCGCAGCAATTCGTGTCGCAGTTGTCTGCATTGCGAATTCGCATCGCGCCGATTCGCAGTTTTGTGTACAAGTCCATAGACCATAGTCTATTATAGCAAAGACAAGTGATGTTGGAACGTCGGGCATGTGTCGATCGTAATATTTATTGTACCTAATTATGGTTTTATTCGAACGTTTAATAGTTTGTGTATGGAAAATCTGGAAACTGCAAAAATCTGTCCGCCTCTTACTACAACTCCACGAATTCGTCAAAAATTATGAGTTAAATTAATACCTACCTGCAATGTAAAATATTGGGATGCTTCAAATTGACACAAACTATACTAGAGATTTCTATCTCTACATCATAAGAAAAAAAAAAAAAAACGATGATTACAGATTCACACAGACTAGTTTGTTTTCATGGTCTTACAGAAACGAGCCATAGAAATAATCTTTGTCTCATACACACACAACTACCCAAAAAAAACTCTATCTATTTTTCTATCGCAGATATGCTGCAAAAGACTTCTTTAGAAATAAGCATCACCTTTGTACGTATTTTTCTGTTTTTTCTTCTTGTCTGTTTATGTGTGTACTACCGGGGACATCCGAATCGGACCACCATAAGGACTATTCTTTCTTGCAGCGTTCGGCCGCTATAGTAACGCTTGCCTACGCTCATCAACCAACAGCATCGCAGCAATAGATATTTCTAAGACCCTTGTTTTTGTAAATGACAAAAAATAAAGATCGTATAAAAACCAGCCGATGTGATCAGACATCTGTGATCATTGTAAAAGAGCATAAGAAATTTATTTATGCAAAAATGTTTTTTTTATTGGTAGCCGCAAAACAGATGTGGACATCCGTGAGCACGGGATTTTGTTTTGAAAATGTGCCGATTCGGATAAAGAAAGAAATAAAGAAAAAAGTAATTATTGTGACTCGCACAGGAAGATCACAAACTAAACACACAATTATAAAAGTATAACAAATAAAATTATATAATAACAAAAAAACATGCGAGGCAGTCTATGGGGACTGCCAATAGAAGTGATAACTAAGTAACTAAAGCGTTCGGTGACGATGTCGCGGGTTCCATGATTTTTGTTCACCCAAAAAGTACACATACACACACAGTATACATATAGCTCATGGAAAGCGTTCAGTGACGATGACGCGAGTTCCATGATTTTTGTTCACCCAAAAAGTGCTCAACGCGCCTAAAGAAGTTATCACTTCAAAAAAAAAAAAGAGTCCTGTACCAAGCCAAAAGGTTCCTATCTCATCATGATGCCCCCGATAGTACATAAATGCTTAAAAAAATCAGCAAAATAAAAAACAAAAAGGGCCGTTACTCACCATGGCACCGCCCGGCCTGTTCTCGCCCCCGCCAGGCTCACCATCCGTACAGAAGTAGCATTTGTCCTGCGGCTTCCAATCTGCTGGTTCCTCGGCGACTTCCAGCTTGGGTTGGGTCGCAGGCCTTTTGATCAGCGACTCTAGAATCGTCTCCGGCCTTCGAGGCACCTTCTCTTCCGCTCTTTCGTCCTTTGCTTCGTCCTCGTTTATTTGCTCGATAGTCTTGATCTTTAGGGCTGGTGGAGGGTCGGCCTGGACTGATTCCTCGTCGCTCGATAGTTCTGCCTCCCCCCGTTTTGGAATTAATGCGTCCTGATATAGTTTCCATTTTCTTCGACCCATCAACTCCTCCGCCACCCGTTCTAGACCTGGAAAGAAGGAAATAATGATATTAGGACCTTTTGTTGTTAAAAAAAAAAGCAGCCAAATGCGTGTCAGACCACGCATATTGAAGGGTTCCGTAATTGGAGCGAATTTATCCGCAGAACAAACTGAACATTGTAGTTGAAATACATGTTCTCCCATACATTCCAACTGAAAATGTAAGTTTGTACGCAGAATATTGAGAGATTTAGGTACCATGTTATATTAAGACCATAGACTTCTTATTAATTTGTATAGAACTATTTTCTGTATTTTTGTCAAAATTTTTGGCTCATTCGTTTCGGAGATAAAGGGTCAATTTTCATCTATTTTCTTAAATAACTATAAAAGTATTTGTTTTAAAATTATAAAAAAAATATATATCTGAAATTCTCACAATAAGCCACTTTATTTGATATGTCACACACGGCACAGTTTGCGAAACTTTTGTTTTATACAACTTTACAGTTTACCCCCCAAAAGTGACCCCCAAATTCAAAATTCATTTATTCTCGTTATACGACCGTGTTTGGGCCACAATAGTTTATATATTGTGTACTAAATTTCAACTTAATCGGTCCAGTAGATTCGGAGCAAATTGGCTGTGACAGAAGGACAGACAGACAAGTGATCCTGTAAGGGTTCCGTTTTTTCCTTTTGAGGTACGGAACCCTAAAAACAAAAGATAGTAATTTATTTCATCAAAATGTATTTAAAAAAAAATTACATATGACTTATAAGTTATAAATAACACAGACAAAATGTCTAATTCCCAATGCAGGATATCAACTTAAGGGAGAAGTATACTTTTTAATTGAACGTTTCGCTCAAAAGAAAGCAGAGTGTAGAAGTAGAGTTTCAGAAATAGTTGCGGTCAAAGATTTTGTGGGGCATAATTTTATGTATATACGAATAAGACTACTTTAAACTTTTCATAAATAAGGAAATATACTAATAAAAATGAAAAAGAGTCCTTCATTAGTTCTTGGTAACTAATCCACTTTAGCCACCCAAACCCATAGTCCAATATCTTTTTTTCCATATCTTACAATAGTCCTACACCAACCGGGGGTTGTCCTTGGATGCACTTGCATAGTACATATATTTGGATAATCGTCGGTTGATACCTCTTCACATTCATATTTGATTCAAAACATCTAACGAGCCTCTGCGAGTTGGCTTCGGCCTCTCGTAAGCCTTCCAAAGATCCAGGACTTATGTCAAATCAAAATGAAAAAAATCCAAACCTCTAAGCAAAATCTATTTCTAAATAAGAATCAAAGTAACAAAACACAGTTTGACCTAAAATCTATCAGAACCGCAGATCGTTAACATACTTCATTACATCGAAAGTGTATAACGGTATTTGAAATTCAACCAGTCTTGCGACTTTTCTAGCCAATAAAACTTTCGCGCGACCGAAAAGTCGTCGAACTGTGCTTGCAATTTATAGCGGTGTTTTCGTCTCTAGTAAATAATTATCGAATATTAATTAATGTGCTTATTTATTGCTGTCGATAAGCGGTCTTGTGGCACAACTGAATAAATGGGATGGGTAGAGGCTACAGCGTTAGCGAGGAGCGGGAAATGGTGGAGCGGTAAGGATAGGAAACGACATATAAATTAAAAACGGGAATTATCAGAATAACAGCTGTATTTATTTTGTAAAAATTGCAGCATTATGCTGAGATAGGAGCCTTTTTGGCCTCGCAATGTCTTTTGACGTGACAACGTCTAATAAATCGATGAACGCCGGCTGCATGCACGAAAAAGGATGACGCATTGTCCCGTTACGCGCATTGTCCCGTTACGCTCATTGCCCCATACGCTCATTGTACGCTTGCGCCGCATCAATGTTTTGTTATGACGTTGTCACGTTAAACTATCGTCCGTAAACCAACTTTACAGACAACCATTTTTTTTTTTTTGCTTTTAAATTAAATATTGTTCATTTTAAATGCTCCTTTTTTACTGTTTGTATTTCCTGTGTGTGTCCCAAATAAATTATTTTTCTTTCTTTTCTTTCAAACCTAAAAATAATAATGTGCCTTTTTATGTGATTCAAAGTGACAATATTCTTTCGAATCTTTGAATTTTTCGAAAAATACTTAATGTACCTACCTATAATTTGTAGACTGATGAGGGTACTTTTATGTTTCCTTTGTCTTAAAAAAGGGGGGCTGCTAATAGCAGGAACCAAGCCAAGCTATCATAGCCAAAAAAAAATAGCATTAATCCATCTTTCTCATACCTGACTTCGAGGTTCAAACATGAGTTAATTATTATATTACATAGAAATTCATATCAAAACCCTCACCTTCTAGTGTAATAATAAACCTCAGTAATCACAGATCTAAATAACGTTAACTCATAACTATCAAGCTGTCACAATCAGATAACATCAGACAACATCAGACGAGTTAACTAGCTATGCATCAAACTACCACATTTTATATATAAAATAGACTGATGTTATGTTACGATGTGGTATTTATTAATCGACTTCAAAAAAAGGAGGAGGTTCTCAGTTCGTCGGATTTATTTTTATATTTATGTATGTTCAACAATTAGGTACTTGAAGACGGCTAGACTGAATTAGAAATTTTAATTATTGTTTGAAAGGGTATACTTTCTAGGTGGTCCTATATAAATTTTATTAACTTTGCTTGGGTAGTTTTAAAGCTAGCTTCAATAATTCGTATTTTTCCCACATAGTCTCTGTCACTATTATTTACAATTTGTGTGCGGTAGGATTCCATTATTATTATTTTTTATTATTTGTATCACAACTAAAAAGTGAAAGAAAGTTTTGTAAAATGCTTTTTTATAGTGTGTTATGTAGATTGGTGAACTAAAAAAAAATGGTGTAAGTCGCTATCTCACTACCTTCTGTCCGCGACTTCGTTTTCGTTTATCGTGATAAAAAGTATCCTGTTTTAATTCAGGTTATAAACTATGTGTAATTTCATCCAAATTCGTTTTACCGTTTTTGCGTTACATACTCGTACAAAATTTCACATTCATAATATCAGTAGAATTAGATCGGTTGTTTGAATGATATTATTTAACTTATACATCTTTGAAGAATACAGGTGTGATGTTACGTTATTTAATTGAAAACGTATATTTCTTGATCTTCACAACGAACTACTTAAAAAAAATAAAAAAATAAAATCTGTCTTTGAATTTCTTGCTCATTCTTCTCTCTAGAGCACTACATATATTTGGATGTAGGAATGCTCTTTTCTTTGATAATCTTGCCTTTCTACCTTCTGAATATAAAATAAAAAAAACATAAATCCACTGACAGAATACGCCCATCCTAAACCGCGTCTAGAAGCATGAAATTTTTGCAAAACAGTTCCTTATATAACGAACGTCATAGAATAATATAGAAGAAGTAAGTTTTATAGAAGTGTAACATTTTTCTTTTGGTGTGCGTTATTGTAATAAATAAACGGACTCCTATGTTGAAATTAGCAAGTACAAGATCGGTGTCATTAAAACCCAAACTGTAAGCTGGCTCATGGAGCGATCAATGCTCTCTCACCCGCTGCCAGTATCACCCGTCCTTACCCTCATATAACAATATAAAATAACGTCTCCAACAGTTGATATCACGTCAAAACCTGGGCCAAGGGCCGAATTACTGTTTAAATGTATTTTTCATACATTATCGATTGTCGCATAAATAATTGCATCGTTTGAAAGGGTCACTGCACCTATTATCGACTTCAAATAGTTTATACTTTTATTTATGTTCTTTTTATATATTGTGTTTACAATTTTTTTGTTTTTTTCTTAAGGCTTAAGGTATGTTCCTCTTTAGTGGTAAGAGGCTTTCAAAGGATTAGATGTAGGGAAGGGCAAGAGCACCTATTTATAGATTTAACTTTCTTTGGAGAAATGAGCCCATGTTGCTTGTTTACGATCCATACTGACATAAACATTTTTTGTTCTACATTTCTGTTTCTTTCGCTAGGTAATTTTATCAAACTGATAGATAGATAGAAGATAGAATACTCTTTATTATGTACATCATATAAATTACAGATATAAATGTAGAACTGTTACATAGGGTGTCCCAATGGGCGGTCTTATTGCTAAAAGCGATTTTTTACAGACAACCTTTGGATGGATCAAAAGTAGAAGGAGAGACAATACTACAGGGCCTCAAGTCTGCTATTACAATAGTGTTAGAATGGTCTCGCCATTGTGAGTATTTGACAGTGTTTGTATGGCAAATCTGTCAAAAACTCACAATGAAGAGACCATTCTGACACTATTGTAATAGCAGACTTGAGGCCCTGGTAGTCAGTGAACTGAATGATATTCTCTAAAAGTAAAGTACCTACATACCTAAGTTTAAGAGTAGGGGAAAACCAAAGATATCTTTGCTATTTTAAGTTTTCTGGCTTTCTTGTGTTTTGTGTCAGTATTGTGTGCCTTAAACTGCGTCAAATAAATTTATTTTCTTTCTTTCTTTCAAAGAAAAGATGGTTGGACTGTATGAAAGATGATATGGTTAAAAAGGGAGTGACTACTGAGATCACTACTAATGGAGAAGTATAGAAGAAAAATACATGTTGCCCTGACCCCAAATAAATTGGGATCAAGGCAGGAGAATAATGATGAATGATGATTCTCTAGAAGTAATTCTCCTGCCCTTATCCCTATACCTAAATAGTCAAAGTAAAAAAAAAAACCATAGCTGTTGCTAAAAAGAAATAAAGAAATTTTATTTGGGACAAAAAAATAAAAAATGAGCATTTAAAACTAACAAAATTTACATTGTAAACAACAACAAAAAACATAATAGAAAAAGACCTGTGCTAGGCTAAAAAGGCCACTCATCATTTCAGCCGAAAGACGTCCACTGCTGGACATAGGCCTCCCCCAATTGGGTGGGTTTGCCATAATCGCCACGCTTGGCAGGCGGGTTGGCGATCGCAGTATGGTGTTAAAAATGCATAGAGAACGCTGCTGCCCATTCTCTAGTAAGTCCCATAGTCGCCTTTTACGACACCCACGGAAGGAAATTGGATGGAATAAAAAGTTATTACGTTTTCTATTTCCTTTTGTATATACTTTCATTTAGTAAAAAGCTAATAAAGTAGTAAGCTAAGTGTAGTATTTAGTAATAGCGCTACTGATGGTATAAGGAGTAACGCAGGCTGTACTTTTATTTTAGAAAAAGCCAAACTGGCAAAGCCGCGGGCAGCCGTTAGTCCTCAATATATTACTATTTGACAGCATACAAGGCTTTCTGGCATATTTTCCGCTTTACAAAAGAATTGAATTTATATTAAAAAAAAAAAAAAAATATTATTTTTATTTTTATATATTTTACATATCTCGGGACCCTCGGGTCCCGGACCTTTGTAAGGCGTACGAGGGGCCGAAGCCAACTCGCAGAGGCTCGTTAGACGCTTTTTAATTAAATGAGGCACCAATATTTCCTGAATGTGATTAGGAAGTTTATTCTAGAAAAAACCACGCGGGCGAACGTGCAGGTACCAGTAGCAGCTAGCTTTCAAATAGATAATAATGTATGCAGTCCAGTACCAAGTGCAGTAGGCTGATTACAAAATACAGTACCTGCACTTGCAGCTATTACTGCAATTTGCAGTCGCTGCCAATGTCAAGCAGCAAAAACAACATCACTGGTTCTTATGATCAGTTGAAGAAACTGGTTTTGAGAGCTAAAGGAAGGCTCACATGGAATTAATTTCACTGGGTGGAATTTATTGTGCTTTTTTTTTTTTTGTTTGGTCTCATAAAAATCTTGTGGCGGATATTAAATAATATTATATATCTAGGTAGTATATTGACTTTGTCCGTGGATCAGTCAGATCTGTGTGATAAAGGTAGTATTTTTATTTCTTTATTCGGCGCTGAATATGTACAAAATATTGGTGTTTTTGCTACAATAATGTGTAATATTATTATTAACATAACCGGGATGTTTACCATGTTTATTCATTTTTCTGAGTTCCCGATATTTCGGCGCTGTTGCAAGCACCATGATCACGGATAAACCGTGATCATGGTGCTTAAAAAAAAAATGAATAAACATGGTAAATATCCCGGTTATGTTAATAATAATGCTAGTGACCATGACAGTTTAAAAATAATGTGTAATACCTATATATTTTAAATTATACAATTTTAAATATTTAAACCGCTTTATAGTCATAAATTTTTATTTTTATTCAATTATTATTAATTAAAAAAAAAAAAAAAAACTATTGCTACAATGTCAAAGAATATTCAATTTTACGTTTACCAATTTTATAATTTTAATCAGAATTTCATAAATAATAATTTCATAATGTAACTTTTTACCGATGATGCCAATTTTTCAATATTAGCGCTTTATACTAACCTCCTTACTAATAAACGTTGTATAGCGTCTGTATAGTTACACAACGCTTTGTCTTCTTCTTTCGAAAGTCAAATTACTGACGAGTGAAAGAGAGAAATCGGTGTGTAACTATACAGACGCTATACAACGTTTATTAGTAAGGAGGTTAGTATTATGTGTTAGTATCAATGTAATCAATAGGGATGATTCCTGGGTAAAAAAAGAGGAAAACTGTTTAGTCCGTCAATCTGATAATAAAAAAATATTAGACCCGTATTTTTTGCTTTATTAGAAAATTACTTTGATAAAACACATTAAACATGGGGAGTGGGGGCTCGTTACGTCACAGCTCAGTATAAAATCTACTGAGAAGTGACGTCGTGCCACATTTGAACTCAATGTATCGCCGTAATGTTTTGATTACGTAAAAAAAGAAAAAATACGTGTCGAATATTTTTTAATAATCTACATGACGGACAATAATTTTTTTTTTTATGCGTCATCCCTATTGTAAGTAAACCTAATAAAATAAATGGTAGGTAACGTACAGGATACTTGACAATCCTTTGCTTACAATGTAGCCCTACCCATATTGTGTGAGACAGCCCTAATACTCAGTTTTTATGAAGAAATGGCAGGACGGAATTAAACTCTTGATGTAGATATTTATCTTTATCTCAACATTCTCTATAAGGTTTTTAATAATGAAGATATGCAATATTTTGTCCAATTTTGATCAAGTGTGGGTTTATTTTTAAAGGGAGTCTTACATCTGTAATTTTTTGCAGTATCTCGAAGATTGTTGTTTCGACATATTTTTTTTATTCAACTCTTTTTTTTTTTTTTCTTTTTTCTTGACAGTGGTGCCGATTCCCTTGTTCACAAACTAAACTAAATTTAAGTTCAGTGCATCTTTTTCTTTCTATTTCATTAAGAAAAGGACAGAAGATACATTTTAGTTTAGTCCTGTCAAATTAATCAGCACCTGTCACTACTCCATTCAAGTTTAGACGTGATTAAAAACTTGCCTACTAAAATTACGTCAATTTACGTCAAGCGCTGATTAATTTGACAGGACTAAACTAAAATTTATCTTCTGCCCTTTTCTTAATGGAATAGAAAAAAAAAGATGCACTGAACTTAAATTTAGTTTAGTTTGTGAACAAGGGAATCGGCACCATTGTCTGCTTATTACTGGCTAAAATTTAATTTCGTTGCTGTCTAGATACGCACTCACTATAATTATTATGTAAACTAACTATAAACAACCATAGTAACCATGTTAACCATAAACCGTAGCTTTCCCGTAAGAGCGCGTTACGCAGCAGCGTAAAAGTTTATCGTAAAAAAAAGAACGCGTCATCATTTGAATTGCAATCATAAAATGGCGCGTATTAGCATAGACTATAAGAAGTGCTCATTGTCTATTACATCCGTTCGGGGCCGTCAACCTTTGGTAACTGTTATTGTTTTTGAATTAGGAAGTTTTTTGTGTAGTTAGATCTTGTGCTGTTTTGGATACATTCACTGTTGTTATTTTTTATTACGTATAGGCGAAACTGAGAAGTGTTTGAAGTAGGAAATTAAAAAAAGTTGAAGGCCACTAGATTGTAGAAATCTTTGAAATGTCACTAACTGCATAGACTCTAAGGTGAACTCTGACGGCTACTGACGACTTTTACAATGGTTTCATTGTAAAATTATTGCTTTCGATTTTATTAAATACCTTAATATTTTACTCGTTGAACCAACGTTCAGTATTTCAATAGTTAGACACTGGAAATATACTCATTCAGAAACTTATAAAATTCCTCATTTAATTCTACAAACGGCACAATAAAACAAATCTTTTTAGAAACTGCAACAGTTATTAGATAACAATTTTTCCGCCTCATTACTGTTCTTGTGAAATGAAAAAAAAAAAAAAAAAAACAAATGAACAACCCAAGTGAAATAAAAACTGAACCAACCGTTCTCTGCAATTTCCTTTACCAAAGTATTTTAACTTAACTGAACAGAACCAAGGTGGTTAACTGAAGCAGAACCTTCACATGTTAATATTGTAATTAATGGACGCCGTTGAACTCCCATAGCGTGGAATAATAAAAAAATAATTACATATTAGACTCGCTTCCAAGTAAATCGGAGTGGCTAATGTGTTTTGAAAGCGAGAATAATCTCCGGACCGTACGATCTCTGGCAATGGTAAGCAATCGCCTAATTGTTGCATAGATTTACTCTTTATAAGCGATATTTCAATCTTCTAGTTCAAAGAAAAGTTGGCAATCTTGGCTGGTGTGAAAGAAGACATGGCAAGAAAGAGTGTGACTGCTAATAAAGACGTATGGAAGAAGAAGACGTTGAAATAAGGAGAAGTAGGGATAAGGGAAGGAGATTGATGACGGGCCCTATTAGAATACTAGCGCTGCGATATTTATATATTTAAATACCGCAGCATTATGCTGAGATAGAGGACTTTTTTTGGCTCAAACAGGTCTTTTTTTTGTTTTTAATGTAAATTTTGTTCGTTTTAAATGCTCCTTTTTAGGATTCCGTATCCAAAAGATAAAACGGGACCCTATTACTAAGACTCCGCTGTCCGTCCGTCCGTCTGTCACCAGGCTGTATCTCATGAACCGTGATAGTTATACAGTTGAATTTTTCACAGATGATGTATTTCTGTTGCCGCTATAACAACAAATAGGTAGGTACTAAAACAGAATAAAATAAATATTTAAGGGGGCTCCTATACAACAAACGTGATTTTTTAAAGATAATGATGATACGAAACCCTTCGTGCGCGAGTCCGACTCGCACTTGGCCGGTTTTTGTGTCCCAAAAAAATATATTTAACTTCTTTTCTTTCTTTCTTTCTTTGATGACACGAAGTTTTAATCTTCACTAGATAAAGAAAACATAGCGATAATAGTCTTAATCGCCGAACCTAGAAACGTGTTGGCAGTTTTTGAAGTTCCCGTGGGAATGTGAACTTTTGCAGCGAACGAAGTCGCAGTCCATTCTTTAGTGATTACATTGGCTATCTGACTAGACTATTGTTATTGTGTTATGACCCTTTCTTCCAGTGATTTGTTTTGATTGTATCATTATTACTTGATCCATACTAATATTATAAATGCGAAAGTAACTCTGTCTGTCTGTCTGTCTGTATGTCTGTCTGTCTGTCTGTCTGTCTGTCTGTATGTTACGTTTTCACGTCTAAACCGCTGAACCGATCGTCATGAAATTTGGCAGGGATATAGTCTGGGATATGGAGAAGGACATAGGCTACTTTTTTACTCGTTAACCGACATCCACGCGGGCGGAGCCGCGGGCAAAAGCTAGTAAATAATAAATGTCGTCGCGAGGCTTCGGAAACGCTGGCGTGATGACTTGGATGCTGTTACGGGAGATTCGCCGGCGAATGAAACACATAAGGAACAGTGAAAAGATATGGGGGGATGTTTGCCCAGCAGTAGAAAATACAGGTTGACAAAAAAAAAAAAAACTTAATAATAACGGTAACAACTACGTTACTGACGTTGTTTTTTCTGTACTTTACAATTTTTAGATTCATTCAACAAAGGAGAAAAAGTTAAATTACAACGTTTACATACTTAACATCAATGTTAAAACAATCAATTCAAACGTCAATTGACGGCACGGTTGGCGCAGTGGTTAAGCGATTGACTGCTGCGCTGCGTGTCGCAGGTTCGATTCCCGCACGGAACAAATATTTGTATGATCTACAAGTAGTTGTTCCGGGTCTGGCTGTTTGTGTATGTGAGTTTAAATGTTTGTAAACGCACCCACGATACAGGAGAAATCCTAGTGTGGGGCAACGTTTTTTAAAAAATGAAGAAAATAAAGAAAGAAAGAATCAACCAGCATTTTCATGATATAATAAACATACAATGCCAACTATTTTCTCAAACCATCGTTTCTCCGTACAAAATTATACACATTCAGCAATGGTCAACAGTGGTGGATAATAAATTATAAGAAATCTGGACTTATCAGTATACTAATAAGAGATAAAACTGCTAAGTTATTTTTTGTAAGTTTGTTTATAGGGGGTAATCTCTGGAACTACCAGTCGGATTTGAAAAATTCTTTTTGCATTTGATAGCCCAATTCTTAAGAAAGGTTATAGGCTATTTAACATCACGCTGTGACTTTGAGGAGCCGAGTAAAAGGAAAAAAAGTCAGAAAAAATACTAAGTGAAAACAAAATAATATCCCGGGCTGGGGAATAATATGAGTCAGTCGTCAATAATTGAGTAAGTCGCAGGTAGAAGATTGTAGTTAATATAAGTAAGTCTGAAATCGCCAAGCCGTCTCGAGCAAGCGTGGTGATTAATCCTCGTGCCTTCTCTGTATGAAAAGAAGATTGATTGCCTTGCAGTAGAACAATAATGGGCTCTATTCAAACACGAAATACTTATTTTAAGAGATACACCTCAGGTGATAAAGTAATATCAGGTGGTAAAGAAGCCAAGGAAACGATATTTTTTTTTTTAATCTGAGTATATTATTTAAAAAGTTAAATAATTTAAAATTACTTGATATGCTGATTATTATCAAAAGGCATCGCACTCGTGCCACCACCGTTGCCGCGTCCGGGCGGGTCATTCATAGAATAAAAAAATAAAATTAGTAAGTAAAGTTTTTTTTTTGCAAAATGTCTCAAGAAATTTTAAAATTATAATAATTATGTAAAACGGGTAAGGCACTTAAGGTAAAAAAAAAATTTCGCTGCTATGGCTTAAAAAAAAAGCCATAGCAGTGAATTTTTTTTTTTACCGCCTATTGGTGTTTCTCTGTACCGTGTGGTGCCGGACGTAAAGAATAGCACCATCCTATTTCCTCCCGTGGGTGTAATAAAAGGCGACTAAGGGACTTACTAGAGAATGGGCAGCAGTGTTCTCTAAGCTTTTTTAACACCGTACTGCGATCGCCAACCCGCCTGCCAAGCGTAGCGATTATGGCAAACCCCTCCAATTGGGGGAGGCCTATGTCCTGCAGTGGACGTCTTTCGGCTGAAATGATGATGATGATGAGATGTTTCTCTTAAAATATTTCGTGTATGAATAGATACACCTTATATAAATTTTTTATATAAATATTATATTATATATTTTAAAATTTGTCGCAGTTAACAAAAGGGATACACAAAATGGCGTGATGGAGGCATGATAAACAAAGGATGGTGTGTGAGCGTGTTCTGACTACTGATTGGCTAAAACTACGATTAGACTGGTCTATTTCAAGGTCGCCGTGAGTCAGTTTGCATTTGTGTATGCGTGCCTGATTGTTGGGTGCGAGATGCGAGAAAAGGCGGATGCTGGTGATGAAACAAGTTATAATAATAATAATAATAAATACTTTTATTCGATCCATTATGTTAGTAACAATATTCTTAACCTATGTTAGTACTTAACTAAAAACAAAGACAGTGTACAGGTGATTAGTGACCTCACCAACGGGCTGTCATGCCTCCCGACTATTGCGCTCAGAATGCTGTTGGGGCTGCCACGGATTCTGTTTAACAGTGAGGCCGCTTTCTTACGCCGCACAGCATTAAAACAGTCGGCACGTGCCTCAGCGAACATAGATGATGCGCTACAGAACCGAGGCAGACGCAACAGCACCCTAAATGAAAGGAAGTTATAAGGATCAAAGTCTTGTTAAAATTAGACCTTGGCAATTCAAAAGTGTCTGTAAATGGTTTAATTCAAGTAAATGCTTTGAGTTTGAGTTAGAGTTTGACCATATACATATCCCAATCCCTAAAGAAACTAAAGACAAGTCATCTGAAAAAGAAAGGATTCAAATTGACCTACAAAGAGTCACAGAAAATTTCGGACAACCCATCTCTCGATGTAGGTTAACGCTATCAAAACAGACATTCTTCATGACCTTTGAAACTAGTGACTCAAACACGTTATCGAACTTAAGGTGTGAACAATGACTCATTAGGAAATTAAGAACGGCACTATTCATTGGAAAGAATACAAAGGCTTCGACAGTACTAAATCAAAGTTATTATGATACTCGTACATTATCCGCTCGATGACTAGATAATTCTCTTCCTTTTTACACCAATCATTTTATGGCTCAACTAGTTAATTCTAGGTTCTAGACTTCTTGATATTCTGTCTGGCTATCTCATGAGTAAGGCAATTATTTGAATCAGTTGAAATCGTCTCGTTTATAACTTGAGCCACGCAACAAGTGATTCAACGCGGAAACAGCCGCTGTCCTTGTTTGGCCCATCGCGAATATGCGCGCGGAATTGCACATATTATTCGCTTATAGTTATCATTATTAAACAATGTCCTTCTCGGGCTATGCTGAGTTAGTTTCAAGTTTTTTTCTATCATCATTATGGTTACATGTTTTCACCTTATATGGTTCTAAAGTAGTGCAATAACAACGGTAGCCACACTTGACATATTCTTGCGAATTACAAAAACTTAATCGAGGTATTTACGAGGATTGTATGCCCTTGAAAATCGTTGTAAATATGTATGGATATATGTAAATATTTACGGTTTTATTACGATATGTTTACTTGTGTAGAATATTGAATTTAGCATCGGTGTTAGTGTTGATTGTATTTAGCAAAAATAAACGTGATAAATATTATATTGGTATTGCGCATCACCTTGATAGAAATAACATTGATGTTTTAACTTTAAAATAACATTCACAATCCCAACAAAAATAAATAAAAGAAAGGGAGTGGCTACCGAGATAAAAACATTTATAGAAGTACTAGCTTTTGCCCGCGGTTCCGCCCGCGTGGATGTCGGTTATCGCGTAAAAAAGTAGCCTATGTCCTTCTCCATATCCCAGGCTATATTGCTGCCAAATTTTATGACGATCGGTTCAGCGGTTTAGGCGTGAAAACGTAACATCCAGCAAGACAGACAGAGTTACGTTCACATTTATAATATTAGTATGGATGGAAGAAAAATACATGTTGCGCCGACCACAAATAAATTGGGTTATGGGTAGGAGAATGATGATGAATCCCAACAAAATCATTAAAAAACCATGTGAAACCAACATTAACTCCAATAGAAAATTCTCGATATAAAATATAATAAGTGTAAAAACAAAAGGCTTCGCAAGACATATGCCAAATGGAACAGGTTCTGAATCTCGGTAAAGACAATTGTCGGCCGGATGTAGTGCATCTCAGCCTCGTGGGGCACTTGATCTCGTATCTGTACCCTTATCTAGATCATCATATTGAGCTTCAAGCTTGAATATAAAATTACATTGGGATTAGTAAGTAATAAAATCACGTCTTTTTTATAGTATTTTTATATTTTATGGGATAGAAGCGTTCAAAATTGGGAAAGTAATAATAATGTAATCTGATTATTTAGGTTTCATGCGTAGGAATAAAATGGGAATAGTTCTTATAAAAAACAATAAAATAAATGGTTATTAACACGTTGGCTGCCATACGAGTATACTCGTAGCAACTTTTTTTATATGCACATTGCCACCATACAAAACAAAAAAACTAGCGATACACATTTTTGAAATCTACATTCATAACGCCTCCATGATCTACAACCAACACGCCAACCTTCCTCTGGAAAAAAAGTTGGATGCCCTTTCGTTTAAAGACGAAGTCGTAAAACATCTTTTAGAGGAGAAATTTAAAAAAGTATAGTCACCATGTATCACTTGATTTCACAGTGATTTACCCAAAAAAAAAACTATTTAACTTATTTTTCTGATTAAATAATGTTTTACTTGAAATGCCAAAAAATGTAACCCCTCAACTTACTCTTCTAGAATTCGTTAGAAATCGCATATAATCAAGTACGAGAATACTCGTAGTTAACAGTGGGGCCCAGATATTGTACTACGAGTATACTCGTGGGTTGGCAGTCAACGTGTTAATGTCAAAGATTTTTTTTTATTATAACATGTTTTCTGTATTACTGTATGACACGCAAGAAACTGTAACTGAGTTGACTTATCCACAAGTTTTTGTACACTCACGTGACTAAGACTGACTATATCAATTATTATAGAAAAACTATACATTATGTATTACTTGAGGTAACAAAGTTCTTCATACATACCTCAAATATGTAATTACTGAGTCGCCAGTTAATATTCGCGTGAATTAATGAAACACAACGAGAATTGACGAAAAAAATATCATAAAAACTTTATTACCATGAAACATTGTTTATCTATATTCCATCACGCCCGCGGCACACGCAACCACGCGTAGCCATGGTCATGGAAAAAATAAAACCCATCGATCATAACCTATGATAACCATTATAATTGTTAAAAAAACAGACGTTAATGCGTTACATAATGAATTCAACCGAAATACATGACAAAGAACAAAATAAGAATAAAAAAACTTCTATGACATAAAAGGTTACAGACCCCTGGAATCGAACGCAGGCCATTTGAATGAGGAATTAGAATAAGATGGCAAAAAATATGAGCATTAGAAAGAGCGGTGCGACCAGTGTGCGAGGGAGACGGCCGATATACGTGGGACGCGATTGGCTGACCGCTTTTTATGCCTTAGTTCCCCTAATCTTCATTTCGAACAACATCTGCTACGCTAATGTTTATTCGAAATAGTTCTTTAAATTTATAGTATTAAGATCTCATTTGCAATTCCCTAGATGCGTCTTTTGTTGCTTTTTCGCAGTTATCTATCGCGCGGTCGTTGCATGCAAGTTGTTATTTCAATTTTTAATACATCTCCCATCGAATGGGTTCCTTTTAAGGTCAGCGTTTGTTGGAAAAAGGCCCACAATGTTTTTTAATTTATAATTATTTTTTGCTGGTCACCTATTGGTTGGCAGATGGGCATAGCTGGAGGGATGGTTTTTACGTCCGTCGTTTTAGTTTGAATGTGCGACTATAAGGAATCTAATTTATGAGTAAGAATCTCGTTTGGAGGTAGTATGTCGTTAACTACAAAGATGGTCAGTTAAATAAGCTAAATTTATGGTCACTACCTCTATGGTGTTAATTTGACACAATAATAAATATAGGTATTTTCCTGTTCTGTAATAAACATTAAGGTAAATAATTCATGTTTCTTGCTTCTGCGCACAATTTTGTTACTGTTTAAAGACAAAAGCAATATCGCTGTCATGCTCGGTAGCGATACTGGTTCGCCTTCTGCATAGTCACTTTGGACTAGTATCGCTACTTAGCGCTATAGCGATATCCCTTATATCTGAATACGAAATACCTAACCTCCTACTAATACCTATTTCGCCGTTTTCCTAATAATAACTGAATAAAATAATATAAGTAGGTACCTAGGTACTTACTAGATTTCAAAACAAGTTGACGCATTTAATGTTCTAATCACAAGTTTCCTAGAACTCATTAGTTTGCAAAATATTAAAAAAATACTAAAACAAGGAAACTAATTCAATTAAACAAGTTAATAATTGTTAACTAATATTTGTTATTTAAATATTTAATTGACATACCTATTAGTTTCAGTTAAATAATAAGTCAGCACAACTTATTGTTTCATATAAATTTGTTAAAAAAGTTAATTATATACCTAGAATCATTCTAAATTAAAAAAAAAAACATTTTGGAATTATATTTAATTAAATAAATTTTCTCAGAAAAAGTGATAAAATAACATTAATAACTAAGTTGATCGATTGAAAAAGTCAGTTGTTATAAGATTCTTCGAACATATTTTATGAAGAAGTGATGAGCGATTAGCCAATACAAATCCATTGTAATAATGTTATTGTCACCGCTATCTGTCAGCGGGGTATTGGCGTAACACACATAAAATGACAATTGATCGCAATGTCTTAGTTGATCGAATAAAAAACTCTGTTGTTGTAAGATTTTTCGAATATATTTTATGAAAAAGTGAACAGATGAGCGATTAGCCAATATAAATCCAAATTCAAATTAATTTATTCATTTTGTGAACATAGGGTAAAATTATACAGATTTGCAAATAAAAGAATTGGTCCATACTATGTCCCGCCAGAAGGCATACAAAATAGCTTTGGTAATCGAATGTCACAATAACAAAATAAAAGCAAAAAAAAAAGTCAATAGGAAATTAGATCTCACAATTTCATACCCAAACCTAATAGTTAATAATAATTTGTCAATAAATTAAGACAGCACAATAAACAGATAGGTAGAATTTTGACACTAATAAATTAAATAAAAATGTCAATAAATAATGATAATGTCAATGTCAATATAAAAAAAGCTGAAAACAAATTTACTTTTAAAAGAAAAGTTCGTAACCACTACTTAAGTCAGACTAAATAACTCTCAAATGATAGTCTAGTCATAGTAATTATTATTAGGTGGTATTTGTTAAAATATCTATTAGTTTTTTTGTATTAGTATCAATAAAACTATATAAAATCTCGTAATCAAGAAGTTAGTATTTTAGTCATTATTTTTGTACCCTACCACTGTTTTTATATTTAACCCAAAGGTTGACTGGTAGAGAATGCCTTGTGGCATAAAGTCCGCCTATGTACCACTATTGTACATGAATTTTAAATAAATAAATAAATAATAATAAATATAATTACCAATGGGAGCAACATATAAATTTTACAGACAGATATACAATTATATAGATATTATTACAATTTGTCATTAAAATATTCATTAACAGAATAATACGCCTACAAACGCCTAAAGCTTACGCTTAAACTCATTCATGTTGCTGCTTGATACAATTTGATCAGGGGGCCAAGTCTACTAATGTACAAAAGTTGCAATGGTCTCTTCATTGTGAGTTTTTGACAGATTTGCCATACCAACACTGTCAAATACTCACAATGGCGAGACTATTGCAACGTATGTACATTAGTAGACTTGGCCCCCAGGTAACTTGTTATAAAGTTCATCCATTGCTATAATGTTATTGTCACCGCTATCTAACAGCGGGATATTGGCGTAACACACATAAAATGACAATTGATCGCAATGTCTTTCATTTTGACAGTTCAAAACACTTTCATTGCGTTATTAACGTTGAGCGAACGAATATTTAAAACCTATGAAGCAATTGATCAGGATATCCTTTAGCATGTTACGCAATTAGGATACTGAACTATCTCCAACTTTTGCCAACAAACCATAAAGAGATAGTAAATAACCTAGACAAATACCTACAAGCGATCAAAAGGAAAGATAGAAAAATTACAAATGTACCGATTACTCCAATTAGCTTCACAAGTTTCCAACTAGAGCTGCCCTGAACGTGGAACGAATAAATTATCGATAAAACTGTTCATCGATAGTATCGATGAAACTGTTTCACTAGAGTTATTGTAAAAGGTTGAGCGCGCATGCTTTGTAAGAGTTTGTGCACATGGAGCGGTTTTAACGAGTTTTTAATTTATGGTGAATTTGTTACATTCTAAAAATTAAAAAAAAACTGTAAATATTATTAGATTTTTTTTACCTTGAAATTGCTGTCAAGAATTGAAACGCGTTTTAATTTCTGATCAAAGCTTAGATTTTTTTGCGTCCCAATAATGTGCGTGTATTTATTTTTCATATAAAATAAAGTAATCTAAATAGGTATTAGGTACTGTTACCGTTTAAATCGTAAAACCTGAATCCCAACCTCAAGTAGTAACCACAACAGCTAGCTCAACAGGACCAGGGTAATTCCGCAAATCATTTCGCACTTTAAAATGACAATAATGTACATAGGTAACGAGGTGTCGGTACCCACGCGCTCTCATTTACTTCCCCAGACGTTTTTTACGACTTCCACTCAGTTTTACGAGTAGTACAATCAAAAACGAAGCTGGTACTCTATTATTTTTATCTAAGAACTTGATGTTTGACTGAATATTTTGAGAGTGTGAGCCGTTTGCTAAACAGCAATTTGTTTTTGTTTCTAAAAACCGGAGTCTGAGTTCGTGCCCACTAGGGCTTTCATCCCGAGAATCTCGGTCTCGAAAATTTCGAGAGTCTCGACGATTTTTTGGTATTTTCGAGACTCGAGACTGATATATTCAGTCTCGGGAATAACGAGATTTTTGTGACTTGTCTAATGGTTTAGGGAAATACCTAAACCATTGTTCATCGCTACAAAAAGTCGCCGTGGGCGAGGGTTAGGCCCCTCGCCCACGGCGACTTTTTGTAGCGATGCTGTCGCGCGTCCGCATCGATACACTCGCGAAGCGGTCGCTAGCTGTGTGCCCTCGCCCACAGGCCCAGATTCAGTCGCGATGCAAACGCGATGCTGTCGCGCTTCTGTCGCGATGCAAACGCGATTCAGTAACGGCACAAAAATGCCACAGTTGCACTGATGCTCGGTTCTCCACTCACGCGCCACACTCCCTTCGTTCTCTCCCCGATATGGTCCGACACGGTCACGCGTTTGCATTGATACAGTCGCGATGCTGTTGCGCGTTTACGAAGCGCGCGACAGCATCGCTACAAAAAGTCGCCGTGGGCGAGAGGCCTTACAGTTACTTAATACTCGATATCAATCCCCCTAACTAGTGTAGAAGCAGGGAGAGCTTTTTCTAACGCGGGTTCTGTTGTAATAAATTCAGGTCCTCTCTGTCTGAAACTATCATTAAACGTCCTTTGTTTCTAACGTGCCCACTATAAAAATGAAAAAAACTGTCATAAATAATTATTGATTTTATAATTTGAGTGTGTAACTGTATGTTTAATAAAGTATTTGATTGCAACATCTTGTTTTGACTACATATTTGTTTTATAAGTATAAAACCTACTTTTGAAATAGTCTCGAAAGTCTCATTTTACCCGGGAATTTCGAGACAGCATCAAGTCTCGATTTTTTTTTCGGGACTCAGAATTGTAGCGAGACTGAAAGCCCTAGTGCCCACCCCCTATTACATGGGACTTCAATATAACTGACGAAATGTAGGTGTAGGTATAAGTACACCTCTGCCTAATCCCGGAAAATACAGGCGTGATGTTACGTTTTGATGTTATGTGTTTAAAACTGCTGCTTCGATTGAGTGTAGGAGTTTTCTGCGAAAAGCCTTCATGTACAATGATAACCTGAACTTTCTACATTATTTTAGGCCTTTGGGGATAAATTAAAAGTTAACTACGCTGCCCATTTGACCAAGACTCCGTCTCTCGGAAAGCACGTTAAGTCACGAATCCACGAATGTCATTCGTGGATTTTTGACCGTCGTCTAAAGCTCGAAAGCCTGACAACCAGTCTTACCAAAGGGTATCGTATTACCCAGTAACTGGTTTGTGGAGGTTAGATTTGCAGTCGCTCCATGTAGAATACTGCTATTCAACTGCTGGTAAGACTGGAAGCCGATCTCAACATAGATGGGTAAACGCTAGGCAGATGATGATAGATAGATAGAAAGAGATTCTAAGCACAGGGAATAAACATAAAACGTTTATAATTTAACTTTATCACAATTAGCAACAATAAATCGGTATTCAGATTTACGCACATAATGCGTGAGCTAGTAACTCCTCTAAGTTAAAACGCGCGTCAACTTCCACCAGCCGTCCGTTTGAACAAAGCATTAGTAATTACAGCGGGTAAAGTCATGGTATATCAACGAGTAATGTTTAAAGTATTAATCACTAGAGATTAAAGCTATATTAACCTATGTTATTATTATACCTGTTATGGCCGCCGTAAGATTGACTTAAAAGCTCCGGCCATTAAATCAATTATGGTGGGTTTTTTGTATTTTCACGGTCTTTTATTGGAGTATTTTCTATGACACGAAAGCAGTAGCTATACGAAGTAGTTAGTAAGAAATAATGAATGGACTGTGTGGAAGAGGAGATAGCTAGAAAGAGACAGATGATATGGCTACCGAAAGAAATGGCTGTGAAAGATTGAAAAAAGAAGAAAAAAGAAAAGAAAAACCTTTGGCCACCTTCCGGCTCCAGCACCAGACCCTGGACACCACTTAGTGTAGGTAAAGCACTTGTCAAGACAAATCTAATAGAATCACATACAACATGGTTACCGAAATGAAGTCTAATAGAGAAGAATGGAATAAAAATACATGTTGCGCTGGCCCCAAATAAATTGGGAATTGGTAAGGAGAATGATGAAAGATTGAAAATAAGAAGAAAAAAGAAAATAAAAACCCTTGGCCACCTTCCGGCTCTAGCACCAGACCCTGGACATCATCTAGTGTAATACCACTTGTTAATACCTATCCAATAAGTCCAAACACGATGATGCTATCTTGTTTAGTCTAGGAGTTCCTATAGCCACCTTCCGGCTCCATCATCAGACCCTTAACACCACTTAGTGTAGGTAAAGCACTTGTCAAGACAAATCTAATAGAATCACATACAACATGGTTACCGAAATGAAGTCTAATAGAGAAGTATGCAATAAAAATACATGTTGCGCTGGCTCCAAATAAATTGGGAATTGGGAAGGAGAATGATGAAAGATTGAAAATAAGAAGAAAAAAGAAAAAAAAAACCCTTGGCCACCTTCCGGCTCCAGCACCAGACCCTGGACATCAACTAGTGTAATACCACTTGTTAATACCTATCCAATAAGTCCAACCACGATGATGCTATCTTGTTTAGTTTAGGAGTTCCTATAGCCACCTTCCGGCTCCATCATCAGACCCTGAACACCACTTAGCGTAGGTAAAGCACTTGTCAAGACAAATCTAATAAAACCACATACAACATGGTTACCGAAATAAAGTCTAATAGAGAAGTATGGAATAAAAATACATGTTGCGCTGGCCCCAAATAAATTGGGATTTGGGAAGGAGAATAATTAGCCCATAATATTCCCACTACTGGGACACTGGCCTCCTCTCTGTAAGAGGGCTGTAATCCACCACGTGGGCTCAGTGCGGGTTAGTAGATGTCAAATGCAATGCCGGATTAAGCAAGCGCGGGGCCCGTAGCAAATTCTACCGAGGGGTCCTTGGTCTGCTATGGGTTCTCAAGTATAAACAGGTTAAAAAAAGACCCTGTAAAAATGTAAGCCCTTAATATTGATATTTAGAAGTCTCAAATCGAAATTTCCCATGTTCCATTTAAATAAAATGAGAAAAAATATGTTTTTCTCGCCAACGAAAAAAATCGGTTACCGATTGTCTGACGTGGATTGTCTTAGTTGGAAAGGGTGTCACGTTTCACGTTTTGTGACATCATCATCATTTCAGCCGAAAGACGTCCACTGCTGGACATAGGCCTCCCCCAATTGGGAGGATTTGCCATAATCGCCACGCTTGGCAGGCGGGTTGGCGATCGCAGTATGGTGTTAAAATGCATAGAAAACGCTGTTGCCCATTCTCTAGTCCCTTCCCTTAGTCACCTCTTACGACACCCACGGGAGGAAATGGGGTGGTGCTATTCTTTACGTCCGGCTCCACACGGCACAGGTTGTGACATCAAGTAAATTCAATATTCCACGTCTTAATAAGTTTCACTAAAGAAATTATATTTATGCGGAGGTTTGAATACGCGGGGCCCGTAGCAATTGCTACTCTTGCTACGTGGTTAAACCGGCACTGATCTTTGAATTTTTGGTTCCAGGACATCCCGATTTCATCACAATGTTTTCCTTCACCGTTTTGAGAGCATTGCTGATGAAGTTATTTACACAAAGTAGAGGTACTGCCTGTGTTCGAACCCACGACCTACAACTCTAACTCGGAGCCGTTACCACTACTCCTGAAGGCAGTAGCTGCTTGAAAATCAATTATTATAGACAGTTAAGTATGGATAGTAGTGACAAAAATTTAATAGAGTATGCTTAGATGGTTTGGTCATGTTGAGAGGATGAATGAAAGGCGACTTACAAAAAGTATTTACAAGGTAGATATGAGTGGAAACGCTGGGAGAACATATAGTGACCTAATTGGTGATGTTCTTCAGAAAGGTCAGGTGCGTAGCACTCGCAACCGGCGTGCATGTATGACCAGATGTATGAATTTAAACGAAACAAAAGGGTATGTTAGGAGCGTAGAAGGCGGCGCTCTATAGTTTCTGCCTACCCCCATGGGAAAAAGACGTGAGTTTATGAATGTATGTAGGTAAGTATGGATAAGGATAATACATAATATAAATAATATAATATACAGGGTGTTAGGCGCATGGACCGACACAATTTTTTGGGGGTTGGGAGGATCATTAGCGAGGTGTCATCCAAAGAACTTTTTAAAATAAAACTAAGTTCAAATTTTTTAATACTGAATTTAGAAGTTGCAATTTATCACAAATTTAAAAACAAAATTGACTTTGGAAGCACATAAGTATTTTTTTACAGATCAATTGGATCAAATAATGATCTATTTAAAATAAAAATACATTGCAGAATACAATAAAATTTATTTCGTACAAAAAGTAATGACGATTTAAAGGCGAGATTCCGGGTAATTTTAGGAAAAAACCTAAAAAAATCATATCTTAATAACCGTGACACTTAGGACATGGGGTCTTTGAATGAAACCTCGCTAATGACCCTCCCAACCCCCCAAAAAATTGTGTCGATCCATGCGCCAAACAGCCTGTATAGGATAGTATGGAAAAGGTGGACCGATGACCTTATGAAGGCCGCAGGAATTCGCTGGATGCGGGAAGCACAGAACCGGTCGAATTGGCGGTACTTGGGGTAGGCCTATGTCCAACAGTGGACGTCTTTCGGCTGAAATTATGAGTTTAATAGTAAAATGTGAGAACAATTTGCAGTCTACCAGATACTTCAATAAAATTGAAATAACATTAGACATTTAAAAACCTTTTTACAGTCCGTTCAACCGATTTTGACTTCTATTCCGTAGGCATAAGGATGGAATTAAAAGCAAAAAAAGTGGTTACAATACCAACTGTTTACTGCAGCTGCCATTTGTCATGCCACCAACGCAATAGAAGTCAAAATCGGTTGAACGGATTGTAAAAAAGGTTTTCTTGTTTCTAATGGAGTCTTCGCGTCGACTAATTCCTATAACACGAACGGTTTTTATTACCAACCGTTTTCATTAGCTACTAATCGTAAACGGTACCGATGAAGTTGTCTAAGATTCAAGAATTTTACTAGGTTTTAGTTAATCGTCAATTCAATTCCTTTTCATTCCAGGTAAGATGCAGTTCTTCCTAACACAAATAGTTCTGCAACAGCGCGAATAAAAGTTTTCAAGGTCCATAATTTATGCCGTCATCAAACTAAACTACCTACTACTATCTACTTACCCCATCATTTTAAAACACCTTACAAACTAGTTAATACATTAGAATACTTATTTCTCTGCAGGTGCCAGTCAATTTTCCATCAATTCTAGATGAAAATTAAATACAATTACAGATAATCGCATCAATGACATTTAACTAAGTACTATCAGGAGTGCCAACGTAAAAAAGCTACGCGTCACTAGACTTCAGACTAGCAAGCAAGAAATGTAGAAATTTTTGCATTATGTACAAAAAATGCAGTTAGATTAAATTAATAATCGATAAGGAAGAGGGGGCTTTTTGTTTATTATTCACTCACTAACCCGCGGCTTCACGCGCGTGTTAAATAAAAGTAGCCTAAGTTACTTCTTATAACATCAGCTATAGGCAAGTGAAAGTCCTGTCAAAATTGGTTCAGCCGTTTAGGAGACTAGCCGGAATAAACAGAATCAATTTTTTTTTTGTAAGTTCCGTGGGATGTTGTTATTGATTATATGAAATTGTTATTTTGACATTACAAACAGATACTAAAAGTTTATTTATTTGTATAGATTTTATTAGCTTCTGATCAAATTTTTATAGAGACAGTGAAGAAAATTTTGAAACAAAATGGTCTATTATAAAAATGGAACTTAACATGGTTTTAAAGTAATTAATCGGTGAAAGTTTAATGGAAGTTTCTCAATATTACTTAAAGCCAACGAAAAAACAATAATCCTTTGATTTCTAAGTCCTATTAAAAACAAAAAGAAGTAAGTAAAACCTTTTTGACAGTACCTCACAAGACTATAGCGTGACTATAACTTTTTACCCACTACCATTTCAAAAAACCCTTTAATCGTACTTCAAAAAACTCTAATTCCTAACAACTTGTACTCCAATCATGACATCAAAGTATCTGAGTTCTGTATTCTGATTCGCGATAGTTTCTCACGGTGTCCGCGCCCGCTCATCGATGCGTAACGCAACCGCTACCTTATATCATTACTACTTCAAAACTAATTGTAGACAATTAGAGCGCCTTTCTTTTTAGATTGCAGCTTTAAGTTTGTGAGTGCTGGTTGCGACGTTAAATAAGGCTTATTTTGAAAAAAGAATGACGGAGACAGGCTATAAAGTGATTGTTTTTGTTTTTTTTTTTGGAATGTTGGTATTGTTTTTGGTGCCAACGTGTGGAACGAAAAATTGCGTTCGGTTTTTGACGTAAAGTTTTTTTTTGTATTTAGAAGAAATATGTGGCTTCGCTCGCGTGGATTTTTATAAAATAAAAGTAGCCTAACTTACTCCTTATAATATCAGATATCTGCCAGTGAACATCGGTCCACCCGTTTCGAAGATTAGCCGGAACAAACAAACAAACAAACAGACAGACAAAAAAAAAAACACTTTTTTTTAAATAGGTAAGTACCGTATATACTTTCATGTGCATTTAGTAAAAAGCCGTTATTTTGATATTACAAACAGACACTTCTATTTTATTCATTTTTATAGATGGAGGTGGGACCGAAGTATTCACACGATCCACTCATAAAAGTTACAAAGCTTATTTTAGAACAACGAAGTCTATTTCACATCGAATATTTTCAAAACATATCACAATTGTAATAGTTGCCACCATTTTAAACAGACCAATTTTTAACAAAGGCATTGGGAAACCAAGTCTGTGAAACGCTTTCATAATATTATGTATAACTTACTGTTAATCTTGTAAAAATCAATTGAATAGATGACTAGGCCGCAGGTGTGAGTTATGCAATAATTAAACCATTGAACTATTTTAATATAAGCAGCCATTGTGCCGACTTGACGACACTGCTAGCCATTGACAACACAACTTTAGCGAAACTATTTTCATTGAAATTGTTTTGGTATTTAAACTACACGATATTGGTTTTATTCGTGGTCAGAATATTATACGGTATCAACGAAACTTTGCGTTTGATGCGAATTTTGCTGGACATCCACGGGTTTATATTAAAATATGGCCTGCAATGTGTATGGATAAGATAGTTAATGAAAGAGAAGTTTGTAGTTTAGTAACTAGTAACTTTTCGTCGTTTTGAAGTTTGTAGTTTTCTGTTAGTTTGGTAACTAAAAGTTGATTTACGTAAAAGCATATTTTCAGAGTTCTTTGTGACATAAACTTCAAGCTTTTAGAGAGTAGTGTACAATTCTATTTTATATCATTTTACTGTCTGACTGCTAGATTTACACACTTGCAACTTACCACGGCTAAGTCAAGTATATTTATAGTAATGGCATAATAAACACCGATTTCTTTTCTTTTACAATATTTTAGTGCCAATCCAAAACCATTCTATAATGTGTCTTAAATTACTTTATAACCGGCACGAAATTAAGCACGCCTCACACACAACGACTGCCTAAGAACCCATAATTTAATAGTTGAACGCAACCATAACTCGTAATTTCACAATGTTGGCATCACTGCCTAATGACAGTTGGAAGCGCGCGCAAATTCCAAAATGGCGGCTGTAATAAAGAAATGATGGTGCGTTTCGAATCACACCGAATTAACTTCTTTTGTTAACTTGAATCTTGAACTTGTTGTGGGGAAAACTTTGCTTCCGGGTAAAGCCCAGGAAAATTACTTATTAAGACAAATAAATCGTGAAATCATCGAATGCGTGCGTCGTGAATCACTGTTCTAGGTATAGGCTTATAAAATCAGCAATAAATTTCATTTCTAGACTAATATCTAGTAAACATTACGCAAAATAAACACGTGATTAAAGTGACTGTTTTTTGTTTCAGAATTTTCCGTCATTGACTAAGGATAATAATTTTTTTCTTTAGGAATCACATTAAACAGTTTCGTACAACAGACAATGCGATACCTATAACGAAATCGGACAATGCCTAGAAAACTGATTTGGAGACGTTTTGGAGACCATTACTTAGCAACAAGCAAGATGTAAGTTCTCGCTACGAATTACCTGAACAGCTAACCGAACTGTGTGAAACTGCCATTACACATAAAGTTATTAATAGAGGGATCCCTTAGGCCATAGTAACTTCCATTTAAGTTTTTGTTCACATTTCTAAAGTTTATAGTGATAATTATGAGAAACAAGACGAATCGACTTATCGAAAAATAAATTCAAGTTTGAACTTGACAGCAAAAAACCATTTTCTATTTCCCCAAGAGAAAAACCCGCGAAACAATTCATACATCACCACAAATTACAAAGTCAATCAAAAGTAATGTTTTTTCTAAACATAAGACGCAATCTATCTTAGCTCAGCGAATGCGTCGGCAGATACCCACAGATTAGAGATCGAGGGGTCAAAGACTTTCTATCACCTAAATAGAGAAACTATAAGCATTGTGAGCTTAAGAGACATTAGAAAATAATGTGCCGTAATATATCATTATGAGCTGTTGATCTTTGTCCCTGAAGAGTAAGAGACGTGGCATGCTTGAGAAAAACGTAGATATTGCTGGTTTCCCAAAAGGTGAAATAGTTTAACACTATTTTAGCAAGATACGTGGTTTTCAATAGGTAGCCAGAAGGAATAGGACATTAAACACTGCAATGATAATTACATAATTACTTTTGTTAACACACGGAAGATGCTTGTTGAGGAGTATGAATGGTGTCTGAATAATGTCCTAATAAAGGTATTGGTTGACCAAATGGAAGATTCCTAGTGAACAGATATTGTATTAAAAGAAGAATGCTTTATATAGTCAGAGTAAAGTAACACACATCATTTGACAATTGATCGCAATGGGATTCATTTTGACAGAGCCACGTTCATTGCGTAATTGCAATATCCTTCAAAACTCTCGGATTGTGATTCAAAGTTTGTTACGCAAGAAGGGTGCAGTAGATACCTACTTACTGCCATCTGACATTCCTTGAATAGCATCAAGCTTATTCTAAACTACGACAAAATAAAGAAACTTTATCATAGCAGAGAAAGCAGAATTAGATACAGAGGTTATTATATGGTTGTTGTTAACAAAATTAAACATCAAATGCTTAATGAAAATTAATTAAACTAATAAAAATGGTGTGTAATCTTAAATAGAACATGGGAATTACTCACGTTTCGTTTTATAGGTACTATAATACTACCGCACGGAAGTTTATAGGTTACTCATTTTACGACTAGAGAAAATCTAATTAGTTTCGTGTATTTGTCAAAATTCTGAATGTCCGACACAAATATTTTAATGTATTTTCATGTTATAGCTGGACTGAAGAAAATATCGATGGATAGTAGAAGGGATGGTATGAATGGAGAAACAGGGAGTATAAGGTAACGGCTGACTCCCTAAATAATCATAAACCGATCCAGCCCGTCCCTTGTTGTCCTCCCCCAGCGACGCCCTAAGCCGAGTTCCGTACCTCCGCAGGGGGTTGCCCTTAGCGTAGTCGCTTAGTTTTTAAGTTTTATGCCCTGAAAAGCTCTGGAAAGTCCGGTTAAGCAGTAGACAACCTCTTAGGTTGAACTGCGAAAAGGCATTAATTAAAAAAAAAAAAAAAAACAGAATGGAAGAAAAATAGATGCGCTGACCCAAGTAACTCTCCAGTAGATCTCTCGCGTCCGGCCCTGGTCCACGCTATGGTCCGGAGCGAGAGTGCATAGGAGGCAGTCACCTCCTTCTGCGAAGCAGTAATGCTTGCGAAGGAGGAGGCGGAACGCGTGAGGGAGCGGCAGTCTGTGCGCCCTCACGCCTCTAGTCGCCGCAGGAGACCCTGGGCGCCGGGAATCGGTAGCCGATTCCCGGCCACCGTAGGCGCGGGCTTGCGGACGGCGAGCTATGGGCAGCTCGCCGTCTGGTAAGGACCAGGCTCGGGTTGACAGCGCGTTGTATTTCACGCGCGCCTCAATGAAATGTCAGCACGCACTGACGGGGTCCGCCGGGACTGCCACACACACAGGTAACTGAAGGAACACGGGTGGGTTTTAGTCAGTAAAAGTCTGCCACGCCCTCCCGCTCCATCCAGAGCGGGAGAAGTTATTTGATAATTTCCCACCTAAAAAAAAAGGCTCACCAAGAGGTATTGTGTTGCCCAGTAACTGTGTTGTGTGGGTCAGATACGCTCCATATAAAATACTGGTATTCAGCTGCGTCCGGTTAGACTGGAAGTCAATCCTAACATACTTAGTTGAAAAAAGGCTAGGCAGATTGATTTGATACTATTAATTCTATTTATTAGGTAGAGTTAGTAACCGGCATGAGTCGTGAGCACAAACTGATACCTGCGCAGTAGTAAAATTTGAGGTCTCTTTGGCGGAATGAAGAAGCCGGGGGCCGCCGAGCTGCATGCGATTGGTTCGTCAGTCGATACTCGTAGTCTATTGGACTCTCGCGTGTCATTTTTATTTAACAGAAAGTGTACATGCGCGAGCTTGCCCCCACTACTGCCCATCTGTGCTCACGACTCGTGCCGGTTATTGTACCTATAACTTACTTAATCATATATGTTTAACGGAAAACATAATTCTATATACTCCAATTACCGCTTTAATATTCTAAGTACCTACGTAAATTGGAAAAACCAGCGAGTATACATATATCAGTAATTAATATTAATGTAAATGTGTAGGTAGGTACAAATGCGTTCAAATTCTAGCCAATAGCAATATTATGTATTTTGTAAACATATATGCAGTATTCTAGTAGGTAAGTTCGTAGTCATTTTGGTCTTCATTTTCCGGTTAGGAGTTATTTGTTAGTACCTATCAAGGTTCTATGCAAATGATTTAAATTGCAGTTACATGAATAGATGACGTGACTGAAATCTATTCATTATAAAACAGTTGACTGATGGATTGACACTGCATAAACTAAACAAATGAAGATAGAAAATTATGGATGGACTATAAAATTTTCCATAGAGGGTGCTGAGTTGCACAAAGAAATTTTTTTTGCCGAAAATTAACCCCAGGATGAATCTGACAGGGAGAACAACGTCGTGGAAAACTAGAAAGTAGTTATAGTTTTTTGATATTGGTTTAACAGTTAGACTAATACTCGCATTGGCTGGATACGGGACAAGAAGACAGACAGGGAGAGATTAATTTCATAATTAAATTCAGAATCGGTGATTCTAAATCAGTAAGCGAGCGTATTGATAAATGATGAGGACCAGTTAGCTGATCTTTTAGTTTCATTACTGTTTTCTATGAGCTGGACTCCTGCAACAAGAACTGCTCCGTAACATCTTTAAATAGAGAGAAGTGGAAAGAGAGTAAGGAAGCCTTTGTCCTTCAGTAGGACTTCACAGGCTTTTAATAAGTTTCTGCCAAGTCTCATAGTGTAAAACCGGCCAAGTGACTGTCGGACCACGCATAATGAAGGGTTTTGTAGTAAGGATGAATTGATCCCAAGAACAAACTTAACATTGTAGTTGAAAAACATGTTTCCCCATACATTATGTATGGCAGAACATGTTTTTCAACTACAAATATAAGTTGGTCAACTATTACTCGGTAACTTTTAAAACCTACTTAGCTATGATAGTTTTCCTTTTATCTTCGTCATATATAATGCTGTGATGATTTTCACATATCCAAATACAACCCTTTGGCTAGTCGGGGGGACACTTGACTCTAACAAAAATTAGCACTTTAAAGCATTACGCAAACGGATCCCTGAATCGAAAAATGGTTAGCACAAACCCGCAATATTTTTGAACGGACTATCCAACGATACCCCACACCAAGGAATATACGAGAAAAAAAAATATAATCCACACTTTACGTATAGGGAAGGTACTTTCAAAAATATATATTTCAAGATTTTATTTTACCACTTTGTTGGCGTGATTAATAAGTATACCCATGCCAAATTACACATTTCTAGTACTAAGAGTCTCTGAGTTAAGCCGCGGACGGACGGACATGGCGAAACTATAAGTTCCTTGTTGACTACGGAACCATAAAGGGGTGAGTTCTAAAAAAACAAAACAAGTTTTCTATTCCTAACAGTCCCAGGCGACATAACATAACTAACGACCTTCATTTAGCCGTACGGGTGTCAACAAAACTGCGCGTAGATAAAACATAGATACAACGCATTCATGTCGCGCACGTAACTATACGACTGTTATGTAGTGTGTCATGGCCGCTGCACATGTGCTAGGTATATCTACAGCTGATGTGTTTTATTAAGTTGGGACAGGATCGAGGCGAGTGGAGTTCAAGGGTCATAGCTTGCTATGGGACGTTAAGGTGATGGTTTTGACCAGATCATCTATACATAGACATCTGAATCATGCCTCATCTGCATGTCTAGCTTGTTCGGCTTCCATTCTAACCAATTGCAGCTGAATATTAGTGTTTTATATGGAAGGAGCTCGTGGTTAAGTAATAACAGCGGCACGGGTCGATCCGTCAGGTTAAGCTACGCTTGCCGGGGTTGGTCTGTGGATGGGTGACCATCTTTACATACCGAGACTCCTCCGTGCCTCGGAAAGCACGTTAAGCCGTTGGTCCCGGCTGTCATTCGTGGATCTTTGACAGTCGTTACGGGTCGTCAGAAGCCCAAAAGTCTGACAGCCAGTCTTACCAAGGGGTATCGTGTTACCCAGTTACTGGGTTGTGGAGGTCAGATAGGCAGTCGCTCCATGTAAAATACTGGTATTCAGCTGCATCCGGTTAGACTGGAAGCCGACCCCAACATAGTTGGGAAAAGGCTAGGCAGATGATGACTAGTGTTTTACATGGAGCTACTGCCTATCTGACCTCCACAACCCAATTCCTGGGTAACACCCAGTAACTGGTAAACGGTTTAAGCCAACGTGCTTTTTGAGGCACGAAGAGTTCTTGGAATCGTAATTCATTACGCGTTTTGCTGAAATGAAGGGTACAGGGGCAAAACAAGGAATGTCACTAAAACCGGTTTTTGTGTTATACGTTATGTTCCGTTTCACTAGGGACATTCCCACTATTGCACCTGTACAGGGTTTTGAAATATTGAAGATAGGAAGGACTATGATTGTTTTTATGCTTTTTACACAATGCTACATAAAAATACGCGCGAAAACCCAAGTGTTGTTACACTTAATTTATATTTGAATTTTTTGTGATGAAATTAAACAATTGGTATTATGGAGTAATAAACACACTTTTCAATCAAAGGATAAAGGTGTTACGAAATTTCGTAGCCTTGGCTACGAACAGACAACTCTTAGATAGTAAAAGTCGTAGAACGTTCTTTCTAGAACGTTCTAGGACTTCGAGTCTTGGAGTTGGTGGAGATGATTTAAGGAATTTGGATGATCATGCGCCGTTAGACGCCATTTTGAAGTATCTTTATGGTCTACAACGCTAAACAGTTAGCAATAAAGATATTGAGTATTGAGTAAGTTATACTTACCAAGTTTTCCGTAATAAGTAGGTACACAACCTACTTATAGGTGCACCATTGAAAGTCTACATAATATAATTATGCTATTTGGTATGTTTAACTAGGTTATATTCACGTTTTCCTTCCGGCTAGCTGTTATATTTTTTAACTTCCATAAAACCGATAAGTAAGGTACTTTCTGGGGTTATCAAGCGAACAGTGTTATTGCGAATATTGTAATAAAGTAATACATAAGGCATTGTGGCACTTGCAGCGTTTTTCATAAATTTTCCGAAACCATTTTGACATGGTGGAATTTTCGGAGAAACCATTTAGAGTAATAATTTTTAAATATTTTTTTTCCATAATAATAATAATAAAAAAAAAAATATATATATAATGAAAATGTATGTCCATACTCCTAGAATAATAAAAAAAGCAACTTACGTTTGTCACAACCATGCACATGCACCACAAAAAATCTAACAAATAAGTACCCACTATAACAGCTAAACTATAACTATTCTATAAATGTACAAACTAATATAGTAACGCCCATTTATCATACCAAAAGCGACCAATGCCATGTCAACTGACTTCACAAATTACTTGCTGTCACACCTCCACAATACACTTCGCTAACACAACTAAATAAAGTTCAAAATCGCTTGTGAAGTCCGTCTAAAGTTGTTTAGATATCCGTGTCGGCGTGTTGATTCTAATGACGCACACAAACGTACGCGCGATTGCCTGAATGGACGCACACATGTGCAGTGAATGTCACGAAATCCAGCCCGTTTCTAGGTTAGATCATGCGCGCGCGCGTGTGCGGTGGCCATGAGGGTACGCGGACAGTTTTCGTGTTTTCCTTCTATGGTTGTAAGTACGTGACTGATTCGTTAGATTTCAGTCGCTGTTTTTGTTATTTTGATTGTTGATAATGTTGGTTTATTTTAATAAAATTGAAATTATTATCATAAAGGTGCTCATCTGGAGCATTCGCCTGTAATGTAACATTTCAGATTCAATTTCGAGCATTAGGTTATAGTACTGCCTCCCTGACTTGACGAGCATTCGCCTATAATGTAACATAATGTTGTTACAAGTTGTATCAAAATATTACACATTGTATCATCAACTTGCGCGTTGTTATGCTCGGTTCTCTTCCCTCACCAATGTAATGCTCGAATCTGTAACATTACATATTGTGCATTATAGTGCTCGGTTCTCTTCTTTCACTGATGTAATGCTCGAATCTGTAACATTACATATTGCGCACTGTAGTGCTCGGTTTACCTCCCTCATTGATGACTCTGTAATGTTACATTACAGGCGAATGCTCCAAATCAGGGATCACCTTATAAAAGGGCAATAAAGCTAAGTACCTATCTGTTTTAAAATTAAGTGCCTTCGTTTTGGATGTAGATAATGGGAAAAACGTTTTATAATGGCGATAAAAAAATCCAATGACTATTGTTTTCTGAGAAATTTAAGTACGTAGACAGCCGTATTTGTAAGAGCTTCGTTTCGCGCTGTACCTAGGTACTGTATAGAGAGGGACTAATTGGGATGAATAGTACCTAGATTGCATGATAATTTATCAACATAGAGAGTGGAGGAGGACGCAGCTACCGAGCCCACTTAATATTCAAAAGTACTATCGGGGACATCCGAATCGGCCCACTTTCAAAACAAAATCCCGTGCACACGATAACCACACCATTTTACCGCCCCTTTTTGCGACGATCAATAAAAAAAGCTTTTGTTTAAATAAATTTCTCAAGCTCTGTTACAATGATCACATTTGGTCTGGCCACCTCGGCTGGTTTTTTTAGGGTTCCGTACCCAAAGGGTAAAACGGGACCCTATTACCCACTAAGGCTCCGCTGTTCGTCTGTCTGTCTGTCACCAGGCTGTATCTCATGAACCGTGATAGTTAGACAATTCAAATTTTCACAGATGATGTATTTCTGTTGCCGTTATAACAACAAATACTAAAAATCAATATTTAAGGGGGCTCCCATACAACAAACGTTATTGTTTTGCAGTTTTTATAGATATTGGTACGTAACCCTTCGTGCGCGAATCTGACTCGCACTTGGCCGGCTTTTTTTTTTTTTTTTTTTCATTTACTATGTCAAGGCTGAGCAGGGCTGAGCAAAAATCTGATGCTGGGATCCTATTGGTTGATGAGCTTATGTTAGCGTTACTCTAGTGGTCGAGCACTGCAAGCAGGAATAGTCCTTACGGTGGTCCGATTCGGGTATCCGCGACTGTTCCTAACCCTAGATTTCCCCATGCCTCCTACATTAACATCCTACTAATTGTATTTTTGGATGTTATCACGCAAAAAATGGCCGAACGAATTTGGATTACATTTGGCGCACAGATAGTTTATCAAATCAAATTAAAAAAAAAAACTTTATTTCGAGCCAAGACTCATAAAGGGTTAGTAACAATGTTCTTACAACTACGCGTCAGTAAACAACATAATACGGTGACACATGTAACTGACAATAGTGAACTATATAAGGACAGTCCACTCTGTCCGCTATCATTTTCAGAACCCTGTTGGGGCTGGCCATGACTCGTGCTACCATTGATGCAGCGTGCTTGCGTATTATAGTGTAAAAACAATGCACACGCACCTCCGCGAACATCCCTGATGCACTGCAACGCCATGGCAACCCCATCAGTTTTCTGAACGCGTTATAACCTGGATTAACACATAGAATACTTTTTATCCCGGTAGTATATTCCCGTGGTTTAATTTCCAACATCCACGCGGACGAAGCCGCTGACAAAAGCTAGTGTTAAATAAATACCTACTGTGTAACAATGTAAAACTCTAACACCATTGCAATAAAACATCACCTTTAATAGTACATTACTTACCAAGGGCTGTAAAAGAAAGAAAGCCCAAAATCGCAGGTATTTGTGGCCCGAGCCGCAAGCGAGGGTTGTAAATATGCGATAGAGGGCTTTCTTTTTTACTGCCCGTGGTGAGTACACAATTTTACGTCTTCACCTGGCCATAATATGAGTTTGACCGTACGCATAGTGTGCGGTAAAACTCACATTATGGCCAGGTGTGACGTAAAAATTACTAAAACATTCATTTACAAGCCCTATAGCAGTATCCCAACTTCTATAACCTTTTAAAACAATTTTAAGCTAAAAAAGGCCAAACTATGCCACACCCAGATAAGTCCTGGTCCTGTCCCACAAGCATCCACAGCATGGTGTTAGTCTAGCGACCTTGTGCGCGAGCGACGGCGGCCTAGACCGCGCTCCGGAGCGCTTTATTTATTCGCTGCGCCCGCGCATCAGGCGGTTGGCGTAGACAGATCTTATAGCTAGCTATAGCGTGGGGATAGCGAACCTTTTAGCTTTTGCGTGGCAATTTAGCGATAAAAAATTGTGGGTAATAAAGGCCCCTACAAACAGACGCGACACAAAGGAACCACGAGTCGCGCGACGACCGGACCCTTTGTGTCGCGTCGCGTGTCGCGCCTGTTTGTAGGACCCTTAAGATGGGTGAAAAAAGTTATTCATAATTAGGTAAAATAAAAATATGACACATACAAACACTTATTAAATAGGAGTTATAGGTAGTATAGCGTAGGGATGGCGAACCTTTTTGCTTCTACGAGTAGGAGAAAATGTATGATTTTGTTCGAGGTGTGCCTGAGAAAAATTAGACATAGTTAGGCAAAACTAAAACAAAAATTTGTCACATAGGGTTAGCTGGTCAGATAGGCGGTCACTTTATGGAAAATACTGGTATTCAGATGCATCTAGTTAGACTGGAAGCTGACCCCAACATAGTTGCAAAGTTATTTAAAAAAAAGCGGGCAAGTGCGAGTCGGACTCGCCCAGGGTTCCGTAGCAGCAAGCGCGGTTTACGATTTATGACGTATTAAAAAAAAAACTACTAACTAGATCTCGTTCAAACCAATTTTCGGTGGAAGTTTACATTAATGTACATAATATTTTTTTTTTAGTTTTATCATTCTCTTATTTTAGAAGTTACAGACATTTTACCACTTTGGAAGTGTCTCTCGCGCAAACTACGAGTATTCAGTTTAAAAAAAATGATATGAGTAACCTCAATATCATTTTTGAATACCTATCCATAGATACCCCACACGTAAGGGTTTGATGAAAAAAAAAAAAAATGTTGAGTTTCAGTTCTAAGTATGGGGAACCCCCAATTTTTTTTTTTTATAGTTTTGTGTGAAAATCTTAATGCGGTTCACAGAATACATCTACTTACCAAGTTTCAACAGTATAGTTCTTATAGTTTCGGAAAAAGTGGCTGTGACATACGGACGGACAGACAGACAGACATGACGAATCCATAAGGGTTCCGTTTTTTGCCATTTGGCTACGGAACCCTAACTAGCTGCTGCCCACGGCTTCGCCCGCGTTGCTTTTTCTAAAATAAATGTCTAAATTACTCCTTATAACATCAGCTATCCGCCAGTTTAAGTCCCGTCAAAATCGGTCCAGCCGTTTCGGAAATTAGCCGGAACAAAACAGACAGACAGAACGACCGACAAAAAATCAAAATATAGTTTTTTGTTATAAGCACCGTATATACATAGGTACTTTCATATTGTTATGCATTTAGTAAAAATCTGTTATTTTGACATTACAAACAGACTTAAATTTTATTTATTTGTATTAAACAATGCGTCAAAAGAACTTGAACTTGAAAAACACTTATTTTCAATAATTTTGGATCTAATGAAAAGGCCAGAAATTCTGTATTTCTTTAAAATATAACAATAGAATTTTCAGGCATAGGTTTAGCATCCCTGGAATCTCTTGTTAGTTTTATAGTCTGTTCAGCTGTGCCGTTTGCAAACATTCAATCTCGTTTATTAATAGGTTCAGCAGTTTAATTAGTGATGATTGATGAAGTCTTTTTGTAACTATGTTAGTTTATGGTCCATCACTATCTACAGGATCGATGGTCATAGGTCTATGACTCAGTCATTAACCGTTTACTCTCAGAACATTTAGAGTTCTGTGAAAAGAACGAACGGAATGCATGAAAATGAATGGAACTAATTGGGTTATTATATAAGGGACTTGGTTCTAAATGACCAATGACTACAAGTTTCTAGCATGAAATTATTAATTAAATTAGATGCATAGAATAGAATATTATTAATTATTGTTGCTACTACATAAGAAAGAAAAATGCGTTTATTGGCATTACAGCAAAAAATACACCTTAAAACTATAGAAAAACTGTAAACAATGATTATAATGCCAAAAGGGCTTCAGCTCAGCATAATGTCATATGACAACACAAGGTGTAGGTACCACCTAACGCTGATTTTGGCTTATTGTAAGGATTTATTATTTATTTTTTATATGTCACACGGTACAATTTTTCTCATTTTCCCCCAAAAGAGACCCCCAAAATCAAAAGACACACAAAAGATTACAGAAGTTCATAAATGTGTACCAAATTTCAACTCCATCGGCCCAGTGCGGATTCGGAGCAAATGGGCTGAGACAGACGAACGGACACACAGACACGAGTGATGATAAGGGTTCCGTTTTTTTTCCTTTTGAGGTACGGAACCCTAGAATGTCTGCAACTCCTTCGACATGGATAGATACTAAGCTATATCTTCATGTTCAGGAGTAAATCTGGAGCCTTCTATCTGAGATAATGATGCTAAAAAGTAACGAAAGCTAAATAGCCAATGAAATTAACGAACTAATCAACTTAAACATCTCATTAGTAAGCTCGGAGAGTTGATTTCTAATAGCACTAAAGTCTTTTCAAATACCTTTAGAACGAACCCAAGAATGTCACAAAATTACATTCAAACATATTCTGACATTTATGGCCCTCAGTTTTATGCTAATATGGTCGTATACCTCAGTCTGTGCGTCCCAGAACAAACAATTCCTCAAAATTAGTAGGTTCAGCAGAGTTATTGGTAGTTAACACGTCATTAAGTTGGAGTTAAACAGTCAACTGAGACCAATTGATTGTGTGAGTAATTAGTGTTTGTATGAATGAAATTGTGGAGGATTTGCAGAGGAATTTGGAGTGTCTTTGGGTGATTCATCATTGGTAGAGGTTGTAAAATATGCACTAAAAATGTATGGCTTGGATGCTTTCTATAATGTAGCAGAGATTGGATAGCTTTATTAAATTGAAAGCAGTTCCTTTAAGTCATGGCCCGACCAGGGACCAGTAAGAAGTATATGTATTTGCTACCTAATCGATATATCAATCTAAATATATAAAACAAAGTCGTGTAAGTTACACAAAAAGGTCGGCTGGACCGATTTTTATGATCTTTGAGTTGGATTCGTTCCGCCCCAAATTGTAGAATTTTTGAAACATGCGAAAAATTCACGAAAAAATATTTATGAAGAAAATTTCTTTTCTCGTACATTTTGTATGAAACGGCTTTTTTGATCATATAACAAGAAATTTCACGCGGTCGAATTCGCGGGCAGAAGCTAGTATTATAATATAAAAGTAATTCCGTCTGTACGTCTGTAATCTTTTCACGCCTTAAGGGCTGAATGGATTTCGATGAAATCTCCGACGGACCTCAAGGAGGGCGACCGCGGGCAAAAAAGTTAGTTACAAATTCACAGGTCAGTCTATCAGTCAGTATGAATTACGACAACCTTCCCTTAAATTGTTCATTGTTCTTAGGAGAAAACCCTGAAAAGTGGAAACTGGTCATAATTATAGACCTCCTAACATGATAGATCTTTATTATTATGATTAGCAAGGCCAAATCTCAAACTGTTTTCTCCGCTATTAGTTCAGATAACCTTTATCATGGGAAATATTTAATTGATCCTCTGAATAACTGTTAGATCTTCTAATGCTGATCATCTTTTTTTACTCAAATCTTCTTTTGACTTTTTACCGTTTATACTCGTAGTACAGGTAGTTTTTAAAAAGACCTTCGATTTTCGCGGTCGCAGTACGTACTTACAGATCAGTAGATTACAAAGAAACAATCAGTAAGTATTAAAAGACGAACGTGTAGTATTCTACCTCCGAACGAGCATCTCCCCCCAGGTATAACCTTCCAGCCAGATGTTGCGGGTTTGTCCGAAAGGGATACCGTGGCCCTGGCATCAGGCAATTGAAGGAACACGGGTGGGTATCAGTCAGTAAAAGTCTAACACGCCCTCCCGCTCCGCCCGGAGCGGGAGAAGTTATTTGATAATTTGCGACCTTTGGTATTACCTTCCGTGGTCCACTTGGAAGTCCCTGAATCGTCTCTGAACCCAAGTGACAAAGTGGGGCTACCTCGCCCGAACGGCAGATAGATTGGATGTGGATTTATGTCGCAAACTATGCTTCACCTATTATCCTGCTGTTTGTGCCACAAAGCGTGTAGGCAAAGTGACTAGATATGACCACATGTGACCAAGAGATAACGCCGCGGAAGTGACGAAGTTTTGTGCTACTAAAATTTAAATTACTGTCGGGCCATCGACACGAAGAAGAAGAATATTAATTCCCCAAACATCAATCAATCTGCCTCCCAACTATGTCGGGGAGTCTAACTAGATGCAGCTGAATACCAGTATTTTACATGGAGCGACTGCATATCTGACCTTCACAATGCAGTTACTGGGTAACACGCCACCCCTTGGTAAGACTGGTTGTCAGACTTTTGGGGTTTGTACTAACCGTTACGACGAATGAAAGCCGGGACAAACAGCTTAACGTGCTTTCCGAGGCATGGATGGGATCTCGATATGTAATGGATGGTCACGCATCCACAAACTGACAGTGGCAAGCGTAGCCTAATTTTCGATGAACCCGTGCGACTGTTATTATTTAGCCACGAGCCCCTCACTTTCCTTATTAATTCCCCAAACATCCCGACATCAACTGTCGTGCAATTGCCCACCAGACACAATACCCGTCTAGTCGGAAGATCCCCCCTTTTCTACGGAGGATGAGTGAACTTTACACCCTGTTCCTCATACCTCTATAATCAAACCATTGAAATGTTACGTTAGGTAGAGTAGTTCAAAAATCCAACTAGTTTCAGTCGTTAAAAATAAGGTCACCCAAATATAGCTTGCGATAAAATCAGCTCGTGTTAGCATTAATACTGCTGACCACAACAATTAACAGTCGTTTATCAAAATGACAGATAAAAGCTCGTTAGACTAACGTGATGCTATTCAGGTCATTTCGGAGTCATACTTCAACGTCACTTTGGAAAAAAACTTGTGCTAATAGGAGGATTGGTTGGTTTAGTTTTTTTTTTTTTTATTGGACTGTAGAAGATTGGGGTTTAGATACATACGAGTACCTGTAGTTTATATGGGAGCAGATCATTATGAGGAAATCAGTTGTCATGGTATGGGTATGTGATGTGGAGGAATTAGGAATAACTTTCCTCAGGAAATTGTCGTGAGGAAAATTATCACGAAGTTGTTGAGTATGAATATGATGGCTATAAGGTTAGGGAGAAAACGACTAATTGAGATGTATAGAAGAAAAATATATGTTGCACCCACCCCAAATAAATTTAGATAAGGGCTGGGGAATAATGACGGCAAATATTTGTATGATTATACAAGCAGTTGTCCCGGGTCTGGCTGTTTGTGTATGTGAGTTTAAATGTTTGTAAATGCACCCACAAGGAGAAATTCCCAGTGTGGGGCAAAGTTTAAAAAAAAAACGAAATGGTTGGAGCAGATTTTAATTTAAGGAGTAAAAAGATACTGGAGAGATGTGGAGAAGACGGAATGATAAGAAATTTTGATGAGGGCAGGAGAATAATGGTGGGAGCAGATTAAAATTTTGGGAGTAAAAAGATACTGGAGAGATGTGTAGAAAAGATGGGAAGATTCGTGTGGAAGCATACGGAATTATTTAGTAATGCAGATGATTTATAGCCTCGTAACCGACGATACCCCCACAGACTCTAATTGGATATCCTTCCGAGACTAGCTAAATATAATAAACGTTATATTATATTTACCTATATCTATGTGTGTGTACGTATATATAATAAGATACCAAGTAATCTCAAGACCTTAAATATGAGATTATTAAAAAATAAGTTCCATGAATGGTTGTGTAGTCATAGTTTTTATAGTGTCAAAGACTTCTTTGACAATAAATATTAAGTAATTATGCTTGTGTATTTTTTTATGCTTATAACTGTTAAGCAAAAACATGTATGCTCAATGGTAAAATATAAAATAACAATTTTGTATTGTACCATATTTTTATACCATGATTTTAAGCAAATAAATATTGTTCTTATTCTTATTCTTGGGAATATAAGTCTGTCTGAAATATTCGTATACTTTCTCATAATTTTCAGTGCTTTTAGTGCAAAATAGGTTTTGTCCCGGTAAATATTTAGAATTTTTTAAATCAGTTTCACTGATTTCTTTTTTAACTTTATTTTAGTAGAACTTTCAAGCTACTTCTCGGCATGACGTAGTGGTTCTGTGGATCAATTAATAAAATAAAATAGTTATAACATTACGATCAAGATATTAATAGATTTTACGATTGCAATAATGTATCGTTTTCTCTTAATCGACTTTTACAAAGATATGATATTGTTAAAATAGAAAGTGCATTTTAAAGTTTCTACTGAAAGATTTTAAGCTAAAGAATGAGGTTGCTAATTTAAAATAACTGCATTTTGCTGTGTTTGTGATGATTGGTAAAATCGTTATAAGTTTAAGAGCTGTGCAGTAACATTTTACGAAAGTTTCGATAGTTATTTTTATAAATAAATTTCATTGTAGATCTCTCTTTAAAATTAGCGTTAAAGTAGGTATGTGTTATAATATTCATGCGTTAACAGTGTGTGCACCACAATGTGTTACATTTTGAGTCCCCTGAGATATGCGTGCTCCACATTTGACTCAGGACTCCATATAAATTTGAAACACTCTCAAAGTTTACACGTGTAAACTTGAGAGGGAAAAACGAAAAACATGTGAGGTGTTTTTTTTTAATGCTTACACGTATGAACACTATCATGTTTATATAAAATTTGGGGGTAAAACAACTAATCAGATTCTTCTCAAAACTCTTCAGTAGCTACAGTTTTCCCGAATGTCATAGGATATATTTTATATTAAGGCCCAGATATATGCCAGTGATCTTGAGTGGTCAGCTTGCGTGTTCTGTACTGAGCTCACGCAACGCGTCGTACGTCCAGCCAGTAATAGGACTCGCCCATCCAGGAGCGCTTTCCTAAATAAAACGCATTATTAATTTATTGTACATAAAAAATATTTTATTTATTTTATGGGAAAACAAACAGTAGTATATTAAAAATAAACAGAAATAACTTAACAATAAACTTAACAGATATACTATTTTAATAAAACACGAGTACTAAAAGATCAAAGATTAAATTATCTTTAAAAAGATGAAGGTTTCGGAAAAAATACGCTTGATAGATTTTGTGTAATTATTTGTATTCGCGTTAGACATAACTTTACAAATTAACTTCACTATGTTATATATATATAATCTAAAATATTCATATATTAAGTTATTAAGAGAGTGCTCTAATTTAATTTTTTTTTTTTTTTCTACTCGTTTAGACGTGATCTTCAGTATAAAATCATTAAACGTCAGTTATCGTTGCCTTAAAACAAGAAACACGCGGACGAAGTTACGCGCAGACGCTAGTCACTGATGAAGCCGTCAAAAGTAACTACCTATGATTTAGTATATATTTACGGTATTAACTACAAGTACCTTGACACAGTTAGTGACATCACTTGAGTGTTAACTTTTGGTTAACACGAAACCTTTGCTGAAGGTAAATAGAACGCCCTTGTTTATTTATTTATTTAAACTTCTCACACACAATAAGGTACAAAGGCGGACTTAATGCCATAGGCATTCTCTACCAGTCAACCAAGGGTACTGAAGAGATAAGATGGCAGGTGCTCTAATTAATAGGGAGGAGAGGAGATGATAATAATAATAACAATATTAAAAAGATAACAAATAAAATAGATACACAAGTACATAAATATCTAGTAAACTTATAATAGACATACATACATATTACTATAACGTATAAATACCTACGTACCTAACTACGTATAAATCGTTGTCATTGGTTTGAGGGTAGGCAGATACAGAGCTTAGGAAATAAAGAGGTAGGTACCATCACGGTCCACATAAGGACTATTTCTGCTTGCAGCGCTCGGCCGCTATAGTAACGCTTACCAACGCTCATCAACCAATAGCATCGCGTAAAATAACCAGCCGAGGTGGTCAGATATCTGGGATGATTTTAAAAGAGCCTGAAAAATTTATTTAAACAATCGTTTATTTTTATTTTTGTTTTTCGTCGCAAAAAGGGGTGGTAAACAGATGTGGTTATCGTGTGCACGGGATATTGTTTTCAAAGTGGTAAGATTTTTGTGCCCGCGATAGTACCTACTCCAAGTTATTATAAACTCGAAAGTAGAAAAAGTCCCTATCCAATTTTCTTACAAAATTAGTAATATATGAGGAGCGTCGGAACAAAAACCGATAAATCATATTTTGTCTTTTTTTATAATGCCAATTCATATCACATATCTTGCTCTATGGTTAATGTAACCCGGTCAAAAACTTATAAATCCGCTCTAAATTCGTCCGCAAAATACACGGATCTGAACATAAACCGATAAATACATCAATCGTACTAAACAATGATGGCGATCGGATAAATCCTTCATACATTTTTCATTGTGGACTCTTTTGATTCTGTCAAAAACCATATATTGAATTTCGAGTTTCTCATGGCATAACCTACAATTGTAGGATATATTAGTGTTAAGTGGCCTTACCGAATCCTACTGTGTTTTATCAAAAACCGATGCATTCAGTTGGTTTGGTCAGTAACCGATATATAAGGATAAGGATATACCGGAAAATGTAACTTATAATACTATGAATCAAAATTGTACCTTTTTGAGAGAAATAAATTACTTATTATTATTATTATTATCAATTTTCTTCTTTTTTTATAACTCAACAGGTACCACAGTCACGAATGCAGTATTTAGGTTTCCAAACAGTGATGCTAACACCAATAAATTGATAGATTTTGTTTAACTCTAAATTAGAAAACCATGAACTTGGCCATATTTTTACTCTTTTCCACAAAAAACAACAATGTGATTTATCAGTTTTTGTTCCGACACTCCTCATATGAGATTGCATGAGCTATTGAAATTTAGCTTCTCTATGTTCAGATTTACAATGAACTGCCGAATAGGGACACTTCCACGGTCATTATATTTGAGAACCTTATTTAGTTCTTTGGAAATGCATAAAATGTTTTGGAAACACTGAATAGCAGAAGTAGTACTTACGCACTGCCGTGCCGACGGGAAAAGGAACCCGACGGCTTTATGAAAAACAGGAATTCATTCAACAAATGCTCTTTAGAACTTTAAATAAGCTCAAAAATTCACGTAACCCTCATTCAATTTGTTCTATATTGTATCTACACTATTTGCTGATTACACTACTCTGACCATACAATCTTCAAATAGGAATGACCTAGAAACTGACACTCAGTGAAATACTTAAAGCTACACAATGACAACAAATGATAATACAAAATGGCTGGCATCTAATCATTTACGGGTAAATATTGAAAAAATAAAGTTTGTAAACCAAACATACAATTCTTTAGTAAAACTACCTACAATACACTACAATCATTCAATTTTCGATTAAATAAACGTAATATCCAATAATTTGTACGAAATAAGTTTGAGAGTATATAAATGTTATATATTATGTAAATAAATTATATCAACAGTTGGTTTTATGAACAATTATTAAATAAGAATGAAGAGCTGATGCTACAAGCGTTTGTTGAACAACTTCTTCAATGTTATAATCTGCCTGCGTCTGTGTTTCCGAACGCATACAACCCTAATCTATTCAAAGTGAGAGTGAACAGGCTTCTTCTGGGTAAGCTCACTCCATCGTAGACTTTGTCTCTGTCATCCAGACCTAGACTAAAGTCAAGAGCAAACTCATAGTAAAATAAAATATATAAATATATATTCATGATTTTTTTCATTCTGCGATTCTTTATACCTATTATTTAATTATTAATAATGCCTTTTGACTGTATTATGACTTGACCTATGTTCTATGTGAATCTAGCTTTTACAATCAAATAATAACCGTAGATAGAATACTATACAAGGTAAAACACTAGGAACTTCTCAAACCTTTATAACCAAAATCATAAACAAAAACTTTTGGTCTAAGACTTTTAATAATAATAATTCATCATCATCATCATTTCAGCCGAAAGAAGTCCACTGCTGGCCCCCCCAATGTGGGTTTTTTTTTGACATACAACGGGGTAACTCTTGGCCTTCATCTCACCTGATGGTAAGTGATTATAAAGCCGAAGATGGAAGCGAGCTTCACCCGGAATCCTCAACCACAGAGGAACTGGCTATCTTACCTCTAACTGCTGAAACACAACAAATGCTGTTAACATTATTGTTTTGGCGACAGACTTAGATAAGATGGTGGTAGCTAGCCAGGCGGACTTAGAACAAGCCTTACTACCAACCAAACCGAGCAGAAAATTTTGCCCTCGCTGGGAATCGAACCCGGGATGGCAAAAAGCTAAATTAGCACTTAGACGGTTTGATCTGGTTTGGTTTCAGTTACGCATTTGGTAGTCGAACACGTACTAACTGATAGTTTTTTTTTTACTATTGCATCTTAGAAAAAACCATGAGATGTTGAGAATCTTTAACCGGACTATCCTGTGGTTGCCTTAAGCTCCTAACAGAACTTAATGCCTCCAGCCAGGGCGTAAAAACTTATATACTAAACGACTGCGAGCTAAGGGCACCCCCTGTGAGGTACAAACCTCGGCTTAGGGCAGCGTCGGAGGGAGGATGGCAAGGGACCGTCGGTGGCTGGATAAAATCAGGGTTATGATTATTATCAGGGGAAATTAAAGCTACAAGCTCAGCTATAGCGCGTGCTGGCGCTTCGCTTACGGGCAAGGGTCGGGGAGGACTATTTAGTCGGGGATTTCGCGCAGGGCCTCGGCGGCGAGGTCGGAATGAGTCTTATAAATAGATGCAGTACATGCATTTATAGAAATGCACGCAGGCAAAAGTGCTGCGCTGTTCGGTTCAACATCATCATCATCATTTCAGCCGAAAGAGGTCCACTGCTGGACATAGGCCTCCCCCAAGCACCAGCACTTGCACCGGTTCTGTGCTTTCCGAATCCAGCGGGTTCCTGCGGCCTTCACAAGGTCCGGTACGCCGTCGCCATTCCAGAACCTTTCGGCCCCATTGGCCATCTGTTCTGCGAGCAATGTGCTGCAATGAGCTGTATTGCAAATATTGTATCAAATAAATGTAGGAATTCAATAGTTTTATGATTTAGAAGACGTCGCTACGCTGTAGTAGGTTCTTCTTTCATAGAGAAAAAGCGTAGCAAGAAATAAAATGAAACATTTTACCATGAATATTATGTAATATGGTATTCATACAAATAACACCTTATATTACAACCCTACCATTAGCATGTGTCAACATTATTGACATCTTCGATTCTCGTGCCACTGTTTTTACTTTTAATCTTGTAACACTTTAAACAGGTACTTTTTTCTTTAGATAATGTAACTTGTGTCAATTATGTATTTTACTTGGCGTTGGTCTCCTACACATTCCCTGCCTACATGAACTGGAAGTGTGTCGGAGAGCAGACGCATAGACCTTGTAGCTGTAATTTTGTGAACTAAGGTTTTGACTCTAGTTGTCATCGTTATTAATATTGTTGCTAGTCTTGTTATGCCATTACGCTTTGGTTGATAATCAGGCCGATACCTATAACGTGAACCTACTGATATACTGTGATTGTTACCTGTTGTAGTTACGTTGTGAATACATACATAATTTATCCCGAGTCTCCATTTTATAACCCATAAAGATAGAATAAACGAACCCATAGACCAAACTTACAGTTACATAATAAATACTTCTGAAAAGTAGTTTCTATTCCGAGTCGGTAAAATTAATATGACATTTAGCGACATACAATAATATTTATTGGACTGTTTACTGGTTCGACCTTCAGCGAATCAAGATCTAAGGTTATAATTTAAAATTGTGCTATTTTAAGTCTGCTAGCGTGATGGGAATTGAGTATCATCTATACTTAACATTAAGCGGTAATCTCTGGAACTACCAGTCTGATTTTAAAAATGTTTTTTGTATTTGATAGCCCAATTCTCTAGGAAGGTTATAAGCTATTTAACATTACGCTGTGACGCTTAGGAGCCGAGTTAAAAGAAAAAGTTGGAAAAAAGCTAAGTTAAAACAAAATAATATCGCGGGCGCGATTCCTAATAGAAAAAACCCAACTTAACACTTTTGCCTGACTTGGAAATCGAACCCAAGTCCTTAGAACCTCCTGAGCTCAGGAGTCGCGCTTGCGACTACTAGAATAACAAGGCAGTTTTAATGCCATGTAGGCAAGTAACGTATATACTAATGTTTAGTTTTGTTTTCTGTCGGTACCGTTTGTCAAGCCATGGAGTTCCTTGCTACGCTTTGGAATGAAAAACTAGCTTCATCTTTCTGACTGACTGACTCCTTGACAATTCAAAACTGCCTGTAAATGATTTAATTGAAATAAATGCTTAGAGTTTGGTGAATAGGGTCATTATTTGCTATTTATTTTATTTTGGCTATTCCTTTCCTTTGAATTTGATAAAAAAACTACCTAAGGAATTGTTATTGTAGTAAGTACTAGCAGCCTGTGTGCAGCCTGTGGGCTAGATATACGCAAAAATCATACAGCGCTGAGCATGCAATATAATAATACGCTTAGGATACTGGTGGGGCTGCCCCGTTTCTGTAGTGCGTCAGGGATGTTCGCAGATGCGCATGTAGATTGCTTTTACGCGACAATGCGTAAAAAGTGCGCTTCCCTGGTGCGCAGGGTGCGGGGCAGCTCCAATAGTGTCTTAAGCTTGGTTGCGAGTCGCCTGGACTGTGTTTACGTGGGTCACTGTTGTGCCGTCTCTCATGGGATGTCACAACGCGTTGTGACCAAACGTTATTTATTGTTAATCTTATTGTTTTCCTTGTTTTTGTTTAGTGTCTATGCTTACTAACATAGCCGTAAGTTCTACTAACATTTTGGCTGCCCGCGGCTTTTCCCGCCTAGCTTTTCGTTTAACTGCTAAATTAAGTACCTACATACATAATGAAGCTACAGAATTCAGAGAATAATTTAACATACACTCAAGTAATAGGCGATGCCTCAGCTACAGTGATCTCATAATTTTTTAAATGAGGTCGACTGCTTCAAGGGTTTTACGTAATTTATTGTAGAGGAAGCTCTTATACCTAATTCCACACAAAAACAATCTGCCTATCCTTTTTCCAACTATCTTGGGGTCAGCTTCCAGCCTGACTGCCTATCTGACCTCCATAACCCAGTTAATGAGTAACTTGGCTCCTTCGTAAGACTGGCTGTCAGACTATTGGGCTTCTACTCGTAACGACTATCAAAGATCTACGAATGACAGCCGGAACCAACGGCTTAACGTGCTTTGCAATGCACGGAGAGGTCTCCATATATATTAAACTAGCTGATGCCTGCGGCTTCTCCCGCGTGGACGTCGGTTATCGCGACCAAAAGTAATCATGAAATTTTGATCCCGTTCCCGCAACCCATGGGAACCTATTCCAGGGATAAAAAGTAGCCTATGTCTTATTCCAGGCTATAATATATCCCTTCACCAAATTTTAACCAGATCCGTTCCAGACGGCTTAGATTTTTCCGACACCTCCAACAAATATCATTATATTTTAGCCAATGTATACAAAGACTTGACAAATTTTATACTTAAACCTTTCTCGAGAACCACTCTATCTATTGGTGTAAACAGCATGAAAATCGGTGCAGTAGATTTTGAGTTTATCGCGAACAGACAGACAGACGTGACGGAGGACTTTGTTTTATAATATGTAGTGATTAGTTAGGATAATTCTAATTAGCAGACTTACTGATCAGAGTACGTCTGACAAGTCTAATCTATTTAGATTTAGCTTACTTACTTTAGCCCTTGCTACGCTTTGGAATGAACGAAAAAAACTAGCTTCATTTTTCTGACTGACCGACTCCTTGACAATTCAAAACTGCCTGTAAATGATTTAATTAAAATAAATACCCCCGAAATCACCCCATCCACGAACCGACCGCGGCAAGCCAAGTTTAACTTCGATCGATCCGTGTGGCTGTTATTATTTAGCCACGACCCAAAATCATCTAAGTACGTGAAAATCATCAGCAATTTCAAACTAGGTACTCGCAAAGGGCATCAAAACTTTCCTGCAATCAAATTTGCTTCCCTTCTTCTTCTTCTCTTCTGTCAGAGTTTTTATGCCACCCATGGGCCTCTGACTTGGCAACACATGCCGTCGAAATATCTCTCAGGTTTCTTCACGATGTTTTCCTTTACCATTTTTTAAGCAAGTGATAATTGAACAATACGCACATGAATCCGAAAAGTCAGAGGTGCGTGCCTTGGTTTCAAAATCGAGTCCTATGACTTGGCAGTCCGACGGTCACACCTTTAGGCTATCACTGCTTGCTTCCCTAACTAAGTACATAAAAGCAAGGTATACAACCAACTCAAGGAAATAAACGAGATGTAATCTCTCAACAATGGACACTAAAATGTTCCCAGCGTATAATACTTATTGTCAATCTAATAATTCAAGCAAAATACGGAAACTGCGAAGATCGCCTTGCGTTCACCTTGTGCAAGCCTAGAATGCAAGATTTCTAGATTTTGTAATATTTTCCTGAACAATTTTCTCAAGGATTTGTAATTGAAATGTTTGTGTCATACTTGGGAAGTAGATTTAAACAGTACCTACTAAGATGGAAAATGGTGAAAGACAATTAAGTATTTTCTTGTTTGGTATTAAAATCGCTGAGCTGACAGACGCCCTGTCTCAATAATTATTTTATTTACATAATTACCACAGGAAAATTCAATTTCAGTTTTCCCGAATTTTCCAATTATCCCGACAACTTTTAAAATTTTCATTCCATGAGAACCTGATTCGGTTTATTACTAACATTTTAAAACAAAAAATTACAAAACGGTTCAGCCTTTCAAAAGTGATGTGCTAACCAACGAACAGCTTTTCATTATTATAATATAGGAAAAGATAGAATAGAAGATAGATTATAGTATGTAGGTAGGTAAGTACTACTATCGCAATATCTAAGTATTTAGATACTGCGATGCTCCATCCCTATTACCAAAAAATAAAATCGTGTCTGACGGTTTGGTTCTTTTTTACAACTAAATTACAGAACCGATTTTGATGAAATCAGGCATATAGGAAGCTTGATATTTGAAGAAGGATATTGAGTCCTTTTTATTGCAGAAATTGACAATTTAACTCACAAGTGCTGCCGAGGACAATAGCTAGTCGAGTCATTATTTAATTCATAACTAATGACTACATAATCTCTAGCTACATGAAACATAGGTATATATATCTACTCATATCATCGAGGTTGAGTCAAAAACATCCCATTTCACTATGTAGGACCCTGTTATCACGACTGATAAGGGGATTAACGCGTCTCCAACCAACTGATAACGTGTTTAATTTGGATTATACTCACTAAATGCCGCTTTTTACTTCAAATAGTCATAAAAGTTATTTGTTTTATGTTTAAAATATAACCTAGATAGGTTTCGCTTTGATGAATTTTGATTCTCTCATATAGGTACACAAGACGATCCATCAGGTTAAGCTACGCTTGCCGTGGTTGGTCCGTGGATCGGTGACCATCTTGACATACTGAGACCCCTCCAAGCCTCGGAAAGCCGTTGGGAAGCATTTCACATGCAAAACATAACAATGTTGGGGTCAGCTTCCAGTCGAACCGCATGAAGCTAAATACCAGTGTTTTAAATGGAGCGACTGTCTATATCTGAACTCCACAACCCAGTTACTGGGTAATATGATACCCCTTGGTAAGAATGCTTGTTACACTTTCGGGCTTCTGACGACCCGTCATGACTGTCAAAGATCCACGAATGACAGTCGGGACCAACGGCTACCAGTATTTTACTTGGACCGACTGCCTATCTGAACTCCACAACCCACTTACTGGGTAACACGATACCCCTTGGTAAGACTGGTTACTAGAGTTCTGTCTCATCATCAAAATCATCATTTCAGCCGAATGACGTCCACTGCTGGACATAGGCCTCCCCCAAGCACCGCCACCTCGACCGGTTCTGTGCTTCCCGCATCCAGCGTATTCCTGCGGCTTTCATAAGGTCATCGGTCCACCTTGTGGGAGGCCTTCCAACGCTACGTCTTCCGGTACGCGGTCGCCACTCCAGAACCTTTCGGCCCCAACGGCCATCTGTTCCGCGCGCAATGTGCCCTGCCCATTGCCACTTCAGTTTGGCAATTCTTCGAGCTATGTCGGTTACCTTGGTTCTTCTGCGGATCACTTCATTTCTGATTCGATCACGTAGGGAAACTCCAAGCATAGCCCTCTCCATTATATCTGTCAATCGTCGACGACTCGGCTGGGCAGCGTTCCGGAAGCTACGCAATATATTCTCGTCCCACATATCGCAGTGTCTTAAGACGAAAGTCTGTGACCAGTGCGTGTTTCCAGTGATGACATATAGCACTGAAACGTGGTCGCTCACAATGGGCCTTATTAGAAGGCTAAGAGTCACCCAAAGGGCGTTAGAGAACGCAGCTGCCCATTCTCTAGTAAGTCCTTTAGTCCTTTACGATACCCAAGGGAGGGAAATGGGATGGTGCTATTCTTTAAGTTCTGCACCACACAGCACCAGACTTCTATCTACCCGTAACGAATGTCAAAGATCTACAAATGACGGTCATCATCATTCATGTTTATTCAAAACCATAAAATAATCACGTGTTACAACAAGGATTGATTATTGCAACAATGTAATTACACACATACCCGTCTACCTTTCATTCAGCTCTATGACTGCCCATCAATTATCTATTAGTAGAGTTCACAGTTAATGAATGACATAGGATTCTACTGCGTATAACTTACATAGTTTATGGTAAATGACATTTTATAGTGTTACAAGTAGTGATTTAACATTGTGTACTATTGCTGTGTTATGGATTATGTCAGTTATGTCATTAAATTTCTCAACACAACACATTTGTTGTGGAAAAAGTAGTAGTTGTTAATACAATGTACCTACATGATAATTATTAAAGGTTGTCACTGAACTTGTGAAGAAACGTACTATCGCGGACAACTGAATCGGACCACTGTAAGGACTATTTCTGCTTGCAGCGCTCGGTACTCGGTCGGTTTCTTTTATTGTTCTATTGGTTGAAAAAAGACGGTCAAACATCTGTGATCATTGTAACAGAGGCTGAGAAATTTATTTAAACAAAATGTTCCTATGTATTTTTGTTTTATTGGTTGATGCAAAAAGGGGAAGTGAACAGGTGTGGGCACCGTCAGCATGGGATTTTGTTTGGAAAGAGAGCCGATTTTGCTGTCCGCTATAGTACAAAGTTACGGTATTTTTTTGTGAATGAAGAACGGAATTCGTCTTTGATATAAACATTGTGACTTTTTCTCCTAAGCTTTACCATAAAGGCTCGTACAGACTCGTGCGATATCGCGGCCGCGACAGGCACCGACAAAGAAATTGTGCTATTAGTGTCGCGTCGAGCCCGCGATATCGCGCGAGTCTGTACGAGCCTTTAAGGTACTATATTTTTGGCTATAAAGTCGGTTCCAAGGCTTTGATAGTGTTGAAAATAGAACACTTTCTGTGAATGATTTTGGATGTTCTATTTCGTATAAGAACTTAGCTGTTTCATCAAAAGATACTAATACATGCTCAACTAGTTTAAGGGCCGATTTTTCAATATATATAACTTTTATCTGAAGAACAAAAATGGCGGTTTGACATAATATTTTATATCAATAAATGAATCAAATAAATTATTAAATATATTTTATATCAATTTTAATATCATAATATATATATTTTTTTGTTTTTTAATATTTTATAGCTGTCAAACTGTCATATTTATTCCTCCGGTAAAACTTATATGACGATTGAACAATCAACCCTAAAACTAGCTAAATGCTAAACTAAACTAGCTATGCTTATTTAACTGTCTAATTCATTGTCTGTTTCTAATGTCAAAATAACAGATTTTTATTCATGTTATAAGTATGAAAGTATATTCGGTAAATAACAAAAAAAAACAATTTTCATTTGTCAAAACCAACAGACAGACAGACTTCTTTCTGTTTGTTCCGGCTGATCTCCGAAACGGCTGGACCGATTTCGACGGGACTTTTACAGGCAGACAGCTCATATTATAAGGAGTCACTTAGGTTACTTTTACTTTAGAAAAACCTCGCGGGCTAAGCCGCGTGCATTAGTTAGTAAAACTTATAAATTAAGGGGTTTGTTCATAAACGTTGCTTAAAGTTAGGTGACGTTCAAACGTCAAAAATGTATGGTTAAACAGTCGCTAATCATTACTTAACTTTAAGCAGCGTTTATAAATAAACCCCTAAGGCCTGTGTTCACCAACATTCAAACCACCGGTTAGGTATTTAAACAGTTGGTTTATGTCAAATTTCCTTTGAAATTTTGAGTAAACAACTGATTAAATATCTAAACAGTTGATTTAAATGTTGGTGAACACAGGCCTTAGTCGTAAGGTGTAATCTTCAACAGAATATAACATACGATGTTAACACAGTCCGTGTATCATTACCAATTTTTCCACCACAAAAAAGTGTTTGTCCCATTTCCCATCAAAAAATTTCATTTTCCACAAAAAAATAGCCTCCACAAACCTCCACAAAGAGTTAAGCTATCTAAATTTAGCTCACAGATCGCTGTGAAACTAAATAAATATGTAATTACATACATAAAGGGTATTGGTGTCGAGGACCAAGGGCGAGACCTTGGTACCTAGATTATTTTACACTTCTCTTGTATACCTATGACACACAAATACATACGCAGTTAAAAAATAAAAATATTCGGTTTTAGATTGAAATTGTTTGTGATTAGGGAGTTGGTTTCTAGGTTTCTGGTAGTTTTCTAGGTTAGTGTATGGTTTTACATAGTTTCAATGTCGTAACATCACTTTAACATTTTAGTTTAAGACTTCGCATAATTCATATTTTTCTCTTCTTGTTCTCACACACTATTGTCTACATTGCTTTTTTATTTCTCCTTTAGTAGGTCTGCTGGAAGAAATTTCTTTAGAAATAAGCAGTATCTACCTTTGTACTTAAATTATAATTATGTTGCATCTCTATGTATTTTTAGGTGTATACATAAATAAATAATAATAAAAAACACGCCTTATTTCCCCGTCGGGTTTGGCACCGAGAACTTTGCTCGATCTGGGAATTGAACCCAAGGCCTCATGCTCAACCGTAGCGTTTGCGATCACTCGACCAACGAAGCAGTTTTAATGACATGAAGGTAAGTAATATTTATACTTATGAAGTTTCTTGCCTGTTCTTCTCCATAGAAACTTACTACGCTTTGGAATGAAAGAAAGAAAGAAAGAAAAATATTTTATTTGGGATATGCACAGGAAATACAAACGGTAATAAAAGGAGCATTTAAAACTAACAAAATTGACATTAGATACAGGAATAAAAAAATTACCTGTGCGAGGCCAAAAAAGCTCCTCCTATCTCATCAAAATGCTGCGATATTTAAGAAATAAATAGCGCAGAATGAAATAAAAAGAAGAATATGGATATGAGGAATTAGATTATTAGATCTGTTCAAAAGGAAGCGAAGAACTTAAGTTGCTTGGATATCCGGATTTTTTGGAAGAAAATGGCCTTATTGTTTGTATAAGCAAACAGAGAAATATTCTATCTAAGCAAATAGAGAAATATTCTATCAGTTATTTTCACTACCTTCATGCAATTAAATTGGAGAGATTTCTGAACTTTTTAAGAAGGCAAAAGCTCTGTAAGGTATGAACCTATTTGAACTATATGACCACATATAATGGTGTAGTCTAATTTGTAAAGTAAAATAGGTTTTTACTTTACAAAGTAGACTAAACCATTATATGTTGTGTTTTCCAAACGTTTCCCACTTGTGCTTCAGTTAGAACATCCTATGTGCATTACAAAACCTATTTCCTGCAATTGCCTTCGACAACTTGTTCAGAATTTAAAGTAGCTATTACTTTGTGCTCTGTGATAATGCGTTCATTTACAAAATTCGTTTTAAGAAACAAAACGTTCTGTTCCACCATTTTGAAACAACTTCGCGTCAAAATGTGACAGCCGTCTATGCTTTTAGTTCTTTTTTTCAAGCAAGAGTCAACGAACATTCATCCTCCTTCACAATGCAAATTAATTTAATTGTTCGCACAAATAACTGAGCGTTCCAAATAGGGCAAACCGAGGCGGAAACTTTTGCCTATTATTACTAGGTAAACTTACTAAAAACTGGCCAATTAGGTAATGTGTTGATTCCAACAGCCAACCACAGAGTAGCAGCGATGATTAATTCCTATTAATCTGTAAAAAATGGCGGCCATCAAGGAAGCCATAACAATTGTATTCGTGTTGTCAATATTTCTTGGTTTTTCAATAGATGGTCTTTGACGTCATGTTCTGATGATCCATTGGGTTTTATTGTCTATGGAAATAATAGATTAGGGTAGGTATGTAAAGACCCTGAATGCGCCTATTATACCCACTTATTCTTGGATAATAGGTATAATTTGTGTTCTGACCATATTTTCATTATGAAAAAACAATAGTGGCCTTTGCTCTGTGCTCATTAAAAAAATAACATCTCTGAATATAAAAATACAGTCATATTTACATTCAAAATACGTTCAATAATATATTGTAACACTACCATTTCATATTTCCTCGAAGGATGCCGCAAATATTGACTGATTTCAAATTAACATACGACACACACCCAATCATATTACCGCCATTTTGAAAAAGAGGTTCTTTATCGTCGCCAAAAGTCAACATCGTTACGGGAAAGCGCTTAGATACGGAACCGTTTGGGCCGTTATCTAACCGTGAAAAAAAACCCAACGCCCGCCCACCGCACTACTTGCTTACGGTATTTCGAACGAGCGAAAGAGATAGATAGCGGAGTTTTCCGTATAAAAGAACGGGATGGATATATTTTTGTGCGTTCGCCCTCAACGCTGACTCGGTAGTTTGTTTGGCCTAAATGAAGGTTTTATTGTATTAATTGCTTCTACATATATTGAATTGTTTTGTCTGTATGTTTGTCCGTTTTTGTTTTTTTCGAACTAAATGGATGTTGATGTTTTCGTGTTGAACTGAATTTAATTAGTAATTAGGCTTTAATGTTAGCGATAATATGATTTACCTAGTATGTTTTCCTATGTTGTTAGTTTAGGTATGCGGTAATTAAGTTAATAATAACTGCAGAATTACGTAAGTTCTGTTAAACATCTAAATGTAGCTGTTAAGTTTGCTAACGATTATTATGTTACGAGTTTTTTGGATGAGTTATGTATCATCATTACATTATATAAACTGTACCTACGTTTAGAACTTTAAAAATTGCAAAGATTCTTTTCATATTCACAAGAAAGTACAAAACTACATAATGTAGTTACATAGGTAATAAAAAAAAATCTGATGAATTTTATACAAATAGGTAAATAGTGCCTGAATCTCATGTAAATTACAATATCCAAACAACAAGTTTTTCAGATGAAACACTTGAATAAACTCAAAAACTTTAAGACGCTTCTCATCGGAACTTCAAAAACATATTTCATTGAAACTGTCTTAAGAAAGTTTATTAATTAAAATAACTGTAGCTATGGTATTAAACTTCTAATATTTTCTTCTTTACTTAACGACAAAATACAGTTTATAACAGGTTCTAGAATATCATCAATATGGACTCTCTCTTTATCTCTATGGGCTTATTATGTAGGTCATAGACAAAACTAAAAAAAAAAAAAAAAAATTGCTTGCCCTTGCCATTTACAAAACAAGAGAAAGATGAAATGCTTAATTAGAAAATTTACAAAACGAATTAAGCATTTTTAATTAGTTTTGTCATTGTTAAAATATACCAATCAAACCATAGAGCCTAAAATAAAATTGTCAGATCAGGGCCTCAAGTCTGCTATTACAATAGTGTCAGAATGGTCTCTTCATTGTGAGTTTTTGACAGATTTGCCATACAAAAACTGTCAAAAACTCACAATGGCGAGACCATTCTGACACTATTGTAATAGCAGACTTGAGGCCCAGTAGCTTTGAGGCCTTTGTGTGCCCCTACTACCAAATCATCTTTTTTAATTAGCACAACTTGACAGCTCAGCTTTTTAAATTTTCACTCTGCCAAAACACAGAGACAACTTTTAATTCACAAAAAGTAACGTTCAAAAACGTTGACAAGCTCATGGTTTTCGCCATTTTTAATCATCACAGTATTGCAAATAGCAGTACATAGTCAAAAACATGTTTTTTTTTTAGTACAAAGACATGCCGCGGTCTGATTATTTTCACATGAGCTACTTTGTCATGGGAACCCGACACAGCTAGCCAAATTACTGCCAGTACCACGTATTGTTATAGTGTTTTTATGGAGTCGGCAAATGAACTGAGTTGTACTCAGTTAGAAGTAGTCTATTAAATCTTATCGTGGATTGAAGTAACATGTTATTTTTATTTAAGCCGCACCTAACATCCAACGAATTTAAAGTTGTTGTCAAAATATATTTGTGTTATCTGTGGTGTTTCCATAAAATGACCTTCATTTCAGCCGAAAGACGTCCACTGCCGGACATAGGCCTCCTCCAATGGGAGGACCGGGGTTTGCCATAATCGCCACGTTTGGCAGGCAGGTTGGCGATCGCAGTATGGTGTTAAAAAATGCATAGAGAATGCTGCTGCCCATTCTCTAGTAAGTCCCACGGGAGGAATTGTGGTGGGGCTATTCTTTACGGCCGGCACCACACGACACACGTCACAAAAATGAGTTTATTGCAACCATAATGTCTTTTTTTTCCAAAAACCAATAAAAAATGTTCGTTTCAGTATTTGCAGTTGGTTTTACTAATCCTGTATAGGGGCTGTAATCTTTACCAATAATGAAATAGAATTGAGTGGGAAACCCAATAGTTTGCCATATGGTGGTATTTTCTACCAAGCAAAACAGTCTAAAGAGTTCATTTAAAGCTCCCAGATTGACAATACAACCTTTGGTAGGTACTAAACAACGATAATTTTATTGATATAAAAACTGTAACACTATCAATCGCAATCTGAATGATTTTGAAGCAGATTGCTTATCCATTGTTCGAAAAATTTGCTGAACAACGCAAATAACGCAATGAATGTCAAAATTAAACCCATTGCTACTGATAGTTAACACAGTAATGACGCAATTAGGCCTCTAGTTAACCGAATTCAGCTAATTTACTTCACAGCTCCTAAACCACTCATTATAATCGATTAATGCTTATCTAACCACACAAATGTACCGTGTGGTGCTGGACGTAAAGAATAACACCACCCCATTTTTTCCCGTGGGTGTCGTAAAAGGCGACTAAGGGACTTACTAGAGAATGGGTAGCAGCGTTCTCTTTGCATTTTTAACACCATACTGCGATCGCCAACCCGCCTGCCAAGCGTGGCGATTATGGCAAACTTCTTGGGGGGAGGCTTATGTCCAGCAGTGGACGTCTTTCGGCTGAAATGATTATGATGGTGAACCATACAAAACAACATCATTTGGTAGTATTATATGATCTCATATTTAATGTAGATAATCAGGCATTAACATAGGTACCATTACGTTGACATTATTTGCTAACAAGCAGCGTCTAAGGTCAAATATAAGTAGACAGATCTGAGATCTAAACTATGTATTTACGCATAAATTTATATCTTGGGTATAAGCATTTTGATGGTTGGATGAATGGTTTGGTGAGCCATTACGTACTTGGGATGGAATAGTGATGAATAGGATTTAGTAAACCTAATCCGTGACGTTTCTAAGTCTTCTTCTTCGTCATGTCTTAGTAAGAGGGAGTTAGAGAAGAGGGAGTCAGAGTCAGAGAGGATTCTTAGTCAGAGCGCGTTAGAGAGGAGAGTCAGAGTCAGAGAGAAGTCTTAGTAAGAGGGAGTGAGAGAGGAGGGAGTCAGAAACAGAGAGGAGTCTTAGTAAGAAGGAGTTAGAGAGGAGGGAGTCAGAGTCAGAGAGGAGTCTTAGTAAGAGTAGAACCTTCTTTGGGAATAAAGATCTAACTATAGCAAAAAAAAAATGCTTACATTTAAAAGAGCACAACTTTATAATATAATACCCTCTAGTATAATAAGAAATCTGCACTCTTTCAATGCAATCGAAACTCAACTTATTCTGTATATATTTGCGGAATAATCACTTTTGGAGAAATGAAGGCATTGGATATTTAGTTTGTAACTAATGATGACGAACTTAGTGTAATTTATGTATGTTCTAGTATTGTGTAAGTGATTACGACGGACTAACTTGTATTGTTCTCAGTTAAGTGATATATGTCTGCAAATCGAGCAGATTTTTTTTTTCCCGCTGGCAATCTAACCTTGGGCCTCTGGGTCTGAGACAGGTAGTCTTATCATTAGACCACAGAGGCGGTACCTCTTTTTGTAGCTAAGTTAAATTGCCATCTTCAAGTTTTAAAGCTAAGGGTGCTGATAATTTCAGTAGCACTTATCCTACCACCAACCTACCTGCCTACCTGCCTATCTTCCTACCTGCTTATTGAAATATCTAAGAACCATCCGAGGATCTGAACCGGGTTAGATCCTCGGATGTTGTTTGTCATGTTATCTTTGCCAACCGCTAGATTAACGAGGCAATCAGTCCAAACTATACGTCAATATCAATTCTAGTCAACAGATAGTTATACATCTCGGTAACGTTATCACCAAAACGGATATGAGTCGGTTTATCAAGTATCGAACCATTGATGACCATGTTACAAACAAACCTACATAAGTCACTATAGATGTTTGTGAATTAAGGCGAATGAGGACATATATAATGCGTCAGGATAGTCCGCAAAATTCATTTTTTTTTAACGTTTTATGCAATTTGCAGATAGATAGATAGATAGAATACTCTTTATTATGTAAATTACAGATATAAATGTAGAACTGTTACATAGGGTGTCACAATTGGCGGTCTTATCGCCAAAAGCGATCTTTTACAGACAACTCCGCATCAGGAGCATCAGCAGCTCAGTATCAGGTTGTATGTTGATCTAAATATAATATGATTCGCGGCTGTATCAAAATTATTTATCTATAGAATTATAATCATTATATCTTCAATACAACTCTTCAATTCAATTCGGGCCGTGGGGTCCCAAGTGCTCATGTTTTGTTCAGTGAAATCTCCAAAAAGCTGGTTGACACTTCCCGTGACCCGAGGGCTGGCTTTTACCTTGGCCATAAGCTAAGCATTGCCATACAACGTGGCAATGTCGCCAGTCTCTTGGGTACATTACCAGTCGACAGCAGTGCGGAGGAATTTCTCAATGCCATATTTTTATTTTGTTATTATTATTATTCAATGACAATTTCATGAAATCATGACATTTGAGGACAATTCTAACTTAAGGAGTTGTATTTCTGATTTTAATTTTGTAAATACATATTTTATACGGTCGGGAATAATAATAGTTTATTTTTTTCTCTTCGCAAAGGTTCACATAGTTATAAACATAGAGACAAGAATTATAGGGTTTTGACAAAAATGCATAAAGTATGATCCTTTGTGAGAGACTGGCGTCCATATTAGAATACCCTGTGTGACGGATCACCAGGCTCTCACCCCGAATTAAATCTAATTAACATTAAAATGGTAAATTTTAAACTCTAGACAAATTATTTATTGATGAAGGGAATACACAGACATATTTAAATTAAATAGCCAGATATATCATACTGTAATCAACATACAACCTAACACTAACCAGCAAATTGGAAAAACACGTAAGAAAATTTAAATTTCGCGGTCTACCTTACCGCATCCCCCTTAAAAGTCACAATATAACATCAAGCCAATATTCCTCGACGATAAAGCACAGTTATAACAGGCAGTATGAATGTCATAAGAATAGGGGAAGACCTAGAAAACGATGCATGTATTGTGAAAGATGAATACTGAGATGATAGGTGATAGAGACATGTCACACATGTGACATATGTCCTAGAACCGAAAATTCAAAGACATGTGTGACCTACCAATCTGCACTGGGCTCGCGTGGTAGGCCTGTTTCCAAGCAGTGATTATAGGCTGATTATGAAGTGATACTATACCCAAAGTCTCAAATTCAGATAATTTATGTAAACAAAGGGTAATGGCGAAAAAAAAAGGTTCCATTTTCTTTTAAGTACTGAATTTAAGAAATAATAATTAAAAAATAATCATACCGTAATTATTTTTTATAAATTTTCGGTTTTAAACAAAGTTATTAAAAAAAGGACATTTTCTGGTATAAAATATTTTATGATACTGGTAACAATGCAGGAGATCCAAAAAATTTCACATATTTTACATCTTCAACAACACTAATATCTTACAACTCTCGTTCATAGATTCATATTGTATGTAGCATATCTAACCACATTTTGGATGAAAACAGCTATAAACTGTTTCGAGTGGAAATCGATTTTGGGTGGTCTATGTCTAGCAGTTGACTTAAAAGGGCTGATTATGACGGTCATAGGCCGTGTCTCCGGCACACTACATAAAACATTGTTTGGAAACGGTATTTTGTTTGCATAGTTCTTATAATTAATTCACTTTAATTTCATAGATGATTATTTACAACAAAAAACAATATATATATAAAATGTTTTACACCATCGTCCTGTCATTTTGACAGTGACATTACTTTGTTTATATAAATTATCTGAATTAGAGACTTTGGGTATAGATGAATGGATGGAAGAAGTTTAGTAGTCTTCCTGCGCTGACCCCAAATAAATTGGGATTAAGGGAGCACTACTATTTGTTGTGGTTATGAATAAAATGATTATGCAATGATCATTAACATGTGGAGCTCAGTAGCTTCTGTGCTTTCCACCAAGCAAAAAGATGTGAGTTTATACATGTGCCTCCTATTAAATTAGGACTTAAGGGGACGGGGAGTGTGGTAAATGCGGGTAACCTTGTACGACTGGGCGGTGCGATTCCCTAACTACGCGCGGCCATGTATACTAGCCACTAATGGCACCAATATTTATTTTTAATAGCGAAAATACGAATATTTGAAAAAAATACACAGATATAATAAATAATATAATACTCTGTTCATAGAAAAAAAAAACATGGAAATAGTTATCTTTATCGTTTTTGTTTTACGTAGACATTACTTCCTGAATTTATTTCAAAAAGTATTTTACTACAATACTTAAATATTCACATATAGAATTGATGTGTACGCGTTCTAGATTAGCATAAACATTCCTTGAATAACTTACATTATTTGAAGGCGTAATAACAGATTTAAAAGTCACTAAAATCATATATTTGCGTCTTAAACATAACAAGCGATATGTGGGGGTGTTGTTTAATGTGTATGTGCGTGCATGTGTGTAGGTCACCTACTGGCTAATCCTTCGGGGAAAACAGGCGTGATGCTATGTTTATGAGTTTACATGTCTGTTCATGTTAGGATTGGTCTCTATAAACATCGGCTTACGCAATATAAGACGTTCCTGATAATAATATCTTATCACTGCATACAAATTAACAGGAATTTCTAACGAATTAAATATCACAAGTACTTATCTATTATCAGGTGCTACAAGTGTTATTTATGAATGATCTCAAGAGTTCTAAGTATTTAGAGAGCAAGATAGTTTCAATTTTAAAACAATGACTGCAAATGAAATCGCAAAATTGACCATTGTTTTTCTTCATAACGTCGCCTATGTAACAATACCACGCAAATTTTATTTAATAAGTTTTTAGAAGAGACTAAAAACTGTTTACGGAACACAGCGTAAGTCTAAACAAAATAGTTTACACTACCGCCCAAGTCAATAGGGATGTGTCCTAGGTAAAAAAAAAAGAAAAACTGTTTAGTCCGTCAATCAGATAATAAAAAAAATATTAGACACGTATTTTCTGCTTTACCATATTAATAAAAAAATACTTGGATAAAATACATTAAACTTGGACTCGTTACGTCACAGCTACGTATAAAATCTACTGGGAAGTGACGTCATGACACATTTGAACTTAATGTATCGCCGTAAAGTATTGATTACGTAAAAAAAAAAAATACGTGTCCAATATTTTTTAATAATCTACATGACGGACAAAACAATTTTTTAGTCATCATCCCTATTAACATTACACTGAAAAACCGCTGATGTATTGACGTGTATAATCACCAATCTCCTTAAGAGGCTACCGACCGCACAGTGGCGCCCTCATCGTTATTTCGGTGATTTCTTTTATTTTAGAATGAAAATGCAGAAAATAAGCTCGTCAAGTTGTGCTTCACAAGACTATACGTTATTATTACTACAAACAGTAGTTTGCTTTGGTCGCATGCGTAGTTCGCATGTGCCGTTAGTAACATAAAAGCTATTGAAAAACGAGGGTAGTCGGGGACCTCCGTCAGGAACGATGTTCCTTACGCGAGACTCGCACGCACATACACTCGTATATAATAGAGCGTGTATGTGCGTGCAAGTAGAAAGAGACAAAGAGAGAGAGAGACTCGCATGGAGGGGGGGCATAACACCTTTTCCTTACGTGACGATTTCTACCAGTCAACTCCGACCGCAAGCCGCATTAAGGTACTTCGTTCCTAAAATCAAAAGCGAACCCACATCTCTTGCTTGTATGTCGACATTACATTTCAGAAAAACAAAATGGCGGCGCACACGTCAATATTCAAACTAATTTTCGGTTTGTAACAGAACTGCACTTGACTGTGATACGTTATCAGTGTTATCACGGGTGATAACAGCCCGTATTAGCATTTTATCAGCTTATGTACGTAGGTTAGGTATTATGCTGATAAATTGAGTATACTGTAGATACATAGATATATAATTGTGTGTCGTGTTTGTCTATTTATAAGATCGGAATTCTTGAGAGCTGTTGAAAAGATTTGGTGGTAAATAACTGTGATATCATATCCTTAAAGACGGCGCCAGACATAACTTTAAACATAAGGCGAGATTCTTCAAGTTAACCTCTAGGAAATGTAATTTTAATGTCATTTTATTTAGAAACGGTAATGATTAAGCACGTGAAAAAATTATATGTTGCTTTTGAAACCTTTTTGTAGGTACCTCGGGTACTCGTTACATAACTGGATAAAGTTCGCTCGATAGAAAAATTAAATCCAAACCCTTATTTCGTAGATTAAAATCATTTTATTTCAATATTATACCACATTATGTATTGAAAATTACATCAAAATAAACGTCTATGATGATGTAATGTCCGTCGGGTTTAACATTGTTAATATCGTAAAACATATAATTTTCAACCCAAAATTAACGAAATTCAGGGCACAATTTACTCGCGCCCAGCTGCCACCTCTAGAACAAAAATGCATGCTCGAAGAACCTCGCCTTAAGGTGAAAGCATCATGGTAGTCAATTTTTAATAGGAACAAACAAACAAACAGAGAGGAAGACAAAAAATAAAAAATGTTTTTTGTTATGTTATAAGTACCGTTTACACTTTCATATGCATTTAGTAAAAAGCTATTTTTTTATACTACAATCAGACACTTAATATTTTTTTTTAGTGGAATATTATCACATCCTTACAAAAGCATCATTAAATTAACCGATATTCGATAACACAATTTGTTAAAAATATCTTGACTCAATATTCAGTTTCATTTAAAAATAAATCACACAATACCCTCATTTTTGCATAAAAAGTATGTCAGTCCATGTTCTCGATATCATTTCAATAATTCATTAACGAAACAAACAAATAAACGGACGGGCGAAAAAAGGACAAAGAGTGACACATACATACATAAAAACATTATAATAATATTATAGGTAGAGTGCACTCATAAGGATGATGCTACAGTGAAAGCGATGCAAGTTATATTTATTTATTTATTTTTCAACTTACGTCTATCCTTACAGGGTAACCTATTGCGATAGCGTACTTATCTAATCTTATTCTAATTTATAATTAACTTATTATTATTATGTTTTTTAGGATAACGCCAAACGCTATAAAATTAGGAATAACAACGGTAACTTGTTAGACATAATCTTTTTTTCTTTTTTTGACATTTTGTATCGGTGTTAATGTACTTAAATTTAATTGAATTTGCAATTTTGAAACCACTCGTGTATCCGTAATATTTTTTAAAGTTATAATGTCTTCATGTCGTTTTATTTTTTAATTAATAGCTTTTATTACAATGAAAAAAAAATGAATAAATAAAAACATATAAAAAAATATGCATTCTCATAAAAAAGCAATAAAATAGAATACCGTATGCAGAGTGTCTGCTATGTTTAGAAGATCATAAAAGATAAGTAATGGAAAACGATAAAAATCATAGCTCCAAATAGCCCACACTACATCACAAACCTAACCAAAAACAAAAGCTTCGTCCATGAACCTTCACGCCGATTGAACTGGGTCACAGCAGACATAATTTCCACAACCAACATAACTTTACACTTGGTAGCGGCGCCACTGTCAACGTCAAAATGTCAGCGATGTGTCAAATTCAGTACATTTGAAGTTAGTTCCGTTTTTCGCCGTGTGTTAAGTTGGTCGGTGTATCATTTGGTGATAGACCTTCAAACTGACTGTTGGATTAACTGTTATGGCAATGTGCTTTACCGCTTTGTTGAAGCCAAATGAGTACTAAAGATGAAAGATTAAGTAATTTTGTTAGTAAGCAGTATTAGTTAGGTATTTTGATTTCGCCCGGTTGATGGCAATAGACTCGCCCCATAATACATGGGACTTAAACTTAACTGGCGAAATGTGGGTGTAGGTACTATTGGTACAACACTGCCTAACCCTTTGGGGATTGCCAGCGTGATGTTATGTCTTGTGTTTGATATCACGGATAGCCGCATCTGACTGACTATACAATCTAGGTAAGTACCGACCAAAAATATTGTCCTACAAAACTAATGGCTATAAATGAGGCCATGAGAGCCAGAGTGGCCTAAAAACTGTTCTAAACTTACTTTGGAAGCAGTTTTTAAAAATAAAATTAGTATTTAAAAAAAATACAGTTTGGCCACTCTGAGGCTCATGGCCTCAAATGATATCAAACCAAATCAATCTTTATTATAGCAGAGACAATAATTATTTAAGAATAGAATATAATAGAATAATATTAATAAACTGAATAACATAACATTATAACATTAATGAATATATTATAAATTTTAAAAGTATAGCTGTACTACAAACTAAGGTTACATATATTGTGGACGAATAAACTGACTGTTTAAAAAAATACCAAACAATGAGATCCAGTTGCAAGCATAGGGCACATTTTTTTTTAAATAAAATCACAAAACAAAACCAGAGCCACTGCCCAACAGGCGTATTCGTTTGAGCACGGTGTAAGTTGGAACACCGTCAGTTGTATTATTGACATAAACCCGTTTCTATCACAGACATGTTTAGCAAATTTAACAAAATATGGAGTTGGAAAAGAGAACGAGAAGAGTCATTATGTCTCAATATCTCTCAAAAAAGTGAAGGATAACATCGTGAAGAAACCAACCTGTCTTAGAATCTAAAATTCGAAGAGATATAACATCCACCAACCTGCACTGGCCCCGCGTCGTAAATTAAGGCTCACAGCACAACACTTTAATAAAAATTAAGTTCTACAAAATAATTCTACCAAGTCCCCCCAACGAACGCAACAATAAAATTCATCATTTATCTCCAAAACTCACTTAAACTTACAAATTGCCTTAAAACTCCGAAACTACTTTGGAAATAAAGCAATTCACAAGTTCTCAAAGCAACACCAGGTTAGTTCGGTGTATATTGCTAGAAAAATGTCTAGCTAAAGAAAATGAACTTTCTTAAAAAGTCCTGACCTACGAAATTACTTCCTCGGACAGTGCAATAAAACTCTTTGGGGAAAACGTGGGGCCCCAGTGTCGGCGGGCAAGGAGCAATTTTAAATATTCATGAATTACATAAACACATTCCAGTAGTTCGCTTCTTAATCGTTGTTTATGTTCCTCACAAAGTGAAAAATCAGTTCATAAGAACCCTACCTTGGTGTCAAATTGGCCAGCTGTATTACCTTTTTTATATAACTACCAACACTTTTGCTTTGTTTGCTGTTGATCGCTCGTACGTTGTTGTTACAGTTTTGTTTATTCTACATCTGCATGTTCCATCATTAGACAACGATTATTTATGTATGTTAAAAGTTATTTCTCATATATGTAAACTGTACCATGTTCGTATGAGAAAAAAAGATTATTTTAAACCTATTAGGTGCGGGTAGTTTAATGAGAATTGATAAACTTGGATAATGGTAAAGAAAAGATGGATGGACTGTGTGAAGAATGCCTAACCAAATGTTCTTCCTTTGGTAATGTTCGCCGAATCGTTGAGCTCCTTAAGTTCTGAGTTGAGTTGCACGATTACTGATAAATGCGTGCACTGTCTGGACAGGTCCACACAATCTGTGTGCTTCTTTTCATCAAAAGACCATTTCAGACACCAATCTATATGGTCTTCACATGATCATACCAAGATTATGTCTGGACTTTAAAAGCGACTGTGACCTCTGAGTTTGTTTCGGCCTTTCTTCTCAGAGTAGTCAGACAGGAAAAGCAGACCTCACCTAGTTTTTAAAATATGATTGAAGTGTAAAAGTGTTTGTACAAACCTATTTACAATAATAAAATCATTTATCATTTAATGATATGAAAGAGAAGGGAGTGAATGATAGCGTGACGGTTGACAGGGGAGAATGGATGAAGAAAATATGTTGCGCCGACCACAAGTAGGTACCTAACATGGAACGAGGACACGAAGATGGTGGGTTAATGTGGATAAATGTAAGGCATGTCTTGGTAAGATATACCTAATGATAAGAGAGATTGAGCGGCAAATACAATATAAGTAATTACATAAGCTAATTTATAAATTACGTTTTTTGGACTTTTCATACGACAACTCTCAAACTCTCTACAGAAAATATTTAATTTTATGTCGCAATAGTCATAAACATTAATTACGATTATGAGCATGCACTTAAATATTATAATTACACAGGTACTTAATGTAATTTAAAGTGATTTTATATAATCCAGGCAGTTATATTTTATGATTATTTATGAAGCACTAGAAGTTAAAACTGATTTTGTGGCGATAAACATATTAAAGGTAGCATTCGGTATTTTATTAACAGGATTTTTAAGGCTCAGGGTGCAAGGGCCTTATTTATTTTTAGCTGGAAAGTGAGCAAGTAGAAAAAAATCATGCATCAATTCAGAGAAATCAAATATAGAGATAGAAAGGCAAGAAATGGAGACCTGCCAATTCGCGATCACGGTGTCAACACATTTTTGTTTTGGTGCTGGCAAATTTATATCACTACTAGCTGTTGCCCGCGACTTTGTCTGCGATCCAGGATGAAATGTAGCCTATGTATGTCCTTCTAATATAATTCAATCATGATTCGAAAAATATGTGGCGCCATCTATTATCATAAGAACGTTATTGTTGTAACAGTACTTTTTTCGGGATGAAAGGTACCCTATGTCCGTTTCTGTACACCTGACAACGTATATGCAAAATTTCAGCATGATCGGTTCAGTGGTTTAGGCGTGAAAAGAGGTAACAAACAAACAAACAAACTTACTTTCGCATTTATAATATTAATATATTATAGTTAAAATCTTTGTATTTTTTCGGACGTTGTCGATTGCTTTAAATTCTGAAGAGCAATTTCTTAAAACATTAATCTAAACGCAGTAGAACACATTTTTAACTTTCAAAAAATCCACAACAACAATTTAACTCTCATAATCCCACCCTACCAAGATAAACCGCAACATTAATATCAATAAGCGATTAATCGCTGTCAGTGTGGCTCTCCCCTAACGGGGGAACAAGGGTCGCTGGAGGAATGGGAAGAGCGGTCAGGGGGAATGAAAGGGGAGTGGGGGGAGTTCTAGGAGCGTAATTGGGACTTTTTCTTTGGACTTCAGCCTTTTGTTTTGCAAAGTGACTTCTTTCTTATGTCGGGGAGCCGGCAATCGATTGAACGAAATGAAGGTTTAAAACTATTCGAAAGTGGTGGAATATTTTGTTGAAGTTCACGCGGAGTTTGAGTGAGTGAATGAATGAAAGTGGAATGTTTTTGGAATAAGTGGAATTGTGGGAGTATTAGCATAATCTTTTATACTATGAGTAGGTACCTAACTCCTAAACGAAGTGAGGAAAAATTGCGTAGTTTTTAATTTCCTTGAGGGTTTTTTTGTGTTAGTAAAATTATTACCCTAGCTTGGTACCTATAGATTAATTCTCACCTTATCTCATCTATACATAAGCACATAGCTGAGTTTAACTTGTGTAAACACACCCACAATACAGGAGAAGTTCCTAGTGTGGGGCAAAGTTAAAGAAATCAAAATAAAATATATACCTATATATTATATACGAGTATATATACATACAAATAAATAAAATTGAAGTGTCTGTTTGTAATGTAATAATAACAGCTTTTTACTAAATGCATATGAAAGAATATACTTACGGCTACGTATAACAAAAAAACAATTATTAAAATTTTTGTCTGTCTGTTTGTTCCGGTTAATCTCCAAAACGGCTAGACCGATTTTGACGGAACTGGCACTGGTAGATAGCTGATGTTATAAGGAGTAAGTTAGGATAACTTTTTTTTTTTTTCTTTTTTAGAAATAGCCGCTGGTTTCAGCAGTTAAAGCCGATACGCATTTTGATGACGTTTTTATGGAATAGTAACTTGCCCACTGGAAAAGGATAAAGGTATCTACTAAAGGGTGCTTTCATCCCAAAAAAAAAAGTCACTGTTTCTAATAAGAAGGTACAAGTCACATATTCTCTAATTCTCTATAGCTATTTCTATAACCACAATAAAGGCTCTTGCAAATAGGCGCGACATGCGACGCGATAAAGGCACCACGTATCACGCGACGAGCGGTGCCTTTGTGTTTCTACGCGTGTCGCGCCTGTTTGTAGGAATCTTAACAATTTTTCAAAATGAAGAAAATAAATGAAGTATAGATATCTACCTAACAACTCGATCATTTTCACAAAGGTTCATACAAATTTTATGCTAATCTAACCTATGTACTGTACGTCTGTATGTATGGTACGCGAAACAATATCTATTGTAATTTAATGAGTCGATTCGGATGCGATCCAAGTATTCTAATCCTGAGTTCATTTTACTCTGCTAGCGAGCTAGGGTAAGAAACGAATTTTAAGATCGAACGTTGATTGTGTTTTGTTTATTTATTTTTTTTGTCTGATAGTGTACCCTTTCTTTTATGTTTTTAAAAGAGTAGATACTCTAAGTTAAACATCTCAAAAATCCAACAATTCTCTAACACCTCCTATGTATGTATGTCTTTACTTATCCCAAAATCCAAGCCCTCCAGCAAACGCCAGATACTTATACCCAAAGTCTCTAATTCAGATAATTTACGTAAACAAAGTAATGTCAAGAAATGTCACTGACAAAATGACAGGACAGTGGTGCAAAACATTTTTTTTTTGTTTAGTTAAAGTGAATTCATTATAAGAACTATGCAAACTAAATACTGTTACCAAACAATGCTTTATGTAGTGTGTCGGAGACACGGCCTATGATCGCCATAATCAGCCCTTTTAAGTCCACTGCTAGACGTAGGCCTCCCAAAATCGATTTCTTATTGTTGAAGATATAAAAAATGTGAAAATGTTTGGATCTCCTGCGTTGTTACCAGTATCATAAAAAATTTTATACCAGGAAATCTCCTTTTTTTAATAACTTTGTTTAAAACCGCAAATTTATAAAAATTATTACGATATGATTATTTTTTAATTATTATTTCTTAAATTCAGTACTTAAAAGAAAATGGTACCTTTTTTTTTCGCTATTTTATGTTAATTACCATTACAAAGATATTTTTTTGGTATGTTATCCCCGTTGTTTACATAAATTATCTGAATTTGAGACTTTGGGTATAGCTTACTAAGTAATGCCAGTTTAGTCATACGTACATAGACATACACATAATATCACACACATTTACAGCACCTACATCGCACAGATATACACCCGCACACACTATAAATATTGTTAACTATGTCACTCTCTGTATTTTTTACTTTTCTGTGTACTTCGTAATTGGCGTAATGTTTAGAATAATAATTATGTTATACTTACTGTCAGCTCTGAAGGTATCTCATAAATAAAATAAAAGGTATAAAAAACGTGAAGATAAATAATCTAAATATCATATAAAACGTAAATATCTTTGGGCTATATACCTACTTTACCTGATAAATAGCAATAGAAAATATAAGCAGAGGTGTAGGTACTTAAACCTTGAAATTTTTCCAATATATTAACTATATTCGTCATGGGAATCAAACTCAAATCCTTGTGTTCAACATTTAATGTACATAGAATAGAATAGAATATATTTATTGTAAAACATGAGTATACATCAAATAATATGTGCGAGGCCTTAAAATAACAGGTAGATCTGCATGTTTTACCGTTTAGGGCGTACAAAACAACATATTTTTGGTTTAGAAAAACCATAAAAAAATTGAGTCTACACAAAAAATTTGGTGCAGTGGTTGATAGATGATGTACTTCGATACTATGGTGCTTAATCCACTTGACATGACGTTAATGGTTTTTTCCCGCTAAAGTTTTAATAATTATACCAAAAACAAAACGTAAGTAACATGACAGTGGAACCTATATTATATATGTATAAATATTCGGAAAAAAATTATTTGAATTACTTAACTTCTATGGTGCTTTATACATTTGGCATGACGTTAACAATTTTTTCCCCTACAATTTTAATCCTTACACCAAAAACCACAACGTAGGTACAGACGCCAGCAGGTCAAGCTACCCGAAACTGTAAAATTTTCGCAATCAACCTTGAACCTTATACTGTAGAGATAAAGTTGAAAATCTATTAAAGAAATTTGACAGATTGTAGTAGCTTGATGTGCTGGCGTCTGTACATGGCAGTGCAGTGGTACCTATATAAATACTAAATCATAAAAATAAAATGAAATTTTTACCTACTACTACTAGGTACTACTAATCCATTTGGCATGATAGTAACGGTTATTTTTTCCCTTAAATTTTAATGATTACACCAAAAAACAAGACGGACATGGCAATGGAACATATCGTCACCTTAGCAGTAAAGGGAGCTATTCCACACTAAACTGATTCCAAGATAAAGATAAATCAAAAATTCACCACTTGATTTTTTGTTCCCAGTTTCATTTAACTCCATTCACGTCTGAATGAAAAACCAAATCTCTAGTTGAGCTATCACTTAGATCTCTTCACCACTAGAATCTCCGTCTAACGACGAGTATGGTGGTTTTCATAACTCAATTCGGTCATAAGTGTGGCTTAGCTCTCTTCACCACTAATGCGACGATATACACTATATTGTAAAAAAAAAAAGAATGGAAAGATGATAGATCATCATCATCATCATCATTTCAGCCGAAAGACGTCCATTGCTGGACATAGGCCTCCCCCAAGCACCGCCACCTCGACCGGATTTGTGCTTCCCGCATCCAGCGGATTCCTGCGGCTTTCATAAGGTCATCGGTCCACCTTGTGGGAGGCCTTCCAACGCTACGTCTTCCGGTACGCGGTCGCCACTCCAGAACCTTTCGGCCCCAACGGCCATCTGTTCTGCGCGCAATGTGTCCTGCCCATTGCCACTTAAGTTCGGCAATCCTTCGAGCTATGTCGGTTATCTTAGTTCTCCTGCGGATCTCTTCATTTCTGATTCGATCACGTAGGGAAACTCCAAGCATAGCCCTCCATTGCCCTTTGGGTGAATTTTAGCCTTCTAATAAGGCCCATTGTGAGCGACCACGTTTCAGTGCCATATGTCATCACTGGCAACACGCACTGGTCAAAGACTTTCGTCTATGATAGATACGTAGCTGCAATACCAAACTGAATCCCCCGATTTTGTTATCATAAGTTTTCTGAACTGGCTCCCAATATGGAAGCAAATTGAAATGCGTATTCATGTCAAAAAATTGGGCTAGTACCTATCATTTACCAGGGAGAAAACAGAGGAAAACATTAGTATGGATTGAACGTCAACGACCAAGTTCCGCGTTTCCTCTTAAGGCGACGATAACCGACGTTTAATGATTTTATACTGAAGATCACGTCTAAACGAGTAGTGTTAATGGTTTGGAAAAAATACATGTTAAATCAGAGCATTTTCTTAATAACTTAATATGTGAATCATTTAGATCATGTCTATATTACATAGTGAAATTAATTTGTAAATTTATGTCTAACGCGGATAAAAAACTGAGAATCACGCAAAAACTATCAAGCGTATTTTCCTGGAACCTTCACGTTTTTAAAGACAATTTAACTATTGATCTTTTAGTATACGGGTTTTATTAAAATACCTTTTGTTTTATGTATTATAAATTAATAATGCGTCTGATTTGGGACAGCGCTCCTTAAATGGGCGAGTCCTATTACTAGCTGGACGTACGATGCGTTGCGTGAGCTCAGTACAGAACACGCAAGTTAACCACTCAAGGTTACTGGTATATGTGCCTTAATAATTTCTATACATACGGATCTTATAAGGACAAGTCCCAAGCATCGTTAAAGGTAACACACCCAGATTCTGGCAAACAGGCGCATCTGTCCGTCTCTGATTACAATGTTATTAGACTAGGGCTCGCATTGAACTAGATACAGTGATGTATGCACTATATAGGGCATTGGCTGATTAGGGCAGTAATACCTATGTGGGTATGTAGGCATAGTATCTTAAGGTTTAATTGTCAGGGTAGCCCGTGAAATTCAAACGTCCTCCTCGTTTTTTACAATTTGCTGGTCCAATATTTATTTATAGAATTATAATCATAACAATAATCAAAACAACTACCTTTTCAATTTTTATACGTTTTTTCTCATAGTTTACTGGTTTATTAGACAGCACTTGTCACGTTAATGTATATAAATTATATTCATAGTTTGTAATAATTAAATATTTATTCCGATAGTTTTCGTAATTGCACCTACCACTGTTTGTCTTGCATCACCCAAAGGTTGACTGATAGAAAATGCCTATGGCATTAAGTCCGCCTCTGTGCTTGAAATATTAAATAATAATAAAGAATAAATGTGACAAATTTTATTTTGTAATTTTTTGACAAATAGATATTAAAGCTATTTCTTCCCGTGGATGTCGTAAAAGGCGACTAAGGGATTTTCTAGAGAATGGGCAGCAGCGTTCTCTATGAATTTTTAACACCATACTGCGATCGCCAACCCGCCTGCCAAGCGTGGCGATTATGGCAAACTCCCCCTCCCCCCAATTGGGGGAGGCTTATGTCTAGCAGATGATGGTAAATGTATCTTTATATTTAAATAAATATTTATTCCGAGATTTTTCGTAATTGCATCTACTGTTTGTTTTGCATCGCCCAAAGGTTGACTGGTAGAAAATGCCCATGTATAAAAATAAATATAATAATGTATAATTAATTCATATATGAATTAAGTCCGACTCTGTGCTTGAAGTATTAAATAATAATAAATGTGACAATTTTACTTTGTTATTGTTTGACAAATACGTACTTTTGTTGCATTGTCAGTTATATTATACAGACCTCAGATTGAAAACTTGCAATCAAGTGGTCAAAAGATAAATATCGAATGGCCTCGTTCCTTGACAAGGTAGGTTCTGTATGAGACGAGGCCTTTGATCTACTTATAGAGGTAAACTTACTGAACATCATCATTTCAGCCGATAGACGTCCACTGCTGGACATAGGCCTCACCCAAGCACTGCCACGACCGGTTCTGTGCTTCCCGCATCCAGCGGATTAATCGGTCCACCTTGAGGGAGGCCTTTCAACGCTACGTCTTCCGGTACGCGATCGCCACTCCAGAACCCCTCGGCCCCATCGGCCATCTGTTTTGCGAGCAATGTGTCCTGCCCACTGCCAAATTATAAATCAGCATATAATTCGAATAGAAAGGGGGTCGCCTGTAATCTAGCACGCGGGCTCAGTGCAGGTTGGTACTTAGATGTCCCATTTCTTCGAATTTTTGGTTCTAGGACATGCTGGTTTCCTTAGGACATTTTCCTTCACCGTTTTGAGACCTGTGCTGATGAAATAATTTACACAAAGTAAAGCGCCTGCCTGGGTTCGAACCCACGACCTACAACTCGTAAGTCGCGGCCGTTAATACTGGGCCATCACTGCTCTCCTACCTACCTATTGTTTTCTAATTACATCAACAAGAAAAACCTATTCGATCACAAGTTTTTCCATTTCACATTAAAACCCAGTATTATCTTCTCTACCCATCTCTGTCTCACATATGGTAATTATTCGAACTTAAATATCCTTTGTCTCCCTCTCTCTCTCAGTTCTTATTTCGCTCACGTTCAATTATTAAGCCGTTATGATCTAATTAACAAATGCCAATTTAGTGAACTGAATTGAAACTAGGGAATGAGTGGATACGAATTTGTGCTAAATTTTTTGCGTAAGTAGGTACCTTGTTGTTAAAGAAAGGGCTTAATTAAAACGGTAATAGTGTTAAGGCTCCTACAAACAGGCGCGATACGCGACGCGACACAAAGGCACCGCGTGTCGCGCGTGCCTTTGTGTTATTTGTAAGTTATTTGTCTGTTAAACATGTTTTTTTTTTTTTAAGAAATTATATTTTGTACCTCATTGACCCAAAAACGATGCTGCCAAATACAATCAAATAAACCAAGCAACTTCAAGGTAGATCAGAGAATCCATAGATATAATTGAAAAGAGACACACTGAAAAACTTAATCTACCTATTCAGAGGTAGGCTTCTGTAGTACATGTACTATGTACTATTAAGAATTCATTCATGACAATGTACTAGAATGAACTATTCCGTAAGTTTTATAGTACTTCGGTCATTTAGTACTTCGTTTCGATCACGGTCCGTCCGATCGCTCGCTCGGACTTCGATCCACAGACTAAATACACTAAGGTTGGTTACGCATAATCTCGATTCCTGGATCTAGCGGGAAATGATTCGCAGTCCTAAGCCTGAAAAGTATGAAGGAAAATGAAAATAGGTATAAATGCTGCCATTCGCTTACTATAATATTAAAATGTTATTATTTATGTTAGCTTATGGCCAGCCACTTCGTGAAAGTTGTAAAACAACACAAAATCTAGCATAAATTTTACTAACATAGGTATCTGTGTTTGTGATACCATCCAAGCACTCGTTGTTAAACTCTTCATTCAGTCAATGTACTAACAGAACTAAAGTCGAATTATTAATTCACTCGAGGAAACTAACAGATGCTAGCTGTCACATTTTTAAATAATAAGGAAATATGTATTGTATTCTAGACTTTTACACTTCTACAATACATATCAATCTGCCTAGCCTTTTCCCAACTATGTTGGGGTCGGCTTCCAGTCTAACCGGATGCAGCTGAATACCAGTATTTTACATGGAGCGACTGCCTATCTGACCTCTACAACCCAGTAACTGGGTAACACGATACCTCTTGGTAAGACTGGTTGTCAGACTTTTTGGGCTTCTGACGACCCTTAGCGACTGTCAAAGATCCACGAATGACAGCCGGGACCAACGGCTTAACGTGCTTTCCGAGGCACGGAGGAGTCTCGGTATGTAAAGATGGTCACCCAACCACTGACCAACCCCGGCAAGCGTGGCTTAACCTGACGGCTCGACCCGTGCGGCTGTTATTACTTAGCCACGAGCTCCTCCACTTCACGAGCTTCTACAATACATATATTATACATTTATTTGACACTTTAAAAATCAATTAAACTAAACGTACACCATTACAATAGATATGACCGTTTTATGACATAAAGTGATAGCTAGCACATGTCAAATTACTCTAGTGAATTAATTATTCGACTTTAGAAGGCCGAACTAGTACATTTCATAGATTGTACTAGATCGGAGCGCTCCATTCAATGACCGAGCAAGAAAAAGTCTACAGAGGCTCTAAGAACAAAAAGAAAAGTTGTATTAAGTCGACAGGGCAACTTCTGTTTCTAAGATATTTTAAACATAACTCCTGTTACAATGTAACAACCAAATTACATACCACAGAAAAATAAAATTAGCCACAACGACTCCACTCCCTCCGCTATTCCACGACGATTATGGCCGACCGGAGAAGTCGCGGTAATTGGAAATAGGTATAGACATAAGGTTAAACATGTGATTATTTATGTTGGACTTGTGAAAAACATGCTCCGAATATGTTGGTTTATGTGATGGAAATATGGAGTAGTTTTTTTGTGAATGAGATGATCATGGCAGGCCTTAAAGCAACTTGTTGGTTGTTTTAAAAGGCGACTGATTAATTAAAACAAATTATGAATTGAGTGAGGAGCAACGTCCTCTTCTATACAAAATCGATTGCCGTGTTTTTGTGTTCCAAAAACTCTAAAATGGCTTGACCGAAAATGAATATCCTTTTTTTTTTGTTTTGTTCGTCCTTTGGGAAAAACACAGCCGAAAATTCATAAAATCGAAATGTTAACTCACGTGTTACAAAGTTCAATGGGTTATCTATTTCAAATAAATAGGCCATTTTTAGGGTTCTGTACCTCAAAAGGAAAAACGGAACCCTTTTAGGATCACTTCGTTGTCCGCCTGTCTGTCTGTCAGTCTGTCAAGACACTTTTTCTCAGGAACGCGTGGATATATCAAGTTGAAATTAATATCAAATACGAAGGTTTATGCTCTCTTAGAGCTCTGAAAAAATCAAGCTTCTAAATCAAAGCAATAAAAAGATACAGCCATTTATGCGACATTTATGCGATATTCGCATTACTTCCCGTTGATCTAGAATCATGAAATTTAGCAAGAAGCAAGGTCTCACAGCTAATTTGTAGTTTAATCACATAAAAAAAAGTTTTTGCGTTTACAAACTTAAATTTGCAGTTGGAGAATTGACCGTCACGTATATCGATGTATGGGAGAACATCAACTACAAAATTAAGGTTTGTACGGAACCCTCGGTGCGCGAGTCAGACTCGCACTTGCCCGGTTTTTTTAAATATCTATTGGTAAAACCGATGTTTTCAAATGGTAATATTCATAATAGAGAAAATTTAGTCATATTACTTTTAGTAGTAATATCGTCCCTTTTTGTAAATTGAACATTTTCAGTTCTTCTGGTTTTATAAAACTAAATGTGATCTAATAATCAAAAGAATGGCATAGTTTGGCAAAAAATTGCTTTACAAAGGGCTTAAAATTATGTATATGACCCATTTTTTTACAAATCCAAAGAAATTATACAAAACATTAAACAAGCAAACAAAATCATTAAAATCACACTTTTACCTATTAATAATCAAAAGTGTTGATAAACAAAAACAACAGAACATCGCGATCCGACCGTCTTTTGTTTTCCATTCGTGATCGAAACTTTCCGTCGGCAACACTGTGCTATGTTGCTACGCAGATCTACGTAAACAACATAACTTGTAGCGTTCTAAGATGTCAGAGAAAAAAAAAATTTAAAACGTGTAAGCGTTCAAGCAAAATGATTATTAGTAGATAATTATGGATTTAGTAAAAAAAAATATCCTTGTACAGCTTGGGAAATTAATCAATACAAATAAATAAAATGGAAGTGTCTGTTTGTAATGACAAAATAACAGCTTTTTACTAAATACAAAAAAGAAAAAAAAATAATCTTGTTTGCTTTTTATGAAAGTACTAGCTTTTGCCCGCGGCTCCGCCCGCGTGGATGTCGGTTATCGCGTAAAAAAGTAGCCTATGTCCTTCTCCATATCCCAGGCTATATCTCTGCCAAATTTCATGACGATCGGTTCAGCGGTTTAGGCGTGAAAACGTAACATACAGACAGACAGACAGAGTTACATTCACATTTATAATATTAGTCGGGATATACGGCACTTAAAACATTTAAAAAAAACAATCAAAAAATTGTCACTCTTGTCTTTTTTCCCTAGCCAGAACAAACAGACAGAGATCTCCGAAACGGCTGGACCGATTTGACGGGACTTTGGCAGCAAAAAACGAAAAAAATAGGCCAGCCCTCTCACGTGAAGAGTCGACCAACCGCTTGGCTATGTCTCGAAAAACTAAGTGGGCACTCGGACCCCGTGGTCCTAGAGTTTCAACCCCAAACGGCTCAAACTATTTTGTGATTATGACGACACGGAAGAATTGCTTAAAGCATAACTTAAACAAATCAGGCACCCACTCATACATACCTACCTACACCTACTCGTACATATCTATACTCCCCTTACACACCTACACTCACACAAACAACACACACCCGGCACATTAATAGATACTATCTTCCTTATCCACAAAATCAATGGAATTAGTATATATTATAAATATTTTTTACAAAAGTTCACATATTTTGTGTCAGGCTATTCCCATGTTTAATTAAGTGTCACTCTGTATGTGTAATTTTACGTCAAATAAAATATTATTATTATTAAACATATAGCTCCCAATAAGGTTGTTATATTTGCGCCGTTTGAGGTTTTCTGCACCTGCAGCAGCCGACCCAGCATAGCCCTTACTTACTTGTACATATTATTTAATACTATTAGCTTTTAAATTATGTAAATATTATCCAATAAATAAGTCTCGTTTTTCTTATTTAAATTTCGGTAACAATATCACCGAAATCAACTAAATATCACGAAACATTACTCACCAACAGTCCTCTCCTATCTCCTAATACCTACAGATCTGCTGAGCCTGATATTGATTGTAAGCTGGCGTAATATAATTATCTGGATGGGCAGAGGTATGGCAGAGACATACAGATATATCTATAGTTAGAAGCGCAATGCCGAATTACACCGTTGAGATGTAGGGGAAATGGGCCACGATATTGTGGTTATGGAGCTAGGATAGGAGATATTATATTGACACAAAATATTTTGATGGTGTAAGTGAATTTTATTAATTCTTATGTTCTTTCTGAGTTTATCTTGGACATTACTGACATCGGAGAAGGAAAATCATCGTGGGGAAACCTGGACTTATTTATACAAATAACAGCTATTTACTAAATGCTGATAATAGTACATTACTTACCAAGGGCTGTAAAAGAAAGCCCGAAATCGCAGGTATTTGTGACCTGAGCCGAGGGTTGTAAATATGCGATAGCGGGCTTTCTTTTTTATTGCCCGTGGTGAGTACACAATTTTAAGTCTTCACCTGGCCACAATGCGAGTTTTACTGTACGCGTAGCGTGCGGTAAAACTCACATTATGGCCAGGTGTGACGTAAAAGTATATACGGTAATTATAACAAAAATCCATTGCTTCTTAATGTTCTCAAAAATTGTTAGCGAAACAACGTAAATAACGCAATATAATGTTTTTGAACTGTCAAAATGAAAGCCATTGCTATGCTTACTGTGTGTTACGGAATTGCATCGCACTGTCGTCGATGAAAATTGCCTGTATGTTTTTCCCCTTCAAGAATAATTTAATATATGTATAAGGTGTATCTATTCATACACGAAATATTTTAAGAGAAACATCTATAGGTGGTAAAAAAGCCATAGCAGGGTTTTTTTTTTTACATAAAAATAAACCTTTACATCCTTTTTTTTTAATTTTATGAATTACCCGCCCGGATTCGGCGACAGTGGCGGCACGAGCTCGGTGCCTTTTGATAATTAATCGTCATATCAAATAATTTTAAATTATTAAATTTTTTAATTAAAATACTCAGATTTCAAAAAATATCATTTACATGGCTTCTTTACCACCTGTAATAGGTGTATCTTTTAAAATATTTCGTGTTTGAATAGATACACCCTATATAGATGCCAATTCCTAAGAAAAACAGGAAGGAAAGTCTCTGACCTTGATATTCACAACCAACATATTTATACGAAGCACAGACAACTCTCATACAGCTTACGATTATTTATTATCTGTGCAGTGACGTCACCCATATCGATACGTGTCCCATTCGCTCGCACATGGATTATAAGTAATACAACATTTTTGTTACAATGTTTTTGAAGGCTTAATGTTTTATTTGGTGCCGAAAAATATGGGCTTTGAGATTTTAGGTTATTGGAAATTTTGCATGTTTTTTTAAGCTTTAGATCTCGTTCTCATTTTGGTACTTTTTTTTAGTGCCAGCAGCAAGTTGTGTTTAGCAGGTACATTATACGTTGGGATATCCCAGTTTAGTGTTTTGAAACTTGATTTAAAATGGACATTTCCACATTTTAAGTTTTTTTTTAAATTGTGGTCTCGATCTTTTACTCGTAAATTATGTAGGTACGAATAATTTCTCATATTGCTTATAATGTAGCCAGGACGAGTATTTCATAATTTTAGTCTTAAAGATAGTTGTCAAAACATTATATGGAAAGGTTACTCAAACATTAAATTACTTATTATAAGTACTTAATAACGAAAGGTACCTCAAACGCAATTTTTCAATTTTTAATGACAGACTGAGCCCTTCCAAACGTAAGTCTAGCAAAGTAGCAACTAACCGTATCGGCTAATAATAGAAAATACACAAAAAATAAACGGTCGCCACTCACACACATTCACACTCGCTCACACACACCCATAAACAACAAAAACAACGGGGCTTTACGCTTGTGTGTGTGCACCCTAGTAATTTTTCGCCTAGGTCCCGGTCTAGCCCGAATCAGGCTAGGGAATAGGGTGCGCCTAGATAAATGTACCGATAGCATAGAAATACGAACAAAGTTGGTTGGTGTATTATTAACTAATTATATAAAACAAAGTCGAGTTAGTTCTACACCATTTATGACTCAATAACGGCTGGACCGATGTTTATGATCTTTGATTTGTTGAATTTGTCTCTGCCGCGAATAGCAGAATAACTATTAAAACTTGCGAAAAATTAACGAAAAAAAAATTTTTTGTTCATAATTTTGTCATACATTTTGTGCGGTACGGCTTTTTTGATAATATCTCGAGAACGGATTGGGGAAAGGGGAACAAGAAATTTCACGCGGATGAAGTCGCGGGCAGAAGCTAGCTTTATAATAATTATTAGATACTTTAATTAAAAGTTACTTATCGGTGATTCATTTATATTAGGTACAATTTTTTTTTTTTTTTGTGAATAATTGTGGAGTAGTTGATAATTAATGCTATTGATTCGTTGTCAGTAAAATCACTGCAGCTAATAAGTAAATGAATAATAGTAAAATATATGTAAGTAGGTACGCAGCTACAAATTAAGATAAAATATACAAAAACTAATGCTTGTAATTAAATAAGAAAAACTCACACCTGTTTTGACAGGTGGGAATGGGAACCCAATATAATTAAAATTTAATATTTTTTTAATAATTAGTAGTCATCAAATTTCCACACTCAGAGACCACCACTATCAAAATTGAAATGTTTTAATTTGTCATATTTTTGACTGTTGGGTTCAAATAACACAACAGAACGAAGAAACGTTCATGGGCTAAGAAATTTCTGACAGGAATCCCCAAGTTTGACCACAGTCGACATAAGAATAAAAAAAGTAAGAATTAAAGCAACAAACATCATAAAAATTAAAGTAAGTGACGAGAAATATTTACCCCAACTTCGACAGATGAACTCAATGCACGGAATGAAGTTGTAGTTAGTGTCAAAATTAAAGCAATTAGATTTTAAAAAAAAATACGTAAACGAAGCAAAAAGAGTACATATGTTAGGATCATAGCAGGTGGCGTTTTGTAGTTTCTGCCTACTTCTATGGGAAGAAAGTGTATTTCTGAAAGTGTGACGCAATTAGGATGCTGGTTTCCTCGCAATATTTTCTTTTACGATAGCGTCCAACTTAATAATGAGAGTCTTAAAAACTTCACAAGTAGCGAGATTTGAAACGCCAAAAAAAAAGTAATTAAAAATATAATTACCGCCTAATTTGCTGACGCTACTGAAACCGAACCCTTTCTACAACGATTTGTTTTAAAGGTCGTCGCCCTCACGCTCTCTCTTTCCTACACTAAGGATTTCGTATCCTCTGTCGCACTCGCACACGCATAGGGAAACGCGACCTACGAACCATGGCAAGGAAGAGGTTTTTTTTAAACCGGAAGTTTGGATTTCGGTAATGTCTGTGCAAAATATTTAAAAGGGATTTTAAATTAAAAAACTGTGGTACAAAATGGGAAATAAATATAAATAGTATTTTTTAAGGGGGGAGCAATATTAAAGTAAACCATGAGGCATACATATTTCGCTAAAGAACAAAATAATTCTTTCGGTTCATAAAAATTGGTTCATAACAACCAAAATTTTTTTGTAAATATTATTTAAAATAATTAGTATTTATAATTCTAAGGAAGAAACTCTAGTTTGGTCACGATGAGCAATAACAACATCTTAAACATTAACCTCCATGAAAAAAGTTCTTAGTTTTTTCTAAACATATTATATAACTAGCTTTTGCCCGCGGCTCCGCCCGCGTAGTTGTCAGTTGTTGCGTAAAAAAAGTATTTTATGTGCTTCTCCATATCCCAGGCTACATCTCTGCCAAATTTCATGGCGATCGGTTCAGTGGTTTAGGCGTGAAAACGTAACATACAGACAGACATACAGAGTTACTTTCACATTTATAATATTAGTATGGATAACTTTGATCTCATTATCAAAGAGTAGAAGAACATTATATTATAATAATATATATTTTAGTGATATTTATTTTAAAGTAGGTGTACTTATGTTAGTATATTCTCATAATGTATGTTTATAATGATATAATAATAGTTTTTTTTATTTAATGTATTTTGTTTTCTCTTCCTACATTCCTATTGTAGTTATGCTGGAAGAAATTTCTTTAGAAATAAGCATCCTCTTTGTACGTATTTTTCTGTTCCTTTGTTCTTGTCTGTTTATAATGTGTGTACATAAACTGTTAAATAATAATAATTAAAAATAATAAAATATCTTTATTGCTAAAAAGATTACAAAGGTCGGTAGATTATATCGGCCCCAAACTAGGAAAACCTGTATTTTGGGCACCAATATGGAGAATTTAAAATTAATTTAAAAATAATTATCATTTACAAAAATCTGTCAAGATCTAGTGCATGTTTTAAATAAAACCATGGATAACGATAGTAACAGGCTAAAAGCTAGCTTAGTTTCTAGCCCTAACACTGCTTAACATTCCAGTCTAGCCAACAAGATGTTAATAAGTCTGCTTCGATCCTTAACACCAGAATCTTGGTACGAGATTACATAATCGTATGTAATGAGATCGAATAATAAGCGCGAGAATAACAAACAACTGAATATTCTGACAAAAACAAGTGAAGAACTAAACCTGAAAAGTTTGAATGAAGAAAATCACCTAATGTCATAATATGACATTTTTTGTTTTGAAAATATCATAAGGATTTTAAAATGTCCTAAGGAATTTTGAATGTGGCATGTTCAGACAAAATCACCTAATGTCATATTGATATTTCTTGTTTTTAAAATGTCATAAGGATTTTTGAATGTGGCTTTTTTCAGACAAGAAAAGTCTGAAGACAAATCCGACGATACTTCATTCGTTGTTGAAATCGGTTGAATAGATGTAGAGCTTTAAGAGGCAATAAAACTAAGTACCTATCTCAGTCACACAAAAGGTGAGCTTACGAGTATGATATGAAACTTCAGGGTGAAATCCGAAACTATGAGAAATACCTAGGAAGAGAAAATTCTTGAGAAATACTGACAATCAAACTCATTTATTTTGGCAAAAATAAAACTCCCTGTAGTATGCTCATGTACACACGGCTACATAACGCACGAATACGGTTGTATATAACAAGTAAATTGAGACCTATGTTTATTGCACATTATCATTATTCAATGTTTTAATTAAAATAACAATTTTCCTTACCAAATTGAAATATCCGACGCACCTTACGCACAATATGAATGTCCCTTTCCTCATAAGTAAGTACAAATAAAAAGTACTGCATACAAAATGGCGATGACAGTGGAAGTACTCAAGTTTATATTGCATGTTTCCTTCCTCCGTCCCGATTGACGCGCCAATTTTAAAGAATAGGACATCAAAGTTATGACTTAGACTAACTCATCAATTACTTACATAACTTAATACATAAGTGGGACAGGTGAAACATCACAGAACGTATTTTTCCTTGAAAAATATTTACGCAATAATTTTAGCCATTTTTTTTTCTATTTTGTCTATGACCATAAACAATTTACAAAGTGCGTTTTCATTTACAAAGTTTACTTAACAAAAATTCGAAAAAAAAAAACAAACAATTTTCATTAAAAAAACGTAATTTAAAAAAGGAACGCCTGCCATTGGCGTAGGTCAGTAACCTAACCGTCATTCATTCCAATTTCAAACTTGGAATTCCGAGCGAAGAAGCTACGCACACGGCCGCACCGCACGCACACAAATTGGGAGGATTTAATTTGTATTTGTATTTATGTAGGGCACGCACACATCCGCGCATTATATGGGTCGGCACACAAACACAATGAATGTTTTTGACGAGTCATATAAGACGGTATTTATAATGAATTATTGTTGTTTAACAGGAATTAATTGTTTGATTGTAGCAGGTATGAATATTCGATTCGAATTAAAATTATTTGGCTAATAATAAATTTAATTTTAGAATTGCTAAAAGTTGTATTATTAAATACGTGTCTGGCATTGTAATAACACGGTTACAGACAAAGTTTGTGGGCGGGCATGACATAAGACACAAGTGATCAGTTAGCCTCAAGCTAATCTTTTAAAGATACGGCAGCCGTCAGCGGAAAACATTGTCCCGTAGACATTCCGACTGACATTCGTCAAGGCAAACGACCTATTTCGTCTGCATACAAATCTACTGATGTTAAGCATTTTGGTAGCGCATACTTAGCTGCGACTTCACCGTTAGTAAGCTACCGAGAAATGTTTTTTGGCGTTATGTAACTGTTAGGCTAGTTTATTCAAGTTAAGTAACTGTATTACACACTACTAACAACTAGAAATATAGTGATTTAACCGTACCTTATTATAACACGATTACATTATGTACACGCTTAACCTCGCGATCGCAATGTCATTATCAATTACATAACAAACTCAATGTAAATAACCTTCCTCAACATTGTAAAGGAAAAAAAACACAGCTGACAAAAATTTGTAAACAAGAACAAACATTAAAATTTAAAAAAAGAAGTCGTCATTCGAAATTCGCCGTGTCGTCATTCGCAAGGTGTTCAGTTTGTAGTGTGCGTCCCGCGCACACAGACGCGTTGTGCGTCCGCTTGGGGTAGGTTAGGGACGGAATTGGGGTGGGCCCCGCGCCGAATGTTCAACAGCGTTGTTTGTGATATTGTCGGGATGTAAGATGTTGGCGTAATTTAAGAGATTTATTTTTGCTTGGTTAGGGTTAAGAAAAGTAACATGCGTAAGTAAAGATACTTATGTCACTCAATAGACGAGTAGTTAAACTGAACCCTTTCACTACTTTTTAAAGGGGTGTTTCTAGGAATAAATGCCATTAAAATCGATACACCTTGTAAAGGTTTTCCCAGAAGAATACTTCGGGAACTTGAAGAAATAATTGATGGATGGTAATAACAAGCGTTTACTAATAATGTGTGAGCGTTTCTGGGAAAGAAAAAATTTTCCATTAAAATGTTCAACTGGAGATGAAATTGCAAATAAGTTTATCAAATACCTAAAATAATCCGAATCCCGATACCAACTGATGAATTTATGAACAAAAATATAATATATTCCGACAACTTCGATAAAATCGAAAATATTTATGAAACTCCGAGATGTTGTTTGCTTTAACAGTTTACCTATCTTTCCTAGAAATTTCTTATTCCATATTCAAATGTCGTCCAGATACATAACGGCGCTAAAAAACTGCCAGTAACCGCTTTACTCCGGTTTAAACGAGACAAGTTTCGACCATTAAGCCGTAGTTGACATTAGCGCGTGACAAAACGCATTTAAAACTAAAATATTGAAGCGTTTGTAAATGTATTATATGCGTAGGTTCGTAGGTTCTGATTAAGATTCCTTTAGAGGTGATAAGTTAGGATTTAGTGGCCTTCGAAGCACTGCGACTGTGTAAATTTGATAGTTATTTATGTGAAACTTTGTAACAAGTATTCAGATTCAGAATTATCTCGTAATACAATGCAGGTTGCAAATCAACTGTCTGGTGTTAAATAATAGTGTTTAGGTGACTATTTAAGGCTCATTGCTTACTTAAAGGTTTGCCATATTAGATTGATATTGGGCTCCCACAGCCTCCCATTTTGCTTTAATTATATTCTAAAATCATGCTTTACTACCCAATTTATTTCATAAATAGGTATTATAAATTCGATAAAACCGTCAACACTCAATCAAATCTAATTTTGTCAGAACTAACTGACGTTTAAGATTAATTTTATCCAAGAACTGTCTTAAGGTTCAATTTAATATATTCATCTCTTTTACATTTTTCTCTCTCTCTCAGTATCAGAGCAAGTTACTCTAGTGTTACGGGTTGACAAACCGCTCGCCTCTCCGAATGACTTGTCATGTAACATTCATTGGACTGACAGCGACCGACGATTGCCTGACGTATTGACTGCTACGATGCTCACAGAAACTACTTTTTACTCCTTTCAGTATTTAAAATTGTAAAATGTTTAAAGAAATCAGTTCGACTGCATTTTGTTGACTTAAAGTATTGCATTGACTGCAGAAGTAGTTATTTTATGCTATAGAATACTCACAGCCCTGTTTTCATACTTAAATTCAAAACAAATGACATCAGAACCCTTGAAATCACCTGTTATTATATTATCGTAAAAACGTGTCCATAAACGAACTACACTTCAAAATACAATTTTATAAAAAGAACGACAAGCAAAACAAATGCCGGGCGGACCATCTTAAACATTAATTAAACTGGCAATCAAAACAAACGGGATACATAAAACCGGTAAGATATACAAAACAAAATAAATAACACTGACATCATATCCCTATTCCCACAGAACATAAAAATAGCATAGTATCAACTGTCGGAGTGAACGATCTTCGGGTGTTTCAAAAAAGGAAAAAAATAAAAAATTGTGCAACGGCCAATGCTCTTGGTTGGTAGTGGAATACGCGCTGTGGCAAAAAAGCGGGGTCGTCGCCCTCGCGGCGTGTCCTTCGCTTGTGCTTGTGTGCGTGTCACCGCACGCACGCACACATTTACGCGCTCGCATTTTTCGCGTCCGCACACAATTTTCGAATGTGTGCGTAACGCGGATGCTTTTGAGTGCGTTAACACGTAGGACGCACGCAAAAAAGCGTGCGTTAGGCCCGTCGCACACTGACGCATCTCAGTGTGCGTTGAGGTAGGTTGCGTTAGGAGGATATTGATGGAGTATAAATAAAAAAGGTTTAATTTTTGCAAATTATGTACTACTAAAGGTGGTTGGCTACATTTAAATAGGATCATTGAACTGCTGTTGCCTTGCTATTGGTCTTTATTTAAAACTTCATCTTTTATCATTATGATGATTAATGAGATTTTAAACCATTGCATGTCAAGTCAAATCACGGGCTGTATTGCTATTAAAAAGAAAGAAATAAAGCTTGATCGTCGTCATCGTAATGGTTTTATTTTATTAGAATATGTCCATGGAAAATCTGTTATGTTTAACTAGGATATCTAAATATCACATAAGTATTTAGTTGATGTTCGATCAATTATAAACTAAACGCTTTTCAAGATCATTTTACAAGATAAAACTTAAATTAAAATCGGTCTAAAAAATAAAAAAAAAAAAAATTTCTATAAGATGTGATGCGTGCCGCAACCCGCAACTATGTGTGCTTTGCCTTTATCGTTGCGTTGCGTGCACCGAGCGGGCGCGGCTGCCTCTTAATTTTGTCATTAGAAGTCTACAATGTCGACCAAATTGCAGCACTGATTGCCCGCGCTTTTTGCTTTCGCAAATCGCTTCCATTTTTGAAAATTGGTAGTATGAGAAAATAAGTGCATCTTTTTTCCTACTTATCTATTTAAACTTTAAAGCGTTCTTTTTTTTTTTTTTTTTTTTTCTTGAAAAGTGTCTGGACACCAGTATTTAAAAATTGTTTTCTTTTCAAATAAACAATGTTAAGTTTAATACTCGGTATATTAATATTTGTTTTAAACTGCATTGTATTTTATAATTTCGTTTTGTTACCGATAAAGTATTATTATTTCGCGTTTTTTTTTGTTTTTGAATGCTTTGTATTTATATTCAGTTGGCTCGTATTTCATAGGTGTAACAAACTGCTTGCAATTGCTACCTAAATATAAATAAACAACCGTCTCATTCGATTTGAGAACTGGCCATACCTACTTGCTTTCCGTCGCACTATTATAGGCTTCAGAAAATAAGACGCAAACAGTTCCCTAAAAAAAGTGTTAAATCTACCTGATGTTTAAAAATCATGATCTTTTCATTCAGTTTGCTATTTTTCTTTTTATAACATTACTAGCTGCGCCCCGCGGTGTTACCCGCGAACACTACTTTCTTTCGGGATAAAAAGCCTAATGTAGCCTAAGCCTATGTGTAAATCCAGGGTGTCAGCTACGTCCATACCAAATTTTATCAAAATTGGTCCAGCCGTTTGATCGTGAAGAAGTGACAAACAAACACACACTCACAAACTTTCGCTTTTATAATACGAGTATTAATGTGATTCTTAAAACACATTTTGGCTGAGCACTAAGTACAATGTCGTTTCTACATTACTATTCCAACTACTATCTATATTAAACCTACCCTAAACTCCAACTCATCCAAAATAAACTATAAAGAAACAAACCAGTAGCAAACCACAACAATCTAGCTAAACGTCAATTAGGATAAAGTCGTGCGCACACCGAGCGCAAACATCGCTCGCAAATAAGGGCTAGTTCACATAGTAATGCATGGGTGCGGTGCATGGGTGTTCAAATACCGTTTATGGGTCACGGGACGCGTGCGATCCAATCACGACATTGCTAAAAGGTGGCTGTGATAATATCGTCAGTTGTATTATGAATTAATGACAAATTCAACTTAAATACAGTTCGACTGCAAATTTTTCGCTCTCTTGATTGGTGTCTTTAAAATCACGATATCTTAAAAAAAAAAAACGATTACGTTAACAAAATCAGACTATTTTTTTCTTCATTCCAACTCATTTTTGTGATGTATGGTACTTTGTATGAGAACGAGCAATTTATGGGTTAATGTAACGACAGACTTGGTGTTACTTTTTAATGTATTGACCCAAAGTGAAACAAAATCAATAATATAAGAGAGATTTTTCAAAAAAAAAAACTCTTACATTACTAATTCTTAGATTACTTACAGCTGCCTTTCGTAGAAGAAAAAAAATACTTTTTAGATGATATGAGACTATGAGCGCCAGGGTGGCCTAACTGTCATTTGTTCAATTCTGATTTTATTTTGAAAAACTGCTTCCGAGGTAAGTTTAGAGAAGTTTTTTAGGCCACTCTGGCTCTCATGGCCTCTGAGAGCCAGAGTGGCCTAACAGTCATTTTTTCAATACTGATTTTATTTTCAAAAACTGCTTCCGAGGCAAGTTTAGAGAAGTTTTATAGGCCACTCTGGCTCTCATGGCCTCTGAGAGCCAGAGTGGCCTAACAGTCATTTTTTCAATACTGATTTTATTTTGAAAAACTGCTTCCGAGGCAAGTTTAGACAAGTTTTATAGGCCACTCTGGCTCTCATGGCCTCTGAGAGCCAGAGTGGCCTAACAGTAATTTTTTCAATACTGATTTTATTTTGAAAATCTGCTTCCGAGGTAAGTTTAGAGCAGTTTTTTAGGTCACTCTGGCTCTCATGGCCTCATATTATTCTACAAGGTGATGTAGTCACAAGTGACGACGAAACAAAAGAGCAAAGTTAGAAAGCTGATGGGTTAAACAGAAATAAAGTAATGACTGAAAAACAATATTATTGTTTAGTGTGAACGTTTATTTTTCAGTTATCACTAAGTATCTCTCTTTCTTATAGTGTGGAATATGTTTGTCTGCAAACAAAGCATTCGTACTAGTAAAGACGTCTAGGACAAACTACAGTTATGATTATAAGTTTTGCTAATCAATATTGATTTTCGTTACGGTTCGGATGCGGAGGAAATGAAGATAATGTCGTGAGCACTGTTTGTGTTGTGAGGTATGAGGAACAGGGTGTAAAGTTCACTCATACTCTATCGAGATCCTCCGAACAGACGGGTGTCGTGTCTGGTGGGCAACTGCCCGACGGTTGATGTCGGGATGTGTATATATGCTAGTCGCGCGGTAAACTCTGATTGCGCGATGCAGGATTTGTGACATCAGGGGCCCAAGTCTGCTATTTTTATAAATTCGTCACTCCAACACGATCCCATTGTCATTTTGCTAAAAGTTCGTAATTTGCTAAATTCATAATGGTCGATCATTAGTCGGTCAATGGTCTCGTAATAGAATTGTATTACAATGGCATTTTGAACATTTATTCATGCCAGATTTCATTTATATATATTTTTACATATTATTTATTAGAGTCAAGGATCCATGAATGACAGCCGGAACCAACGGCTTAACGTACTTTCCAAGGCACTGAGGGGTCTTGGTATTTAAAGATGATCACTTATCCAAGGACCAACCGCGGCGAGCGTAGCTTAACCTGGTCGATTAACCCGTGCAGCTGTTCGACGGCCACAACCCGACTTCGATATCAAGAAAACAAATAACAAAGATAATAAATCATATTGTAAGTCATATTGTCAGACTTTTTACACGTGCAGCCTTTGGACAAGTTGTACGCAGAAAGCCATCAATGTTCTTTGAGTCCAATACAATAATGCATTCAGGATGCTGCTGGAGCTGCCACGCTTCTGCAGTGCGTTGGGAATGTTTGCTGATGACTTCGCAGCGATCAGACGTAAGCGTGCCGCGTCGGTGCTACAGACGGTCCGGGGCAGCTCTAATAGTCTCCTGAATGTTATAGCAGGAAAATTAGATTGCCCGCTCGTCCGTTTTTTGTCCAACCGGCATGTGTTCTAACATAGTTATTAAGATTAAATGTTTACTAACAAATTTATGGATGTTTCTGAAATAAAATTATTATAAATACGGCGACTACTTATAAAGCTGCTTTCAGACTACGCTATAATATAATAGCATATAGTATATAGCTCATAGCACAACAATATCGCGCACCATACATTCCTATAATATATAGTACAGTACAGTGTGAACGTGTCCATAACAATGTATGGTGCGCGATATTGTTGTGCTATGAGCTATATACTATATGCTATTATATTATAGCATAGTCTGAAAGCAGCTTCATCTAGCAGCGTATTTAGAAAACTTCAATAGTTTATTACGCCAATTAGACAAACTACTGAATTCATCCGAGTGGGAGTATGTCCGTAGGTGTGATAATAACATCGTTTATAGGTCACGCACGGGACACGTACGATTCAATCACGACTTATCATTCTGAAGTTAAGATCTCCCTAACAAGAAAAATACGTAAGTGGATCGTTTGAATGTTGTCCTCCTGTCATCATATCTGATTCAGACGACACGAAAATTACTGTTATGTGTGGGTTTGACTGAACTACATAAGTCCATGAAGAGGCGCAAACTCAAACTCAAACTCAAATTATTTATTTCAATTAAACCATTTACAGGCACTTTTGAATTGTCAAGGAGTCGGTCAGTAAGAAAAATGAAGCTACATTCCCATTCCAAAGCGTAGGTACCTATGGAGAAGAACGGCCAAGAAACTCCATGGACACTCTTATAAATTAAATTGTTACAAAAGTATTCGTTACATCTATAATGTTGAATTTATAACTAAAAGTGAGAACAGAGAGTAAAAATAAAAATAATAAAAACTTACACGTTAAAAGCGTCAAGTGTAGGTACAACAAATAGAAACAAAATAAAATAAAATAGATGCTTTTGAAGTGAAAATTTCTTTAGCCGCGTTGAGCAATTTTTGGTAGAGGAATAACTTATGGGTGTATTCCAAAGTTTTTAGTTTTCACTTCTGTCGGCAGTCCTTATGACTTTTTTTTTTCTTCTGATTATGGACATGAGTGTTTTCGTCTATATGAACCAATGGACAACTGCACCCATTGCCCCCCCCCCCCCCCCCCCCCGCCCTATCCGCACCTGAGCCGAACAGATTGGGACTGGTCATCTCTTAGCTGCCACGGCTTATTTTTATTTTTGAATTGTTTGTTTTTACTTTGGACGCTTTTAACGTGTACCTACGTTTTTATTTTTACATCGTTCTCACATTCGGTTATAAATTCAACATTATGATGTAACTAATAATTATTTTGTAACAATTTAATTTAAAAGAGTGTCCATGGAGTTTCTTGCCCGTTCTTCTCCATAGGTACCTACGCTTGGAATGGGAATGTAGTTTCATTTTTCTTACTGACCGACTCCTTGACAATTCAAAAGTGCCTGTAAATGGTTTAATTGAAATAAATGGTTTGAATTTGAGTTTGAGATGTAAAACACTATCAAAATAGGTTATACAAAATATTAATATTAATTAGAAAACTACAATGCACCAAGTTGACAACAGGAAAATTGTGTTAGCAATAATTATTAACAAATATGGCTGCAGGTCAATACAAAAAGTACTAAGACCGTGTATTTGATGATGTAGAAATTAATAATCATAACAATTGTGTATTTATAGGGCTTTACCACAGGAATACTAAGGGTTTATCTATTTACAAAAACCTTGTGAGTCATTGTCAACGTCATCAAATATAATTGTGTGTAAAATGGAGAATAAATCCGCGGCAAAAATATTTTTGTTAGCTGGTACTGGGATGTTATTTGATGAGTTAAACCTTACAATGACTATTATTTTCTTTTTCTTCTTTTAATAACTTTGAGAAAAAATACTTATGATTTACACATTAACGCTTGTAATCGCCGATGGTTTGGCAGAGGTATGCACCAAATAGGCTCGCCGCCTATTAAATAGTACTTGAACGTAACTGGCGAAATGTAGGTGTTACGTATTTTTAACAGTTACTGAAGCTTTGTGATTTTATTTCTAAATGACTAAAAAACATGTTGAGAATGAATACAATAATTATAAGGTAAAATAAATAGTCGAAATCAGGTAAATATAACATTTAGGTAAATCAAACACAGGATAATTTTAAATATAGGCATTAAACTCTGACGAAATGAAGTAATTTCAAAAATAAACAAATGAATATGTACTTAGTGTAAATGACTTTATATTTGCAGTATGCACATATTTTTTGTTTATGGTTAAACTGCACCTTAACCAGGGTTAATTATAATCAAACAAATGCGGGGAATTGAGATGAATGCCGTGCGGTTGGAGAGCCTAGGTCCAGCAGTGGACTGCTGTAGGTTGGGAGTCAAATCAAATCAAATCAAAATCAAAATGTTCACTTTTAAACATTGAGTTAATTAACTAGAGAAACAAACCTCATTAAAATGTGTCAAAAAAGTGTAACCACTATTTAAACGCTACGACGCGCGACGTAGCTTTGAAACCACTAAACATTTAAAAGTAATAACATACTGATTCTTATTCTTATTAAAAAGTTATTATTATTAATATAATTAGGTTCACTTCGGTTGGCGTCACACAGAGCACTGAACTGACGTTAGCTACGCATATGGCTGTGGCCATATGTCCAGTGGCAACGCCTTAGTGCGGTAATTACTAATCTAGTGTAACATTTATATCAATGCTTTTAAACGTCATATATTAAAACAAAATAAAAAAATAAGCTCGATGGAGTCGACATTTCCTCTATACTGACTACCCCCGAAAAGAAATGGCGAAATAATCTCAGGGGTCAAAGTCTCTTTTAAGACGCAGATATATGCCAGTGACCTTGAGTGGTTAGCTTGCTTGTTCTGTACTGAGCTCACGCAACGCGTCGTACGTCCAGCCAGTAATAGGACTCGCCCATCCAGGAGCACTGGCCCAAATAAAACGCATTATTAATTTATGACACATAAAACAAAAGGTATTTTAATAAAATACCTATACCTACTAAAAGATTAATAATTAAATTATCTTTAAAAAGGTAAAGTTTTCAGAAAAATACGCTTGATAGATTTTGCGTGATTCTCAATTTTTTATTCGCGTTAGACATAAATTTACAAATTAATTTCACTATGTACCTAGATATTAACATAATTTAAAATATTCATACATGAAGTTATTAAGAAAATGCTCTAATTTAACATATATTTTTTCTAAATCATTAACACTACTAGTTAAGACGTGATCTTCAGTAGAAAATCATTAAAAGTCGGTTATCGTCGCATTAAAGTCCAGACATAATCTTGTTCAGATCATGACATGTAGATCCGTGTTTGAAATCTTTTCAGGAAAGAACCACACAAATTTGAGTGGACCCGTCCAGTCAGTTCAAGCATTTGTCAGTAATCGTGTAGCTCAACTCAGGACTTAAGGAAATTAAGGAACTCTAACAAAAATTATCCCTCAATTTTCAAACGACACTTAATTTTAATACATTATTAAAATTTCAAGCCTTTTTTTTGTAGCTACAAACACTTTATAGTGACAGCATGACAATCCATACTAATCCATACTAATATTATAAATGTGAAAGTAACTCTGTCTGTCTGTCTGTCTATGTGTCTGTCTGTCTGTATGTTACGTTTTCACGCCTAAACCGCTGAACCGATCGTCATGAAATTTGGCAGAGATATAGCCTGGGATATGGAGAAGGACATAGGCTACTTTTTTACGCAATAGCCGACATCCACGCGGGCGGAGCTGCGGGCAAAAGCTAGTTCGACATATTTAAAACATCCTGTATAACCTTGTTCGCACTGTGTCGACGCTAAACGTATTAAGTGGTGCAAGCGAGCTTTAAAGGCAACACTTAATTGCATTACTTTCTAACATTAAAAAATTCAGCCATACATTAATTCCATTTTCATAAAAAAAAAAAAGAACTTCGAAAAAAACAAAAAAAAAAACGATTCGTAATACAAACACTGCACCGAAACTTGTATCACCCGTCACCGGCCGCGCCTCGACCGATCTAATTAAAGTAAGAGCTCGGTATACGTCACGCTTTAGTGCCGTGAGATACGCAGTAACGTGCTATGTTGGTGTTTCAACGTGTTGGGGGTTAGCAGTGTTGGTAATAATAGATAAGTGATGAATGATGATGGTTGGTCAAAAATACGAATTGATCAAACTTCCAAAAAAAGTCCCCCAAGGCAACGCTTGGAAGACTTTTTTTGGAAGTTATACCTCCGATGAGGTGGACCGATGACATTGTAAGGCCGCAGAAATCCGCTGGATGCGAAAACCTTAGAACCGGTCGAAGTGGCGATGCTTGGGGGAGACTAAAGTCTACAGTGAACGTATTTCATTTCAAATTATGAGGGATGGATTGTGTAAGGGACGATATGAAATAAAAAGGTGTGAATGATTGAGTGACCGCTGACTGCAGAGGAGAATGGAGAAAAATACGTGTTGCGCCAACCCAAAGTAATATGGGATAAGGCCTAATTGCTTCTACACAACAAATCTGATGCTGCGATGCTATTGGTTGATGAGCGTTGGTAAACGTTACTATAGAGGCCGAGTCCTGCAAGCAGGAATAGACTTTACGGTGCCGGTGGTCCGATGTCAGCGACCACGATAGTACGATGGCCAGCACATAAGCTACACCAAACTGACAGATTTCTCCAAACGATTTTAATCTTTAAAATGTTGACATTTTGGGATATAGCCTAGGTACTTACAACTCAATTTATTTTACTCAATGGTGGATTTACCAGTAGGTTTGAGCCTAGGGCGGCAGATTTTAGAGGCAGGAAATTTGGCGACAGTTTTTTTTAAATTATTTATTTCTGTAAGTTGGGTTTCTGATGTCTTGCAGAAAGAAGTCTACAAGACATCTTTCCGATGACTTTTCCCTTTTCCCTTTTAGGAGGAATGTCTAGAACTGCCTCGCTCCAGTGTTTATAAAAGATAAAACTTACATGCAGCCAAATCAATAATTTAATCGTAGTTTAATTAATCTTCGTTTAATTAACCTATCAATCCATAATAACAATCGTGCAAGACTTATTAAATTACCTATAAGGTTTCCATTAAATCAAACAATTAAGTAAGCTAATTACTTGAACAACATTTAAGTTAAGAACAATAACAATTTTAATAAATAATCAAAGGATACTTCAATAAAGTCAGACGTTGTTCGAATGTTCTTAATTCGAAATGAAATATAAATTCATTGTTTCATTTGTTTTGTTCTTTATTCAATCGGGTAAGTGGTACCTACCTATGTTCTTCTTTCCAAACTCAAGTAAGACTCAAGTAGAAGCAATGATGTACTTTTAAGATACGTAAAGAGTATTCTATCCTCAATGATTATTATCTATCTAAACATCTAATGAGGTGACGTTTCTTTATTAAAATAGTTTGCTATTTTTCCGTTGAATTACAGTATTTTCTTGGAGATTAAAATCTATTTGAAGGTATTGCCGTCTGAAATCTCCAACTGTATTACAACTTAGTCATTAATCTTTTGTGACCTATTAAGAAAAATATAAAAAATAACAATAACACGTGGTTTTATGTTTATATGTAAATATTATTGTCGGTAGGTAGGTACTTAATTTCAGTAATAAGGCTCATTTGTTTTGCAAACAGACAATTTATAAAATAAATATAATAATTTGTTTGATTCAGGTCTAATGTTTGTCGGTGAAACGCAGTAAAAGCATAATAACTTCCCACTGCCAGTTCTTGGAACTAATTTTACAACGGTGTGTAATTGTCTCAATCATCACCGATCTTAGATTTGTTAAAAGTAAGTAACAAGGTAAGTAGGTAGGAACACTACCTACTTCTCTACTTTATGTAAGTACCTAGATGGATAATTTTGTGATTTCCTTATTGAGTCTGTGTGAAAACGTGTTTTACCATTTTTGTTTAACCCTAAAAGGTAACCAGGAACTAATTGCTACTTACACTAGGTACATTTAAAAAAAGATTCATAATTCCATATCCACAACGGAAACAATTTAAAATAACCCAAATCACAAAATCAAAACAAATCGAACACAGCGTCCCCAAAAAACAGCCAGCAAGAACCACGCTAACAAAACCCGACGCCAAAAAAAACAAAAGCGAAACAAGAGAATCGCATCTAGCAAGAATCATCGAACAAAAACAGGTCATTGTCGAAAGTCACCGGAATCGAGAAGCCACGCCCGCTCGCGCTATTGGGCCTCCCAACCGACGCACTTCGGAATTTTAACAAAAACCCAGCCTAGTTCCGCCTTCTAAAATGTTTTTTTCCGCACGCCAAAATGGCGGTCCCACTATTTGTTTACAGATAGTATTGTGGATTAACTTTGCTTTTTAATAGAGCTTTCGTGGCGTTTTATCTGTACGTGGAAAATGGTAGTTTTTTGTATTTTTTTTTTTTTGTTCAATGCTAGTTTGGTGGTGCTAGTGTGTTGTTGGCTTTGAGTTTCGGTTGTTCGAAATTTGAACGTGTTGAATTTTATTCGTGAAAGCGGAAAATATTGTAAAAAAAACTAGTTAGTTTTTTTTTCATGTTGGTGCGTTGGCCTATTTATTTATTTTTTTGTACGGTTTACATTACCATTGTTTTGGCACTGTTTAAATATTAAGATGATTTATAATGATTTTTTAACTAATGAGAAATCAGAATAATTAGTTAACATAATACAATAAGTATTATAGTCTAGGCCCTATTTTATTTGAAGAAACTATCACAGTTACAGTGTCCGCAATAGTAAAGTCTTAGCACTGAATTGTGTTACAAAATGTATTTTCTGTCTTTTAAACTATTACTCACAGTGCGTTTTCAATAATTAAGAATTATATTTCCATCTACATTTCAACTGTAGGACAACGTTGTATGTTCTAACCAAAATTCTTTCGTATTCATTATTCTGAAAAAAAAGCTCCTTTAGTTGTTCAAATAAAAAGTAAATGTTCGCCCACCTAGACATAGAAATGCCAAGACATTCACCCACTCAGCCTAATCTGTCAAAAACACAACATAAACACTGGCCACAAAAACAGCAATCCATTGCATTTTTTACGCCTACTCCGTGCGATATGCATGCTTTGTAGACTAGACATTATGTCTGTGACGTCACAGTAGCGTGGTAAACACGTGCTGTGCTCATATGCTTAGCACGTGCTCAATTCACAAGTGAACAAGGATTATCTCAAATTAGTGTTGTATCTAAGGCACTTGTGTTGATAATGTGTAATTAATTTGTCATTTATAAACCGTACTTATTTATTAATAAAAGGGTTTGATCTGTCACTAAAATAAAACGTTCCATTTTTCAATTGGGATTATCATCATAAACTCGCGTTTTTGACGTTCGAATTTCAAAACTTGATGTCACCGAAAAATTACATGCCGATGATTCATTGACATCTCGAGCTTTAAAACTTGACAAGAAATATTGTCTTGCCAATGAGTTAACTGTAGCTATAAATAGCGAGATCTTTCCCTGACTTCAACCATCTTAATGACGAATACGTACAGATCTTAATCGTCATTCAAGACAGAGACATACTTATTCCCTTTTTAGTGTTCAGTACCTCAAAAGGAAGAAACTGAAACCACAAGGATCACTCGTGTGTGTCAGTCTATCCATCTGTCACAGCCAATTTGCTCTGATTCTACTGCGCTGATTAAGTTGAAATTTGGTATACATTTATGAACTTCTGTGACCCAAACACGGACATGTAACGTAAATAAATGAATTTTGATAATGAGTCACTTTTGGGGGCAAACAAGAAAATTAACAAAAAAAAAGGTTTGCAAACTGCACCGTGCGACATATGAAATGAAACGGCTTATTGTTAGAGTTTCAGATAGGTATATATTTTTTATAATGTTAAAATAAATAATTTTAAATGTTATTTAAGCAAATAGATGAAAATTTACCATCTCCGAAGCGACTGAGCCTAAACTAAAAAAAAAAAAACAATATTTCCATGCTTATAGATCCTACAAGAAAACTTAAATGAAGTCTATGGTCTTAATATAACATGGTATATCTCTCAATATTGAGCGTACAAACTTATACATTTGCAGTTGGAATTTATAGGAGAACTAGATATGAGGTAGGTTGTTCTTGGGATCCCTTCATTGTGTTTGATCCGATCATCCGACACACACTTGGCCGGTTTTATCATTTTCTTTTAGCACCGTTCTAATACTCATATTATTTTCAACTAGATGCCATTTTTCCATAGACAACCAGTTTATCTGCAAAACACTAGCCTCTACAGTCCACAACGGCTATACCTAAACTATAACGCAAGTAGTTTAAGATTTCACTCTCACGCAGCATCCGTGGCGTGTTGCCAGCAACTAATTTGTACCTATTAGCGACTCTCTGTATACTTCTAAGTTATTTAGTTAGAGGGTAAGCAGTATTAGAATTGTTAAAGGCTGGGTAAGAAAGAAGAGTTATGAATCTTAGAGGTTATGTTTGTGAGATAATTTGTCTTGTATTACAGTCGAAACAGCTGAACTGAATTTAAAAAATTTGTTATAGCTGGGCTATATAAACGACTATCTTCTGCCCGCGACTTCGTCCGCTTAAAATCTCGGCCGCGCTATTACTACGTTGTCACGTCAAAAAGTAGCTTAGTTGTATCAGTTTCCACCAGTGCTATGCTATGTGGACCAGTGAATATGATTGGTGGATATCAAACGCATTTGTAGCAACGTTGCATAGCACATCTCTGGTGGAAAGGCAGCCTTATGGTGGGTATCTACAACTAACCATACATTTGTTGGCAGTGCGACCATGGTTGCACTGCCACTGGTGTCCTAGTGAGATAGAAATAGTCTACAACCTTCCTCAAGAATTGGGCTATCAAATGCAAAAAATATTTTTCGAATCCTACTGGTAGTCCCAGAGATTCGAACAATGAAACTGTGGCGGTATCAACAACGCCACATGCGAACTACGCATCAAAGACCTGATGTCACAAATCCTGCATCGCGCTATCAGAGTTTACCGCGCGACTAGTATATATACAACATCCCGATTTCATCCGTCGGGCAGTTGCCCACCAGACACCATAACCGTCTGGTCGGAGGATCCTCCCTATTTACTATAGAGTATGAGAATGGTCTCGCCATTGTGAGTATTTGACAGTGTTTGTATGGCAAATCTGTCAAAAACTCACAATGAAGGGACCATTCTGACACTATTGTAATAGCAGACTTGAGGCCCAGGTCAGGTGGTCTGTGACCAGGTCGGGGTCTGAATCAGGTGGTCAGTGACTAATAGGGCATGCAATGTCGGAAGGTTCTCAATTCCGGAACTGAGTTCCAATACTGGAGATCTGATTCCGGAATTCCGGAACTGGTTCCGGAACTGATAACTTTTAAAGTTTGTTTCAAATCAAACAAGATTTATAATTACGAGCTTATCAGTCTTTTAATCATTTTTAGTAACAAATTAAACATCTTTCTCCCTTATTACTCTAATTAAAAATTGGCCGTCTGTTTGCATTGCCAGTTTGGTTGCATTTAGATAAAATAATAACCAAAATATCAAAAAATTATGAATATCAGAATTCCGATATTACTCCTCTCAATTCCGGAATTGAAATATCAGAAAAATTGTTACGGAATTTCGGAATTACGAAATTCTGGAATTCCGGAAAGCATGCCCTAGTCACTAATCACACGAAAAGAAAGAAGAATTGGATTCTGAATCTCCTGCAAAATTAAGGAATTATGATTGTAAGATTATTACACAATTGGGATACCTACTGTGGTACATTCCCATGGAAAGATAGAGAAAGTATTCCCCAGCATCCCGGGAGCAAAGTTCATCTCATGCGGTAACGTTTCACTCTCGCTGACAGCATCTGGCGTGGTGCCAGCCTCAATTTGGCGACTATTAGCACCTATCCGTCAGTTTGTTTGTCACTATGTTATTTGGTGGGTGGAGTTTGTGAAGTTAGGTGGGGAGTATTCTGGGTTTTGGGAGCTAGGATATTATTATTTTAATGTATTGGTATCAGCTGGAATTTGAAGTATTCTAAGAGAATAATTATGATGATGTTTTATAATGATTCCTATTTTGTTAAGTAGTTATTTTCCACTCTGTAATCGGCAAATTGTTTATATTTTGATCGTTTGTTTGTTGACATTTTTGCCAGTGACGCAACACAGTGTAACAATGTAAATTGTCTTTGGTCCCTGGTCCTGACATCAAGCAATGGACTAAATTGTAAAAATTTTATTGCTTGAGAGGCTTTTGGCTGCTTCAATGTATGATTCTATAATTTAATTTTTTGTTAAGTGCGTTTTGTTTGTGCAGAATAAACAATTTTTCTTTCTTTTTCTTTTCTTTCTTTCTAGATACTGGTTGAAAGAAAGAAAAAAAAATTATTTGGGACACGCACAAGAAAAGAAAAACAGTAAAAACAGGAGCATTTAAAACTAACAAAAATGACATTATTTGTTCGAATAAACAAAACAATAAAAATAAAGACCTTTGCGACGTGCAAAAAGCCTCCTATCTCAGCATAATGCTGCGATATTCAAAAAAAAGACATCGCTGCGCTGGTAATCTGATAGGGCCCGCTGTGATGAATGAAACTGGCCAAGTGCGAGTCGGACTCGCGTACGAATGATTCAGTAACAATATCTATAAAAACGGCAAAAAAAATCATGTCTATTGTATTTGAGCCCCCTTAAATATTTATTTTATTCTGTGTTTTTGTATTTGTTGTTATAGCGGTAACAGAAATACATCATCTGTGAAAATGTCAAATATCTAACTATCACGGTTCATGAGATACAGCCTGGTGACAGACGGACAGCGGAGTCTTAGTAATAGGGTCCCGGGGTCAACGCTCTAAATGAACAAGGAAATCTTGAAGGTTTGTTTTTGGTTAATGTATTATAATTTGTAAAAAGTTATAGAACAGAATCGTTGTTTATGATGTTAGTAAGTAGTGTTTTTCCAATAAACTTGTATATATATTTATTAAAACTTTATGCACAAGTAAAAAAATACTGTACAAAGGCGGACTTAATGCCTGAGGCATTTTCTACCAGTCAACCTTAGGGTGATGCAGAGACAAAACATGCAGGTGCAACATAAGGGATATATAACTCGAAAACGGAAAAATAAATGTACCTATACTAACACAGATACATACATACATAAATATAAGCAAAATAAACAGTGTCAGGTGAGATAACGATAGGTAGGGGAGAAAACGAATCAGCGCTGGGAAGATGATCTGAGTGTGTCGGTCACGCGAGTGCATTGCTTTTTCCTCATCCCAAAAGTGCCCAACGTGCCTATAAGTTTTCACTTCACAAATAAAGAGAAAAAAAATTCAAAACAATTTTTTTTTGTATGAAAAATTATGACTTTCAAGTCTCATACAAAAATTCATCTTCCAACCATGCCCTACCCCAACGTACTACCTACTGTCCGAAGTCGCAGCCAAACAAATAGCCTGTCTGCATTGTCTACTGTCTAAAACGTACAGACACGCTCGGGATCTTTGACCCTCAAGATAGACCGGGATTATCGAAGGGATCTGGATGGATGCGGCATGAGAATTTCTGAAAACTGTTCAGAAATACCTATAGACAAATATTAAATGATGGAAGGTTGATGGCATAGAAAAGTATGGGTATCTACACAAACTAAAAGCAAATAAAGGTAAATTGCTTAATTTTTATTATTTATTATTAATGTTCAAAAAGTAGATCGCAGAGTTTAAAATAATATACTAAGAACCACAGAAGCCTTTGATGGCTTATACATGGAAATAATGATTAATGATTTATATGTTGTGTTTTCGTAACACTTTTGTGAAAGCAGCGGTTACTAAGATAAAGAAAGAAAGAAAGAAAAAAAAATATTTGGGACACGCACAGGAAATACAACAATAAAAAATAACATTGAAACAAACAAAATCATAAAAACAATTAAAAATACATTAAAATTTTTACAATTGTAAATTAAATAAAAATAAGACCTGTGCGAGGACGAAAAGGCTCCTATTTTCCTTCTCGGCATGATACAGAGGTATTTGAAAGAAAGAAAAAAAACATACACCGCAGCACTGGGTATTCTGATAGGGCCCGCTATGATGCCACAAAAGCACCAAAGTTCTTATAAAAAGCTTGTAAAATTAGCTCTAATCTTTAGTTTGCTTAAATGCCTCCACCAAGTCTTAAATATTTTATACGTAACTACTGTTCAAAATCAAAATTAAAAGTCATTTATTCAAATTAGACTGAGAATCAGGACTTATCGAACGTCAAAATTACATAAGAAAGTTCCCCAAAAACCCTTCACCGTTATCAAAGATGCCAATAAAGTAATTAAAAAGTAAGCATTGCCAAAATGTTAATAACAAAACTAAACTTCACTAGTCTTCAAGATCTCTCAAGACCTTTCTGCAGAAGGGAATGTCAAGATTAAAATAAATTGCTCATTGAAATAGCACATCATGTTTTTTGCAACATCCAAATGCATTTGGTTACTCTTCATAATACATATAACGTAACTTATAAATCATCCAAACCCCGAAAAAGAATTAACCCGAAACTTATCCACAATTTAGCTCAAAATTCATAAGACAGTCCCCCAAAACACCCGCCCTTCACCATTATCAAAGATGCCAATAAGGTAATTAAAAAGTAAGCATTACATACATTGCCAGTGTTAATAACAACACTATTCACTAGTCTTCAAGATCTCTCAAGACCTTTCTGCAAAAGGGAATGTCAAGATTAAAATAAATTGCACATTTTAATAGCACATCATGTTTTTGCGACATCAACAACACACCTTATAAATCATCCAAACGCCGAAAAAGAATCAACCCGAAACTTATCCACAACTTAGCTCATCTGAAGCCGCCACCCCAGGCGATCTCACCCCAGCATCTTAGCAGTTTTATAGGTCGCCGTCGAATCGTCCACTCGACCGGTATCGATCTCCCACCCACTCTCTTGTTGCTAATATTTCATGTCATATTTTTCGGTGTTTTCATCTTTGAGGTTGTTGTTCTGTGCTTCGATTTTGGAAGAAATAAGTCTGACTGGATAGGAACTTGGTGTATGAATGTACACCACGGTATAACCGTGCCCCAAGTATTGTCATAGAAAAGGAACATTTGCACACCTTTTTCCTCTAAATGGGGCTGCCACATACAAGTGCTTCGAATGATGTAAGGAAACTAAATTCAATATTGAATAATGTTTTTAGTTTGTTCCCTGTTTATTGTGGTGGCTTGGAAGTTTAAGGATCTGCTTCCTAAAGGTGCAACTTTGAAACCTCACCTAGTACTCTGTGAATTCTGTGACATTACGGAAAAGGAACAAATCATGAGGAAACTTGAATTTGATATCGCATCGCCAACATACAGGGGTTTATTCATAATCGTTGCTTAAAGTTAAATGACGTTCAAACGTCAAAAATGTATGGTTAAACAGTCGCTAATCATTACTTAACTTTAAGCAGCGTTTATAAATAAACCCCAAAGTGTACAAGGGAAGAACCCGTCCTTTTCTGTATAAGAAAACAAGTGGGATAAATTACGCACTGATATCACAAGTTAAGTGTCAAATAAACAAATGACGACAAAATTCGTCAAAAGTCTCAAACAACTCAGACAGCAATAAACTATCCCAATAAAAGAGAGATACCTATGTCCTACGCAGTATTTACTGCCCAGAATACTACGCACAAACTTAAGATAATGTAGCAAAACAATGATAAAAATAAGTATTAAACTGACGAGAAGTAATAAAACGTCAGGAGCATTGTTTTCCGCCTAGAGGTTGTCGCCCTGATTCGGCACGTCATACCCAGACAGACTGGTTCTAGTACTTTTGTAGCAGACTTTTAAACTTCTATTTAAGTTCGGTATTGGATCGTATTTGGCTGGATTTAAATTGTATTGCAGTATGGCATATAATTTAATTTAATGTTTTGTGATTCTTTGTTGTGTAATATTAATTACTTTGCATATTATCAAATCTAACGTAACAGATAGATGTGCTGCTGGGGAGTTTGTTTTGCCACTTCTTCATTCAGCTAAAGGACTACGAAATGGTGAAGGGCGACTTTGAGGGACTGTTGATATTTAGTTCATTTGCTTTTTATTGATATTCTTTCGGATCCAATGAGTTGTCAAGCAAGACCATGGCATAAAAACCATGCTTTTTAAGCTGACCGTTGATTAGATAAATAGAGTTATTATTATACAGAAATGGGACTGATTCTGGCCCATTATTTAATCACAATAGACCAGAATCACCACGTTTTGCAAATGGATTGGCATATTTTGATAAAGAGAATATGAAAACTAGTGCCCATTTTTTCGACGTTTTTGATACAAGGGCGACTTTCGTCATATTAACCGTAACTTCTTACTAAAAACTTTATTACAGTTTCTTATCTCTGTAGCACTCTTTCCTCAAACTCATATTTCTCAAACCCACGAAATCTATTCAACAAAGTCGAAGTCAAATTATTTATTTCAAGTATTTTTAAATTTTTCGGATGTGAACAGCAGTGCTATTCTGTAACCATCTCACCGTGAAAACTTAGGAAAAGTGAACGTGAAGTGAACTGTCAACAGTGTCAATCTCAACAATTACACGTCACTTCAAGCTCACTTCACATTAGTTTTCTCCGTGAGATTTTTCCAGAATTGCTCTACTGGTCCTATAGACTGGCGTTCATTCTAGGATACCCTGTGTGACGGATCACCACGCTCTCACCCCGAATTAAATCTAATTAGCATTAAAATGGTCAATTTTAAACTATAGAGAAATTATTTATTGATGAAGGGAATATACATATTTAAATTAATTCAATAAAATAATATTAATAAAAAATTTATGTTAATTTAATGTTTAAAAAAAATTACCAAAATAAAATTGATAATAAGAAAAAATTGGTGTAGTGTAATGCAGACCCACGAAATCTATTATTCAACAACGTCGAAGTCAAATTATTTATTTCAAGTATTTTTAAATATTTCACAAGGTAATTTTGAACGTCAAAATTTACAAGATTTAAAAAAAATAGAATCTGCACCTAGAATCGCTTACATTTTTTTACCTATAAAAAAATATAAAATACCTACTTGAAATGAAAGATTTGACTTTGACTTTGTTGAATAGATTTAGTGGGTTTGAGAAATATGAGTTTAAGGAAAGAAATATTGTATACCTAAATTAATTATGTGAAGACGATGAAGGCGTATATCAAGTAGATACCACAGTTTACATGCACCCTTGAAATTATTCCACATTAAACTGTGAACTTGATGAGCACATAACATGTCAACTACCTACATTGGTTGGCAGTATGTTGCCTTCGTTTATAGGTGCCTGGTGACTCAACGGGGTCAGAACTTTGCTACCTAATATTTTGATAAAGGAAACATAGCAGATGACTAGTTCTTTCTCACTTTTTCGTATGGTTGGTGACTAATTTGGTGTCAGAGTTTTTATGCCGCCCACAGGGAGGACGTGACGGATGACGGATGTTTTCCTTCACAGTTTTTGACGTGACAACGTCTAACAAATCGATGAACGCCGGCTGCATGCACGAAAATGTCCCGTTACGTTCATTGTCCCGTTACGCTCATTGTCCCGTTACGCTCATTGTACGCTTGCGCCGCATCAATGTTTTGTTATGACTTTGTCACGTTAAACTATCGTCCGTAAACCAACTATACAGACAACCAATTTTTTTTTTAAGTAAGTGATAATTATACAATACGCACATGAATCCGAAAAGTCAGAGGTGCGTGTCTAGGGTTTGAACTGGAGACCTATGACTTGGCAGTCCGACGGTCACACCACTAGACTACTACTGCTATTAGATGACTAGTTATTAATAAAGCTGTTTTATTATTATTTATTATTATTATATGTGTACATAATCCTTACTAATATTATAAATACGAAAGTAACTCTGTCTGTCTGTGTGTTACGCAATCACGCCTAAACTACTGAACCGATTTAAATGAAATTTGGTACAGAGATAGTCTAGAGCCTGAGAAAAGACTACTTTTTAATGCGAAAAAAGGGCTGCAAAGGGTTGAAATAGTCATTTTTAAACCTTATAACTTATTTTTTTGGTTTTTTATTAGATATAAATAAATACGACATACAAAGTTTGTAAAAAATTACCCTAAAGGGGGTAAAAATAGGGGGTAAAAGTCTTTGTGTGATGACGTCGGCAGCTTAATACTGTAAATAGCTTATTTTAATGTAAATATGTGTTTTATTTGCAAAATAATTAGCCTGAAAAATTAAAAATGCTACTGAACGCGTCTATTCGACGCGGACGAAGTCGCGGGCACAGCTAGTGGTTAAATAAATAATAATAAATAGATTCATTACCAAGGGAATCACAAAAAAACATGATTCAACATAACCAAACAATCAATATTTTAGAAAAATCCCACTACAACAGACAAATAAATAAATAACGAATGCTTCATTAAAATAAATTAATAAGCCGATGAGTTTCTGAGTTGTTGACAAACATACAAACGGACACCGGAATTCCGTGTGTTAAATCATTGTATTACTAATTTTATTGTTGACTAGACGTCATTGTCACTTCCTCGCTGGTCACTTGTTAATAATTAATTAAATGAATGATTAATATGTTAAGTAAGGATAAGAATAGATCTCTTGTCTTTAGGTGTGTGATGTGACTTACGATTAGTGTATGGTAGACTTTTGCCTTTTGAAAGGACATCGCCAGAAATGGCCCCAGGACCAACAAACATCTGACCTACATAATAATTAATAATATATTTTATTAGACTACTTGCGAATCTGTATGAAACGGACATTCTGCGTTCCATAATGAACAATTAAAAGAGCGACTATTGATATCACATAAAATATGTCGCCATCTTTGACAATTAGATTAGACATGACAATTAGTGATAACATGACTAACATACATGAGGTAATATGACTTCCTACCTAAGTATAAATAAAAAAAATAAAAAAAACAGGATAAATACTACCTACCTACCTATTTTAATACAAAAACTAGAAGATTTACCAAATACCTAATAGGTACTTAGGTAAGTACTTAAATGTTTTTCTGATTCTCTTAGCTTAACTAACCACAAGGCAATAGAAATAACAGTGCCATGCATTTATTAGCATGTATTTCGAAGTATTGAAAGGATTGTTTCTTACTAAATATAACCTCAAAATCTTTGTTTTATTTTTAAATAAATCCTTTCTGCAAGTTGGCCGTCATTAAACTTTGTCTTCATGGGCATATACTTGTAATTTAGAACACGCAAAGTAATTTTCCTTTGCTGTTGGTTCTGGGGCGAACGATGTACCTATGGATGCAGAACAATCTCCTTTGAATCAGCATGTAGCTAGCCGATGGCTCCGACCTAGGAGACTAGAAGTCTCTAGGGAATGAGGACTATCGCACTTAAATTCGCCGCTAGAGGCGCTAGTGTAGAGTGAGGTCTCTAGAAATGTCAAATAAAAATATAAAAAAGATAAAAATGCTTGGCTGAATGCTGGTCCTGCTCCTCAACCACAACTAATTGATTAACATTTGAAAATAATGTTGGAGCTGCTGAAGATTGTAAGACTATCTTTGCATTGTATAAACTCAATCTCCTTTGTATTATATAATTGCATAGCACAGGTGTGAGTACTATGTACTATAGAGCTAACATTGACGTAATATGTCTTTCATTGACTTATGTGCCCTAGCGGATGAGAGTATGTCATTTTACTCAGATGTCTCGCTTATGGTGGCGTGTGTGTTGGATCATTTAGCTCCCTTCAAAATGGTTGATATGAATGGTGCTAATCCATGCGTCATGTTCGTGAACGGGCGCCGTCAGTTGGGACTGGTCATTTCTTAGCTGCCATGGCTTTTTTTTTGTTTTTTTTTTTTTTTTTTTTACTCTGGACGCTTTTAACGTGTAGGTACCTACGTTTTTATTTTTACATCGGTCTCACATTTCGTTATAAATTCAACATTATGATGTAACTAATAATTATTTTTGTAACAATTTAATTTAAAAGTTTCTTGCCCGTTCTTCTCTATAGGTACCTACCATGCTTTGGAATGGGCATGTAGCTTCATTTTTCTTACTGACCGACTCCTTGACAATTCAAAAGTGCCTGTAAATGGTTTAATTGAAATAAATGATTTGACTTTGAGTTTGGTCAAATGTGAAACTGAACGTCCACTGTTTGCGAGATTTTCTATCACAAATTGTTACTAAATTTTTATAATTGTAAAGATTGTGCCGTTCCTGATTAATTATGGCTTAAGACACCCGTCCACTAACGCCACTCCTTAAAAAAATATTATCTCGTGACTGAGAAGGAATTTTGAAAAACGGCTCAATCAGCAACCTCGGCAAGAAAGTTTAGAATTTTCTAATACCTTTTATGAAGTTTCCGCTAAAAGGAGTAGTTTTGACCAAACTCCTACTTTTCGGGGTACATCTGTTTCTGTAACTGATCGACTCGAGCTCCTAGGCATGGAGTTGACATCTGGTCTCAACTTCGGCTCCACCATCGAGTGCAAAGCTCAAACTGCGGCCAAGAAACTGGGCGTCCTAAATAGGGTGAAGCGATACTTTACGCCTGAACAGCTTTTAGCCCTTTACAAAGCACAAGTCCGTTCCTGCATGGAGTATTGCAGCCACCTTTGGGATGGCTCAGCTAAGTACCAACTTGCTGCACTTGACTCGGTGGAACGCAGAGCTAAGAGGCTCATTGGCGTAAAACTGGTGGATGCCAAGCTTCACAGCTTGGCTCATCGCCGCAAGGTTGCCTGCTTGTCGGTCTTCTACAGATTGTACTTCGGCGAGTGTGCCCGTGAACTCCACGACCTCATTCCACCGGCCCCCTTCTACCATCGGACATCTAGACGCACTGCAAGTTACCACCCCTACCTAGTTGTTATTCCACCAACTCGCACTAAGCGTTTTCAAACGTCTTTTATAATGCGCACAGCAAAGGAGTGGAACTCTCTGCCTGCGTCTGTGTTACCGAACGCATACAACCCTAATCTATTAAAAGTGAGAGTGAACAGGCTTCTTCTGGGTAAGCTTACTCCATCGTAGACTTTGTCTCTGTCACCCAGACCTAGATTAGAGTCAAGAGTAAACCCATAGTAAAATAAAAAATATATGAAAAAAAGTTTCATATTGAGACACGAAGCAACAAAATTCGATCTAAAGAAAAGCGGCCACATTCCTCTAGATCGAGTCGGGGTCGAAACCAGATAGGCACTTCACATACAGGACTCTGGTCTCTGGGCTCTGGTCTCTTCTTCAGGACTTTGTGTAAAATATTTCATCAGCACTGCTCTCAAAACGGTGAAGGAAAACATCATGAGGAAACCGGCATGTCCCAGAACCAAAAATTCGAAGATATGGGACTTCTACCAACCCGCGCTGGCCCCGCGTCATGGATGGCCCACTCCCTCTCACAGAGTGGAGGCCTGTGTCCCGGCAGTTGGAAAATTATAGACTATAATAAAATAAATAATAACTATACTAATTGACTACATTAATTATATGCAATATCGTAGCATAGGAACACACATACATTTCACCATGTTCAAGTCCCATGTCATCATCTTCCTGCCCTTGTCCCATGTTACTTGGGGTCGGCGCAATACGTTTTCTTTATCCATTCTCCCCTGTCAACCGTCACGCTATCATTCACTCCCTTCTCTTTCGTGTTTCCTCACACAATCCATTCATCTTTTTTTTGGCCTTCCTTTCCCTCACCATCCATCCACATTTATATTCATCACTCTCCTCGTTACATGCGTTTCCTCCCTCCTCATCACATGCGCATACCATGCCAAACGACTTCCTTTCAACTTTTCTGTCACCGGCGCCACTTTCAAACTTCCCTTTATATACTCACTAGCTTTTGCCTGCAGCTCCGCCCGCGTGGATATAAGTTATCGCGTAAAAAAGTAGCCTACATCCTTTTCCATTTCCCAGGCTATATCTCTGCCAAATTTCATGATGATCGGTTCAGTGGTTTAGGCGTGAAAACGTAACATACAAACAGACAGAGTAACTTTCAATATTAGTATGGATTTCTAACTTTATCCATTTTCGTCACTCACAAGATTTTCATCTCTGCTACATGCAATCTTGTTAAATCAATGTTCAAATAATAGGTTTTTCAATTTTCGGAAAAATACATTTTATTATCATTCTCAGAAACATAATAATAAATGGGCTTAAGTACTAAAAATAAACGTACAGGTACCTATATGAAAAGTGCACCAACCTCAATAAGTGCGTCGAACGATTCAATAGCTCATAGGTATTATTAACACATAGTGAGTCATAAAAAGCATTTATTGAACTGATAAAACTGTGACCTTATATTAATGCTATCGGTGGCAACGTATGGTTATTTTTAAACTAGAAAGAACTCTTGGCTTTGTTCGGGTTTTAGGACAAATCATCTAACTGAAAGACTGATGGGCTTTCCAAGTCATCGCCAGAACGAACAGTCCTACGCTCCAAGCATTCAGTACCTAAGATCCTGTGACCTCCACCAGGACTTATTAATTAGACTAATATTGACTATAGTTTGATTATGAATGGTAGGCTGGAGGTTAGGTAGGAGGATCCCCCCTTTTATATGGAGAATGAGTGAACTTTACACCCTGTTCCTCATACCTCTATAAATCCACCTACATTTTCTAGCATTATTTATTTCAAAAACTGAAATATATTCCATTACCGTCCTGAATCAATACATATCGTGATCTTTAACATGTTCCAAAACGAAAAACCATACTTGAGAGATATTAGGTAAAGGGCAATGACCGCTATTGCCACGCTAAAGCGATTCGGGTATACTACCTATGGTCTGCTACTGATAAAATCTATTAATATTGGGTGACACAAGATCGGTCTCCATAACCTCTCGCTCAGCACTTGCGCTTGCGAAGACTAGGTCAATGAGATAGTCAACTAGCTAGTAGGTAAACAAAAATCAAAAACTTAGGAGATCTATAACTGTTACTTAGCATATACTACATAGGTTGCCGGCTCAAGCACGTAATTTAAAAAAAAAAATAATTGCAGTTTTAATTATTTTTGAAAATAAAGGAATGTTTCCTTTCAGTAAAATTTGCCATCGTCAATATTAAGGGTACTTTTCCTCCAACCACGGTCTTTTTTTTCCACCCTGTATATGCCAGTCGCGCGGTAAACTCTGCTTGCGCGATGCAGGATTTTAAGTGACGTCAGGTCTTCGATGCGTAGTTCGCATGTGGCATTGTAGATGCCGCCACAATGATATGGGTTAAGCGTTGTTCCTGTCACTGTCACACAACTGTCAAACTACTATTGCAAGATAGAGACGAGAACAAGTCGAAGCACGAGCATTCACGAGCTAAGTATCGTTTATACATCCCAGCCTTAATACTTTGTAAATAAAAGGGCGAATGAGAAAAACATGGAAAAGTATAAGTATTGATTAAATTAGGTTAAGCTTTGCAACAATAAAAATAATAACAAAACAGGTCGTGAATTTTTGTGGCTTCTCGTACGTTTGTGGACAAAAACAAACTTGAAACATGTTTCTATATAAAGGAAGTAACTGCTTTATATTAAGTTTATTTCATATATTTGCCTTGTTCAATATGATTGGTCATTGTTTCAAATCGGAATCTATAAATAAATAACAAACAAATGGAATTTTGCGTAAGTGGTCCCGTTTTTATATAAGTTGAATATTATTGAAGGTATTTATTACTAACTGCTGCGCGCGGCTTTGCCCGCGTGGCTTTTTCTAAAATAAAAGTAAGTCTAAGCTACTCCTAAATAAATTGAGCTTTTAAACCGACCGCGTGATAGCAAAGACAAAGTTATGTTTTTACCCGACTGCCCTAGAAGAACGGCAAGGGTTTTGAGAAGCTGGCTTGGTAAGCTATCTTCTGACTAACACAATGAGAAACATTGTGAAATTCCCTTTACATAATACACGTAAAACAACTTAAACCGCAAAAATTTAAATTTATCAAACAATTCTATTTACGTGTAAAGTATTTGAAGGAAAAGACATTACGCAACATCATTCTCATTGTGACCACATAAAAGCCACATAGATATAAGACAGTTTTCCATACTGACTAATGAACAAAACGTGTTCAGATATAATATAAAAAAGGAACTAGGCAGAATGACTAGCAACCTAAGCCAATCGAAATCAAAAAAGATACTTACGCCCACAATTCAAAAAGCGAACGCGACTCAAAAGCTGTCAAACTGCCCGCGCTGACGCATGGCTATAGGGTTGTCGAAGAAAATATTTATATTTTTGTGTTTGTGTTTTTGTTTGTAAGGAATAAACGCAAAAGCTACTGGATCGATTTAAAAAATTATTTCACCTGTTGAACGCTATATTATCATTGCCTACACATCATAACCTATTTTACAGGTTATAATTTATAAATATATCACGCGGGCGAAGCCGCTGGCGGAACCTAGTGTATGAATAAAATGAACGTGGCTGATTATTGTAGGTTTTGGTCTTGCGAGAGTTTTAGACGATTTAAGTTTGTGCAGTGCCTGCAAAGATTGGCAGGTAATTCAAATAATCTATACGTACATACGTATTCCATAAAGACCTAATTTTATCTTAAAATTTTTTTAGGCCATTGTCTGAATATTAAATCAGATACATTCTTATGAAGTAGTGCAGATATCTATAAATCATTTATACCTATGTTTGTTAATTTAGTATCTAGTGTAAATAGGTAGTTAGTTGTTTGTATAATAATTTTCTTATATTGAATAAATAAAATATAATATTTCATAAAGCAAATCTACTTAGTATTCATGACGATAGATTACCATGAAGGAAGCCAAACAAAAGTCTTAACAAATTCTATAATTATTTTTGAATTCAGTATATGTTTTTATCAGTTATAATACTTATGAAACCCTCATAATTATTATTACCTATTCTCAGTTGATAAATATCACAGTTATTTTCTAACAGCCGCGACCATAATCTTATTAAGCGGCCAGCCCTGTTGAAACCTGCCCTGCCACAACCGACCGTCCAAACGCCATTTTAAGCGTTCTTTTTTTGAAATCACTAAAAGAGGTATGACAGGTATATCAATGCATCAAATGTCAGTTTAAAAAAAGAAGTTTGGAATAGTTTGAATTTTGATGTGTTTTGTAATATCTGACTGGAGCCTTCTTTGAATGATTTTGTGCAATTTTTATTATTTCATTTTTTTTCTTTGTTTAAGGGCTGATTTAACAATAGTTACAAGGTAACTTTTATAGATTATAGATAACTTTTATCTAAATAATAAATATAACAGTTTGACAACGAAAAAAAAAATTTCAAGTGGAAAATCAGCCTTGTGTAAGCACTTATAATAATTTTACCATACTATACACAGTTTTATGTAACGTTACTATGTTCTATTATATATATATATTTTTAATTGTTTTATTAATGTAATTTGGCCCATAAATCTTCAAAATCATCCCTAAGACACGTTAAACTATAGAGTCGTATATTATAAACGTTTTAACATTTTAGGTTTTCCCATTGGTCAGCCCTGGCACTCCGGCGCAAGCGGCCATTCACCGGCTCTCATTTTGTTTTTTGTCCCGCATACACAGTGAACATACGCTTCTGCGTTCGGGTGACTATGCCTGTTGCTGGCCTATGTTATATTATGTAATAAATAAACTATAATGTACCTTTATGACTTATTCATGTTATGTTAGTTATTAACTAAGCACTTGAGAGAAATATGCTTAGATTTGACGAAAGATTTTCAAATAAAATCAGATCTTTATTGCTGATCTAAAAAAAATGCAATATATTGACGGAATGCGCAGTTCACTACCTATGATCTACCAAAAGGGATGATGACAAAAAAAAAATATTTCGTCCGTCATGTAGATTATTCAAAAATATTGGACACGTATTTTTTCTTTTTTTACGTAACCGAAACATTACGGCGATACATTGAGTTCAAATGTAACATGACGTCACTTCTCAGTAGATTTTATACGTAGCTGTGACGTAATGAGCCCCCACTCCCCAAGTTTAATGTGTTTTATCTAAGTCATTTTTTATTAATATGATAAAGCAAAAAATACGTGTCTAATATTTTTTTATTATCTGATTGACGGGCTAAACAGTTTTTCTTTTTTTTACCCTGGAATCATCCCTATCAAAGAATGCAAAAATTATAAACATGTATTTACAGCCCTAAATATGTATTAACCAAATGAAATTTTGTGACTGTTTTAAACATAAAAATATAAAGTGGTAACTTTCTTGTGTTGCCGGACGTAAAGAATAGCACCTCCTCATTTCTTCCCGACTAAGAGATTTACGAGAGAATGGGCACCAGCGTTCTCAATATGTATTTTTAACATCATATTGCGATCGCCAACCCACCTGTCAAGCGTGGCGATTATGGCAAATCCGCCCTTTTGGGGGAGGCCTATGTCCGGCAGTGGACGTCTTTCGGCTAAGTCCTTTTACGTCTTCGTCGTCGTCTTTTACGACAACCAAGGGAGGAAATGGGGTGCTGCTATTCTTTACGCCCGGCACCACACGGCACATCAACTTCCACACAATCTATTCATGGTTTCTTTCCCTATTCTAAAAGCCATCCTCATTCATACTCAAGACTATTCTCTTGAACTATCTCCTTCTGAAATGTTAAAAATAGTAATAACATCAATACTTTCTGTTTGAAGGTCTCTATCTCAATATAAATTAATCTATCTACACTGAAAAAAATGTTTACTTATACATAACCAAACTTTCGTCAACATGTAACACAAAAAAGTGACCACATAACTTTAAGCAACATGTAACCAAAACCAAAAGGCTGTTTTGTATTTTAAAGACAAATCGCTTTTATTAAATCAAGTTAACTTTTATAAAGTCTTGTCAAACTTTGATTATTCCTGAAATACTCGTAGCCTAGTTAGGCTAAATATTTCTTTCAGTGTAGTATTTTCTCAACTATGTTACGGTCGACTTCCAGTCTAACGAGATGCAGCTGATAATATAATACCAGTGTTATGCATGGAGCGACTATCTACCTGACCTCCACAACCCTCGCTAACACGATATCCCTTGGTAAGACTAGTTGTCAGACTTGCGGGCTTCTGACTATCCGTAAAGACTGTCAAAGATCTATGAATGTGAGCCGGGACTAACGGCTTAACGCACTTCCCGAGGCACCAAAGAGTCTCGGTCTGCAAGGGATGGTCATATTCACGAACCGATCGCGGCTAGCGTAGCGTAGTCCTTTGAAGGTCTATCTAACGATCTTATTATAAGAACTAATTGAATTCTCAGTACCCCAAATGCCGTTTGCAAAATTAAAATGGACACCTAAGCAAGAGACGTTTCGGGAGATCTATGAAGGTTAAGTGGAAATTAAAAAAAAAAACCTACTATTATAGTAGTTTGATGATACGTTTCAAAAAATTCTAACGTACCTAGAATTTTCAGAAAAATCCTTACACTGACCAAACTTTGCTTTTAAGATATAAACACAATCAGGATCTTTGCAAATTAATTTATGTTATCTATACCGAAGGTAACTTATGTCCTTAGATAATTGCCAAGCGGATAGATTACATTGATTGTAACTGATCTTTGGATCTTTGTGATTTACCTAGGTATGAAGAAAAAGGATTTATTTGGAAACGATACACTAAAAAAACCTTTTTCCGAAGGTGACATTCAAGTACTTAGATAATTGCCAAGCGGATGTATTAAATTGGTACTGATCTTTGGATCTTTGTGATTTACCTAAGTATGAAGAAAAAGGTTTCTTTTGTTCCTGTCTTGTCCTGTCACGAGACCCAATAATAAGGAAATAAGGAAGTTCCATAAAAAGTTAAAAATATAATTGCTTTTTCTGTAATTTAAGAAAGAAACATTCTTCCGAGATCAAATATTGACATTAAACCCAAAAGTTCATTGTTAACAGCGAAATTAAATACCAAGTCGTATCGATATCAAGGACTATAATTTACTAAAAACTCGTTTATGTTTTAAGACGGGAATTAACGTGCCAGTAACTTTAATAAAGGCTTGCAAGGAGATTGCAGGAGTAATGGTCGCCATCGGGACACGTGAACACGAAGTAAACTGTCATTCCACTTGATGACATTTTGATGACAATATTTTGTTGTTATTTCATTTGGATTGACACCATTGACAGCTCACTTCACCTAGTAAATAAATAAAGTAAGAAAAATAGGTTTATTTGTCACCAGTCTATTCTGTAAAAATCTCATTGTGAAAACTTAGGTCAAGTGAAAAAAATAACAAAGAAAGAAACAATAGTTTATTCTGCACAAACAAGACGCATTTAGAGGTACGAGGAACAGGGTGTAAAGTTCACTCATACTCTATAGTAAATGGAGGATCCTCCGACCAGACGGGTGTTGTGTCTGGTGGGCAACTGTCCAATGGTTGATGTCGGGATGTTGTATATATGCTAGTCGCGCGGTAAACTCTGATAGCGCGATGCAGGATTTGTGACGTCAGGTCTTTGATGCGTAGTTCGCATGTGGCGTTGTTGATACCGCCACACGCACATTGTTTTTTTTTTTACGAAAAACACAATACAAATAACCAAAAGCCTCGTATTCAAAATCTAAAATATAAAAAAAGGTTGTCAATGTTGTTCTTTGCGTGAAGTGAACCTACCGATCTATTCTGTAAAAATCTCACCGTGTAATCTTAAGGAAGTGAGTTTGAAGTGAGCTGTCATTCCACCTAGGGATTGACACTATTGACAGCTCACTTCAACCTCACTTCACCTAAGTCTTCACGATTAGATTTTTACAGAATAGACCGGCTAATGCTAAGGATTGACATTATTGACAGCTCAGTTTACCTAAGTTTTCCCGGTGACATTTTTACAGAATAAAACGGTTAGTTTGATCCCTGGGTCGGGCAAAGTGTAATTTGGTTTTTGCATAGGCAAATTCTTAATAACAAATGATGATATTAGTTTAGCTGTAAAATTCAAGCAGGTAGATAGCTAGTTGATTCTTGCATTTAGTATTGATTTCTAGAACTTACACGAGGCGCTTCAATCCCACGTAAAATATATAATAATCTTTGCAGGAAGGTCAAGGGCGTACTTAGATGTTTTGCTCTTCTACCTTCACGCTTGTTTTCTCTCAAGGAATAAGAAGAATTATTTATACATACCTACATACAAACAAATAAAATTACAAAAAAGTCTCTTTGTAATGTCAAAATAACAGCTATTTATTAAATACTTATCCAAGTGTAAACGGTAGGTACTTATAACAAAAAAAAAACACATTTTAATATTTTTTTCTGAAAAAATCCCTAAAAACATTACAAAAAAAATGAAGAGCTTCCTATTGCTAAATAAAACTAAAGGCCGTTGATTCTTAAATTAAAATAAGTTTCTCAGGAAAAAACAACGTCACTACTTTCGAAAAGGTCAGTTCTATTTTTATTTCATACTTCGTCCGGACATCAACAGAGCGCCTCACCCTACAATAATAACGAACGATATAAATGTATGGAATATAACTAATGGACCAGTGGGGTCTGGACGAAACTGGTTCCTCTGTTGAAGACGTAAGATGAAGCTCCCAGTAGCTTTGGGCGGAACGATTATCTTCCAGTGGGTACCAGCCTACTGAGTGCGAACGGTAGGGATGTAACTTATGAAGAACGGGAATGCGAATCGAAACGGGAATGCGAATCGAAATGCGAATGCGATTTGGTGTTTTTTTTAATGTTATTTTTAAATGCGAATACTTTTTCGAATTTTAATGTTGTTTCTTTCTGTTATTGATAAGTTCTTTCTTTTTCGTGTGGTTTGTGACTAACCTGGTGTGTCAGATTTTTTATGCCGCCCATGGGCCCCCTTTTTTTTTTTTTGGGTGTGAAATTATCAAATAACCTCTCCCGCTCCGTCAGAGAAATATGTCTCAGGCATGGTTTCCTTACAATGTTTTCCTTCACCGTTTTATAAGATTGATATCAATCTATAGTACATATAGGTTAATAATACATTTACAAAAATGTATTTTTTTTTTGGAAGTGATAAATACTTATTTCTAATATCACAGCATTTTACGCTTCATTGGTTAAACCGGTACGAAAATTTGACATTTTTGAACGAGTTCTTGTTTAGAAACATTGATTTAAGTGAATATTGTTGGCAAAAAAGCCAGAAATCGTTCAAAATCGTTCAAAGTCGTCACAAGCTTTTATTACATGCAGTATGATTTGCGAAAATAATAAAAAGTCCTCTCTAGATTAATAAAAATATTAAGAAAAATTCATCATTATGATTTAGATTAAACTAGCTGATGCCCGCGGCTTCGACCGCGTGTTTTTTTTTTAATAAAATTATAAATATAACATTAGCTATCTGCCAATGAACGTCTCGTCAATATCGGTCCAGCCGTTTCGGAGATTAGCCGGAACAAACAGACAAACAAACACAAAAAAAAACGGTTTTTTGTTATAAATACCATTTACACTTTCATGTTATTTTGACATTACAAACAGACACTTTAATTTTATTTATTTGTATAGATAAATAACACAAACACTTTTGATCCTAAACATTTACCCAAGTAAAGGCTCCTATAAGCAGGCGCGACACGCGACGCGACACAAAGACACCGCTCGTCGCGCTGCACTTGGTGTCTTTGTGTTACGTCGCGTGTCGCGCCTGTTTGTAGGAGGCTTAAAGCAAATACTCCTACACGTTATCTAACCACTTTAAAAAGACTAACAAAATAACCTGCTCATAATAGGAAAGTAAAGTAAACATGAAAACAAAATGAAAAATACAACGTAAATAACATTTTCTCAGATCTTTAGTAATCCAAGGATGAACCCGCTCTGCTAACAGGTGTAGCTCCCTGACTACTAGATTACGAGAAGGATGTCAATGTCAATGTCATAAATATCTAGACTTTACCTGGAAATGCTAGAATTTTAGATAAAAATGTTTTATGTTGGGCACGTGCAAAGGGTTAATTCTTTGAAGTTAATAAGTTAAAAAATATAGTGCAGCTCTATGGTTTGAAGTTTGAATTTGGAACCACGATTCCAAATTCAAATTTCGTAGAGATTAAGAATTTGAAGAAAAAGATATGGAATGGAAATTGGTAATATAAATTTTAATCTTGTGTAGGGTTTAAGATATTCCAAATCTTTTGAGACGGTACCATTTGGCGTGTTAAGTGGTAAGTAAGAAAATCCATTATCTTTGTGCTTTTCTTCTTTCTTTCCGTGTTCATCATCAGATCACCAATAATTATAATATCATCAAAACAACGCGAAAATCTATACGAATGCCCAAAATTACAACTAAACTGGATTTTAGGAAGTGGCTGAAAATACTACCAATACAATTTTTTTATTGTGAAACACCTAATTGGAAAACGGGGGAAAAATACCAGATCGATCACAGTAAATACCAGAAAATACCCTAAAACTACCAAACTTTTGTATTTATTTCCATTGAATACATAAAGAAAGCGTAAGTAACCTTCCTCTGATCGTATTTTTCGGCCGACTAGGGCCTTACTGTAAGGAATACGCGAGTGGGGTAGGTCATGTCGACCGGTTTCCACCTCGTCGCCAAAACGGGATATCAAATTTCAGTGAAAGCCTTTTATGCTTAAAATAAACGGGCGAAACCACGTTTTTCCGTAGAAGTTTGACGTTTTAACGGTTTAATTTAACACTGGCATTCATTTCCAATAGATAGATCTATTTTTGAACTACGCGATATCTAATTTCAAAATGAAATGTTGTCATGCCAATACAGTTTAAAAAAAAGGGAATTTATAATTTTCAAACGCCATAGACAAAATAAGAAGGCAAAGGCAACAAACGAGTATGCCTTAGAACCGGGCAAGACCTTTTTGTATAAGTCTTGTTTCTCGTTTTAAACTTTAGACGGATGAGGTGCATCAGTTTTTACTGAGAATTTATTTTGTGCGATAGATATTACTTGAACCGCGCCCGCAGCCATTTTGATTTTAGTTGCTACTTGAAATTGCGCGGTCTTGTAGGATAATGTTTTTGTTCTATGTTTTTCATGTTTTTAATGCGTTGAAAGTAGATTCTGGTTGTTTAGTCATTTATTTTCATAACAAAATATTATTGTGTTGAAAAATATTACAGTGATAATAAATTAGAAAAAAACAACAATAAAAAAAGAACATTACATTAATACTTAAAATTCTTTCCACATTTAAAATGAATCAATATCACTAATATATAATTTTATGACAATAATTTAGTACCAATAATTTAAATAATCACCAACATTGTTAGTATTTAAATTCAAAATTCATCCAATATAAAAAAACATAAAAAAAAATAAAATAAAAAATACTTTCTACATTGGCATTGGCATTGACATATATATTACTGCGTAAGGACTGGGCGGACCGCATGTTATAATGACGCCTCGAACTTGGTCCCAAAATGATCTTCCCTATAAGAAAGTGAACTAGAACGCGTTCGGCTGTCTTCGGGAGCGGTCGTAAAATTTTACAAGCAAAAATGCCAAGTTGTCGTGAAGGGTTGCGTGAACTACGACAAAAAGCACAATAAAACAATTGATAACATTTCATATCACCGATAAGTTAAACATATGTAATTATATCAACTTCTAACATTATTTAAAACAATTTTCTTTCTAATTTGTCTCAACGTTTGGCAAAGACGAAGCGAAGCCGCGTAAAAGTGCGACATAACATTGCAGCGGCGCGCGTTTTTATCCGATGAAATGAAAAGATTTATTATTATTACTATATGATTTAATTATGTATAAAATTATTTTTATTGTTTATTAAAAGCAAATTAAAATGTGTTTTTATGTACTTACTGCTAAAAAATCTGTAAGTACAGTAAAATACGTATTTATTTTGCAGATTTTCTTCTGATTCCGTGCGAAATAAAGTTTGGAGTCGTGTCATAAGTTAAAAAAAATAAGTTTAAAAATATTGTTTTATTCGAAGGCCAATGGAAATTTTATAACACAAACAAACTGCAATAAATATAAATTTCGAAAAATAGAAGGTTTTTTTTATTTCTTTGTACCTCGAAAAATACCCGCTCTTCCAAGTTTACGTCTAGGAGCAGACCACGCCGATTGACATCGTAGTTCTAATAGATGGCGCTAGTGTTTTTGTATGGCGACCGTGTCCGGCAAACGTTCGGACGACCGTATCTTTACTATTTATATCAATGTACATTGGTCACAACATTATTAGTCTTAATTATTAATCACAATAATTTAACTTAATATTAATTCAAAATTAATATAAATCCAATTCAAAGAAATGTGTGTCAATAAAATTCATTAATATCGACGGTTAAAAGGTAATAGCGCATAAGCGACATTTTTTTTCGAAAATGAATCATGAATGCCAATCTACTTAAAATAAGATTTTAAGTAGGATGGCATTCATGACTCATTTTCGAAAAAAATGTTGCTTATTACCTTTTAACCGTCGATATGTAATGTCATGATAGAATGTTGGATACGTATATTACTTAGTCAATATAATCACATATTAGTTCGAACTACTATTATCTTTGAGAAACTCTTCAATGCTGTAATAACATTTCCTCAGTAACAATGTTAATGAAACTATTATTGGATTTTAGAAAAGGGGGCTTGTGGATAAGTTATAACAGTCACACGGGACGATCGATGAGGTTCATCTAGCCGTGGATGGGTGACCATCTTTAAATACCAAGACCCCTCCCTCCGTGCCTCGGAAAGCACGTTAATGCCGTTGGTCCCGGCTGTCATTCGTGGATCTTTGACAGTCGTTACGGGTCGTCAGAAGCCCGAAAGTCTCACAACCGGTCTTACAAATACCGTGTTACCCAGTAACTCGGTTGTAGAGGTCAGATAGGCAGTCGCTCCATGTAAAGTACTAGTATTCAGCTACTTTCGGTTAGACTGGATGCCGACTTCAACATAGTTGGGAAAAGGCTAGCCTTTCCAATCATTATCAACTACCTATACACCATTTGAAATAAGATTAGACATTTAAATAAACCTCTTTTACAGTCCGTTCAACCGATTTTGACTTCTATTGCGTTGGTGGCAAGACAAATGACAGCTGCAGTAAACAGTTGGTATTGTAAACTCTTTTTTGCTTTTAACGCCATCCTTATACCTACGGAATAGAAGTCAAAATCGGTTGAACAGACCTGTAAAAAAGGTTTTGTTTAATCATCATTATTCATCATTTCAGCTGAAAGACGTACACTGCTGGACATAAGTCTCCCCCAAGTACCGCCACTTCAACCGGTTCTGTGCTTCCCGCATCCAGCGGATTCCTGCGGCTTTCATAAGGTCATCGGTCCACCTTGTGGGAGGCCTTCCAACGCTACGTCTTCCGGTACGCGGTCGCCACTCCAGAACCTTTCGGCCCCAACGGCCATCTGTTCTGCGCGCAATGTGCCCTGCCCATTGCCACTTAAGTTTGGCAATTCTTCGAGCTATCTCGGTTACCTTGGTTCTCCTTCGGATGTCTTCATTTCTGATTCGATCGCGTAAGGAAACTACAAGCATTTTTTTTATGCCTATGTAATTTCAAGTGAAGTATAGGTAGATGATGATATTTGGATTTTAGAAAAGAGGGGCTATTCAATATTTTTAAGACCAAAATATTGGGGTAAGTTTCATTATATTTTGAACTAATTTTTGAAATAATTGTTACTGTGTTTTCTGCCTACCCCCGAAAAACACCGAATGTATTCATCAGAGTTCCAAGAATAAATGCTTGTTGTAAGTACTTCCAGTGGAGTACCTAACAAAAACTTTAAAGACCATCGATGTCCGAAATGAATGCTGAGTCAGACATGCCGTTCGGGGCAAAGTGACTTATTAAAGAAATTAAAAAAGTATCCACAAATTCAAAATATTACACATAAACCTATATGGGCATTTATTAAACATCAGAAGCCAAATGCATGGTTCCAATTAGTCGTTTCCTATGGAGAAGAGCCGGCAAGAAACTCCACGGTTACTCTTTTAAAAATAATTGGTTTTACAATAATTTCAAATAACAGTGTTAATAGGTATGGGAGGACAGTGTAGGCTTTTCAACAAGTACCAGGTACTTAACAAAACAGAAAAGTGCCAACAAATCTACACTCTACTAGGCCTACAACGTTCTCACATTCACAAAATAGAAAAGAGTGTATAAAAGTAAAAAAAAAATATATATTTAAATGTAAACCAATTTAAACCAAATGACATGATTGTCGTTACAAATGCAGTAACATCATGTCCACAAAAGCCACTAATAAGAGTTAAAATTAGAATTGTACCGAATGTAGAGGTCCAGTTGAAAATCAGCGTCAGGCACTAGTTATCTGGCATTTATGCTGAACTGAGCCTTTTTGGCGCAGCCATGAGACAGACTTGCCTGCTAATTCCTTGCATCGCACTTTACGCTTTTTTTTTTAATTTTTATTTTTTTTATTTGCTGTAAATTATATTGTGTCATGTGTGCCTTTTAGTCTTTGCTAAATAAATGTATTTTCTTTCTTCTTTCTTTCTAGAGACACAAAGATCCATCAAAAATAATTCAAATAAAAAAACTAAGGAACAAAGTACGGCTTAAAGTTAAAGCTCATTGGCAATCATTTGCAATCTGCCCAGTTCAAAATATAATGAAACTTACCCCAATGTTTTGGTCTTAAAAAATATTTAATAGCCCATCTTTTCTAAAATCCAAATTAATATGTAACAATATTCTGACAAATAATTGGATTACTATTACTGTTACCATCATCAAAGAAAAGTTAATAAACAAAATCTGACAAGTGACAATAATTAATGACGAAGAAAAATAGTTAAGCACAAATATATTTCGTTATTCACTATAGTTTGTTTAAAAATTCGTCAACACTAGCGACAACATTGTAGCGAGGAACAGTTTAGTCGATTATTTACAAACAAACATGCATAATAAATATTAAATTGTTTACTATTTCACAGAGAGGAAATGGGAAGTTAATTTGATGAATGAAAATGGCGCTTTTGGCTGCACGATAGAAGAAAAATGCTGATAACGGATAAAATGCAATTTTTGTTCACTCAAAAATTCGACAGTTAAGTTATAATGTAATTCGCATGTAAAAGCCTTACCGTAAAGAAATCCAGCCTCCAGGCTCACATTGTGACGTTCCTTATGGAAAATTAGAGATTAGTTTCTATGGCAAACTGAGCTTTCGAATTGTTGAGATGTTCAAATTAGAAGCAAGGCAAACTCATAAGGAAGAATATTATAAGTCATTCAATGGAATATGACAACTAAAAAAAAAAACGTTTTAAATAGACATTCTATTTTCAAATAATATGAGAATGTCCGGTTCTCTCATTAAAAACGTCGTTCTAAAGTCGATGAAATGAAAAAATGGCATATGTAAATCGATCAACCAGTTTTGGTCCTACATCATAATAATATAATTATGATCATATCCCGAGATCAAAATAACATCCTTGGCCCGTAAACAAATAAAAAGGAAATTTAGTTATTTTAAGGAAGCACTTATTAAGTATACCGGATGCTATATAACAAGCTAGAAGAAAAGAAGATGAAACTTAATTCTTCTGATAAACTGATTTTGTTTGCACTATGAAAGCTTTCATTAACTTTTGAAATGTCAATCTTTATGACAACGCTTGATCTACACTCTATACAAAATACATTTTATCAAGGTTACTATTATACCCTATTTTTTATAACCCTGATTAAGGCCCACTTGCACTAAAACACGTGTACCAATAAACATATTTAAAACATCATTTCGGTCTCTTCAATCGATTAACAGAAATGGAACGATGTTTTAAATTTGTTTAGTGCTAAATGCATTTAGTGATAAAATTTGCAAGTGGGCCTTAGTCTGATCAGTGAACCTGCTTTTAAGTGGCATATTGGATTTTGTGACTGGTTGATAGAAATCACATAATCGGCCCCACTGCTGGGACACAGGCCTCTCATTGAGAGGACCCGAGACAGCGCTCTTAATGCTAATATTTGCAGAGGTTAGTACCACTTTATTGCAAGTAAACATCGTTATTCTGAGAGAGTTTTAGTTTCTCATCAGTATGATTTTTTTATTGTTAAACATTTTAGACTTAACAACAAATACCAGAATCTGCTCAACAATGAATGGGTTTGCAAATTACCATTGAAGTCATTTATTGTCTTCTTTTTATTTTATGTTTTTACTCTTGACCTCGATCTCGCTTGATGGAAAGCAATGGATGAAATCTATGATGGAATGAGCGTAACCAGAAGATGCCTGTTCACTCTTGCTTTAAAGGCAGATGGGTTATATATGGAAGGGAATACAGACGCTGGCAGAGAATTCCACACTTTTGCTGTGCGCATGATAAATGTGGAGGAGAAGCGCTGAGTACGATTAGCGGAAACCTAGTTCAGCAATAATTTAGCACTGGAAATAGAACAACATAAAGACTAGCACCAAATTGGCTTTATTTGACTGATGAGTAAATGAAAGGTGATAATATTAAAACGTTTGTGGTTCTAGCGTTCTGTGAGAAGACGGAGTCATATTATGATAAACTCAATAATGACTACAATTCCAAAATATAATTTCACTTATCTTTTCAAACTTCGGAATAAACTCCAAACTCCACCTTGACAATACGAAACCCCCAAAAACATTGAAAGGGAAACCTCAAAACTGACCCGACGTAATTAAACAGGACAACCATCTGCTCGCAAGACGGACGGAAAACAATACCTCACGAGTTCCAGACAGTAATCGAATGAGCGACGAAAAAAACGCACGTCGCTTTCGCAGCCCGTCTGAATGACCTCATTTTTGGGGTTTTGCGATTTTTGTTTCTTTTTCGAACAGTTATTATTGTCTGCAGTAATGAGTGTATAATTATTTGTGATGAGCGTTGGTTTTTTGGGGTTAAATAAATTGGGTTCTGAAATTCAAGATGTGTCTGGTTTTGGTATCATCATTATGACAAACGTGGAAGATCAGTAGTTCCAACAGGAATTATGCTAAAGGTTTAAATATTTTTATTTCTGTCAAATAAATTCACGTTCCGTAACATGATTGGTTACTTTCAAGTATCAAAAAAGTATTTCCCGTGAACACAACTTTAATTTCAAATCAAGAACGCCAAAATCTCAATTATTGGCCCCAAACATTCAATTTTCAAACCGCAATATCGTCGTTCGAAATTCAAATAGTAAGATCCGTTAGCGGCCAGTATTTCGACTGGTTTGGTTGCAGTAGGGTAGCTGCACCTGTCTCGGCCTAGTGTCCACAACCTAGATTCACCGCACGACCGTAGAATGCAGGTAGATTTATTTTAATCGCTTAATATTTACTGTTACACCTTGTTTTGGACGAGAAATGGTGTGCTCTAGAATAAAATGATGTTGTGACTGACTGACAGACATTTTGTAGACAAATCACTGAAGATATATACCTACATGAGATTTTAAAGATTATGATTCTTAGAGCTGAGAGTGAAGGATTAGGTATTTTATTTTCAAAGCTTTTGAAAATAAATTAGTCAACATACAACAGTCAAACAGTTAAAACACACAAAAATCATGAAATAAGAGATGCAAAAAAGTTGATTCAGTGTATTTTGACTTGTGTGTGCAGAAGCTATCAGTTTTGTACGACGTTTTTAAAGCAAGTTACCTCCATTGTGATAGATTTTATTTGTATAACGTAAGTGCCTATTATTGAATTATTATAGAGCTGTGATTTCTCTAAGAAGATGACTAAAACAATGTAATTTTAACTATTTTTTTTTTTAAATATATTGCCAACGACACCCTAAGGGGAGAAAATGCATTATCTTCAAAACATGTCCTTAAAAATTAAATGAATCTAGCAACACTTAAAACAAAATGGCGACAAAATTAATGGCTAATAAATAAACCGAATGGTATTTGCTTATTTATATTTAGCGTGACGTGAATATTTATTTTTATTTTTAAGTTATTATGTAGGTAAGTAGGTAAGTACATTTGGATCGTAAAATATGTTATCGTAAAGTGGTTATAAAAAATAAAAGTTAAAGAAAGCAGAAAAATATTTTAGTGTCTATGGTAGGTAGAGTTTAATTACCTTTTAAATCGATAAAGTTGGAAAACGGAACGATTGCAATTTTTGTACCCTAAATGTGTATTAAGACTTATATAAACGCATTTAAAGCAATAAAATTAAAACATAATAGTTATTAAAATAAACCCACAACAGTTATTTCGTGTCAATATCTAGACCGCTAGACTGCGCAGGCGTCTATTATAAATATCAGAGAGTTAGGCGGGAATAAATTCAATATGGCGGCGTATAGTGAGTCGGTTGTGACATTGAACGTTTTGTATACTGCCTGTATGTTGTAATAGCGTAGATAATTTAATAGTTTGAACTAGATTATAATATTTAGATTCCTATTTTTTTTATTTCAGATTGTTTTGGCATACCTTGTATGTAACAGACATGCAATATCATCCTCTTGAAGTGGTTTTACAGAGGTATTAAATCTTCAATTGATTTTGTAAATTAATTTTGTAATTTACACATATTATAAATTAAAGTCACTTTTCGTGTCTGACCGCGTTGTTCTTCTAAACTACATAATGGATTTTGATGCGGTTTTTAGGATAATTAAGAGCATTTGTTCCAGAAGATTTATTTATGTAACACATTAATAATAATCTTTCATTATAATAAAGAAATCTTAATGTTTTGTCGAGTTCTAAGAACCGTGCAAAGCAGGGGTGATAATGAAATAGGTCGTTATTTTGATCGTTAAAAGAATTGCAAAAACATAATTCATGAAAATGGTACTAATACGTTACATTTTACCACAGTTTTCATATCTTCATGGATTAAATTAAAAAAAAAAAAAAACTATCAAAATCTGTCAAAGGCCATTACCAGAACTAACTAAAGTCTAGTTCACATTATAGCGTAACCTAGCGCCATCTATCATCAAACTAAGCAAAGTCGACAGTAGATTGTGCAAGTGCGACTTTCGCCTTGGCCGTTGTGCAGGCGCACCTAAATACCCGTCTAGCCACGTCCGCTAGTAACTTACATAATATTCTAGCTTATAAAAATCATTACTGACCTCTTAAAAACATGCGTTAGGTGGTGCATTGACTTATTTTTAATGTGAGGCCCAACATGTACAGATTATTATATTTTAAGGAAGGTAAATAATTGAGGCTTAGGGTGGAAAAAGTTAAAGAAATTTCGGAAAAAGGCTCTGAAAATTGTTAATTATTGTTCAAAAGCTCTTAGGTTAGAAACTTCTAAAGAAAAACATAGTGAAAAGTGCGAAAACAAACCCAACAGTGAAATTATTACACAAAACTCCACATAAAATTCCAAATTGAGATGTTCACGCGTTCACATAGACATAAACCTAGCAGAAACATAGTTAAAACTAAGATATCAGCCATGCGTAGCCTTCAAACGAGTCTGAATGCAAGATGGCGGGCATAAGGCAATAGCGGTTGTAGGTTATGTAGTAACATTGACAGTCGCTGCGCCTGCGCTCGCCTTGGCCGCGCGCGCAAGGACCCGACTGCAATTGAAGGGCGCGAACTTGAATTTCTTGATGTTCCTTTTATGAATTTTGGCGGTTTTGGCGTTTTGAAAGACAAGTAGGAAGGAATTTCCTGATGTTCCTTTTATAAAATTTTGCATTTTGATTAACGGGAGACAGGAATTTCTTGATGATCATTTTATGAATCTTGGCAGTTTTTGACGTTTTGAATGTCAAGGAGAGAAACGGAGAGTAGGTAATATGAGTGTTAGAATCTTCTTTGTTTTGTAACTTTTGTGTAGTTTGTAATAAATCGTAAAGTGATATTTCGTCGGTTTTCTAGTTATGTAATTAATAGATGATTTAGAAGGTATAATGGTCTACTTTTATTTACATCAATTATAAGAAAAATCATAGAATCAACATCATGTAGTCATGCGCCTGCAATTTCATAATTTCTCGTACCTAACCCTTGTTATTACCAAAATATTCACAGTTTTGGACCGGCCACTTTTGCCGCATGTTGAATGCATTGTGGTCTAAGACCACCACAGCATGCCATGGGTCCCTGAAAACTTTTAAAAGGCATCGCGGAAGACACGTAGATGGCGGGAAGTCTTGACGCTTACAGGAGAGATTGTCCATATTAGCTCAGGATCGAGTTGAGTGGAAAGGAAAGGGAGGCGTTTGCTCTCAGTAGAACAATACAGGCTCAAAATTATTAACATAAGATCATCAGCCTATAATATTCCCATTGCTAGGACATAGAGAGGAGGTCTCTAACGTAATCCACTACCAGATGTCACATGTCTTCCAATTTTTGGTTCTAGGACATGCCGGTTACCTCACGATGTTAATATAAGCAGTTGTTTATTTTTTTACATTTAGAAACATCTTTAATGCATGGACGATAAAATATAGGTCATATGAGTATGTCAATGTATAAGTACATTACTTCCTGAATGCAAGTGACCTTATTTTTGTTATTTTTAAATAACATGTTATTGTCAAAGAGTGATAAATGTCTGGTTTTTTAAACAAAACATTCTTTGTTGTACTTTTTATTTTATTTAGAAATTCTGAGGGAATCAAAGGCTTTGTCAAAGAGGGCATAGATATCAGACTTCTTAAATCATAAGTCATTTATGCATTTGTTTAAAATAGGTACTTATAATAATCTGTAATATATGAAATATATAAAAATCAATTGCCATGTAGTATAAATGTCTCGAAAAAACTCGAAAATGGTTCGACCAATTTGTTTTTTTTTTTTTTTTGTTCACCTTAATTCTAGGGTGGTTTAGTATTAAAAAAAAATTTGGAAAAACCCAAAGGAACAGCCGAAAAATAAGAATTAAATTAAAAAATTGTCACGAAGTTCAATGTATCATCTGGTGGTACATAAAGATAATGTTACGTTATGCCAGAGGGCGTACAAATGTTAATAATTAAGTAATTATCAAGCCAGTCAACTCTCAATAATTAAATAAAATAAGCCTGGACAGTAAAAAAACAATTAAGTACAAAGAATCAGAATCAATTCTAGAGACACATAAAAATATGTCTCTATGTTATATTTTGTTTTAAAACTTATTCCGTGTTAAATATTACGTAATTCAATACTTCTTATTATGTACATACCTACATAATTAATAATAATCAAAAAAATCGTATTTTTTTTTACAATAAAAGTCTTTCATATCCGTTTATACTACATGCGCATAAACCTAAGCAAAATGAATTTAATAATGTCAAATAAAACATGTCTATAAATGAATTGATTAATTATAATTTTTGTAAAAAAATGTATTGCGAAGCGCACGTCATAAGTTCCGACGGCTTATTTTAGCCTACGATTCCGCGTAGAGCTTCGTAGCACCGATAATAACTCATTTATTACACTAATAAACTATTTTTGGCTATCTATTCGTTTTTATTACCATTTAAGGGTTATGAAAATTCATAATACAAAGTTATTTGACCTTTTTAGTAAACTTTTTTTTCGTAAACCCCAAAAATTCGTTGCCAAAAAAGTTCAAATTCCGAATTTCAAAAAGTATCAACTTCTTTCTCGGTTTGGGCAGCTCTATAATAGAAATCTAAAAGAAATTTGAAAATGGAATCGTTTTCTCTATGCCGTCATTGGCCTTCGATCAAAATATAGGTTGCAATTTATTAACGCACACACGTGCGACTCACGCACACCGACACAACGTTGCAATGTAAAACGACGTAGTCATAGAAAAAGAGTGGGACAGATAAACGATAACGAGTATAGGTGGGGAGAGTGGTGGGGGGCTAGTAAGAAAACACAAAAAAATGTGCGTGAACTCCACGCACACAGCGACCGTTACGCGTGCGTTTACATATGCATCGCACGCACACCAACACAACTTTAAGTCAAGGAGAACGCAAGATTAAGGGCACATTATTGACTTTGAAAATTCAAAAAAGTTCTTTGTTTAACGCGGCAAAGCACCAAATTGTACTCACATGCGTCAGAGGTGGCCGGTTCCTCTTCCGTCCAGTTTGACACTTCGGTAGTAATTTTTGTAAAAAAAAGAAAAAAGTTGCAATAACAAATCGGCGTCACCTCGTCATGTAATCACAAATCCATTCAGCCGTATTTCACAGCGATAACACTGTCACAGCATAATATATTGTAACACATCACGACAGTCACTTTTCACAAAAATATTCCTTTTATTACTTATTTAATACTAAATAAAAAATATAGTTCGGGTCCTAAGTTTCCATGTGATATGTGTCTTGCATCTCAGCGAAATGAGCCGCACTTAAATACGAGGAGAAATTCGGAAAAACTCACTAAATCCCAAAATATTTTTTTCTTAAATTTTGTTTTGTTTTTGTCGAAGCCACTACGCGATGATATGAATATTTTTTTTTATAAAATATAGTCTGTGGTCAATTTTTTTTTAGATATTTTTGTTTATTTTTCGGAGGTTTTTAGCGGTTATGTCGCGTGTTGTGGTCCAGTTGTGTACCGGGAACGGAAATGCGACGCTCCACCGATTGTGCATAGGCGGGACTGCACCGAGCGCGCACACCGTACTAGACGGCGTGCGTACTTAGCCATTACCTTGTATTTACTGCGATCGAGCTCCTGCGCTCGGGTGGTCTTGATACTTGCCGCTGACACTCATAAATATGAAAAAAATGCTGGAAAATTGGGATATTTTGGCTGAAATAGCAGCAGATTTTAATCATTAACAGTGGCACAAGTCAGTAAACATTTTTACGCGCCTTTCTATTAGTAAAATTCCATATATTTTGACAGCTTGCACTTTAAAAAGCCTTTTTGCGATTATTTTAAATAAAGACCAAAAACTTTATATTTTTTGAAGTCACACCAAAATATTAACAACAACCTCTAATTTATACCGCCAGTTCAATATTAATCACTTGAAAAACCACAAACAAATCTATACCAAGCCTTTCCTCGTACAGCAACACAGCTCAAGATCATTCAGTCGCTCTATAGCACCACTACACAGACAGAAGTGCAGTGTCGTCCGCACACGTTCGTCTGTGTGAGTGTCCCGCGCTTGTATGAACCTTGTGCATTTCAGTTCTACTGACTTATCTTACAGCTTGTGTTAATCCAAATGACATCTAACTTATATAACAATGTATAAAAACCTCCAAAAATATTTTGGAACTAAAATTCGATTTTTTTTTACAAACATTAGTCTATTCCTGTCTAGAGTGTGCACGAAACTTGTGTTTGTGTGCAGTTTTTTATCGTTTTTTTCTTCGGCGTGTGGGTGCGTTCGATTGTATAGAAACGCGAGGGTGTGTGCCGAGTGCACACGGAATGCAGCAGTGTGTGTAGTTCTTATAAGAAAATGGTTCAGTGAAAAATTTTGTTGGAATTCGTAGAGATGGCGCTGCTACTATGATGAACGTAGCATCAAAAAATTAGTTACGGAGCCCGCGTGTGATTTTACTATCTAACTCTTTCTCTATAGGGTCCAAATTTGCTTATATGACATTTAATGCTTTGTAAAATTCGTTTGTGACTTTTCTGACGGGCGCGGGGTAAACGTAGATAGTGATTATAACTATTTTGATATGATAAAACACTTGGAAGATCGTCTAGTTACGTTCCTTATCTATATTAAGCCCTACGATAAGGGTTTGATTAGTCATATTGATAATAATATTGCTCAAACTTGTCTTTATGGCTAGTTTTGTCTTTGTTAGAGGTAACTTAAATTGGCTACGCCTGGAGGTAATCTTAGGGGGTGTATTTCAGCAAAAAAAGTGTCATTAAATATGCAAAAAGTGTAATCCTCTTCTTATAAAGAGTAAGAAACTGTTTTAAACAGCGATACATTATATTAAGGTGTTTGCTACAAGATGTATTTATTATGTAGGTATTGTTTGCTATACTCTTAAGAGGTACGAAATTCGCTACGAGAATTGATACAATTTGTTTTTGAGTTTGGTACATTTTGTTCATGAAAATTTCCGCGTGTTAGGTACTATTTTTTTAAGATCGATCAGCTTCACTATTATGCTAGTTGTTTGTTATTTCAGACTTACGGAAAGTGCTGCTACGAGATTAGATACAATATTTTGGAGAAATATAAGACTGTCTGTTAATGATAATTTTCGTGAATTACATTATAATTGATTTAAAAAAAAAAAATTTTTTTTTTTTAATTTTTAGAGCTACGATTTTTGCTACGATAATCGAGACTAAAATTCTCCTAACATTTTGATGAAAATGAGCGTGTTAATTTCCGTGTTTTCAATATTTTTGAGATTGACTTTTCTTGCTTAGTTTTTAAAAGTAATCTCACACGTGTGGTGGCAGTCGGTAGGGCACATTGCTCGCAGAATAGATGGCCGTTGGGGCCGAAAGGTTCTGGAGTGGCGACCACGTACCGGAAGACGTAGCGTTGGAAGGCCTCCCACAAGGTGGACCGATGACCTTTGAAAGCAGGAATCCGCTGGATGCGGGAAGCACAGAACCAGTCGAAGCGGCAGTGCTTGGGGTAGGCCAATGTCCAGCAGTGGATGTCTTTCGGCTGAAATTATGATGATGATGATGATGACGAAGTGTGTTGATAATTTTTTTACCGAATAAAGGCGGTGCTATGAAGTTTTCTCCTATCGTTTAGTTAGACCAAACTGAAATCACCCGTGTGTTTTCCAATATCGTCATTACAGAAGTCATCGGGAGGCATATTTTCCGGGCCTCAAGTCTGCTATTAAAATAGTGTCAGAATGGTCTATCATTGATTTCATAATTGTTGATTTTGAGAAGTTTAGTAATCTACTAATATAATGGCGTCATTATGACTTTCCTCAATGGTCAGCTACTGACACTCCATTGAAAGAATTGGTTATCTCGTGCATAATGACAAATGAAACTTCCTACTACACTGAAAGAAATGTTTGCATAACTGTAACAAAAGTTTTGGTTACTGTTTACAGATAAATTGTGACTTGCGAACTAGATGTTATCTGTTACAAAACCCTGTTTTGCACACAAAAAATCTGTTTTGCACACTACAAAATCAGTTTTGTTAATTTAAACAGAGTTTATTTCCTTATAACTAAAGTTGAATTATTTTTGAACTAACTAAATTAGTTCGACAAATTATTTCTTTCAGTGTAAACTTCCAACTTCCTACTACTTACAAAAATAGTTAATTGATTCCAATTGCCCCTTCCAAAAGGTAGTTATGTATGGAGAAGAATGGGCAAGAAACTCCATACTCTTTGATATCAATTAATAATTATAGGTGAAGACGATGTAGTACCTGGAATAAAAATTACTTACCACAATTGGTAAAAAGAATGAAAAGTACATACATGGAGCTCACATATTTAAAAACATTGTATATGATTTCCCTAAAATTTTAACATATAAGTCAGTGTGTGAGTTAAATTATATTAATCACAGAAAATAAAATTAATATCATAAAAATTATACAGTTCAATTAGCAACAAGTTAGATTTTGTCTAGACTTAATTGTCCTATGGAGCAGGACCAGCATGTTTCCCAGCTTTCTTATCTTGGATATAATCTTCTAATTTGTAATATGCTTGTTTTTGAGCCGACTGCCTATCTGACCTCCACAACTCAGTGACGGGGTAACACGATACCCCTTGGTAAGACTGGTTGTCAGACTATCGGGATTCTGACAATCTGTAACAACTGTTAGAGATGTACAAATGACAGCCGGGATCAACAGCTTATGGAATATTCCCAGTCGCCCCCACATGTATTGCCCCCAGGTGGCAATCGGGAACAAAGTTCCCAGTTGCCACCAGGTAGCGACTGAGAAGTTATTGCCCCTATTTCAAATCGCTGTACACTGTGGCGTGGATCACCAACCCGGTGGCAAATGGGAATTTTATTCCCGATTGCCACCTAGGGGCAATCCATGTGTGGGCGACTGGGAATATTCCCAGCTTAACGTGCTTTCCGAGGCACGGAGAGGTCTTTGTATGTAAAAATGGTCACCCATCCACGGACAAACCGCGGCAAGCATAGCTTAGCTTAATAGATTGATACAAACATACCTATATACTCGTATTACCGGTATAACTCCTAGAATCCAGGAATCCTCGTTGTTACCTAGGTAGCCTTTCATGTATTTCCTGGAACTGTAAACACATTATTGCTAAAACCCTATCAATGGTAAGTTCGACTTAATCTTAATAACCCTGTTAATGTAACAAGTCGTACGTAACATAAAGCCTGATTTCCTCGAAGGTAGGCAGAGGTACGGGCTCTACGGAGCGGGCTATAGTCGGAGTCTCTTTGAAGGATACATCTATACCAATAATAATGTCAAAATAACTTACTAAATGCATTTGAAAGTATACAGGGTGAAATTGAATTCATGGGCATCCTGTTAAGGGGTCATTATACTCATCGTTATGAACCACTTTCACTATGGGACAAAACCTGAAATTGCGAAAAAAAGAATCAGCTGTTCCCTACACTTATGTTCGCATAGCTCGTCAAAATGTAGGGAACAGCTGATTTGTTTTTTTGTGATTTTAGGGTTGGTCCCATAGTGAAAGTGGTTGACCCTATGCGAGACAGCCCCAGCGCTGGTTTTCAGTGACAGCCGGCGTTAACGTAAGTCTAATCACCGCGCTTTTCAAACAGGGGCCTTAGTCCCGAAAACGATTCGAGATTGTTTTTTTTCCGATTTAAACTCGTTTCGATCCGAATTTCGATCCGAACTCGATTTAAAATCTTAATCCCGAACCAATTCGAATCGTAAACCAAGATAGATTGACATAGGTTCGAGTAATATCAACGTCGTTTATATGCGTATCCGACGGATTACGTCATCGTCAAGTGCTCTATCTATGTCTTTTAGGTAGTTATCTCACTCAATCGGAATGAAGTAGCTTTTTTGATATCGTGTAATTTTACGTTTAATTTTGATCCAACAACCCGATATCTATCTGTCAGATGGCGTGCGGAGTACGAACTTTTCGATCCTAACAAATCTTTCGATCGAAGTTAGTTTCGCTTCGGACCACCGCACGATCATGGCGCTAGTGTCGGATTCAAGAGTATGGATCGGCATTTAATTCGAATCCAATTCGATTGATTCAGAACTCAATGCTGAAACGAGATCGAATCAGAAACAAAATCAAACTCGAATCGTTTTCGGGAGTAAGGCTCCAGATTGGCTCAATCTTCACGCTATCCTCAATCTAAGGTAAGCAGACACAAAAACAACCATAAAAATCGGTAACGAAACCCTTAAGCGTGTGTTCATCAGACTAATTGAAACAATAATGTTCCTGAGATAGCATCGCACACACACGCTAACACTAACGAAGGTCGCCCGTAACTCGCGATTGAGTTACAGACTACAGGCTAAAAGGCTAAAAGTTTCAACTAAATGTGGGTAGTATATTATTCTACTGCATAATCACGCTTCTATGTCTCCTAAGGGATGAGCAGATGGCATAAAAGATGTCATCGAGGAGAATGCATTTAATTGCCTGTAATCTTTATTCCTTATTATTGTACCAATGAGTAGCCACAAAGATTGCTTATAACGGAGATAAGAATGTTGAGATGGATGTGTGGAGTGACGAGGATGGATAAAGTCAGAAATCCATACTAATATTATAAATGTGAAAGTAACTCTGTCTGTCTGTCCGTCTGTATGTTACGTTTTCACGTCTAAACCGCTGAACCTATCGTCATGAAATTTGGCAGAGATATAGCCTGGGATATGGAGAAGGACATAGGCTACTTTTTTACGCGATAACCGACATCCACGCGGGCGGAGCCGCGGGCAAAAGCTAGTGAGTATATAAGGGGAAGTTTGAAAGTGGCGCCGGTGACAGAAAAGTTGAAAGGACGTCGTTTGGCATGGTATGGGCATGTGATGAGGAAGGAGGAAACGCATGTGACGAGGAGAGTGATGAAGATAAATGTGGATGGATGGAGAGGGAGAGGAAGGCCCAAAAAAATATGGATGGATTGTGTGAAGAATGATATGAGGGAGAAGGGAGTGAATGATAGAGTGAGGGTTGACAGGGGAGAATGGAAAAAGAAAACGTGTTGCGCCGACCCCAAGTAACATGGGACAAGGGCAGGAAGATGATGATGAGTAGCCACAAAAGATATTACACATTGGATTCTTAATTGTACATACAACACAACATTTATTTATACATTGATATAGAATTATGAAATAAAAATGATGCTATCCATGCGTTATGTTCGTGATCGGGCGCTGTCAGTAGGGACTGGTCATCTCTTAGCTGCCACGGCGTATATTAATTTAATTTTTTAATTATTTTTAAAAATATTTTTATTAGGGACGCTTTTAACGTTCTACGTCGTTCTCAAATGTATAATTTCAACATGAATGATAAACCAATATTTTGTAACCATATTTTGATTTAAAAGAGTGTCCGTGGAGTTTCTAGCCCGTTCTTCTCCATAGGAACCTACTACGCCTTGGAATGGAACTAGCTTCATCTTTCTGACTGACCGACCCTTTGAAAATTCAAAAGTGCCTGTAATTGGTTTATTTGAAATAAATGCTTTGTGTTTTTTTTTAGTTTTGATATTGTAGACACTTTACTTAAATGAATTCTTGTCGATGTATAAGTACATCTTTTTGAGGCTGACTGCACACTACATCCACTTTAGCCAGTTATGGTTAAGGTGACGATAACCGACTTTTAATGATTTTATACTGAAGGTCACGTCTAACCAAGTAGTGCTAATGATTTGGAAAAAATATATGTTAAATAAGAGCATTTGCTTAATAACTAAATATTTGAATATATTACATTTTGTTTATTTTACATAGTCAAATTAATTTGTAAAATTATGTCTAACGCGGATAAAACACTGGGAATCACGCAAAAACCTGTCAAGCGTATTTTTCTGTAACCTTCACCATATTAAAGATAAATTTAGTTATTGATCTTTTAGTATACGTCAATCTGCCTAGCCTTTTGCCAACTATGTTAGGGTCGGCTTCCAGTCTAACCGGATGCAGCTGAATACCAGTACTTTACATGGAGTGACTACCTATCTGACCTCCACAACCCAGTAACTGGGTAACACGATACCCCTTGGTAAGACTGGCTGTCAGACTTTTGGGCTTCTGACGACCCGTAACGACTGCCAATGATCCACAAATGACAGCCGGGACCAACGGATTAACGTGCTTTCCGAGGCACGGAGGAGTCTCGGTATGTAAAGATGGTCACCCATCCACGGACCAACCCCGGCAAGTGTAGCTTAACCTGACGGATTGACCGGTGCGGCTTTTGTTACTTAGCCACGGAACGGCTTTTTTTTTTTTTTTACCTTTTTTATCCTAACTTTAATATTATAAATGCGAAAGTAAGTTTATTTATTTGTTTGTAACCTTTTCACGCCTAAACCGTTGAACCGGTCATCCTGGAGTACATCGGTGGCGGTCAAGCAGTGAAGACGTCTAGGAACTGTTGCGCGTTCGGTATAGTTGTGTCGTGTACCCACATTAATTACTTTGCATACCCATTACTGTATAGAATCAAGTTATTCTAACTGAACAGACAGATTTGCTGCTGGGGAGTTTGTTCCACTACTTCTTCCCAGCTAAAGCACTAGGAAGTGGCGAAGGGATGGGCGTTTTGGGAGACTGTCTTAAGTAAACTTTAAGGTTCTCAGTTGAGTAAATGACTTTTGAGTTTAATTCGGTTTTTCTATTGCGCAATTACCAACACTACCCACAGTACGCCCACAGTAGTTAAAATATTGCTGATGATAACGGGAGAAACCTTCCGTTCTCCAACATATGTATTATGATAGTAACATAATATTCTAATTGGGGTGTTTGTTGTGTGTGTTAATTCTGGGACATGTTGTATATTAGGATCGATATTGACAATAACTGAATAAATGCTCATTATTTTCGAGATAACTCAACATTTTCCGTAGATACATTTTTAGTCTGCCGTCGTATCTTTCAAAGCATACCGCACAAACACACCCGTCGTTTTTACCGTATAAAAGTTAAACCACGTTACATCTAAGACCTTTAAAGTGCTAATGAGGCACATAATTGACTAATTACTGTCGTAATGTTTTAATAATAACAACGGTCTCTGCCGCTGACGTGCTTCTTTCCGCGTTTTTGTTGCTATACGTGGTGAGGTAGAGTTAGATTTTATTGAAGAGGTGAGCGCAGTTGAAGGTTGGATTTGAGCGTGGTAACAGATGCAAAGATTTAAAGAAATAAAAATGCGTTTATTGGCAATACAGCAAAAAATACAAGTTTAAACATATAAAAACAGAAAACAATGATGCCAAAAGGGCCTCAGCTCAGCATAAAGTCAGATGACAGTTTAAAAAAAATTGGACAATAAGTAGGTACTTACTTAATAATTCCTATGGTTTAAAAAAAATCCCTAGTCGTGTAGTACAGACTCAGTTGATTCTCTACTTATCATATCTTAACGACTTCGAAGAGATTGTCGGATTACCAGTACCGTATATACTTTCATATGCATTTAGTAAAAATTAAAATTTAATAGTAATAGTATTTTATTTATTTGTATGTATAGAAGACAAATCTTACTTAATTATTTGTTTGCTAGTTTGCTATTTCTGTAACCTTATATGTCAATAAGTTGTTTCCTTTACAAAAACAAAATTTTCTAAATAACTCAGTCAGAACAAATTGAACAACTTTGCAAGAATCCGTCGGAGATTTATTAAAAGAGACTGTTTCAAAAGTATATGCACCAACAAAATAATAACCGTTACGTAACGTTAAATTTCAATGCTATACCTACTAACGTTACAAATATTTAACGTTACTTGATAACATTACCAGTAATATAACGTTAATTAACATTAACAAAAATACGATAATTAACGTTAATTTAGCTACGTTGCCGATCTGTGGGTAAGAATCAGGCAGATTCTGGCGACGTTTTGATCGGCACGGCATCAGAGAGGCGCGAGCGTGGGCTCCCGCCGCGCCGCACGCCCAAGGCCCCACTACTTACATATCACCCGTTCAAAATAACGATAAAAGTAATAGTCGCATAAATAACGTTAAATCGATTACCGTTATTTAAACAATAACGTTAACTCTGTCAATACAAGGTAACGTTATGAAAATTTACCGGTATTTAAAGCCTTGACACCAACGATTGACTACAAGTGATCCTATACTTTATTATGGATGAACCTATCTTCACAAATAAATAAAATTGAAGTGTCTGTTTGTAATTTCAAAATAACAGCGTTTTACTAAATGCATATGAAAATATGTATAAATATACGGTAATAAAGAAAAATCATTTTTTTTTTGTTTTTCTATCTATACTTATGATTGTTTGTTGGTTCTGGCTAACCTCCGAAACGGCTGGACCGATTATGACGGGACTTTAACTAGCAAATAGCTGATAGCTGAAGTAACGTCGAATAGTATTATTTTAGAAAAAGCCACAAGGGCAGAAGTTACTGATAAATAAAAAGTCTACAGCTTGTCGCATCCAGGCAACTTATTTCTCTGTACAAAAATGTGGGTAAAGCTATGAAAACGCATGCAGTTCGCAGACTGCCCACCGATTACGTAATAATGCAGATTTCCTGTGAGCACACTATTATGCGCTAAACTAGTCTAAATAGGTATTTAAATAGTCTAATGTCATTAAATAATTGCTAACTTTATTTCAAAAGTACGAGATTCCGCGTGAAAAATGAAAAGCGCGTAATTTGGGCTTTGTTTTAGTTCGGAACCTGTCGTGAATGTATGAAATGAGCATTTTAATACATTCACTCATTCAATTTGCCTAGCCTTTTCACAACTATGTTGGGGTCTGCTTCCAGTCTTACCGGATTCAGCTGAATACCAGTATTACACATGGAGCGACTGTCTAACTGACCTCCACAACCAAGTTACTTCGTATCACGATACCCCTTGGTAAGACTGAAAAGAAAAGAAAAAAAAAAAGAAAGAAAATACGTTTATTTGTGGTAAACATGACGCAAAAAAAAAACAATTTTGGGGTACATATGCGTAATCCACGCAAAACGGCCATCGCTCAGCATGATGCTGAGACCCTATGCGAGACAGAGCCCCAGCGCTGGTTGTCAGACTTTTGGGCTTCTTCTTCCATAACGACTGTCAAAGATTTACGAATGACAGCCGGGACCAGCGGCTAAACGTACCTACTCATCATTCATCATCATTTCTGCCGAAAGACGTCCACTGCTGGACATAGGCCTCCCCCAATTGGGGGAGGTTTGCCATAATCGCCACGCTTGGCAGGCGGGTTGGCGATCGCAGTACGGTGTTAAAAATGCATAGACAACGCTGCTGCCCATTATCTAGTAAATCCCTTAGTCGCCTTTTACGACACCCACGGGAGGAAATGGGAAAACGCACTCATAACATAAAATAAAATAAGGTAACGTATCTGTGAGTGTACAGTTTTGACGTGGCAAAGTCTCACTCCGAAGTCCAAACAAAAAATGTTGCAATACGAAAGTTAAGAGGGTTGTCACCGGTCCAGTAGCGCCACCCCTTAAAAAAAAAAATTATCTCGTGACTGAGAAGGAATTATGAAAATCGGCTCATCAGCGACCTCGGTAAGTGTCTAGAATTTTCTAATACCTTCTATAACGTTTCATATTGAGACACGAAACAACAAAAATCGATCTAAAGAAAAGCGGCCACATTCCTCTAGATCGTATCTTGCTTCGTGTCTCAGTATAGTAATTTTATAATAAAAGAGCTTTTGCTAGTTTATTATAAAAATATTAAATTACTGTCATAACCTTCTGGTTAGGTTACAATAAAAAATCTGGATGTTCCAACTAATGTTAGACTTTCAGATTCGCAGGTTCTTCTTGTCTTCTAGAAACTAAATTGCCTTTGCCCAAAAGCCTATCATCAAAGTCAAAGTCAAAGCATTTATTTTAAAGAAAAAAGAAAAGAAAGAAAGAAAAATTGTTTATTCTGCACAAACAAAACGCACTTAACAAAAAAAAAAAAAAAAATATAAAATATATTTATATTGAAGTAGCAAAAAGTCTCAACAATTTAGTCCATTGCTTGATGTGAGGAACAGGGACCAAAGATAATAACTAAATATGCCTATCTATGTGTCTATAGAAAGAAAGAAAGAAAAAGTATTTATTGTGACTCGCACAGGATGATCACAAATTAAACACACAATTATAAAAGTATAAAAATAAAAACAGAGTCTTGTTTTTCAAATAGGCACATAAATGGCACTTTTGAACGTCAAAATTTACACGGAAATAAAATTGATTCTAGTTGCCCCTTCCAAAAGGTAGTTTCGCATGGAGAAGAATGGGCAAGAAACTCCACTGTTACTCTTCTAAACTGTTCTACAATACTTTGTTTACATCAATTATATCATTATCGTCTATGTTCTATGTGGGTTTGCTTTGGTACGTGGGCCATGACGGTCGTCGGTGATTATGCCAAAAAACCTTGAGAAAACGCTTTTCCCAAACACTTTAGGTAACGGGGTCAGTGACCGCGGCTAAAATTAAGTATTTTTCTTTCAGAACTCGAAACTTCAGTTCGTAAAACATTTGTGTTCCATTTTGTAGGGCTTCGAAATTTCACAACGAACAGTGAAACCAGCAGTTTCACTGTTCGTTGTGAAATTTCGAGAGTTTACAGAATTTGAAGTATTTAATTTCAGTTTCAGGAATTATTGTGAAATAACGTAATTTTAGATGGTTTTTCAGTATTGGAATATATTTCAATTTGTTGCGCGAAACTATGCGCTGAAGTGATTTTTCATAAAAATTTCAGGAATTTGAGCTGTATTCGTCGCTGAAAGTTGCAACTAACGTGAAATATTTCGTAATCAAAAAATCTAAATATTTTATTTCATATAAACCTACATGGGCACTTCTGAAACGGCAGAAGCTAGGTGCACGGTTCCAATTAGTCGTTTCCTATGGAGAAGAGCCGGCAAGAAACTCCACGGTTACTCTTTTAAAAATAATTGGCTTTATAATATTATCAAATAACAGTGTTAATAGGTATGGGAGGACAGTATAGGCCTTTCAAAAATTACCAGATACTTAACAAAACAGAAAAGTGCCAACAAATCTACACTCTACTAGGCCTACAACGTTCTCACATTCACAAAATAGAAAATAAAATCTATATAAAAGATTAATGACATGATTGCAATTACAACTACAGTAATAATAGAATAGGATACTCTTTATTATGTACCAACACCATACAAATAACAGATATAAATGTAGAAGTTGTACATAAGATGACACAAGACAGTCTTATCGCTAAAAGCTATCTTTTACAGACAACCACGACGACAATTTCAACTCTTTATATTTGTGGCTTTTGTGGACATGATATTTATTCAGATTTGTTGCTGTAGTTGTTATAATGGCAATTAGTCATTTGGTTTAAATAAATTTTATTTTTATATATATTTTATTAAATCTTTTTAAACATCATTCATCATCATTTCAACCGAAAGACATCCACTGCTGGACATAGGCCTCCCCAAAAGGGAGGGAATTCGCCATAATCGCCACGCTTGGCAGGCGAGTTGGCGATCGCAGTATGGTGTTAAAAATGCATAGAGAATGTTGCTGCCCATTCTCTAGTAAGTCCCTTAGTTGCCTTTTACGACACCCACGGGAGGAAATGGGGTGGTGCTATTCTTTACGTCCGGTACCACACGGCGCAATTTTTTTATATAACTGTAGATTTTTTGACCATTTTCACTTCATCACTTGTGGAAAGGCCTACACTGTCCTCGCATACCTATTAACACTGTTATTTGAAAATATTGTAAAAGCGAATTATTTTGAATTCTTGCCGGTTCTTCTCCATAGGAAACGACTAATTGGAACCGTGCACCTAGCTTCTGACGTTTCATAAGTGCCCATGTAGGTTTATATGAAATAAAATATTTTGATTTTGAACCTTAGTAATATTTTATTGTTTCTAAGTTTTGGTTTTATATCAAGTTACAAAATAAAATTAAAAAGTTAACAATCGGATTTTCCACTTCCTTATCCGTATTACACAACAAAAAATCCCCAACAACAATTTTAATGACAACGAAGCCAAAAAAAGATATGACAACATGCCAATATTTTTACAATCGACATCATAACAAAATTTTATTTTTCCCCAACTCGAACCTACGTCTGTCGCACACAGAACCGAATCCCACGTATATTAACCACTGAACCGCGAGGTTGTCAGTTACAAAACCGAATCTGTCGACGAAATATTCGAGTGAAAAATATCGCGGCCGGAAAATATGGCGTAATAAGATTCGGTTCGGCAATTTGTGAAACGGACAAATTGTTTGGTGAAATCTGGGGAATTGCATCATCATAACATCACGCCTGTATACCGAAGAGTTAGGCGGAGTTGCACCATATACTACAGTCCGTCGTCCTATAGAGGCGAGTCTATTGCCATTAACCGAGCACAGTTCCAAGCTCTGGAAAGTTCCAAACCCAAATCAAACGTGTCCTTATCAAAAAAGCATAATTATAAGATTAAATCGAGTGTGAAGTGCCAATAACACCTAACTAACAAAGTCAAAAATGTACACAAACTGAATGAGGATGCATCCATGGAGGTAATGCCATAAAATAGGCACGTTGGTTTGGTTGGAGGTATTTCCACATATTAGTTTAGCAACAAAAAATACACTTAGGAAATTTCATTAAAACATGCAAATAACGGCTTTAAATTCAAAATGATAAAGTGAATTCTAGAAAAATTTAAGTTAGGAAGTATTGGCACTTCACCGTCGAAATACTATGTTGAAGACAAGGAAGTTTGGCAATAATTCCTTCTGCACATGTGACTTCCCTTTTAACTCATTAACGGCTTAATTATGTGTCTATTAACTGCTCTCAAATAATGTTTTTTTTTTTTACATTCTTCCTTGACATAATCAAATAATCATCTCATTATTTGACATTATATACCTACAATAGAAGCGATATTAACACCAAGTTATCAAATAAAAGCACTTGAGAAATTAAGATCCTAGAAAATTTTGGTTAAAAATCACTTCCTCTCTCCTTAAACATCATCATTACTTAAAGTTCCTTGTTCTTGTATCATGTTTATTATTGTGTGTGTATATATATATATATATATTTATTTATATGGATAAGTATCTATATGCTTTGTGTATATGTATTTATTGTATATATGTAAGTGGTACACCACTAAATACCTGCAGTATTGTCTCTCCTTCTACTTTTTGATCCATCCAAAGGTTGTCTGTAAAAGATCGCTTTTAGCGATAAGACCACCCATTGTGACACCCTATGTAACAGTTCTACATTTATATCTGTAATTTTTATGGTGTACATAATAAAGAGTATTCTATTCTATTCTATTCTATTCTAGAAAAGTAGCGGTGTTTTAAAATGGCATTTATTTGATCGAACATTTAACAATTTCCTACAATTCTTATTTCAATTCTTTATTAGTTATTCGTTATTTATTTATTGTTTATTAGTTATATTCTTTATTAGCTTTTGTTGATATGATATTCATTTAGATTTGTAACTGTAGTTGTGGCAAACATATCATTTGGTTTAATTAGAGTTCAATCTATTTTTTTAAAATCATTATATAGATATTTCCTATTCTGTGAATGTGAGAACGTTGAAAGACTAGTAGACTGTAGATTCGTTGACCATTTTCTATTTTGTTAAGTACCTGATAATTTTTGAAAGTCCTTCCTCCCATACATATTAACACTGTTATTTGAATATATTGTAAAAACCAATTACTTTTAAAACAGTAACCGTGGAGTTTCTTGCCGGCTCTTCTCCATAGGAAACGACCAATTGGAATCATGCACCTAAATTCTGACGTTTCATAAGTGCTCATGTAGGTTTATGTGAAATAAAACAGTTTGATTATGATTTTGATTTTGCTCCGGGTGGCTACTGAGAAATGTCTGATGAAGAATTCCTAAAACACTATTCCCGACCCAAGAATCAAACCTGCTCCACCATGCTCAACAGTAACATACTATACTGCAGTTATACATAATTTTATTTACGTATAGATAGCGTACGCCATGTTTTTTTGTAGCAACTGGAACTGGAAAATTTAAGAGGAAATGCCGTCGGAAAAATTCATACACGTTTATAAATATATGACTTAATTTGTAATTGGATATCTGTTTGCTACAGTTCTACTTTATTAAGACATTAAGAAGCTACTAGAAATAATACACGAACCAAAAATAAAAACGATCATCTATTTCTAATTGGCATTTAGATGCTCTATATCTGACAATTACCACGACGGCTTCTTAAAAGTATTTTCTTAAGAAAAATCTAAAGAAAACCAGCTAAAAAACGAAAATAGGCACCCGGATCTCGGAAACTAGAACAAAAAACTTAACTTCCGTTCGAGACGCCATGACACTTTTTTGTCGACCTAAGATGGCGAGTGACGTCTACACCAGTCTAAAACAAAAGAACGCCCCACCCATTTACACAATAAAAATAATACTTACAGCCAAGCATGCGAAAAAAATAAGCTATTTTTAAACTGGTGCGGAAACTGCGAAAAAGCACGAACGTGTTAAATCAACAGTGGCATTAAATCAACAAATAGGAACAACGGAACAACGAAAATCCCGAATTCATGGGACCGGCGTGGAGTACGCAGCGTAATCCCGGCACAGCGGGCATGCAAACTCGTAACAGTGCCACATTTACCGGGGAAGGCATCAGACGAACACTTGTTGCTTGCGAATGCCAACTTCACGTTTCCAGACGCCGCTAAACTTCGCCAGCCGCCTGCAATTACTCGCACAACCGAATTAGAACTCCGAAACCGAAATTCGATTTTCAAAATTGACTTTAACCAACTTTCGCGTCAACTTAGCAAACTTTTTTAAACTGTACACAATTATAAATATAATTTTAAACGGCAACGAATAACTGGTTAAAAAATATTGGTATTTGAAAGCACCGATTTATTTCACTGAGCACTTCACTACGGCGGGCGTCTTGGTCTTAAGACGCGACTTCGCGACGCACTAACAAGACGTTCGTTCGAAATTTGAATTTTGGGTCCGGCGGTTGGTAGAACTTGTTAAAAATTTATATGCACTTGTATTGTTAAGTTTGAATTTAGAATTTGGTTTTTCCGAAACGTTAGCCGTAGTTGGAGCCTAGGTATTGAATAATTTAGCTCCTGATTGCGGGGAGAGAAGTTGCATTAGTGCACGCCGTCCCGGTTGCAACAGGTTGTTTGGCAGAGAACAGAAGGGCGCATGCGCGCTGCCGCGACCGATGCACCGCTCTACAATGGTCACAGCTGAACTTTGATTAAGGGCTGATTTCACCAATGAAACTGAACACGATCGGTACATCTAAACTACGTTCAAGAGCCGTCAGTGTCAGTATTCCCCAACAATGATGACATAATAACAGCTCTTGAATGTGGTTTAGATGTGCTGATCGTGTTTAGTTTAGTTGGTGAAATTCGCCAATTTGTATGGGTTAAAGATTTTTGGTTGCGGGAAGTTGGGACAGCCATTATGTTGCTTCCTAGATCACAAGAAACACTGTTAAATATTGCCAGTATTGTTGAATCTAGTGATCTAGAATCTAATCTAGAATCTTGCTACAACGAAAGCTCGAGATCCCAAGTTCGCTGCAGGTATACCAAACACTTGGGAAATGTATTCTTGATTAGGATAGTTTTAGCGTATAGGGGCCAAAAGGAGCTGTAACGTCACACTTTTTTCCGAAAAAACGTGTTGACTTATCGGAACTTTGCTATGATATTATTTTTTTTTACTAAACCTGGCATCCATACTTCCATACTAATATTATAAATGTGAAATTAACTCTGTCTGTCTGTATGTTACGTTATCACGCCTAAACCACTAAACCGATCATCATGAAGTTTGGCAGAGATATAACCTGGGATATGGAGAAGGACATAGGCTACTTTTTTACGCGATAACCGACATCCACGCGGGCAGAGCCGCGGGCAAAAGCTAGTAACTTAATAATCCCCAAATAGTCTCAAATAGTATAACTTGTTCGAAGAAAATAATAGAAAATTATAACGTATTTTCGGACGTCGGGAGTTAGGAAGACGTCAGCGTTTGCGTCTCCTAAATTCCGAAAAAATACATTGTATAATTTCTAAGAAAACCTTTAAATAAAGACCGATTATGTCAACTTTCCTAGTGACTCTCAAAAGAGAATAATAGTAACCGACAATTAAGAAAAAAAAAAGTTCATTTTACTACTGACAGCTGACATTACATACCTACAAGAGAAAAAGTGGATATCAAACATTCAATCTATACAACGATATCAAATTGTTAGACTTAACTACTTACACCTTAGGTTTCACCTTAATTTGAAGTACTATGACTAAAGTAATGAAAATGAAAAAAATGTCTAGAAGTTGATCGACCCCAAATAAGTATATTGGGGTAAGGGCAAGAGAGTGATGATGAAAAGAAATTGCATGGAAATGTACAAATAAAAAATAAGTTGATAAAGGACTACTTTCAATATTTTAAACTACTTAATCATAAATTTTTTGTTAGACGGCTCAGGATTAAAAAAAAAAAAAAAAAACAAATCTCAGCAAAAGATTCCTTTACATGACGTCAAATCTGCGGCCATTGTAGATCGTTCGCTGCAACGCTCTTGGCCTCCATAACCACGTGTAGAATTAGGTACAGCGATACCACTAGAGCCTTATCTCTTACGCGCCGAATTCTAATCACCACTCCGATTTCTTATCACCACGCTAAGTTTTAGACTTTTAGCGGTGATGAAATTCCCACTCAGTAGGTGGTATAGTCTTATTACGTTACAGTTATGTAAGTAACAGCAGTGATAAGAAATCGGAATGGTGATTACAATTCGGCCCGTAAGATATAAGGCTCCAGTCTGTATAAGAAAGGAAGTAAAAATTGCTACCATTAAAAAGCGCCTTTCTTTTAATAATAATAATTCATACTAATATTATAAATGTGAAAGTAACTCTGTCTTTCTGTCTGTCTGTATATTACGTTTTCACGCCTAAACCGCTGAACCGATCGTCATGAAATTTGGCAGAGATATAGCCTGGGATATGGAGAAGGACATACGCTACTTTTTTACGCGATAACCGACATCCACGCGGGCGGAGCCGCGGGCAAAAGCTAGTATAATATATATACAGTCCATTCGATAAGTAACATATTATGTTGTATGTAGCAATTTTTACTTCCTTTCTTATAATAATAATAATATAATATATATACAGTCCATTCGATCAGTAACATATTGGTCTGACTGGAGCCTTATCTCTTACGGGCCGAATTGTAATCACCATTCCGATTTCTTATCACTACGTTGAGTTTTAGACTCTTAGTGGTGATGAAAATGCCACTATTTATGACATTAAAATTAAGTAAAGCGATAAGAACCACATAACCGGTCAAAATGGCATGGTCTTTCGACTGAAATGAAAATGACAGCGATAGGATTGGAGTCTTAACACTTACAGACGCACTAGATTATAATCACCACTTAATTTCTTATTATTCGGACACTCAGACTCTGAACATTTTCTTTCTTCTTTTCGTAATGTTAGTGACTAACCTGGTCACAAAGTTTTTAAGTCGCCCATGGGCCTCTGACTTGGCTTCACATGCTATCGACAAATATCTCTCAGGCCGGTTTCCTCACGATGTTTTCATCACCGTTTTTTAAGCAAGTGATAATTATAGAACCACACATATAGTTTGAACACCATTTTGGTAATATAGCCATCTGACTCGTATTTCTTAACGATGAGAGCTAGAACTAATGTCTTATCTTTTACGCACTTTAAATCACCACTCAGATGTTAATCACCACATAGAGTTTGGACTCCGTTTATTTGACACTAAGATAAATAAAATAAAACTAGCATCATCTTTTGCGTAGTTATTCTTATCACCACTGAGCTTAGGTAATTACCGCTTTTTGAAAAGTTAAAGCTATACCGTGGCGAATTCTCGACTCTTATTCGAAGCACCTAATTCATTTTCCTATTTCTAATTAGTGATGATGACTCCTTATAAAATCAGATATCTGCCAATGAATGTCCCGTCAAAATTGGTACAGCCGGAACAAACAAAGAAACAGCCAAAATAATGTTTTTTTTTTTTTTTTGTTAGTACCTTGTACCTTATATGCATTTAGTAAACGCTTTCATTTTGTCATTACAAACAGACACTTATTTATTTGTATAGATTCATAAACGCTAGACTGTTCATAAAACTATGGTATTCGCTTTTTGTGATAAAAAAAAAAAACGTAGTCATGCAACAGTGCATAAAAAGGCGACTACCTAAATTGAACTGACCTCTGACCCAGTTACTAAAAACTATATCAGTCACTCACATCGAGGTCGAACTTTCTTCGTAATAATAAAAATTTTGGTAATTTTTACCCGACTGCGGCGAAGCCCAAAAGGAGGGTTATGTGTTTGACCTGTATGTATGTATGTATGTATGTCCGTTACTTTGTTCCCTCGTAACTCCTAAACGAATAAACGCATTTGGGTAAATTATACGTCTTTAGATTTGTCTTGGTAGCGCGAGTGTTACTAGCGACATTAAAATAAAATGAAAACAAAAACAAAGTAAAATGGCGGATTTGGGGTGCCATATTGTGTGTGGAGTTCCAAATTTTTTTTTTCTTCCAATACCAACGAATGGGATATCAAAATAAAGGGTTTTAAAAGGTGATTACAAACATATATACAACTTATATGGTTAAAAGTACCTCGAAGTGACAAATCGTAAAAAACACGTACAATATGTAAAATAAATATGTATATAATAAAATAAAAGTAGGCATTATTTCTTGTTCCCTTTCCCATTTATAAACTAAAAAGCTGGAAATAAAAAAAGTACCTAATTAAAAAAACTACTAGGTATTTGAGTCTGAAAATATAAAAATGGAATGGGCCCGCCTGCTTCCAACTTTTTTTTTTTTAATGGTCTTGTTTTTATCTTTTCAGTATTTTTTTTTAATTAAGTCTTTTCACGTAGTCGGGTTTTTTTTTTAAATTACTTTTTTATTTTTTACAATACATTATTTATTTATTTATGTACACACAAAATAGTTGACAGGACAATATATTAACATAAAAGAGCACAAAGGTACTGCTTATAACACATTATTATTAACCTACTAAAAATGTAACTGGTAGCCTTTTGTTCAGCACCCTAATTGTGTAACACAATCAATAAACTCAGCTTATCGCAGTCCACTGCTGGACATAGGCCTCTTCTAGACTGCGCTACAACACCTTGTCCTCTGCCTTCTCCATCCAGTCTGTCCCATCCACCTTTTTGACGTCGTCGGTCTATCTAGCTTGGGGGCCGGGCGTCCCACACTACGCTTGCCGATACGTGGTCTCCACTCCACGACTCGTCTGCTCCACCGGCCATCGGTCCTTCGACAAACATGGCCAGCCCACTGCCACTTCAGCTTGCTTATTCTGCAAGCTATGTCGGTAACTCCGGTTCTCTTCCGGATAATTTCATTCCTAATTTTATCCTTCAAAGAAACTCTGAGCATAGCCCGCTCCATGGTGCGCTGAGTGACCTTGAATTTGGACCAGCATGACTGTCAGTGTCCACGTTTCGGCACCGTATGTTATAACGGGCAGGACGCACTGGTTGAAGACTTTAGTCTTCAAACATTGCGGGATAGGCGACGAGAAGACTTGACAAGTTTTCCAAAACCAACTGGATCCTTCTGTCGACTTCTTTCTCAAAGTTGTGTCTACCGAGCTAGACGACTTGCCCTAGGTAGATATACTGCTTCACAACTTCGAGAAGCGACCCTTTGACGTGGATTGGGCTCGGTAATCTGAATGAATTTGAAAGATATTATTAATCTGGTTAGATTTTTATTAATTTTGTACTTTTTTTATTTTTTTTGAGGATGGGTAATCATCAAGTGACCCTCCTCCCGCTCTGGGTGGAGCGGAAGGGAGTGTCAGACTCTTAATGACTAAAACCCACCCGTGTTCCTTCCTTGGCCCTTTTTGTTCCGGCCGTTCCGGGGCAGCGGGTACCCCTTTCGGACAGTCCCGCTGAATTTTGTACTTGCTTATTAATGAATTGACGTTATCCTATTTTTCTTTTTGGACATTTCTGTTTTATCTTAAATTTTTATTGTTGACATTTTTGAAATATTTTATTAATTTAGTACTTGTTTTGATATTGCAGTTTTTATTTGAAATTTAATTAATTGTCAGGAGAATATTGTATTGATTTATCTAACAATCTTCAATTTATATTTGATATTTTGAAATGAATAGTGAATTAACTCAAATTGATACTAACATTTGTACGGACGGGTGCAAATCAAGCTTAAATTTCCAGTATAAAGCTTACTTCTCACTGTACGAAAGTCCTATACAATGCGAAATCAGCTTATAATGGAAATGTTTAGCTTGATTTGTAGCCGTGTGTACGCCTAATGGCAAAGCATAGAGAACTTACAAAAATGTAACATCTCACACACACAAATGTAACATGTCAAAATGAAACACATTGGTACTGTTAATGTGTTACGTAAATACCCTGCAAATGATGTAGTCTGATTGTAAAAACGCGTGACGTATTTTATGCTGACCCTCGAAGTACTTTTTTAAATCCCCGATTGAGATGTGACAGACTCTACCAAAGTTCTGTCAGTGAAACTCTTAGCTACTAGCCCACCATAGATAATTAAGTACATATTTTAATTATCAACGCATCTATGGCTCTATCATCAGCGGCAACAATAACAGAGAATAGATCACTAACCCCTTCAAACCAGACCTGACTCAAGGCATATAAAAGTGCGCAATAACCCTCCAAACTCTGTTCAAAAGCTACTTCTATATAACCCTAAAACGAGAATCGCAATAAGGCCGTAAAACAAATAAACACACAAACAAAATTCATACAAGTTGGTGTACAAAATTTTCACGAACTAACATCGTGAGAGTAGATAATATACAGAGACTGAACTTCGAATAATCGCCTTCTTGAAAAAAGGAATGGCTGTGTGCGTGACGTCTCACCGACGCGATCACAGACATATTGCAGGTGGAAAATCTCGACAATGACAGGTATATTTTTTTTATTTCTTGGATCTCCAGCAGAGGCTAAACAATCACATGCGAGTTTATACTAGTGTGTGTTTCCAATTGAAGGAGACCACATCATTCACTTATAATCTAGGTCGGTAAAGTAGATTCAGCATTCACGCATACATAGCCAAGCTATGTTGCAGTTGTTAAGACTGAGAAGTTTAATTAAACTTTGAAGTCGCTGAAGTTTACTATACTCTACCTGTCACAATACAAAATTAAATATCAAAAATTCGACGACGATAGCTAACGATTATTATAGGTGCGAACGGGCAAGTCAAATCCCTGATGCACTACTATGTTAAGATGCTCCTTGGATTTGCATATTATAATAGCCTCGTTGTGTCATTAGCTCAATAGAAACCATATAAATCTGAATCGCTGGTAAACTGTTATTAAATCTCATTTTTGAGGTCGGAGATTTCGGGAAACGCATAGTATTCTATGGCAGATTTCCAGCGCAGTATCTATACTGTAATATTAAGCTGAAGAATATGTTTGTTTGTTTGGTTGAACGCGCTAATCTCAGGAACTACTGGTTCGAATTGAAAATTTCTTAGTTTTGGATAGCCCGTTTATCAAGGAAGGGTATAGGTTATATAACGTCACGGTACGACCCTAAAGAGCCGAGAAAAATGATAAAAAGTCAGAAAAAACGCTAAGCGAAAACGACGTAATAGCACGGGATGCCATGCGGTGGGTCGGGCTCCAAAATAACACGCGGACGAAAGTGACAGGCAGAAGCTAGGGGGCTCCCTTGTTTCATCGAAAAGAAATTGCCAAATTATCACTTCCCAAACAATTTTCCGCATAATTTCATTTGCCAAATTATTACTTAGCAAAAAATCTCTTCACAAATAATTGTAACGCAAACATAGTGTTTCGCAAGTGAACGTTTAAACAATAACTTGTTTACCAATCAGTACGTTTGCAAATTTTTATGTAGTCAAATATTTCAGTTGGAATAACTCATTTTGCGCAAAATAAAATTTGCCAAAATTGTTTTATCACAAGGGTGTTTTTTCACTTGGGACAAATTCTAAACAGGTAATAATAATATTAATATTAACTATTCTGGTAGTTTTGTTTTTAAATAGTAGCATTTGTTAAAAATAATTAATTGTTTTTTTCCCATATATTTTTTTCTATATAATCTAGTCGTTTCTGGCACTCGCCGGCCGCTGCCGCGGCACAGCTCGCTTCGCTCGCTCGGCTCGTGCGTAGGAGGTCACAGTTTTAACCTAACCTAACCTAGCCATTTAAAAAAAAAACTTGACCTACTCTAACTAGTTCTATAAGTAACCATTAATTTGACTTCATAACAAATCATTTGACCAAACGTTTATTGTCTATAGATTGTTTGCTGTAATAAATCATTTGATTAAAGACCAATGCCTAAATGACATTATCCTTGATAATATTCTGCCAAGTAAAAATTTTACCAAATAAAAATGTGCGTACTAAAATCATTCCAAACATTGCATTGGTATAAAAAAAGGTTGCTAAAATTTGTTTGGGTAGTGAAATTTTGGCAAAATCTTTTCGGCAAAACGGCAGGATCCCAGAAGCTAGTTGTTATATAAAGTTCAGTCTCTGTCGCGTATTTCCTCCGACTCCAACACTGTTGCTTCAGTGAACGAGTATGTAACTGGTTTCACTGGATATTTTTAGTGTGGAAGATAAGCACAGGTTTCGTGTAGTGTTGCTCTTTTATAAGCTTGTGACAAAATGGAGGGAATTTTTCATTTATTTAAAATGGTTGAATGCTGTATCTTATTTTAGGAGCTTTAAATGTGGTTGATTAAAGTAATTTCATTTAAATCTTGTGTGCCTTACTTATGAAATATAATGTTGGTTAACGATTATTGATTTAGGTACTTTCAATGAATAAATCACATACACATAAGTGTGAATGCCATTTTATTTGAAAGACACGTTACATGTTTCAATTTACAAAATCCATATTCGAATTCTGAAAATAAATGCATAATTCGAATTTTGAAATAAATGCGAATTCTATTCGATTAGGTTACCTTCACGAATTTCGAACCGTGAAATTTTTAAATATCGAATTTCTTACGTTGATTTAAATCTATAAGTCTCAAAGACACGGGTGAAAACGTTACTTCGTCATCCATAGTGTTGGGACAGTGGCCAAACAATAGCCAATCAAAAAACCGGTAGCAATAAAATCAAGGTTGTGACTCACCCAATATGTAGACCATGTTCTTGGTCCAGCGCTGCAGTTCCTTGCGTATCGCTCGACGTTCTTGCTGGCACCGCGCGAACGAGCACTCCGCCATGGCACTCGTGCGACAACCCTGGAAACAAAAGACGGTTAGACTCCAGTGATCGGGTATTGTTCATAAGTCAGTATAAAAGTAAAGGACTAGACCGTATCCAGCTATGGACAGACATATGAGCAGAAATTGGAACAGTTAGAGTTTATTTACCTAAACTTCGTGGAAAATACATAGAGTGGATAATTCCTTTTCTAAAATCCCATAATAATTATAATGACGTTTAAATCCCGGGATTTAAAAACCACGAATTATTTATTGGACTTTATTTATAGTTCAAAATTATTTATTTGAAGAATCATATATGTGGGAATGAATGATAAAGTGGCAACACAAGATATGACAGATGTGAGAGGTGAGGGATGACAACACTGGTTGCGGAGAGAAAAGATGGACGACGAATGAAAGACGTGTGTGATCGGAAAATTAAGATTTTTAAAAATAAAGAAAAAGTGTTTAAAGTAGTTTTGTTTTTATTAACAACGATCCCTACATATTTAAAAAAAATTTGGGTTCCGTACTAAAACTATTAAATTAAAGAGCTTTGTTTGACTTTTTTTTTGCCTGTATTTTCCTACTGCTGGGCAAAGGCCTCCCCTAAATCCTTCCAAGAACTATTTTCTCGCGCTACCTCAAACCAGCCCTCGTGGTACGCGTCAGCAGGTCATCTCGCCATCTTTTTCTGGTCTGTCCTCGGCGGCGCCGTCCATCTACAGGCACCCATTGTGTGGAGATTTTTGTCCAGCGGTCATCGTGCATGCGGCTGATGTGACCCGCCCAATCCTTTTGTTTTAAATATTATATACAAACGATATAGTCCAAAAACCTCTGGTCCTCGAAGCAGATTAAAGTTATGTAACAGGAACTGCTACACCATGGCGGTGAAAATTAATAACAAACTACCGGAAAAAATAAGAAAAATGAATAACTTAGAATTTGATAAAACTTTAAACAATTTGCTCTGTGACAGATGTTTTTATTCAATAGATGATTATTTAAATTTTAAATAGACATGATGTATAATTTTATTTTCATCATCATCATCATCATTTCAGCCGAAAGACGGACTGCTGGACATAAGCCTCCCCCAATTGGGGGTGTTTGCCATAATCGCCACGCTTGGCAGGCGGGTTGACCATCGCAGTATGGTGTTAAAAATGCATAGAGAACGCTGCTGCCCATTCTCTAGTAAGTCCCTTAGTCGCCTTTTACGACACCCACATGAAGAAATGGGGTGGTGCTATTCTTTATGTCCGGCAACACACGGTACAGTTTTCTCTGACAGTCAGTACAGTCGTCAGTTCTGTACAGTCTTCTTGACTGTGAGCTAAAATCTAACTAGTTACTTAATTAGTTTAATATTTTTTATAATGTTAATGTGCCTAATTAATTAATAACGAAGCAAGACTGTAAATTTTATTATAATTATGATGTGTGTGACTACTGACTAATGATAATTATGATAGTATCATAAACCTTTCCAGATCATGCTTAAATGCATGCTTGCCGTGTGGAAGGAAAACGCGCTCAAGGCAGAGTACCGGCAAGATGGTTAGACGCGATCAAGCGGGTTGTTGGAGTCAGTATTTACCGAGCGGTCCACACTGCAGAAGACCGCATAATTTGGAGACGCGTCGTATGTGGTCGCGATCCTCAGTATTAAGGGAACGACGAACAAGAAAAATAATTACATTCAATGCACCCAAAAGATCACATATGTATGAATGAGTGAATGAAAACATGACGTTCAAAGACGAGAGATTGAGAGGGTGCTCACAGGTTCACTAGCGCTACTCTAAAAAAAATATGATCTCGTGACTGAGAAGGAATTATGAAAAACGGCTCAAGGCTCGTACAGACTAGTGCGATATCGTGGGAGCGACGCGACGCTAGTAGCACAATTTCATTGTCGCTGCCTGTCGCGCCCGCGATATCGCGCGAGTCTGTACGAGCCTTCAATCAGCTTCCTCGGTAAGTGTGTCTATACTCCATTTATTATAACATTAGACAAATAACTGTTCTCACCCTGTCGTTATTTCGATGTAAACGTTTAATAAACTCCGTTATTTCACGATAAATACAAAGCACTGTAATCTATTTACCATTTACATTAAAAAAATAACTCTAAAGTGCAGTAATTTCAACAATATTACACAATAACTGTCGTATTTAGCCGTTATTTGTCGATTGCTCTAGTAAATGGAGTATAGAATTTTCTAATATAAGTTTCATATTGAAACACGAAGCAATAAAATTCGATCTAAAGAAAAACGGCCACATTCCTCTAATTTTGTTGCTTCGTGTCTCAATATGAGACTTTATAATTAGATAGACTCCTAAGAACATTTTTATATAACTGCAACGGTTAAGGTAGCTTCCCTTACTGCCTCGTCTGAACTTCCACCCTGTAATACTCCGATCGGACAAGGAATCAAGACAAAGCTGAAATCCTAATACCTTTCTAACGTATTCCTATTGGGTCGGGTACCAGCTTCCATACATTTCTTGGCATCATCGTATACGACGTAGCGTTTTGTCCAATGTTTTTATAAAAATATCTGATCGCTTCAATAGCGAACTTTGTAGCTCTTCAGAACATAAATAGAAAAAAAAAGTTATAATAATAGTAAAGGTTATGACCCCACGGACCCGGGAGAAGTCATGTTCCTCACCTCTGGCTTCCCTTTATTGGCCAGCTGGAGTGAACAGTGATGACGAACTGAGCTCCTACCTCATTCTTGTATTTGTTGGCCGGCTTGAGTTGAGACTCGCAATAGCAAATGTGCTCGGAGGAAGGAAATATTCCAGTAAGATACTGGTAGGGATCTTGAACGTACTTCCGGAATTGTCCTGATAGCCGTGTAATACCTCTCAACTCCTCAAGCTCCTCTGGATTTGTTGCCACCTTGTCGCTACGTTACTATGTGCTAGCGACCGCTTCCGGAGCCCATTAGTGAGTGTGCAAGTCTACCCCTGCCATTTTATCCGTGTATTGTATGTACAGGGGCCATAATCTTTCCATAGTTTTAGGTAACTTCCACTTCAACTTCACCCAAATCCATAGTTCAATCTTTGTTTCCATATCCTGCAATAGTCCTACACTAAGCGGGGGTTGTCCTTTAGTGCACTTGCATAGTGCGTACAGGGATAATCATGGGTTGGTGTCCATTTAATTGAAAGCGTCTAACGTGCCTCAGCGAGTTGGCTTCGGCCCCTCGTACGTCTTCCAAAGGTCTGGAACCCCTTTTTTTTTGGGTAGGAAATTATCAAATAACTTCTCCCACTCTGGGCAGAACGGGAGGGCGTGTCAGACTTTTACTGACTAAAACCCACCCGTGTTCCTTCAGTTGCCTGTGTGTCAGAGCCACGGTATCCTTTTCGGACAAACCTGCAACCCTGGCAGGCACCGGTCCTAGCGGACCCCGTCAGTGCGTGCTGACATCTCTTTGAGGCGCGCGTGGAACATAACGCGCCGTCGACCCGGGCCTGTTCCTTACCGGACGGCGAACTGCCCATAGCTCGCCGTCCGCAAGCCCGCGCCTACGGTGGCTGGGAATTATATATTTTACCGATTCCCGCCGCTCAGGGCGTCTCCTGGTCGACTAGGGGCGTGAGGACGCACAGCCGTCTGGGACCCCTTGGTTCTTAAAATTGAGATACCTATGTCAAAGACACAATAAAAATAAAGGTTATAATCTTGTTTTAGACCAAATAAGAAGAATAGAACCTTCACTCCAGTCTACCCTCATAAACGTTCTCGAACATTCCACAATGGCTGACCTTCTATCTACCAGCCAACATCGTCAAATTTATAGATTCGCAAGTTATACAACAATAATATTGGGCAGTCACGTTCATTTTCATTTGCACAATGGGAATAAATTCGCTCTACAAAACCTTTGAGCCGTTACACAGAAATGTGTTTCCCGCGAAAAATAACCCCAATATTTTGGACGGCTTTTATCTTTTATTATTTCCATGAAAATGGGAAACGGAATACTCAGAATTATCTGGTTTGTACTTAATACTATAAATATAAACTTCGTTGTTCTCGAAACCTATTACCTCAGAATGCCAAACATTCTCAAACCCGAGGTCAAATTTAATTCAGTTTAGTTCCACCGATCGAGTCGGCCCACTAACTAAAATTTCATTAACTCCTATTTCCTGAACGAGCCGGGCTATCTTCGAATATCGGAGTCGGCACCTCGAGCAAAATAAGAAGTGAACTCTATTCAATTACTATAACATTCATCGAAGTATCGAACCCGACGGTCAATGAACCCGAAAGGAGCTAACGAAATTCTACGAAAAACCTCCGATCCTCATCAAGAACACCCGACACCCACCGAATATGCCCGAACCACCCGAATCTGGCCCCCGAATTCTTATTTCAAACTCCAGACGAACGGGGGGCCGGGGGGTATCGCGAAACTATTCTTATTTTAAAATCTCTCTCCACGGAATATGCCACGAAAGAGGTTCTTATTTTAAAAATATCACGCTCCACCGAAATTTTCTTATTTTAAAAACTTGAGGGGGGTGCGAACGTTCTTCCGAAATCCACCGCCCCCTGCCCCCCCCTCGGGGGCCCCTCGGTGGCCAGTTATGATATTCTTATTTTAAAAATCGCTCGAAGCGTTCCGATTCTGTTATTAAGATGTTGGTGTGTGCAAGCTTTTATGAGGCCGCTTATACGTGAGCCGGGATCATCTAAGACACAAAGGGGTATTTCGCTAAACCTATACATTGTTATGGACCGCATCGAGGTCGTTCGGTATCGCGATAAAAATAATAATAAAGTTTGAAAATAAATAGTAAATCTCCATTCGCCATCCCTTGACCTACATGACCCAGTTGCGAGTTATGTAGCCGATTCTCGATTCACATAAATTGTAATTCCTAATTTCGCATAACGAAGTGCGAGTAGACGATTGGAAATTCAAATTTTCGTATCGTGAATTTTGATTTGTGTATATCGCGCGCGGTTTTGACTTAGAGAGTGAGCACATCTCTACGTGATAATGAGAGCGCCTGTATTGGGGCATCGTCTGAAGACACGTGTAGCGTATTGATTTCGAAGATTACGTGTACAAGGAACATGCCTTGCCTACATCTAGGTACGGCTGTGTCAACCACGTAGATTGCATTCACATCCACATTCCACATTCGATTCGAAAACAGAATAAGCTCATCTATCATTTCGAATTATTCAAACTGAAATCTCAATTCTACATTCAAAAACATAAAAAAAGAGTTTTAAAAAATTCGAATCGGCGACCAATAACGCTTCCCGCCAATTTCCATGGCTGTCAAATTTGGGGCCGCCGCGCCCGCCACCCTTCCCAGATCAATTTACGATAACTCGGTTTGAGCTCCGTCCCGCTCAGCCTTAAGACGGAACCCTATCCCCGTCTCCCCGCGGATAAGTTCTAGAACTGGGCAACTGTTAAGCGGCAACACCCGATAGGTGGAATGTGTATTTTTATTTAAATTTAGTTTAGAATATGTCATTATTTCAGACGATGTCGTCTTTTGTTAGGGTTTTAATTGAAATTGGACTGGCAGCTGTTTTGAACAGATTCGGGTTTGTTGTTTTCAACTTTGTTCAGTACAAAAATAGCTTTGTGCAAACTGAAAATGAAAATCTATTTTTTTTCTCTTATTTTGTAATCAAGCCTCTTTCTATAATCATTCTAGAATGTTCTTTAGTACTTTTTTTAGTAAACTGAACGTACGCACTATTTCAAAAATGGAACCCCACCCACACATACAATCGATTCGTAGCCCCCTATCCTATTCGGTAGAATATCATTATCGAACCCCTAGTAAATAATACTGACCCTATTTCTACTAGATACTGTATTCCGTCGTACAGCAGTCTCGGGACCATTCTCTCACGCGGATATGGCCCGGGACTTATTTTTAACTGTTGTGTGCGTCTTCGGTGTGTGTGTGTGCATGGGGGTGGGGTGTGCGTATGTGTGCGTGCGTTTGAAATATTCCCCCGTAGCGTGGCGCGGGGAATTGATGTTTTTAATTAGTTTCCAACGGTTTTCGTTGGTGGCCTGCACTGCTCGATTTTATTATTATTTATTAAATTAATTTATATTTACAACAGCGTTCGATGCGCAATTAAGAAAAAGAATTTCCATACGTATTGGTGTCGAAATTTACATAATGGAACGCTGAATGGAAACTTTAATTGAAACACACTATCCGTTAAACAATTTCGTCAAAGTTAAACTAAAATATAAAACAGGGCGAGTGGAGTAACCCGGTACGTTTCCTGAAAACTTTCCTTTGTAGGCGAAAATTCAATAGGCGGGAAGTTCGGTCGCGCCTGTGCCAACCGACATCCATTGTGCGGGGTAACGGACATTAAAAAGTGTCTAATAAAAAATTATGAAAGCATGACGAAATTGTAGTTCATGCAAGTCATTAATACATAGATTTTCATGTATTTTTTACTTTTAGATTCTACCAAACTCGTGAAAAGTCTTCGCATTGATAGATTTTTTTAGTCTTTGGTAAAAAACAAAATAAAAAAACAACTTTTACAAATCACACGTGACGAATTCCAATTCTGATTTCAAATTCAAATCTCGCAACCAAATACACCTGTTTGAATTTAAATTTCGAACGTATGGAATGCATTCGTTGTCACAGAATAACTTTAAGCCATGTTTAAATATTTAGCAACTGTTATTTTGTGCATAGTTTTATATGTGGTTATATTCTTCTGTGTCAACTATGGAATTTGTCACAGAGTAACTTTAGTTGGATGATGCAGATATTCAGGCTGGTGTTTCGTCGAGTATTTTGTGTTGAATTTTATTAGGCTGTGCCAAGTTGGTTTACCTGTTGCGTTGTGCTTTTGTTTTTGTTGATCGCTAGTTTTGGCGCTGGCCGCCGCGCCGTTTGATACGAGTTTATCATGAACCGAGTAAAGGCTTATGTTGTTCATATTTTTTTATTCTTTTTTTCGAATTTCGAACGTCGGTTTTCGCACTTGGAAAATTTGTTTTATGAACAGGTTTAGCTGAATGGTTTTTTGTGCCAGTAGTCTGTTCTGTATGGATGATATTTTAGTGTTTTTTAACTATAGCTTTTTGGATTTAGAATATTATGGCCGTTGACATCATTGATGATGGCTCTTTTAGCCAGTTATAGACATGCTATCTTTTAAAAACGGTTTTATACTTTTAGCACATTCCTTTTCAGCTCATCATTATTAACCATCAATCATTCTTCCAGCCTATTAAGCATCACCATAGCTACTGATCATATGAAAATAAGCTTTAAAATGCACAAAAGTCTACAATAAGTGAATTTAACGCCAGACTAAGTTTACCGTAGGCTGTGTTAAATTTGCATGGTCGCTTTCAGACCTGTTGCGTTGCTGCTGTTAGCACATAGATTTATTTGGTGACAGTGCTAGATTCTCTTCATCTTGTTCACTGAGTGTAATTTCAGTTTGGGTGACGTATGTTTCGCCTTAGAATTACTATGTTTGGACTTTTTACTATTGAGGTTTTGTATGTTCTACAATATTCTATATTGATGTGTAGTTCATTTATATTCTTTATTTAAAACAAACGACTGGCATAACTTTTAATGCAATTTTTTTCTGAATTGAAAAAAGTCGGTAATGACGTCTCTCGACTCTACAAATTACAGACATTCGATTTTCAAACAAAACTTCTACGAAATGTAAAAAAAAAATATGTATCTTTTTTGAAACCCGAACACATTCTCAACCTCATTTCCTTTTTCAACCAACTCCCAATTTCGAACAACGAATCGGAAAAAAAATAGAGATGACCATATCCCGAAAAAGTCTTATCCGAGTTTATCCCAAGTTCGTATAGGGTGACGGAAGTGGGGTGGCGGGTGGGGGTGGCTCCTCCGCGCCTGTGTGAAAGAATGCCGGAGAATCAATACAGCCGTGCACATTAAATTGGCCAGGGAGAGGGAACCACCCCTCGTCAATTTTTTTCGGTAATTTTAGATGTTTAGTTTTTTGTTGTAGGACTTACGATTATGTAGTTTCGGATTAGGAGGGAGACGTTTTAATTATCTCTGGAACGAACAGATACTAACTAGATGCATTTTTTTTTCTAAGTACCTTGTAAAAAATAGACAGTTCATTGGTTTTTGAATAAAAATAAAGCCAATCTGTAAATTGTCTTATTACATGCCAAACTTCTTTTTACATAGAAAAGGAACGAGCACTGATCTTGAAGAAAAAAAGGGTTTTTTTTCGTCATTTACTAAACTTATTTTTCAGGGTTTTTCAATTTCTCTTAATAAGTCTTATTTAGATAGGATATAGTTTCCATGTCATAAACTAAACAAAAGTCCATACTTATATAAATATTCTACTTTGCATGTAAAAGATAATATTCCGTGTAAATCTTCAAGTATAAAGATGTTTACACAAGACAACTGTGTATAAAGGCTATTGAGTTTGAGTTTGATTTCGTCGGAAACGGAAGGCGACTTCTGTGAAAGCCTGTTGCTTTTGTGACTAACTGGCTGTTCCCAACTTGTGTGGAAGAAAATAAGTGTAACTTAGAGAAAGAGAGAACTGTTATTTTGCTTGGTTATTAGAAACTAAGTACATACTTGAATATATTGTTAAATATGCTACATTAAAAAAGAAATGCCTACAAAAAAGACCTGGAATAAAATACAGAACCTAAGTAGATACTTACTAGGGACAAATTTAAATAAGTCAGTAAAAAAATTGAAAAACTAACCGGTAATTTTATACAAAAACTAGCTGACCCGACAGACTACGTTCTGTCAAAAAAATGTTAAGGGTGGACAACCCTTATCACTAAGGGGTATACAAAATAGATGTTGGCCGATTCTCAGACCTACTCAATATGCTCACAAAATTTCATGAGAATCGGTCAAGCCGTTTCGGAGGAGTACGGGAACGAACATTGTGACACGAGAATTTTATATATAAGATGATTTTCTTTTCCCGAAAATCCGAAAATTACTTTTTCGATGTGAAAACTTCTTTAGGCAAATTGAGCACTTTTGGGATGGGGAAAAACCACTTAGCTCGCGTGACCGTCACGCTCAGAAATATAAATATACAAATGTGTGTGTATATGTGCTAAGAAGTTTTCACTTCTGACGTGCGGTCCTACCACTGACAGTTTTTTTTTTTTTTTTTTTTTTCTAACCACGCAAAGGAGAATGGAAGAAGAAAACATGTTGTGCCGACCCCAAGTAACATGTCACAAAGGCAGGAAGATATACAACACTACATAAGTACTTATGCTTAATTACCATAAGAAAATGTATAACTATTGAATTCCTCAGTCACTTCACAATATTTTTGAAATAAGCCGGTCTATTCTGAAAAACTCTCATCGTGAATACCTAAGTGAAGTGAGCTGTCATTCCATCTGATACCTATAGGAAACGACGCTATGACAGCTTACTTCACCTTAATTTTTACGGTGAGATTTTTATAGAATACATCGGCAGAAGAGCGAGCGTATCGGACGCATTATGGACATTGCAAGTACGCATTTTTTTTGCCCCTTCACTTCCATGCTTCCTTGGCATTTTTCATGCAAGTTTAGAAGTATTTCTGACTTAACTTGATGTAGTGAAGAATAAGTTATTTTGTAAACAAGTATAAAATAAGAAAGAATACTTTAATTTCCAAGATAAAATTTACATAATTTAAAAGCTAAGTCTTAAAATAATAATATGTACAAGTATATACAAAAAAGGAGAGGAAAGATCACAGGGCATCAAAAAAGTCAAAATCAAATCATTTATTTCAAATAGGCACATAAAAGGCACTTTTGAAAGTCACAAAAAAAATGTCCTGTCAACAGGAAAAGTGCCCAAAATCCTAACAACATTTCCGCACTGTGCTTATTATGTTATGGCAATGCTGATTTTTTGGTCAAAAAATAGGCTAGTCCTCTGGTCAAGTAATGAAAGAGTATAAGTAAAATCTGTGTGGTTCTTTCTTCAAAAGACCATTTCAGACACCAATCTACATGGTCTTCACATGATTTGACCAAGATTATGTCTGGACTTTAAAAGAGACTGTGATCTCTGAGTTTGTTTCGGTCTTTCTTCTCAGAGTAGTCAGATACGAAATGCCGACCTCATCTAGTTTTAAAATATGATTGACGTGTAAAAGTGTTTGTAAAAACCTACTTACAGAAATAAAATCATTTATCATTTATAAAACATAATAATAATAATATTGACGTTAATTAAATGCCCCACTTCGAACAAAAACACATTTTCAAATAACAATAAGACAATGGCGGCTGCTAATTTCAGTCACAATCAAAATAACAAAGTAGACAAAAAGGTTATAAAACACCGACCCATTTTCTTAGTGCTTAATTGTCACGGAGGGAGAACGGGGAAAAGTGAACAAAAATAGCCCAAGTTTTCTTTCCGCAGACTGAAAAATCTTAACAAAAAACTTGAAATAAAGGGTAGAAATGAGCCATCAGTACACCAACAATGGTAGGAAAAACAGTCGGGTGAAATTGGTCATAATGAGTGTCTTCTGGCCCACCTCCCCCTACCCCGTCTTCCCCTTTGGGTCAAGCGGGGAAATAAAATTTTAAATTGAAGCCGTGAAAAAGACAAAAATGTTGGGACCGGGAGACTTGAGGTTGGGACACACTGAGCTTTATAATTTTTATTTACGATTTTTCGTATTTGAACAGTTATGTATGAGAATTCGTTATGTATTTACTCAAGTGAATCAACAGAGGGGGTTTGAATCATGGATAAGGCATTAACTTTGAGTGTGGTTCTAGAAAACATTTATCTTATTAGGTAAGCTTACTACGAGAAGTTCTATAAATTACGAGAAACAACATACTATAACAGGTACCTACCATTTAGTTGTTTTAATAAGGTCAAAGTTAGAAGTCAAGGCGGTGCTGAAACGGATCTAAAAGGTTCAATGCTGACTAACAACTTATCTTCGTGCTCTATCAAAGTATTTTTTAAATTAATTTTGAAATAGAAGTTGAATAGCCTGGTGTAGACCAGACTTTATAAGAAATGAACTACGTCTAGGGAGAAATGGAAATTATTCAGCGAATTTAGTATAAATGTATATGTGGGAGTAATATACATAATCTTTTATACATTTTAAACGACTGTCCAAAAAAATGTTACTTTTCATTTTTAAATTCTTGAACGTTTGAAATTGTAATGTCAGCTATTCGAAATTCCAAAAATGAAATAAAAGAAGTTCGAATTGGATTGTCTTTGCTCTTATTGTAATGATTCTTTATTCGAAATATTGGGCTTTGGGACTTGTTCGTACTTATTCCTTTTTGGTCTGTGTTCCTTTTTGCTGTTGTCTAACGAATTTGCATTTGCTACAGTTTTATTTAAATTTGAATTGTACATTATGACATCATGTGTTATGGACGGACCATTAATTTGCAAGTAGTTTCAAGTACCTAGTAAGTAGTTATTTAACTAGTACCTAGTAGGTAGTAATTAAATAACTGAGAATAGACCTAGGTTAAAAAATTTAAGCTTACACTTAAAAATCTTAACCTAGGTCTATTCTCAACACATTCTAGGTCTAGTAGCAACACTTCTATCTACCCCTTTTTGAATAGCACTACTCATAGTTCTCCTAATAGATAATTTAGAACCTGTTCCCTATCATTACAAAAATATTTAATCAGAAAAACCCACATTGAAAAAAAATACTGTGACAGAATTTTCCAGTGAACAGAATATAATAATCTAGACTGAATCGACCTCGTCGAACTAGGTAAGTAGGTACACGTAGATATGAACTGTAGCGTTTCGTCCTTAGAGGAAGGTTACGATAAAATTTATGTACCAACTAATGGTAGGACTTACTTTCAGCCATGCTCAAATTTGGGTCAATATTTTGATAGGAGTTTGTCTATAGTTTTTATTTTGATTTGAATTTGGAATATCATTTTCTTTTTTATTGCGTTATTTTTCTTGGTTACGAATAAATCTCCTTTCTTTGACGTTGTGACATTAGGGATTGTATTTAGAGGATGAAAAGTGTTCTCTTTGGCAGCAATTACATAATTGAAAACACTTTTCATCCTTTCAGTAGACACTGCGTGGACCAGGGCCTCAAGTCTGCTATTACAATAGTGTCAGAATGGTCTCTTCATTGTGAGTTTTTGACAGATTTGCCATACAAACACTGTCAAATACTCACAATGGCGAGACCATTCTGACACTATTGTAATAGCAGACTTGTAGCATTTATATTAAACTCATCAATCAATATAGTTTTTTAACTTGCTGCTTTGCTTAAATATGATTAGATCCTTCAACTAAAATAATAATAACCCAGGAGTTAATGCACATCCATAGTGCATCGGTTTTGGATCAAATTTACGACCTCTTGTTCCAAACTTCCCTTTTTTTCCAAATCGCAGCAAAACCAGTGTTGCCAGTACCGGCGTCGACTTTCGGACGATTCACTACATGAAATGGGACGATTTTTGGACAAAAAGGACGGCTAGAGAAATATTAATTCGTTACGATTGAATGAGAAAAAAGTATACCTAAAAAGGCGTGAGTACGGTTATATTTTTAGGGCAAACAAAAAAAGTGAAAAAAAAAATAAGAACTAAGATGTCCAATATTTATTATTTTATAATTTTGTTTTTTGAAACTCGCAAAACGAAAACTTCATTTCAAAAACCTCATTGCCGACGAGCATCGTAGTAACTGAATAACCGAATGATTGTCAGATTGTGGTTGTTTGTGTGCGTGGAAGGTACAGGCAAGCGATACGGATCACTACGCGTGGAAAAAAGATAGCTAGCGATATTCGCCAGCAGTGGTTTGACAGACGCCGCGCGTTTCGTTTTAGTATTACGTACGCATTTTTGTAATTTTTAAAACTGCCTTTTGTTATTTGCATTTTAAACGCATTAGTTTTGTAATAAGAAAGTAAATTATTATAGTTGGCTATTTGAAAAGGGACGGAAAAGGGACTGAATATATGAACGGACATCGAAGGGACGTAAAGATGTCTAAACGGACAAAAATCGTCCCTTTTGGGACGTTCTGGCATCACTGAGCAAAACTGACGTAGCCGTACATGATGTAGGTATGTTAATAATATATACTAATAGCTTTTGCCCGCGGCTCCGCCCGCGTGGATGTCGGTTATCGCGTAAAAAAGTAGCCTATGTCCATCTCCATATCCCAGACTATATCTCTGCCAAATTTTATGACGATCGGTTCAGCGGTTTAGGCGTGAAAACGTAACATACAGACAGACAGACAGAGTTACTTTCACATTTATAATATTAGTATGGATTTTACCGTATAATATTTACATAATTTAAAAGCTAATAGTCTTAAAACAATAATATAATATGTACTGCAAGTACCTATATAAAAAAGGAAGGGGAAAAAATTAGAGGGCATCAAAAAGTTCGTCCGGATCGCTGTCAACAGGAAAAAGTGCCCAAATGGCTGGCAGCATTGCCACGTTGTATGGCAATGCTGATCCTTTGGCCAAGAAACAGGCCAGCCCTCTGGTCACGTGAAGAGTCGAATGTAAGTACAATAATATAAGAGCCTACCTAATTTTACATTGAATGAATGAATGACTGATTTATTTATTTACCAGAACGCAGGGCTTTAAATACCGGTAAATTTTTATAACGTTATCTTATTAACAGAGTTAACGTTATTATTAAAATAACGGTACTCGATTTAACGTTATTTATCCGACTATTAATTTTATCGTTATTTTAAACGGGTGAGATGTAAGTAGTGGGGCCTGAGGCGTGCGGCACGGCGGGAGCCCGCCCTCGCACCTTTCTGATGCCGTGCCGATCAAAACGTTGCCTGAATTTGCCTGATTCTTACCCACAGAATGGCAACGTAGCTAAATTAACGATAGTTATCGTATTTTAGTTATTTTAATTAACGTTATATTACTGGTAATGTTATCAAGTAACGTTAAATTTTTGTAACGTTAGTAGGTATAACATTGAAATTTACGTAACGGTTATTATTTTGTTATTTGGTAACGTTAACAAGCCCTGCCAGAACGAACGTACAAACGTTACTATACTACTTATAATCTCTTTGTCTATCTATTTAATCCATTAAAATTAAACATATCTCACAAAACATTCACTTTGCATACGTGCTAGAACTTGTCAAAATGTATGCTCGGCTACATTTAATTAAAATCACTTAAATAGCGAGCATTTAAATTAAAGTAATGCAGTTTTATTTGAGTGGCCTTAATGTTTTGGGATTCAATTTCATTTTGGTTATGTTTTTATAAGTGGGAATTGTCCTTCAACATCATTATAATTAGCCACGTATTTTTGGGTGGTTAACAATCGGGTCTCTTAATTGATGAAAAATCATCTTCGTCTATGTCATCTGCAATATCAAAGACAAAGCTAGAATGTTGAGACATTGAACATGTCAAGCGGGAACACAATTGGCGATGCAGGCGAATATGCTGGCCAGTAGGCTCACACGATGTACAGATGCGGTCAAAATCTCGCTTTTTAAGGTTCCGTAGTCAACAAGGAAGTCTTATACTTTCTCTCTGTTCGTCTGATTGTCCGCGGCTTAGCTCAGAGACTCTTAGTACTAGAGAGCTGTAATTTGGCATGGTGTATAATAAAAAAAATCTCGTCTATCCCACGGTGTGGGATACCGTTGTATAGTCCGTTCAAAAATATTGCAGGCTTGTGAAAAACGTCCGGCTAAGCAGTAGACAACCTCCTAGGTTTAACTGCGAGAAACGATTCACAAAAAAAAAAAAAAAAAAAAACAAAGCTAACTAGACTTTACAAGTTACCTATTAAAAGTCGATCAACTTATATTTACAGTTGAAAATATAAGTTGATCGACTTTATATGCATGCTGCAATGTTAAGTTAGTTCTTGGGATAAATTCATTCCCACTACGGAACCCTTCATTGTGCGTGGTCCGACACGCACTTGTTAAAGCATTCTGCACATCTATGTACTTGAGCGCTCTATGGATCAGTTGTACAAAACGTGCCGCAAATGCGTTGCGTATTCAATACAACAACGCTTTTACGGCCCGGCCACGACATTGCGTGAATTTGGCGTCTGCCTCGATTCTTGCGGGCAGCAGCGCGGCGGCGCGGGCAACGCAGACCCGTTCTCGAAACCAGCAGGCAGATCGCGCGGCACTATAGCGACATAGTGTTGTGTTCGTGGTTGTGTCGTCGAGATATTTGTTTTTATTCGTGAATGAAATGTCTGAACAACGGCGACAACATCTTTTTGATACAAACTTATTCCTAACGTCACAAAAATAAATTGCACAATGCAATGCAGACGCGCGGGCGCGTCACCGCTTGACTGGAGTGCACCGCTCGTTGCCCGCGCCGCTGTTTTCGAGGGCCGGTCCATTTGATTTTACGCATTAGATCCTGCCGCTCCCGCGCCGCCGCCGCCGCTGCCCGCAAGATTCGAGGCAGAAGCCTTCGGCGCGGCAAGCGTTTTTCTGTTTATTGCGCGTTCGAGACGCGCAACGCACTGTGGATAGTTGGGATCACACGCAAGGAACTAGGAAAACCGCTGCCGCTGCCGCCGCCGCGCAATGTCGTGGCCGGGCCGTAAAGGGCGCTATTGCGACTGCCACGTTATTGCAGTTCATCTTCAATGTTTGCTCGAGCCAGAGTAGATAGACAGCTTCTCAGCTGTAGTGCGGAAAAAAAAATGCATCCCTTCTCACAAGATTAGGCAGATAGATTTTTAGCATTATTTAGATTATTAGCAGATAGATTAGGCAGTACCTAGCAATAGTATCCTGAAAGTTTCTGCGTGTGCTAGCTTACAAATGGCAAATAATTTAATTTACTGTTCTGTGTCTCGTAATGTTAATTACTGTGCATACCTACTGTGGCGGCGTCTTCAACGCCACATACGAACTACGCATCAAAGACCTGACGTCACAAATCCTGCATCGCGCAATCAGAGTTTACCGCGCGACTAGCATATACAGGAAAAAAATAATCAGTGCATAAATTTTGACAAATTAAACATAAACATGTTTTATTATACACCTATTTCTTATTTTGATACGTCTTAGTACAAAAAAATTAAGTTATCGTTATCGAAAGATGTTTATTTTGACACTGGTATAATGGATACTCGTCGCGCAACGCGCTGGCGGCGCGGTCAGTGAGGCCTCTGCCTCGAATCTTGCGGGCACCGGCGCGGCGGCGGCGGCGGTGCGGGAGCGGCAGGATCGAATGCGTAAAATCAAATGGACTGGCACTCGAAAACAGCGGCGCGGCAGCGGCGCGGGAGCGGCGCAGGGGCGGACAACGAGCGGTGCACTCCAGTCAAGCGGTGAGCGCTCGCGCGTCTGCATTGCAGTGTTGTGCAATTTATTTTTGTGACGTTAGGAATAAATTTGAATCAAAAAGATGTTGCGGCCGTTTTTCAGACATTTTGTTCGCGAATAAAAACAAATATCTCGACGACACAACCACGAACATAACACTACGCCGCTATAGTGCCGCGCGATCTGCCCGCTGGTTTTGAGAACGGGTCTGCGTTGCCCGCGCCGCTCTCGCGCCGCCGCAGCCGCCCCGCTGCCCGCAAGATTCGAGGCAGAAGCCTGAAGCGGAACGCAGTACGTACCTATCAGCTGTGCGCTTGCTCATTGATATTATTACGAATAGATTGTATGCATTTTTTCCTGATTTCAAGTAGGACCAAAAAAAAAAGTATTGAGCAAATAATGGAAATCTGTTCTATTACTGATACTGAACCACCAAGAAAAATTTGCGCACTGGTTAAAAACATCCTGTATACAACATCCCGACATCAACCGTCGGGCAGTTGCCCACCAGACACGACACCCGTCCGGTCGGAGGATCCTCCCTTTACCATAGAGTATGAGTGAACTTTACACCCTGTTCCTCTATACCTACTATTGTATAGAATCAAGTTTTTTATGACTGAACAGAAAGCTGTGCTACTGGGGAGTTTGTTGCGCCATTTCTTCTTCCCAGCTAAAGTACTAGGAACTGATGAAGGGCGGGCGTGCCGGGGGACTGTCTTATGTAATGTTGACGTTCGAAAAGTGCTGATTTGAATAAATGATTTTAAGAGTATACCAATGTCCCGAGACTGAAATTTACGGAAGGTGAAATAGCCCAAAAAATCTACATTTTAGTCAAGTTAATAGTAGAATCAAGAGAAGCATGAAATTAAAAGCTAAAAACTCGCTTTAGCTGCTCGATGTTATCTTTAGAACGTCTATTTTTATCTTTTAAGACTTTTCAACGTATTTATAGATGAGTAGCTGGCTGTACCATCTTATAAATCTTCCATTAGGAACGTCTTTAAAGAAACCTAACATCACGCCTGTGTACCCCGAAGGGTTAAGCAGAGGTGTACTATCGGGAATAACCGAATCGGACCACTGTAAGGACTATTTTTGCTTGCAGCGCTCGGCCGCTAGAGTAACGCTTTCAAAAGCTCAACCTGTGCTGTTACTATTGGTCGAAAAAAGATGGTCAGCCATCTGTGATTATTGTAATAGAGCCTGAGAAATTTATTTAAATAAAATATTCCTATGTATTTTTGTTTTATTGGTCGACGCAAAAAGGGGTGGTAAACAAATGTGGACACCGAGATGTGGGCCCGTTGGCTGATTTTGTTTTGAAAGTGTGCCGATTCGAATGTCCGTGATAGTACAAACAACGTCAGTATGTGCTAACCCCTCAAATTTTAAAAATGTTCACTACTACGACATTGAATTCGTTAAGAATTTAATAATCTAAAGAATACTTCAAAAAGAGTTCTTTAATTCGACTTGGATTCGAACCATCACATCACTGAACGTTGTCATACTCATACAGGCAGTTTGACGAACTAGCCAGCGAGTCCATATGAACTGCAATGAAATTGTTATCTAATATCGTCCGAGTCGCTTTATCTTTAGGTCTCTGTCTAATCGATAGATGTTATGATTTGAGGGTATCCATTAATTTTAGTTACTTACGTTTTCTTTATAAAATTAATCCATACTCCCAAGTTATAACTACAACGTTTGATGACTAAGTTCACTTAAAACGACGAATTTGTTTGCAGAGACGACATGACAGATCACATGACATTTCGTTAGCATATGTCAATCTAAAATATTTCTAGCGCTTCCTATTTTATCGTTTGCGTTAATAGGATGTCACTTGTCTAGGAACCCGTTTGTTTCAGTTGGCAAAATATGTATAAGATAGCTGTAAATTATCAAATCAAATTGTAAAATAGAATAAAAGCGATTAGATCATCTTCTATTATTTATTATCTGTTAAATAATAAATATAATTAAATGATTATTAAAGTATTAAATTTTTCTTGATTTTTAAATTCTTTATAAATATTACTAAAACAAAATAACAAAATACATTTTATTAAAAAACGCATTATGATGCATGACACAAAACACATTTCATGACTAGAATTTTGAACTTCCAATCTTATGCACGACAAGCGCTCTTAAAACCTCCAGTCTATTTAGACGTTAAATATTCGTAAATGTTAAACCTATTCACTAAAACAATATGTTATCTAATTATAAAAAAATATTTTTGTAAAATACAAAAACCAACTTGGGCCTATCACGGATTTGAACGCACATGTCTTTTCGGGGGGTAACCAGTTAATGGAGCTGTGTGTACCTATCTATAGAAAACACACATTTCGCAAGTTATGGTTAAGGTTTATGTACTCGTAATAGTAGGCGAGCCTGTTGCGATCAACCGGGCTGAAATCCAGACTCCAGACTGTTACTGAGAAATTCGAGATGGAAAAACCCAATAACACATTTTCGGAGCCAGGAATCGAACCCAGCACTTCATGCTCAGCCAAAGCGCTTGCGAACACTAGACCAACGAGGCAGATTTTCAGTATTAAAGGCTTCAATTTTATGAATGGTCTATATCCGCCATGGTTTTTTTTCCTTGACCCTTATCAATACAGATCGGATAATCGGACGAATATTTACTTAAAATTGAAGTGTTAGCTTATATGGAACGCACTTTTGTATCGAAATAATTCCGCGGTTCCGGGATCGAAGAATTTAGAGTTCTGATTATAGAAGCGAATGTAAGTATATTTAAGTACGTTTAGGTGTTGTCTCTAGAATGCACTTTTGTATCGATTGTAAAAATCTCGCGATTCCGGAATTGATAAATCGACACTTGCAAGGAGTAACATTGTAACTAATATTTAGTAACTTTACAGGAGAGCGCGTCAAAAAAGTCTTAAAATATACATATATGTATATAATAATATAATCATACAAAGTGTAGCTAATCCCTCGTTGACTCATATTTTCAAGGTTGGTTGGCAAATAAGACTTAACCGAAATCTGAGATATTTTTTTTAATCTTTGACGCGCTCTCCTGTATAGTTACTAAATATTAGTTACAATGTTATTCCTTGCAGGTGTCGAAATTTCCTACTTTTTGACAATAGAATCGAATGCTAGCTTATGGTGTAAAGTTAAATAATACCACATATTTAAGAAGTTGTTTCCACACCATGTATCCGGACAGTTGTGCATTCTTCTGTGATTTTCTGGAATCCCGGAATTTATATTAAGGCAAGGTTCTTCAAGTTAACCTCTAGGAAATGTAATTTTATTTAGAAACGGTTATGATTAAACACGTGAAAAAATGATATGTTACTTTTGAGATCTTTCTATAGGAACGTCAGGTACTCGTTACATAATTGGATAAAGTTCACTCGATAGAAAAAATCCAAACATACCCTTATTTTGTAGATTAAAATCATTTTATTTCAATATTATACCACATTATGTATTTAAAATTACATCAAAATAAACGTCTATGATGATGTAATGTCCGTCGGGTTGAACATTGTTAATATCACACATAATGTTCAACCCAAAATTAACGAAATTCACGGCACAATTTACTCGCGCCCAGCTGCCACCTCTAGAACAAAAATGCAAGCTCGAAGAACATCGCCTTAACAAAAAATATTTAAGAAGCCGCTTCCATAATTTCATAGCGAAAAATTTACTTTAGGTAAATAAGCATCCGAATATCCGATCTCTAATTATCAATCATCAATCAAAATTTCTTTATAGATAACAAAGATCCATAATGTTAGTAATAATACAGATGGGACACTCCGCAAAATCATTTAAATGAAAAGCGACTCTTGCTACGACACAATAAAGTGCAATTCAGGTCACACAACGCTTATTACCTACAGATATATTCACCTCTCTTTCTATCGCGTAACTCTTATACCGGCGGCGCGCGGCAGTCCTACTGAATTGGCCCAGTGAGATGGGCCCACCGCGTACTTGTAGCTTCATATCTAAACTGCGGAGTGTCCCATCTGTATTATTAACCTGTGGTAATACCTTATAGCTAGTGATATTAAGCAATATATTTATTACCTTTTTTTTATATATTGTGTTTTGTTAGTTATTATTATGAGAGTTTGAAGCATTTTGCACAGAAGACGACAAAGTAAAGTACTTTAGGTGGGTTTCTTACCTGGCCATCCTCTCCACAAAATGCCTCAAAATTGGAGAATAGAAATTCTCTGACACTAATTTCAGAATGCTGTTGCTACTGGCCCGTGTTTTAGCTACCAGTGATGCAATTTTCTTTCGAACGATCGCAAGAAAGCCGCCAGTTCGATTCTGTGCAAACATTTCCGACAGCTGTACACATATGAGGACCAATGGGTAATAAACCCACAAAGAAACAGCAAACAAGAAATCTTACTTTTATAATATTTAAACAAGTAATTAGATCACAACAACCTAACTATAACACACATAATGAATCAATGTAATTAATAAAAACATATCGCCCCCTTCGGGGCAGCTTCCCCCTTCGGACACACAGGCGCCCGATTCTCCCCTATCTTCGGACGTAACACACACAAACTAATAATTAATCATCCGGCGTCTTCCCACTTTTCTTGCCCCCTTTCCACCCGTATTTAATTCCTCGTACAAAACACCCCAACCTCCCCTTTTTTTTACTCTCCCGAAGTGTTTTCATTCTGCTCAGTCTGAGTAGAAGCGGGTTTTCTGACTACAAATTGAATTTTGTGGTTACTTGTGAATATTTCAACGTGTAGCAGGATATTAAGCGGTTTGTACACCTATTTGTATGTATATGTATATAGTTGTGGATATATTTCTTTGGTTCTTGTAATTTTATACAAAGTATTTAAATAAGAAATGACTATCATTCGATTCCCGGGTCCGAAGTGTCGTGATGGCCCGTTGGTTAAGGCCTCGCCTCTGATGCATGAGGTTGTGAGTTCAAATCCGGGCAAGTACCAATGTGACTTTTTCAATTCATATGTACTTTCTGAGTTTATCTTGGACATTACTGATATCGGTTAAGGAAAATCACCGTGAGGAAACCGGGGGCCCAAGTCTGCCATTTTTTATAAATTCGTCACTCCAACACGATCCCATTGTCATTTTGCTAAAAGTTCGTAATCTGCTAAATTCATAATGGTCGATCATTGGTCGGTCAATGGTCTCGTAATAGAATTGTATTACAAAGGCATTTTGAACATTTATTCATGCCAGATTTCATTTACATATTATTTATTAGTGTTATAAGCAATCTGAAGTAGTAGGAAGTTGGAAGTTTAGTAGGAAGTTTCATTTGACATTATGTACGAGATTACCAATTCTTTCAATGGAGTGTCACTGGCTGACCATTGGAAAGTCATTATGACGCCATTATATTAGTAGATTACCAAACTTGTCAAAATCAACAATTATTAAATCAATGATAGAACATTCTGACACTATAGTAATAGCAGACTTGTTGCCCTGAACTTATAGGTTAATATAAGTCTGAAATCGCCAACCCTCCGTGTATGAGAAGAGGCATTTGCCCTACAGAGGGACAGTTATAGGCTGGCTGGTCTGGGTATCATTCGATTCATACTAAGAACGAAGCTATTCTCATCTACAACAGATAACGTAAAAGAGACAAAAGCAGTAGGTATGTAAGAAACGTAGCAGATGGCGTTCTATAGTTTCTGCCTACCCTCGAAAAAGACATGAGATTATGTAAGTTTGGCTACTGCTGCGGCTTCGCCCGCATGGCTTATTCTAAAAGAAAAGTAGCTTTAGTTACTCTTTATAATATCAGCTATCTGCCAGTGAAAGTCCCATCAAAATCGGTTCAGCCGTTTATCCAGAACAAACAGACAGACAGACAGACTGATAGACAAAATAAAAAAAAAATAGTTTTTTGTTTTTTACTAAAAATCTGTTATTTTGACTGCTATTTTGTTACAAACAGACACTTCAATTTTATTTATTTGTTATATAATCGGTCTCCCTAAATTACAAAATGCTTTTTATATTATGGACAAAAAGCTGGCAATCTATTGAGGGATAGACATTCTAAACTAATCCATACACAAACATAAACTATACCAAGATTTCATTCAATCATTATCATACTAATATCTAGTTTCAAAACATAATTTAGGTATTTTTGACGTATAAAAGTGTTTTTTTGAACAAATTTATTGAAACAAATATCATTTATCAATAGAATATCATAATTTCCAAAATTCACGACAAAATCATTATAATTTTCATTTAAATTCGTCAAATAGCAAAGTAAACCCGACTCCCAAAACGTCATACGATGTGTGTACAAAAACTATTAGGTAAATAAATAAAATAAACGTCAATTTCTCTCTACCCATTCTTTGTTTTGATACAAGACTTATAACCACTAACTATGAAATATATACCGCGCTCATACTCTTGACCCGCTTGGCAAGTTGCCTGAAACAGGAATCAAATCTGAGACTTATCTCAACAGGTACCAGGTACATTCATTGTAAGATGTTATTCATGGTTCTGAGAACGTTGTATAAGGATTGTTGTGTTTATTGGGTGAGCAGAAATGAAACTCTCGCTGAAAACCAGCGCTGGGGCTCTGTCTTACATAGGGTCGCAGCATAGTGCTGAGCGATAGCCGTTTTGCGTGAATGTGACGCATTTTTTTTTATTTCTTTTGTGTTTATGTGCTTTTTTTTGCGTCATGTTTACCGCAAATAAACGTATTTCTTTTTTCTTTCAAACTAAGTATTCGTTTAATAACCTACTGAACATACATAAGGTTGCTCTCTCGAAAAAGGCTTGAAAAAAGTATGCTGATGTAGCAACTTTTCATCGACATTTACAGAGAAATTACATCTGCAAATATTTTTAGTAATCTACTTGATATGATACCTACATAATTTGGTTTAGCCATAATTTTTCTATCGGTATCACATACTAAGCAAAAAAAAAAATACCAAATCACCTCCAAATCGATGATATGAAACCATTGTACTCCTCAATGTTTTATCAAAATAGTATAATTTTTTTTTCCAATAAAAAGGAAAATTATTTGGTTTTGTTACTTTAAAAAAATATGTATTACTCTTATTATAATAAATTAATAATGCGTCTTATTTGGGGCAGCGCTCCGGGATGGGTGAGTCCTATTACTGGCTGGACGTACGACGCATTGCGTGAGCTCAGTACAAAACACGCAAGCTAATCACTCAAGGTTACTGGCATATATCTGGGCATTAAGCAAAAGCATTTAGGTATGTAGGTAGACCGTGGGTTCCTAAGTCCAATTCCCGGGTAGGGCAACGTAGCGGATTCAAGTACCAGTTTACAAGTACCCAGTTTATGGCAGTCTCGCCCACTTTTTCATGGAACTAAAACGTAATTGGCGGAATATGAGTGCTCTTCTGTCTACCCACTCGCAGAATACAGGCGTAATTATCTTAAAGATTAGCCAGAATGCAAGAATTGTAACAAAAACTCCTGCCCCCATGTCAGCCTGTTTTAAAGTATCAATTTAATCGTTACCCCCAAACTAAAAAATATTTACAGTCTTGGGGGCTTTAGACCTTAAACATCCCTATTTTCGCCCGTGCATATTGAACTAAAACAAAAATATTAGCTAGAAAGTTTTATTTCATCAATTCGATCATTGCCCTCAAACTAATAATTATGAACACCCTTGGGGACTTTTGACCCCAAAAATCCCGTACATATTTCACTAAAACAAATGTTAGCTAGAAAGTTTTATTTCATCAATTTGATCATTGCCCCCAAACTAATAATTATGAACACTCTTGGGGACTTTTGACCCCAAAAATCCTGTACATATTTCACTAAAACAAATGTTAGCTTGAAAGTTTTATTTCATCAATTTGATCATTGCCCTCAAACTTATAATTATTTACACTCTTGGGGACTTTTAACCCCAAAAATCCCGTACATATTTCGCTTAAACAAATCTTAGCTAGTAAGTTTTATTTCTTCATAATTAAACAGCTTCTGCTTATGATCAATCAATGAAGTGAATCCATTTCACTTTTACAGTACAATCACAGATGTAGTCCAAACCCACGATTCATATTTCGCGACAATACCTACACATTCCTGTCTACCCCAACTGAGTTGAATGCAACACGGTGTTTCATGCCGCGTCAGTAACAGGGCAGTGTGACAGCCGATGTAGGTTACTGTAACATTCACGATTGTTACTGTAACACGTTGCTAAGTCTGGTTACAGACGGTGTGAAATGTATTGTTGAATTACTGTTTTGATGTGTGAACGGTGTCTGTAATATTATAATATGTTTGAAAAGCTATTAAAGTGCTAAGCTACGCAGAGCTGATGAGTTTGTTTCGTTGTTTGAACGCGCTAATCTCTGGAACTACCAGTCGGATTTAAAAAAATCTTTTTGCATTTGCTAGCCTAATTCTCGAGAAAGGTTATAAAGTATTTATCATCACGCTATGATACTTAGGAGCCGAATAAAAAGAAAAAAAAGTCAGAAAGAACGCAGGGCGAAAACGTTGGGAAAAGAAACTTCAAGTTTTAAACAAAGCTAACCCAGTGAAACTCGACTGCAGTCAACTTGGCAGACAAAACTACATGGTGAAAAGGCCAACTATATCTATATCTAAACAAATAAATAAAATTGAAGCGTCTGTTTGTATTGTCAAAATAACTGTACTTAATGCATAAGGAATTATGTAAGGTACATATACCAATATTTTTTTTCCAGGCTGATCTTCGAAACGGCTGGGCCGATTTTGACGGGACTTACACTGGCAGATAGCTGCTAGCTATTTTAGAAAAACTACGCGGGCGAAGCCACGGCCAGCAGTTTAGCATCTTGTTCTCAATAATTATGATCGCATACACATTATAGTTATAACAACTGACGACCAATCTTACCAAGGGGTATCGTATCGTATTACCCAGTAATTGGGTTGTGGAGGTTAGACAGGATATCGCTACATGTAAAATACTGGTATTCAGCCTCATCCGGTAAGACTGGAAGCCAACCCCGACATAGTCGGGAAAATCTACCGTTAAAGAAATCGTGTTCCCATTGATTGGTTATTAAAAGAAAAAGTCTTATTAAAAGTCTAATCCTCAAATCAATACTGTAATATAGGTGCATTACACATGTATAGTATTATGTAGTTATATATAAAAAGTACATAAACAGTCGTAAAAATATCAGTCACAAACTTTTCAACGAACAGAAACACGAAGAAACCTCAAACAAAATTAACCAAACCAAAAATCATAATAGCCACGCCAACCAAAAATCTAATTAACCCTGCCTAACAAAGAAAGCTTTGTAACATCTTACGGGTAGAAAGAGAGAGGAGACCACGAGAAAAATGCATCCTCCACCCTAAGGGGGAAACCCACCCCAAAAGGGTGGCTGTATACATTTTTTCTTTTCCTTTTCTTAAGACGAAAATTTGTTACGCTTTTTATACTTATACACCCGGGGTGGCTCGCCCCCGATCGATAGTAGGGGGAGAATGCGCCCGTTATCACTACCTCCCCTTATCAATTTTTCGTGCAGTTTTTTGCCTTATTATACCGTACCTTTACTTTAATTATTGGATATATTTTGATATTGTACTGAATTGTTTACGGTGTAAGGTTTAAAATCGTGTATGAGTGTTACGAGACAAAGGAGAAATTAGTATGTATGGATCTTGTTCTTTTATGAGCCTGGAGATTCTTTCTTGTCTGTTTTAAGAATAGACGTTCTTGGGGGACTATTGAGAGGCTGTAAACGATCGGTACGACCACACATGGATGGTAGATGTTTAGTAGGAAGACTTTGTGTGTGTTAGTAAAGCCAATAGGTAATATATTGAAATTAGGTCACGACTTACGACTTACGAGTCAGACGTCTGATTTCTATGTTTGGTGTAGCTGTTATCGTAGTGTGTAAGCAATTGGTTTAATCAGACATTGGTGCCAATTCTCTTGTTCACAAACTGAACTAAATTTAAGTTCAGTGAATGTTTTTCTTTCTATTTCATTAGGAAAAGGACAGAAGATCAATTTTAGTTTAGTCCTGTCAAATTAATCAGCGCTTGACGTAAATTGACGTAATTTTAGTAGGCAAGCTTTTAGTCACATCTTAACTTGTATAGAGTAGTGACAGGTGCTGATTAATTTAACAGGTCTAAATTAAAATTTATCTTCTGTCCTTTTCTTAATGAAATAGAAAGAAAAAGATGCACTGAACTTAAATTTAGTTTAAGTGTGTGAACAAGGGAATCGGCACCAATGTAATGCTCACACTAAGCTCTGCTTCTAGATTGCTTGTATCACAGCTGGCCATAAGCAATCTAGAAGTCTGGGGATCTAAAGTGCCATTATCATTGTACTTGAAATGATACATGTGGGCTATGACCACCACAACATGGGTTCCTGAAAGCGTCCAGCGGCAGTGGAAGACCCAGGCGTATAGATAGCGGGACGATCTTGACGCTTATAGGAGGGATTGGTCCATATTGGCTCAGGATCGAGTTCCTAATCAAATAGTTTTATCATATTACGCAATTATGCTAAGAATTATAAGATACCTATAGGATTTTGACCAGATGTATGTATGTAAACGAGACAAAAAAGGGTATGAGGATTGTAGCAGGTGGTGTTCTATAGTTTATGCCTGCCCCTATGGAAAAAAGCCGTGAGTTTGAGTGTATGTATGTTACATGATGTTATGGATACTGCTGCCAAGTCTCTTAAAAAATAATCTTCTGCCGCTTTCTACATTTTCAGATACATAGACTATCTTAAACTCTTCAAAAACCGACTGGAATTAACCCAACGCGGAAGACAGCTAAATAAAACAACCACATTTATCTTGGAGTAGCAAAAACTTATACTAAAATAAAATATTATTCGCTGGAGCAAGTTTTAAATGGTCCGGTGAAATTATGAGACGCCACTTTGGTGTCAAAGGGTGACTTAAGATAATTTCAGTCAAACGTGTCTCTTTGAGCTCTGAGATTAGTGGAAGGGATTATGAGATTTTATGGTGAAATAATGTTTATAAATAGGCTGTTTCGGTTGTAAATGGAGGTTGACAACCAAAATCAGCAAGAAGTTAGTGAAAGGAATTATTAGATTTTATAGCGATGTACCTAAGTACTTAATGTTTTTAGAAAATGGTTTTTATAACAGCTGTTTCGACTACATGGGCAAGGAAATTCCATAACTTCCTTGCCATCACAATCGATGTAACGTTTTTAGGTGATGGTGAAAATATTTTGACGTCTTTATAGGCTGTCGTCCCCATTTCCTCCCGTGGGTGTCGTAAAAGGCCACTAAGGGACTTACTAGAGAATGGGCAGTAGCATTCTCTATGCATGTTTATCACCATACTGCGAACGCCAACCCGCCTGCCAAGCGTGACGATTATGGCAAATTCTCCCCCTTTTAGGGGAGGCCTATGTCCAGCATTGGACGTCTTTCGGCTGAAATGATGATGATAAATGATATGCTGTCTTTGCTACATACATAGGCTTTGGTAGAAGCTGCACCTCGCTACTAGCTTATAAGAGACAAAGTGGAAAAGTGTTATTGTTCGATTCCTAGGTCGGGCAAAGTGTTATTGGGTTTTTCTCAGTAGCAGCCCGGAGTCTGGATTTGTGCCCGGTTGATGGCAATAGGATCGCCCGCTATTACATGGGACTTAAAAACATAACTGGCGAAATGTGGGTGTTCCTACTATGGGTACACCCCTGCCTAATCTTTCGGTAAAACAAGACGTGATGTTAAGTATCTTATGTATCCGTGTGCCGAAAGTACGTTAAGCCATTGGTTCTGTGCCTGATTTCACTCCGGTCGTGTAGGATTACCTTCCCATCGGACTATGAGAGTGAGGGAAGAGTGTGTCTGCGCACACAGGCTTGCACTATAATATCTCCCGCGCCGAAGGCTGGTCTCCATTGAGATTGGTTGCCATGGCCGAAATTCGGTCTGGAGGACTTTTAAGAGATACTCTGAAAACTTAGTTTTGAAAAAAAAAAAATTGTATCTGTAGTGAGTTTTTGTGACAATTCATGTCATTGTTGGTGCATTTTTTATCGGCTTTGCTGATCATGTTCAGGCCTTTAGTTTACGAGGGTATATCTGTCGAATCAATTTGTTTTAGTGGCTTTATTAGACTGGTTCCCAAAAACAGAGATAAAAGAGCTTAGATTTTTGGAACGAAGTTTTATAAATCGTGGCTTGCGGTAGGAGTTGACTGGTAAAAACCATCACGTAAGGAAAAGCGTTATGCCCGAAAAAGTTAATTTCGAGGTCTCAAGTTATAAGTATCAAAAGTTTTTTTTTTTCTGTTATTTAATACGGAGCTATCTAGTATAAGTTTTTAGCTTCTAAAACCTAATACTAGATGGCTCTGTATTAATACAGCGAAAAGAACTTCGTTCTAACCGGATGTCCCACGACACATCCCGACTTTGAAAAAAACAAATGTGTGCCATGAAACTATTCATGTTTGAAAATGTAGGTACTACATACCTGCGTATATTTTTATGGGCTTTTGTTTTACTCAAAAGCTAAAGATAACACGAATCCTACAGTTTTGTATAAGACACACAACTTAAGACAAATAGACAAGATAACCATTAAAACAGTTTCTTTAATTGCAAAGTTGACTAAGTCTCGCTCAAACTGGCTACTACCTAGTAATTATCTTGTAGAATACCTACTATAAAAATAAACTTCTACGTAGGGCTGGCTAACTGCTGGTATGAATAATTAATTATTTACCTATGCATGTAATCTTGTAACTATTATAATTATTTGTATGAATCTGTCTGATAATAGAAAAGAAGGATGCCGTTGAGCTCCTGAATTTCTGAGTAGAGAAATGCGTGT